>JAVRXN010000002.1:41571377-42248877 GCA_033556935.1 Timema podura
AACTTTCGGAGCTACCGGCCAGGACTTGAACCTAATCAAGACGAGGATGCCAGCCGAACAAGCTAGCAATGAGGTGAAGGCAGCTCTTGCTATTTTACTTTTAACACAAAGGCTATTATTGACTTATTTAAGGGATGGAGTGAGGGGTAGTTTCTCACAAGTGACCCTAAATTAAGGCGGGATGGAAGGAGACCCGAGACAAGGCCAGTGCTTATGAAGTTTTTATGGCAATAAAAGTTTGGTCAAAATGAATAAAATATTGCTCCAGTACAAACATAGAACTTAATTCTCTTCACATGTTCTTTCCAGTCAACAAAAGATTAAAATAACCAGTGAAAACAAGAAAAGTGGACTGTATTCGATATACAATTGTGATAGGAATTGCTTACCTCGTCTAAATGAGGTTCGCCGACCTTGTGGGTTGCTGGGGAAACAAGGGGGCTGACCTAGTGGCGTCTTTCAAACTCTTGTTGTATCTTGATAAAGAAGGCCACTCTAGGGCCTGTAACACCCGACTCACACTCGGACACCGATTTGTGCATCACTTAGTGCATCCATTCTGGCAAACACACTTTGTGTCCTGACTACCGCGCTCAACTAAACTGCTCTCCACAAAACAAAGGACCTTTCTTCCCCCTCCCTTCAACACTCTCAAAAACGGAGGGAAACCATCAAAAACGGCGGGACTCTCTCTAAAATGGCGGGAAAACTTTCGAAGAATAAACAACAAATACAAAACCAATATGTATAAAGCAGTATATTAAAAAAAATCTATGTTAAACAATTATTACACAAAAGCTATTTTACAATATTAAATACATACAGTTCAGAGACTGAACACATGTTGATATCAACAATTGTTGAATATCTGTCGTGAGCGTGGCGTAATTATCTAAAAAACTTTTCAAATGTGGATTAAAGTTGTCATTACATTCCAGGATACCCTCGACAGATATTAAAGAAATTTTGAGGTCACCATGCAAAAAAAATTCAATTATATGTTTCTACTGGAGAAATATTTTTTTTTATTTTGCCCAAAAAAAAGTTTGCCATAAAAACTGCTGAAACACCTTTTCTCGAGTCCCCTTCCATCTCCCCTAAACGTGGAGAGGGAAACAGGGAAGAGGGGGGTACAAAGCACAAACGAATTTGGTAGAAATTTTAGCCCCAAATGTCAATTGTGATCAAGTGAAATGCGAGTCTAACGCCTTAGACCACTCGTCTCTAAGTGTAAGTAGTACCAGGCATTAACTATACTCAATTTAGTGCCCTGTTTAAGCAATAGTAGTAATAAACTAATTTAAAAAAAACTCAGCGACATGGATATAGGCCACAGGTCGCTTTCAAAACCGGTCCCAGGAATTATCAGCGTCGCGTCGTTGTGGCGACATTGTATGAAGGCGTGTGTGCATGACTCGAAACGTTACCGGTCACATCTTGACATTGTGTCGAGAAAGAGAGAGAGCGCTCGAGAGAGAGAGAGGACCCGGTCGATGCGGCAATAATCGTTCTCATAAATTACGTGCGCCCTCCCCAAACATTTGGTTTAAGTGGTCCTTAAACGATTACAAAGTGCGCAATTTACACACCTCTTTCATATCGATCATTTTCGTGCAGCGCTCGAGTAAAGCGTTTTAGTTAGTTTTTTTTAAAACAAACAAATATATAGTCTTCTGTTCTATAAGTACAAAGCGATAGTACTATTTATAGATAGGCTCACTACCTTTTGTGTGCAAGTACGTAGGCCTATCTAGGATTCAATTTGTGGGGGAGGTGTGGGATTAAAAGGGAGATTGTCAGGTAAGAAAACTCACTCATACCTTTAAGGAAGAATAGAAGGGGACGCAAGTTAAGGTACACATTTTTTTACTTTTATTGTAAAAACTAAACTTTTTTTGCCCCAAAAAAATTGCTCCAGTGTTTATGGTACTGTCCAAACCCGATTTCAGGACAGACTAGATCGAATTAGGCCAAATTGATAGATCATGCCACTTGTAGGATAAGCTGCTATATACTGATGTTTTTAGGCAGTACTAGTTTTCATTCTTCTCAACTCATACGATAAATCGACCTTGGACAGGTTTCATCATTCACAGTTCACGCGCAAATGTTGTCACCTAACCTAAACTAACCTAACCTAAACCTGGTTTGGCCTAATAAAATTGCAGGCTATACAAATTTATCCTATGAGCTAGGCCAAAATTTCAGGATTAACGAATTTAGAGTAGGCTAAAATAATATATCCTGAAGTTCTGAGAATGTTTCAATTCGGCCTAGTCCGATCTAGTTTGTCCTGGAATCGGGTTTGGACGGTAACATATACACATGGTTTAGATTTCCTCACATTGTCATCTTATCAGTTACTAACTACTTGTTATGAGCATAGCGACATATGACCAGAAAACTTTTAAAATAATGAGAAAAAGTTCTGGTCAAAATAGGCAATGACCATGGCAGATATTAAAAGAACTGTTTAGATTAGTCTGAGCAGAAAACTAAACTAAATGTATTTACTGATGCAATACTTGATTTATTTTGTATAAAAAGTTATTTTCATAAAACTAAAAAAATTATCACATTATCTTTCATCCCACCTTTAATAAAACGTTGCCTTGCGGTTCTTAAATAAATAATTCCGTATCTTATGAATCGAAACGTCATTTTCCAAGAAAATAGCCAGCTGCAGTTGACACAATACTTTGGGCACATGTATAACTCAACACAATCACTTTCAATGCATATAGTATGGATTAAGATAACCTGTAAATATATATAATCATAATTAACTATTTAATTAAACTGTATATTTATTTATTCATTTCATTTTCCTTTAATGAATAAAAATGCATTTTAATTTTATGTTTCCTACAACTAGTTCGGGTTATATGCTTATGTACTAATTATGCTAATGGTTTTAGGGATTAGGAAGGTTATATTTTGAGGAAGTGTCGTATTTGTAGTATTTGTATGGAGAGAGAGTGGAAAATTATTTTAGAAAACCACCCTCAGTACACCCGATCGAGATTCGGACCTCAATATCCCCATCATCGGTAACACTAACACGAAAGTAGTGCGTTAGATCATGTGGCCACCGAAGCGGGTTATTATTATTATTATTATTATTATTATTACTAAGCACCGCGTCTTAATAACCGTTCGGGTCATACGCTTAAGTACTAATTACGCTAATGGGTTAGGAATCGGGAATGTTGAATATAGGGGAAGTGAACCCGCATTTTCGTGGAGGGAGTGGAAATTTTTTTAGGAAAAACCGCCCCCAGTTCACCCGACCGAGATTCGAACTTCGATCTCCCCGTCCTCGGCAGTCGAGCTCAACACGACTAGCGCGTTAGCCAACTACGCCACCGAGGCGGGTCCAAAGTGGGTTGATTAGATGTTAAAAAAGTTGAAAATTCGTGAGAGAGGTTAACGTTCATACTTCTACGATATTGTATTACATATGTGACTGTGGGATTAATACTCTTTATTTGAAATGCAAGAACAATTTAAAAGAGAATTCGCTTCATTGCATACATTGATTTCTTCTTCATTTTATAGGATTTATTTTTTAATGGTTGTAAGAGTGGAAACTGAGGGATGGGATTTGACTAAAATCTATTAGAAAATATATTTATACTAATAAAATAAAGAGTTTGTTTGTCTGTCATGAGCATTGCGTGATATCTACCTTACGGAGAGGTCTAAAATTTTAAAAATTAGTAGCTCCTGTTGACGAACATGTGCTATTTGAAGCCGGAATTTTAAAATTCTGACTATATATTTTTAAAATTAATTAAAAACTTGGTTGGGAGAAAAAAGGTTACGGGCAACACAGGGCTCAAGCACACTAACTTTAAAGCTACCTTCCACTTAATGTACAATCATTCAAAATAAAAATATTTCTCCCGGGCAAAGGCGTAGACTTTAGCTTGTCTAAAATAAAGCCGTACAGTGAAAGTTAGCTACTTTAGCGAATTAGAGATAATTTATTCCTAAATTATAAGTATTATAAAAATAAGATTACAATAGTGTTAACCTTAAAAAATACGCATTTATAATAATGTATTTAAAGAACGAACTTTGATATAAATGCTGTGGGCAAAGCCCAAAAACGGCCAATGGACGGATTTTTTGCTCAATCCCCGGATCGGACATTATAAAATTACCAAAGCCCGAATTTATATTCAATTTTGGGCTTTGGCTGTTTACAAACAGCCAAACCTAGGATTGTGCAATTAATAAACGACCAAAGTGTGAAATAACATTTTGAAATAAGTTTTTAGTTCGTTTCCCGGCCAGACTGATCATGTGGTGGTAAGCCCAATTTTGAGCAACCACATGAATTCAAGAGGGCAAGTGGATATCATTAATATACAAACAGAACCAAACAGAAATTACAAATTTATTTTGAAATATCAAGTTCACCTGACCAAATTTTTTTTAAGCATAACCTAACCTGGCCTAACATAACCTAACGACTGTCTTTTCAGCTTTGGTCGTTAAGTATTTATACTATCCTATGTTTGGCTGTTTGGAGACGGCCAAAGCCCGAAATTGAATGTAACTTCAGGCTTTGGTCATTTTAAAATGTTTAATCCTAGGAATAAGCAAAAAATCCGTTCATTGGCCGTTTTTGGTCTTTGCATCCAAATACAAGTTTTAAAACATTTTGTTCTATGTCCGTTTGTCCAACGCCTTAGCTTGGCTAGCAGTATGTCTCCCTACTATGTTAAGAGTCTTGGGTTTGATTCCTGACATAACCGAAAACTTTATCAATGGTGAAAAATGGGATTTCTCTTTCACAATGTTTAATAAACGGCTTGGAGACTGGGTGGTTCTTATGATCTAGATTGAATATAGTTTTATAAACTGTGCGCTAGTATAAACAGTCGGAAAATAAAGTGCACGTTAAATACCTCAAATAATAATAATAATATTTCTGATAAAAGTATGAGGAGTCAAGTGGCTTAGTCTGAGTAACATAAATGGGAAATTAAATCATTTAATGGCGTCGCTCAAAAATCAAATTGGTTTCTCCCTTTATGTTGGGTAGATGAAATCACTGAGTTAACACAAAGTGATGTTTGCTGAAGCATGATAAAACAGTGTTATTAGAAGCTGACACTCTCACAACAAGTTTGCATCTAAATTATTTAAAATGTTTAGTAACTACCAATTAATAGATGTATTTTTATATTTTAACGCTATATTGAATAATTGTCATTTTTGAACGCCTGTCAACTGCAAATAATATTTTAATGTATAACACAGTAATATTAAATGCATTGAACATTATATTATTAATTATATCTATTCAGACCAAAACACAACTTTCAGTGGAAAAGGCATTTTATGTTTTAGAAAAAGCATATTTTGAATTCTTTGTTGTTGTTGTTGTTGGCAACACACAAAAAATATAATAAAAACCACATCATTCAATAAACCATTTTAATCAAATGGAGAGACAGCCAAAGGCTCCCTAAAAAAAGAACGATACACAATATTAAAAACGTTTGTAGTGAATATCGGTTTATCGGAATATCGGGGGTCGCCGAGACTGCTTGCTGTGCTCCTAGAATCGAACTCTGACCGCACCAAAACAATATTTCAAGAGTTTGTATCTCTACCTATATACCTATATACAATTTATATGTAAAGTGACACAATGTACGGGTCATTCATTTTTTGAATAAAAAGGCTCGTAGCTTAATCTGTATAAAATATTAACTATCATTTTGGAAAAAGAATCTAGCTACAGTTAGAGTTTGACATTAAAAAATAAATGAAGCTCAGAGAAGGGATGCTTGATTCCTCGATTTCTCGAATTCCTTGAATCCTATGGAACTCAACAAATTTGAGATTCATAAAATCTCAGAAAATATTTAATATACAATATTATGAAGACCTTGACTTGATATAAAAATGTTAATTAATTGGTAAAAGGAATTATATATACTTTTGAATTTGGGAGGTTAGTAAAATTACCAAATAAAAAGGGCAAAATTGTATTAATATATTTAATTTACTAAAAAAAAAAATTCTCCATGATGTTTATGACGTATTAGACATGACAAACAAAATAGCATTTTTTCAGTGGTACCAAGCCCTAAACAACTTTTAAAAAATTCAATTTTAAATATTTATTCCTTAACTGGAATTGAACATTTATTTAAATTCAAGAGTTCAAAATAAAATTTAAGTTTCGGATTCTATAAATTTAGGATTCCACTCGTTTCCAAGCTAACACATAGAAAACACAAACTAACACACTTATTATCAAAATTAATAGACTAATTGTTTTTGTGCTGTGAAAATAATTTACCTAGAACATACTATGTCAATTAAATCAAATCAAGACCCATTTAAATGTCTCATTTCCTTTGGTCAGTATTTACAGGGGGTCAGTGTTCGAATCCACGTAAGGTGAGTGGTAAATGTATTTCCACATGTTATTTATTATTGTGATTTTTCCATCTCTGCACACGATAATGAGACCGCACTCCTCTAAGCTACCAACTTCAGATCTACTCTTTAGACTAACTGTTTATTCACAAGTTCACCGAAAAGCAAGCTCAGAATGTATTATTATTATTATTATTATTATTATTATTATTATTATTATTATTATTATCACCACGTCTTATACGCACTTACGCTAATGTGTAATGGTAGGGTGATTGTGAGATGAAATGGAGGACCTACAGTTTAACGTGGAATCCGAACCACGGTGGAGGCATGGCATTCCTCACATTCACAAGTTGTGATTGATACACGTCTTGTCAGAGGTGAAGAAAGGGTTTGGCAATCAGATAAATCTGTGCTGGGACTGAGGATTTAACCATGGACCCACAGCACAGAAGTCTGACACCTTACTCCTAGACCACCAGGTCACCAAGCTCAGAATGGAAACGTGGTCACGTGACGAGATTTAGACCAATCACCAGATTTCCGCCTCAACGGTGCGAGCTGTTTGATAAAGTTCAACTCATCTCTACCTCGTCTGCTCCGTCTGAGTTATTTGGCACGGGAGAACCAATCAAATCTCAAAACCAACTATCTCAAATCAGTGCGCATGCGTATTTGACAACGCATGTGCTTAACACCCAGAAGCAAGAAGATAGCTTCGTTGGTTTTTATGAGGATATTTGAATTAACCCTTCAATGGAAGGCGTGTGTATTGCTGTATTGGACTGTGCCATCACACAGAATTATAATTTAAAACATCCATCGTAACAGTGATCTAGAATATATGTTATCCACTATAATATAAAATATGTTGATAATCAGCTGTTTTAAGTTTGCGTTGCAATGCATCATGGGTCAGCATACATTTCTTCTAGTGTGTAAATCATTGCGCCTCTAAAGCATATTCTTCTTTCAATTTTCAGCGAACGTGTGAATCAAGCTTCAGCCGCTATTCCTAAATTTGGCCTACCAGAGCAGTTGACCAGCGTGACGGGCATGTATTTACCTATGCATTATAAAAAACATTTTCGTTTGACATCCTAATATAAAGATAGGTATATATATAATTATGTACTTAAATGTATGTATAAGTGTGCTTGTAAAATACATATTCATAGTTAAAAATGAACCAAAAAGAGTCACGGAGAATAAACTCTAGAAAAAGTGAAGAAATGGTGTCTGTCAAATATTTTATAATTAAATCTAAGTAGTCTATTTTTTAAGTGTTTCTATATGAATTTATGTTAGATTTATTTTAAATAAATGGTACGGCACACCGCACAGACTTTCTCTCTCTTTCTATAAACTCGTAAGATTTCTGAACGGAATAATGTACATTGTATCATCACCACTCCACATAAGAACACGCATAAAATAATATACAATGATATAGAATCAATGAGAAAAGAGGCGCATCTTTGTCCACCTAAGAACATTTCAAACAGTTTAATGTCTTCCAAAAGGGTCAACACTTCGTATTAAAATTTCGATTTCTGGTTAAAATTTTAACATTTTAAAAGGTGTTGCAGATCTTCAAGTCATCGCATTGATATTTAATTATTCATTTATACATTTTGACTAATAAAAAATGTAAATATTGACTATTGAGTCTAAAATGGAGATAGATCATTGCTATGCAAACATTTCTCCTAAGAGACTTAAGGAAAAATAACATACTTTTTTTAGATACTTACTTATATTTAATTACTCTATGGCATTGAAGTATTATTGCGTTAAGACTTAAGTAGTATATGTTTACAACTAAAGCTCACAAAATTGTATTAATATATTTGCAAATATCTCAGAAACTGCTGTTTTTATAAAAATATATGTCAAATAAAAGTTTTTTATTTCTAATAGTCCTACAATTTTGCAATGATAAGTTGTTTAGTTACTCCAATAGTTGTGGAGATACGGAAATTAACGCTTCTGTAATGTACCCTAAAAATCATTTTCATAGGAAAATGAAAATATCCAGTTTATTTATAATCTTAATCAACGCCTAGATACGAATTTTAATCAAAATCGTTTAAGCAGATTTTGAGAAAACCAAGTTTTTCTCTTTTCGTCCTTCAGTAAACTACCCTTAATTTTAAGTTTTATAGACACACAGAGAGACGGCATTGCAAAGACTATTTTTTAGGGTTCGGGGGGTCATGAGATGTCGACATCCATCAACATTTCAGGTTAGTTTTTTTTTTACGGTCGCAATACTTAAACTTTAATGTCCAAAAAGTTAAAAAAATTCATATAATTGCGTATATATTGAAAGTTATTGATTTTATAAAAATATGTTTCGAATAAAATATCTGTATTATAAATATATATACATATTTGTAATGCTAAGTAATTTCATATCTCAAATAGTTTCGGAGCTATTTAAAAAAATGTTAATTTACGCATCAGACCGGAGCCCTTAAAGCCATTTTGCCGAAATATTGAGGGTAGCCATTTTGTTTGGAATATTTATTAATGTTTATAAATGAAATTTAATCAAAATCGTTGGAGCCGATTTTGAGAAAATCGACTGTTTCTCTTTTTGCCATTCAGTAAACTACCCTTAATTTTAAGTTTTAATAGACACACAGACAGACGGCATTGCAAAGACTATTTTTAAGGGTTCGGGGGGTCATGAGACGTCGACATCCATCAACATTTCAGGTTAGTTTTTCTTACGATCGCAATACTTAAGCTTTAATGTCCAAAAAGTTAAAAATATATATATAATTGCGTATATATTGAAAGTTATTGATTTTATAAAAATATGTTTCGAATAAAATATTTGTATTATAAATATATATACATATTTGTAATGCTAAGTAATTTCATATCTCAAATAGTTTCGGAGCTATTATAAAAAATGTTAATTTACGCATCAGACCGGAGCCCTTAAAACGATTTTGCCGAAATAATGAGAGTAGCCATTTTGTTTGGAATATTTATTTATGTTCATAAATGAAATTTAATCAAAATCGTTAGAGCCGATTTTGGAAAAAATCGACTTTTTCTCTTTTTGCCCTTCAGTAAACTACCCTTAATTTTAAGTTTTAATAGACACACAGACAGACGGCATTGCAAAGACTATTTTTAAGGGTTCGGGGGGTCATGAGACGTCGACATCCATCAACATTTCAGGTTAGTTTTTCTTACGGTCGCAATACTTAAGCTTTAATGCCCAAAAAGTTAAAAATATATATATAATTGCGTATATATTGAAAGTTATTGATTTTATAAAAATATGTTTCGAATAAAATATTTGTATTATAAATATATATACATATTTGTAATGCTAAGTAATTTCATATCTCAAATAGTTTCGGAGCTATTATAAAAAATGTTAATTTACGCATCAGACCGGAACCCTTAAAACGATTTTGCCGAAATATTGAGAGTAGCCATTTTGTTTGGAATATTTATTTATGTTCATAAATGAAATTTAATCAAAATCGTTAGAGCCGATTTTGAGAAAATCGACTTTTTCTCTTTTTGCCCTTCAGTAAACTACCCTTAATTTTAGGGGTAGATATCCAATTCCAAAAACCCCTCGGGGCAACCCTATGAAAACCCTAGATATCAAGTTTCAGCTCAATCGGTAAAATAGTTTAGGCTCTAGTTGGAGGTACAGACAGACAGACAGACAGACAGACAGACAGACAGACGGAAATTCAAAAACCACTTTTTCGGATTCAGGAAGTCATGAAACGTCAAAATTCATCAAAATCTCGAGTTCGATTTTTTTGACGATCACAATACTTTCTCTACCTGTAAGATAGAGAGAAAGTAAATAAATGGTACGGCACACCGCACAGACTTTCTCTCTCTTTCTATAAACTCCTAAGATTTCTGAACGGAATAATGTACATTGTATCATCACCACTCCACATAAGAACACGCATAAAATAATATACAATGATATAGAATCAATGAGAAAAGAGGCGCATCTTTGTCCACCTAAGAGCATTTCAAACAGTTTAATGGCTTCGACAAGGGTCAACACTTCGTATTAAAATTTCGATTTCTGGTTAAAATTTTAACATTTTATAAGGTGTTGCAGATCTTCAAGTCATCGCATTGATATTTAATTATTCATTTATACATTTTGACCAATAAAAAATGTAAATATTGACTATTGAGTCTAAAATGGAGATAGATCATTGCTATGCAAACATTTCTCCTAAGAGATTTAAGGAAAAATAACATACTTTTTTAGATACTTATATTTAATTACTCTATGGCATTGGAGAATTATTGCGTTAAGACTTAAGTAGTATATGTTTACAACTAAAGCTCACAAAATTGTATTAATATATTTGCAAATATCTCAGAAACTGCTGCTTTTATAAAAATATATGTCAAATAAATTTTTTTTATTTCTGATAGTCCTACAATTTTGCAATGATAAGTTGTTTAGTTTCTCCAATAAATGTGGAGATAAGGAAATTAACGCTTCTGTAAAGTACCCTAAAAATCATTTTCATAGGAAAATGAAAATAGCCAGTTTATTTATAATCTTAATCAACGCCTAGATACGAATTTTAATCAAAATCGTTTGAGTAGATTTTGAGAAAACCAAATTTTTCTCTTTTCGCCCTTCAGTAAACTACCCTTAATTTTAAGTTTTTATAGACACACAGACAGACGGCATTGCAAAGACTATTTTTTAGGGTTCGGGGGGTCATGAGACGTCGACATCCATCAACATTTCAGGTTAATTTTTTTTACGGTCGCAATACTTAAACTTTAATGTCCAAAAAGTTAAAAAAATTCATGTATAATTGCGTATAGATTGAAAGTTATTGATTTTATAAAAATATGTTTCGGATAAAATATCTGTATTATAAATATATATACATATTTGTAATGCTAAGTAATTTCATATCTCAAATAGTTTCGGAGATATTTAAAAAAATGTTAATTGACGCATCAGACCGGAGCCCTTAAAGCCATTTTGCCGAAATATTGAGGGTAGCCATTTTGTTTGTAATATTTATTAATGTTTATAAATGAAATTTAATCAAAATCGTTAGAGCCGATTTTGAGAAAATCGACTTTTTCTCTTTTTGCCCTTCGGTAAACTACCCTTAATTTTAAGTTTTAATAGACACACAGACAGACGGCATTGCAAAGACTATTTTTTAGCGTTCGGGGGGTCATGAGACGTCGAAATCCATCAACATTTCAGGTTAGTTTTTTCTACGGTCGCAATACTTAAGCTTTAATGTCCAAAAAGCTAAAAAAAAATATATAATTGCGTATAGATAAAAAATTATTGATTTTATAAAAATATGTTTTGACTAAAATATTTGTATTATAAATTATATATACATATTTGTAATGCTAAGTAATTTCATATCTCAAATAGTTTCGGAGCTATTATAAAAAATGTTAATTTACGCATCAGACCGGAGCCCTTAAAGCCATTTTGCCGAAATATTGAGGGTAGCCATTTTGTTTGGAATATTTATTAATGTTTATAAATGAAATTTAATCAAAATCGTTGGAGCCGATTTTGAGAAAATCGACTTTTTCTCTTTTTGCCCTTCGGTAAACTACCCTTAATTTTAAGTTTTAATAGACACACAGACAGACGGCATTGCAAAGACTATTTTTTAGGGTTCGGGGGGTCATGAGACGTCGACATCCATCAACATTTCAGGTTAGTTTTTTTCTACGATCGCAATACTTAAGCTTTAATGTCCAAAAAGCTAAAAATATATATATAATTGCGTATAGATTAAAAATTATTGATTTTATAAAAATATGTTTCGAATAAAATATTTGTATTATAAATATATATACATATTTGTAATGCTAAGTAATTTCATATCTCAAATAGTTTCGGAGCTATTATAAAAAATGTTAATTTACGCATCAGACCGGAGCCCTTAAAGCGATTTTGCCGAAATATTGAGGGTAGCCATTTTGTTTGGAATATTTATTAATGTTCATAAATGAAATTTAATCAAAATCGTTAGAGCCGATTTTGAGAAAATCGACTTTTTCTGTTTTTTCCCTTCAGTAAACTACCCTTAATTTTAGGGGTAGATGTCCAATTCCAAAAACCCCTCGGGGCAACCCTATGAAAACCCAAGATATCAAGTTTCAGCTCAATCGGTAAAATAGTTTAGGCTCTAGTTGGAGGTACAGACAGACAGACAGACAGACAGACAGACAGACAGACAGACAGACAGACAGACAGACAGACAGACAGACAGACGGAAATTCAAAAACCACTTTTTTGGATTCAGGAAGTCATGAAACGTCAAAATTCATCAAAATCTCGAGTTCGAATTTTTTGACGATCACAATACTTTCTCTACCTGTAAGATAGAGAGAAAGTAAAAATGATATGTCCTCGCTAAATGAAAAGAAAAAAGTAGACTGAAAAACCGTTCGCTCCTTTATGGGTTTCGAAAAGAATTATTTATATTTAGGTGAAGTATGTCTTTATAATGTTGGCAAGATTTACTGTAGTGTACATTAAGTGTGTGGCTTTGTGAGGAATCTGTGAAGTGACATGTGGCCTTCCAATGTCAAAAGTTTCCCCACCCCTGACTTAGACCATGCGACCACCGATTCCAGTCAAAGTGTATGTGTAAGCCTAGATATTTGTTATTTGATGACACATTTTAACGGAAACCCTTCAAGGTTCCAAACACTCAAATGTATAGAGATTGATCCACCTCGTCAAAGATACAACAACAAAACGACTGAGCCCATCAGCCTTCATCAGTGTCTTTATCGATTCTTCGTCGTCTAATTACAACGATCCTGCCTTGAGATAAAACACCTCACGCTCACGTGACGATTGTTTACATGGCATGGTTAATTGCATCCTGTGACGTCGCTTCTGGTACCCATTCTTCCTATGACATGCGACAGTATACATGTCAACAAAAGCAGAGATAAACCTAGTTCGCTCTTCCTGTTTGGTTTACAAGCCTTACCCAACCCGCCCGTTGCTCTTATTTAGAGGCAACAAGCTAGAGACCATCGAGAATGGCCCGCACGCTCATCTGGGTCATTATTTTCTTTCGTCACCTTGCTACTACCATTTTTATGTATCTAACGTTTTCTTTCTGAACCAACTGATGATATCAGCGCGCGGTCTACGAACTAACTTAACTCTAGAACCAGCACAACATCCAATTATTTAGGTGATTAATTATTCATCACCGTAAAATGGGAAGCACCGATTTAACTCATGATAAATATTTTAGCCATTCTGATAATCGAAACCATAACCCTTCGTTTAGTAGCTACGCAATTGAGGGGTTTGGGGCAGAAACATGATAGCCCTCAGTTGATGAAAATATGTTTTAGCAGTGATTTATGGGAGCTTACGTCTTGAATTACACGTTATTTTTATACCCAGGCAAAAACTATGATAACTAATATTGGCGAACATTTTATTTATTTTGAATATCTAGATTTACGGATTTCATAAAAGTTTAAATAGTGAAAATATCACATTTAAACATTGAGGGTTATTATGTTATGTCCCCAACCCCCCGAATGGTCCGAGAAAATGTGATGGGCTTTGTTAAGCTAGGTCAGATTTATTTTTTTGTTAAGGTTAACACCTGCAAACATACATTATACAGCACTCAACTTATACACTAACTCAACTTAAAATATTACCAGATCTGAAATGGTGGTCATATAGTATAAAGCGTGACCTGGTGCACTGTTTGGGGTTTTCAGGTTTGAGATAGACTCTGTAATTTTTTTTTATACGTTTGATAAGTTATAAAAGTCCTGATTTTGACAGATAGTCCAGACAGCAAAACAACAT
Source organism: Timema podura (assembly GCA_033556935.1). NCBI lineage: Eukaryota > Metazoa > Arthropoda > Insecta > Phasmatodea > Timematidae > Timema > Timema podura. Next base: position 41,585,638 of record JAVRXN010000002.1, read on the forward strand.
ATTTTCCTTAAGATTTCTTATACAAAACTATAAAACAAAACTCGTATAATTTTTTATTTGGGATTTTTATAAAACATGAATCGTACAATTCACCTTTGTAAAGTAATCCGATACCATAGAGATAGTTTTAAGAAAAAAATATCCCTCTCTTTTTTAATTTATTACACACATTAATTAGGAGTATCTTAACCAATATATTGACCGGCTGTTACCCTTTTAGATTTTAATAGTTAAAATCAAGTGTTATCCTTTCAACAGTATAGAATTAATCTAGATATGAAAGTAATTGTTTACATGCACACTTTTAATCTTAATTTTGTAAAGCATCACATAAATATATGAAAGTTCCCGTGACTTTTCAATACTCTCATAAATTTCCATGACTTTTGCAGGTGCTGTTTAACCCGAGATTTTCCACATGTGATTCATCCCTATGGTTTACCCCCCTCTTATCTTTATTAATTGGTGTGACTTTTCTCTAATAAAGGTATTCCTAATTCCTGCTTCTTGTATTAAGCCGCTATTAACAGTGGTATTAAACGTGATACTTTATTTTGATAAAAATAAAATCTCAGCCTTTACGCCTAATTATTTACTATTAGATAGCAAGACGAACCTCTATACCCTCTATACATAAAATCAATATACTCATAAGCATAGCCCTGCATGAAACAAGGTCACATAGACTTGTAGTCAACCATCCAAATCACTTATAGATATTGATAGCTAAAATTAGAGTTGTACCGATTCAATAAAACCTATTACCGGCTGTTTAAAATAATTGTTCATGCTACGATTATTTACACCGATTAATCCCCATTATATATTATTTATTAATAACAATTGGGAAACTACTTAAGTGAATGATAACAGTTAGTGTAATTAATACAAAAAGATTGTATGCATACAAAAAATATTTTATGCATAACCGGCAATAGTTGGAACTAGACTGTTAGTTTTATTAACGGTATGAACTTATATTGCTTTATCTGATAATGTAATATTTTCATAGCCCGCAATCCAGATGCAGTGTGGTGTATATAAGGTTTTTTTTTTTTATTCTGATCACTAAACTCCTACCTAGAAAATTTTGATTTAAATTTTACTTTTAATAATCACGATTAATCGACATAATAATCGCCGACTACGATTCATCGGTATCCGCATCAGTACACTCCTAGCTAAAATCATTATTTCTATATATTTTCAAATTAAAAACGTGTCTTAGTTTTTTTTATGTTATTGATTCTTAATTTGAGTTATTTCATTTGCACTTTATGAAACGACTGCTTTTATCAGCGCACGATGAAAAGAATACCGGTACCTTAATTCTATAACAAAAACAGCACCTTATCCACCAGATATTAATTGATCTCTTTGAAAGGGGAAGACCCAATTTCATAAAATATATGTTTCCATGCCATGTTGGTAATCGAACCTGGAGCCTTTGTCTATAAATTCTTAGCAAGTAACCTATAAATTGTCTTTAAAATAAGATAAGTTTTGTTGTTTACTCTGTGATAATAAATATGTAGAAAGCACTTTAATAAATTTTTCCATGAAACAGCTCGAACAGCTAGACGCGGTGCACAGAAAAATGTTATCAATTTAGTAGCATATGTATTCATATGTTGTTCTTCTTAAGTCAACAACCCGAAGGTTTGTTTGATGTGATTTCTATCCATCCGGATGCACTCAGCCTTTAAACTGACTAGTGCTACCTGCACAATCTTGTAGAACTCCCGTATAGGCCTACTAGAGGTGTTCAGGTGTTGTTACCTTTCATACTGAATTTCTAAGAGCGAGCGTGAAAGGGCCTACCAATTTTGTTGGGAATGGTATTTTCACATACCTTACAGGATGCATTTTACATGCCACAACCAACATGGGACCAACCGCTTTACTTTCTCTCCGAAGGAAGTTGTGCTACGGCTTTTTATCACTCAAGATATCTCCATCGACCTCAGCTGGGTTTGAACCCACGAACATCAGGTACCGAGGCTAGCACTTTACCCCAAGACCACCAAGGTTGACATACACATTATATATAGTTTAAATAAACTCAATTCTATATTATGCTTGCATATTTAATGAGCTATAACAACAAAAATTATGACAGTAATAATTCACTATCTAATATTTAACCACCTTATGCTGTATACTTACAATTAGACTAGCTTTTAATTATTACAGAATAGTCTGAAAATGTTTTTATACATACTATTCGGACTATGCTATAACATTTATGCAAGCATAATATAAATTTTAAATGATAAAGTTCCTGGTTAAATTCTAAGCTCAATATTTTTGAATTCAAGAGAGTGGGGTTTAATGTCACAACAGGGAAATACTGACATATAAAACCTAATTTACCTATGAATGGGCATATCCAACAGCTAGAAAATTTTGTAGATCTACTTTTTAATAATCATACGTCAAGTCATGTGATATTTAGCTATCAGTTGTAAATTATCAGTGTTGACCGCGAAATATATGTTTATATTTTCTAAAAAGGTGCTATTAATGTCCATTCATAATAAAAATCCAGGCATACCTGAGTATTATTGGAACGCAAGACATTCCTTCTGAGGGCGTGGTTCACCCTCCCTCGACATCCTTGTCAAACGAAGCTGACCATCGGTCCCCTGGCATGCCGTGCCATACATATCTGTACCGAGAGTTGCGGAAGAGGTTCAGTAGAACGTTCTCCGGTGTGCTGCTGGTGGCGGTGTTTAATTTGCTAAGTGTTGGGGTAACCATTAAGTAAAGTAGAGTAACCAACCCTCAAGATATGACACAGTCTAGTTAGTGGGATGGCACAAGTGGAGGGAGGAGTAAGAGGGAAGGAAGAAAAGGAGGGAGAGTAATTGGGGAATGAGGCTGTTTGAAAAGTATGGCTGTAAAATAAAGTATTGCGAAAATGATAACTCTTCTAAATAATAAGAAGCATTTTTTTTTACACTTGTAAAAATAATTACTTTAAAACAAAGAGTATACTTTAAGTAATGTGATATGCAGCTGTCAATTTGGATAGATAGTTGGTCTTGCAAAAACGAGAATGAGTAAAAGTGAGAAGTGAAGTGGCGTTGATTTGCAATCTAATAGGCCAGGGTACGTTCGTGCAGACGGACCAATAGCAAGCAAATCAACGTCACTTTAATTCTCACTCACCCTTCCCATTTACTTACTCCCGGCACACGGCCTTTTATCAATAGATTATAAATTACGCTAGTAAACTTTCTACCGCAAAAAAAAAAAGTTTGAATTTCTAAGTGTTTTTTCATATTGCAATAGAAGACAACTTTTGTATGCGTGGGTGTATATAAATATATATATATATTTATAATATATAGTCCAACGCCTTAGCTCAGTCTGGTAGCGTGTCTGTAATTGATTTAAGGGTCTAGGGTTCAATCTCTGACATGGCCGAAATACTTATCACTGGTGAAATGTTGGGTTTCCTCACTTTCCACTTTCATAGTGATAAGTTAACGGCCGGGGGCTGAATGTTGTGTCTGTTTTATATTTTATTTATTTAAGTCATGTGCTGATATAATCAGTCGGTTCAAAAAGCGTATGTTAAATACCTTTAATTAATTAAATTAAGTATAATATACATATATATGTATATACAGGAAAAACTTGCTTAGATAGTCAAATAGTCTAAGTCGTCAATCTCGCAATAGACTGAATTACCGAGATCGAGGTTATAATCCTTGTTGGGTAAAATAAGGGTAGTTTTTCATATATTGCTAATCACCTTACCTCCACGTAAATGCGGATACATTTCCTGTAGATTCTACTAGCCTAATTTATATTCTATTAGATTAAATATGTGAATAGTCCAAACATTGGTCATAAAAAATAATCAGGAGAATGCACGTGACCTCCCTTGATATTCCCCCTCTTGTATATAAAAATCTAAGGAAATTTATTCGAATTTAAGTGACGAAAGAAAGGGAGCTTAATAATAAAAACAATCACTAGGTAAAGCCAACCAGTATTCAAACCCGGACATCCCCGTCCACTGACAGACCAGACTAACAAGATTAATGTTTAGACCACTTGCACACCGGTTGCGAGTACTTGGAGCAAGTCAATTAACATATTTGTCCTATAAAACCGTTTCAAAATAGAAAAAACTCTTGAGTTTATTTTTTAAATTACTCCTCTTCAATCTATCTTTATATATTAACAGCAAGAGAAGTAAACGTTGCTTCTCTCCGTGGGTGGTTACGGATGAGGAAAACATTTCGCTAATTGAACGCGGCAATTTACTTACTTAACGGTGGGAGGCAATTAAGACAGAAAACTAATTACTTCCATGTATTTTACCCCCCCAAGACAACAAACGCTCACTCCCCCTCACCCCTTACCAACACCACCCCCATAGTTCTCCAACCAATTTAATTACCAATACAATATGCTTGTTGATATCTTGAAACCACTATCAGCCTTACACTTACTCCAAACATTAACTAAAAAGGGTGCGCTTTGAACGTAATTCCCCGCTACACGTTTTGATATTGTTTCGTTGACAATGTATCAGGTCATACCCCAACGAGTTGGAACCAATCTCAACCTCTCTTGAATCCATTGTAATAGTAGATAAAGGTAAATTAAGCTAGAGGAAAAGGAGAGTACTGAACTATGTGAATTGGTATTATAGAACAGGTAGTACGGGGGTATGAATGAGTTGACATTCTCACCTCAAAAGAGTCGATTAGTTTAATTTAATTAATTTTACCTCGGTAGATTGGCTGTATTCATTTAGGTTTGTACGCTGTGGGGTGTATACCTATTTAAAGCGAGATTGATATTCACTACGCAGGTAACACGACCATGCAAATTTCTCTGCGGAACACTATATGCCGAAAAACAAGTCTGTCAAGGATTATAAGAGTTCGTTTCCATTAGAGGATGCTAACTCAATCGGTTGATTGATTGAAGAGTCCCGGGTTCGATTCCTGGCATGGCCGAAATATTATTCATTGGTGAAATGTGGGTTTCCACTTTCACAATTATGAATAAACAGCCGGGGGTTGGATGTTGTGTCTGTTCTAGATTTAAGTTAGTTTATAAGTACTGTGATGTTCTGTTGTGACCTAATTAAAATTGACTTGAGGGTGGGTGGCATAAGGCTATATCTATGATTCTAACATTTAGTTTTATATAAGAATTTTTACATTTCATTTTTAAAATCAGTTGATTAAAAATTTCTATAATTTTATTTTAGCTATAAAACTTGACTGCAAGATGTTTATTAATACCGGTATTTGTTGATACATTTTACCTCCATTTTGCGGCAGTTTTTTAAGAGATATTAAGCCAGCAAATCAATATCGCAGAATTTCTGAGCGTTTGAAACACGTCTTAGTACTTCAATAGGCGTCCCCATAAGTTAAAAAAAAGTATTATTTTCTGTTTTATTTTCTGTGCTCCTTGTATTATTACTCATTATCTTTTTTCTTAATTATGACATAATATTTAAGTTGAATTTCGACGGTCTAAATTGGCAGTAAGACGTAATATAAAGAAAGTGCGTATTATTTTGTACTCCACTTGTTTCTACCAGTTCAACTTATCCACATATTTTTACTTACGTGGTATGGATAAGGATGTTAGAGCCGAGAGAGTGTGTACTCACATTTCGGAGGAGGTGGAGGGAGGTAGCCATTTAGGAAATAAACACTCTCAATACACCCAACCAGGTTCTAAACTCCAACCTCTCCGTTATTTAAAAAAAAAGAGTAAGATGAGGCTTGCGCCTTTGTCCGCATTATAGTAAATATGTGTTATATTGTTTGTGAGGGGAGTGGGGCGTGGATGCCCCAGTTGCCCCCTCTTAGGTGGGGGAGGGGATGCCCCATTTGCCTTCCCCTTTGGTGCGCCACTGTCATGTGTTCGCCGGTGCGAATGATGGGCTTACTTACTGTTGTTTTTCTAGGGATCGAGTTATTTAACTTTTTATTTAAATTAAGCCTGTCCGACTCCTTAGCTCAGTCAGTAGAGTGTCTGCCTATTGATCCAAAGGTCTCGGGCCAAAAACTTATTATTGGTGAATTGTAGGTTTTACCCTTTCTTAGTAATAAATTAACGGCCAGAGACTGAATGTTGTTCTTGTCCTAGTTAGATTGTAAGGCAAATAAAGCTACGACAGGAATAGCAAGCCGATAGAGAAAAATATAATTCTGGATTGAATAAAAATTGACCTATACCACAGGCTGGAAACAGTAATGGATGTAAAGTAACTTTAACCTTAGCCTAAGGGCTACTAAGTTATATATGTGACTAGAATATGCAAAAATCGCGGATTAAAGCATATTTGAAAATAATTTTCATTAATATCCACTGGGATCAGATTATCAACCTTCCATTAACGGAATCAAATTACAAGATAGCCCTAATGCCTTATACAGCATGGCCATTCTTGGCCGACACCGAGCTTTGTAAACACATTTTATTATTACTTCTACTAAATACTGAACAAATACACAATATAAGCCTAAAGCCAGAAATATAGTTTTTGAAAAATAAGATAAACCCATACATAAATAGTAAATTATCAATTTTATCCTATCACGCATTCTTATTAAACCACTAATAATTGGTTCAAGCAATGCTTATCCCACAAAAATCAAGTATATTTTAAAATTATTTAAAAAGAAAAATTATTTTGCCAAATGTATTGGTTTGAACTTATATTGGTGTCAATAAAATTTCTAGTCTTAAGACAAAGATGTATTTTCGAAAGAAGGCTGGATTGCTATCCTGTAAATTGGGAATAATTTAATTGAAATATCACACAAGTATCGTTTGCTGTCGTTTCATCTTGAATGCAACCATCCCGTTGCCACTTCACATTTTATGAAAAAACATGCCAGGAAAACAATATTATGAAATTGGTAAAGAAGATGGAACGACCAGAATTTACATACAGACAGAAGGGGGCAAGATGGATCGACAACTCCAATATCTTAAGCCTAGAGGGTTTGTAAATTAGTCTTAAAAAGGCTGTGTGTGGTTACAGTGCAAGTCGAGTTCGCGTGAATACGCCCGTATTCGCCCGAATGAAATAAACATGTGTTGCACAATGGGGATGGTTACATTAGAAGGGAATTGGTCGCGCAAGTACGCGCGAATCACTAGAAGTTCAAACAAGTTTGTTTCATTCGCGCGAATGACATTTATCTATGAAATTTGAACATGATGAAAATGGTAAAGAGTAAAAATATGGAGCTTGAAACACTTTTAGTTTGGTTTTTGAGATAAGGGTTTTGTGGGATCAGTTACATGTACTAAAAGACATTAGGTAGTGCGTTATTCGTGAAATTTGGTGGGTTGAGTGGATAGCTAGATAGCTATTCATGTAATACATAGTAATTACCTAAATTGCATTGAGAAAATAAAGGGTTGACCCAGTATTCTTTAAAATAAGGAACTTTAAATAATTATTTTCTAACAATTACTATTTTAAGGTGGGTACCATTTACTTAAAACAAAGGGCTATACCAAAACTTTTTCGCGTGATTACGCTTCCAGTGTAACCACAACCTAAAGGTTGAACGAGTGCCATACTAGAATAAATATGTCAACAATTCGGGCTATCAATTAAGAAGAGTTACTCACTGCTAAGAACTATTCAAAATGTTTCTTCAGTTGATATTTTATTCTTTAAATATTGAAAAATAAACCTGGACACGGGAATAAAACCCAGGACATTTGGATTAGTACGACCTATTGAACTATCCAGGAGTAGTCCCAGGCCCAGGGTCATTTTTCACACATATTTTAAGGCAGAGTCTATGATGGACGTGTGGAAATTGTCAACCAATCTACAGTCAATGCTCTAGCCACCTCGTAGGTGTCATTTTTAAATTAAAATTTACATGATATTTAGATGCGGCTATAACTGCAAATAACAAATACAATAACGTTGCTATTTAATCCGACTGATATTTGGTTTTGACGTGTTTTGAAGTACCAATAGCTTGTATCAGTGGACACACATGCTAAGGTGTTGTCCTCGTCTGGTCCAGTTTGCCAGTGACGGGAAGGTTGACACTCGAATATCAGCCAGGTGTACTCAAGAGAGATAATTCTAAATAGTTTTACACTCTCCTACCAGGCAAATACTGGTACAATTCTTATAAATTCTACTTTTATCATGAATCTACATATATATCACGTATCACTACCCACTCTGTCAATATGTACATTTAGATTAATGGGATAAGAATGAGGAAGTTAGAATTTAAAGTAAATGTACCCAAATTTGCGTTGATTTAGAGTGGTAAGGAAACCACCTCTAGTAAACCCAGCTGAAATTCAAACCCCACTCTACCATGACTAACGATTGAATGGATCACGAGAGTAACGCCTTAGACCAAGCGACCACAAATGAATGCTACTTTCCCTATCCTTGCTCTATTTATGTAAATATACAGATAGTTCAGATGGATAATAAGACAAAGACACGATGCAAAAAAAAAATATATATAAATTATTTTCTTTCCATCCGTCCTCAGCGTCTTACTGGCTTGTCAGGCTCTCCATAAATATTTACATTAAAAGATAGGATGAGGAAAGTGGAATTCTGATGTTTCAAAAGGTTAATTTATGTGTGGGAAGAGTGGTAAACATTTAGGAGAAAAAACCTTAGCAGGATGCACCAGGACGGGACTCGAGCCATGACCTTCCTGCTACCAGCAAACCAGAAAAGATTAAATTGACACCTTGGCCCATGTTCCTGCCTGTGCGAGATAGGTATATGTTGATGTAGGTCTAATTCAAAATTAATTATTATTTTTAGGAATGTGCTGCAATTTTTCGTTTAAAAAAAAACAGTAAGCTTATAATATTATTAATTGGATTCATACGACGCTAATTTCTATGAAAAACATATTTTCTTTTCTATAAAACAGATAAATATGGTATTAAAACAAAAATTCCTTAAAAACTTTATTTTATTTGTCTGCAATAAATCATCTGTAGACTCTATATTTTAGACAGATCAGACATCAAACAGCTATTGTTCATCGAACTCAAACTCCTTTAGACAGATTTGTATTCGATACGTTTCAGCCATTATTTTTTACTATCGTCTAGCCACAAAGTTGGATTCTGGTTACAAGTAATTTTACGCTGACGACGTGGTCTGAAGACGACGCCAATTTTGTGGATGTGGTATTAATAGTGTCGCAACAAAAGAAATAAGGTTTTGTTCGAAGATCCTAGGGGTAGGACTACTGAGGGCGGGTGACTAAGCATATCTCGCTATAATATCATGCATTGCACTTTATTTAATCGTGTCAATTTTGTGGCCAAACATATTCATTGTTTCAAGCCTGCCATCTCGTCAAATGACGTCATAGCAAAGAACTAGTCACATGATTTTGGCGACGCGTGACCTCGCCAAGTGTAAGAGTTGGGTTTAAAATTTTGGCTTTCTGAAAATATTTTCAGCAGCTAGAAGACAGTTGACACAGGCTATAAGTTTTTTAATTTCCTCACTTTTCCAGGCTTATCATAAAACAAGAATATGCGTTGCTCTAGTATTTTAAATGCAAAGCTAAACAACAACGAAATCATTATTTTCATAGATCCCTGCTAAATTACTGATACATAAATATTTAGTCAAGACAAACATGTCAGTGCTTTTCGCAAAATCTAGTGAACTGTAGATAAAACTAACATGTTACGTTACGTTGTCTTATTCTACTTAATATCTCAAATATTATTGAAAATTTCTAAAGTTTCGGTTGACTTTTTAGAATTTCCCTAACTTTTCTTTAGCATGCATATTTCTTTGACTTTTCTAAATTTTCCTTGTTTTCCGACTGATTATCAACCCTGAAGAAATAGCACGTGTTGTGGCCACAAAATTTCGTGAAAGTGTATGTTTGTTTTTTAATGTGAAATAGATAGCTAAATTGGTCTAATTATTATTAGTTTGTTCAATTACTTTCAAAAAACCTTAAACTATTGCATGAAAAGTAAGTTCAAAAATTATTTTGTTTGATAATAAAACCTCAAAAATATGTCACATGTAGAATGTTTTAGACATAAAAAATACAATATCAACATCTTTGACATAGAATTATGAAAACTGTAGTCAGTAAAAAGTATTATATTTATGTATGATAAAAGCAATTTTTTTAAAATCTGAATTTACCTACAGGATTTTTTATTTTTATTTGTACTTCAAATAAATAGCATTTTGATTGTGTCTGACAAGTTGCCAAATTATTGACGAAATCACAACAAAATTGCTAAAATATAGATAAAAATGTTTATTTTTAGACGAAATTTAGTAAAACTATTTACTAAAAGGAGGTAAAAATATGTTTAAGTTATCTACTGAATGCTCCAACCTTATTGAGCTCTTAGTCCTTGATCTATTTCCCTTGCTCACCAATATTTGGATTGAAGGGAGGATAAAACATAAAGAGGGAACTAAAATTAGCTCAGCCAATGAGATTCAAGAAAACAGGAATCTTTTTGTGAAGCCTACATTTTTAGCAGTTTATTTTTGGTCATCCCCTCCTTTTCCTTTCCTTCCCCTATGTACAGTACATTAACCCAAACAGCAATACACCCCCAACCCCCCTCACCAACCTCTAATTCTCAGAGCCAGCTGGTCATTTTCAACACTTCCCGAATTTTTTTTTTATTTAAAATAAGATAAGAAAAATTGACTACTAAAAAGTGTCTGGAAAAGCGATACCTACAAAAAACTACTAAACAGATTTAAAAATACCCAATTAGTTGGGCAAACTGACAAATATTAACCCTTTTAGTGCCAAGAGAAATGACAAAAGAATGTGCTAAAAGTGCCAAGCTATTTTCCTGAAAAATGCAGGAGTTTGTTTAAATTTTATTAACTCATTAGTCTTTGAACTTATTGCACTAAAATTTTTACATAAACTAGCTAACATGCTTGCCAATCCGATAATATAATTATACATATACTTTTTTAATTTTTAAATATAATAAAAAAATCACTAGCCAAGATATTAAAAAAATATTTTTTTATTGTTTTATTTAACATTAATTTTTAATCATTGAAAATTTAAATAGCTTAAAATAGAATATATCACTGAAAAGAACATAAAAAACTGAGTAAATGACAAAATTTGCAAAAAAAACTAACTTTAGATTTTACACTAAAATTGGGTTATGCATAGCAGCTGTTTCAGTGACCATCAACTTTAGCAGTGTAATAGGTAAACAAAGTCTAAAATAAATAATTGGGTTGGAATCAGAAGGGGACTGGTGGGAGGGTATATAAAACCTGTTACTTCTGCATAAATATGAAGAGGTTGGGGTGGATATCCTGATCTTCAAGATTTATTTCATCCCTTTAGGAATAACTAGTATTCATACTCGTGTTATCAATTACAGCTGTCACTCCTACTTGTTCCGATCTTTCACTTTCACTAAAATAAAATTCTTGTTCAGTTTCATTATTTACAAATTCAGAATCACTGCTTTTAGAATCACAAACAAATTGATCATTCTGGGTTAAGCTGTCAATAAAATTAATATTGCAAGTATTTCTGTGTCTTTAATCACAGCTTTCCTCTTAGTAGCCATGTTTACAAACAAGGCCAAAGATAAAACTAATAAAGTAAAAAGTTATAAAATAATTTTCCGGTTCGATATATCGCAAAGACAAATAAAAGTAGCTTGAACATACGAGAATGCAGTGGAAATAAAATCTACCCTATCTGTTGAATTAATACTGAACTAAGAGCTCGAAAACGTGGGATCGCTGTGAGCGACGCTGGCAATTTTAGCAGATATTTCGTGCATCGCTCTGAGCGACGTTGGCACTCAAAGGGTTAAGCTCGTCTAGTCTGTTATATAGTCGACGGAGGTGTCTGGGTTTTAATCCCAAGGCGGGGTAAGAGTTTTCCCACATTTCACCCATACAAACGTAATTAAATTTCCTTTAGCATTATAATTACTTAATTTCTACCTCATTAGTTTAATTAAATTCAACAAGTTTAAAATAAACAATACCTAGCCTGCAGAGACAATATTCTATCCGGGCAGTATATACGGAGGATTGGGATGTTATTTTATAAACAGTATTATATAGGAAAATGTTATACCCGTTTTGAAAAGATTTTAAAATTAATTTTAAAATTTCAATCAATCTATGGCATTAGGAACTTGAAAGTTCATCGTCCCATTACAAAAGTACGCCACCTATCTTGAGTTAGCTATATCAAGTCCTTCTCATTACACTCTATTTCATTCAGGTCCATCCTAATGTTATCCTCCCACCTGGATCTGGGTCTTCCCATTGGGCTCTTCCCATTGGGTTTGCCAGTCAGTACCCTGAACGAGGTTCTATAATCTCCCATTCACGCCGCATGTTCTGCCCACTGTAACCTACGAGTTTTGATTATCCTAACAATGTCTTGTGTTGTATTCAGATTATGTAACTTGAAATTATGTAACCTACTCCAATCTCAAGTATCTTTATTCCGTTTGGGGTCAAGTATCTTCCTTAGCACCTTGTTTTCGAACACCCTAAATTTAGTTTTGACATGTAAGGTAAGAAACCATGTTTCACAACCATAGAGAACAACTAATAAAACAATTGTTTTGTATATTATTAGTTTTATATTCCTTGACAACAGGCGAGATGTTACTAACTTGTTAACCGAGTAATAGCATGCCTTTCCCGGCTATATTATTTTCCTAATTTATAATCTAAATGTTCCTAAATACTTAAAATCATTAACTATGTCAAGTGATATATTGTTATAAAGCTAATTTTTCTAGGGTACGGCTGGGAGGAGGGGGTCCGTTAGAAAATTATACTATATTCTTAGCAATTAAAGGCTTTTGTACGTAAATATGCCTCCCCTCCTAGAGAGGGTCTATAAAATTAAAAACTAAGTTATTCTTTAATGAAGCAGATTGATGAAATGAATTTAAAAGCTTAAATTAGACCTGAATTTCCCCCACCTAAACTTATATTTATTTTAATTAAATCAAGATTCCAAATTCTAATCCAATTTTAATAGAAAGTATCTTTTGAAATATACAAACATATTTTATTTCTGCCAAAAATGATAATATTTTGCTATATTATCTGTGTTATATTATAGGTATTGATATTATTTATCAAAAGTGATAACTACAGGTAACATTACTTGATGTATGGACACATGAATATATATCTAGTAACCTTTTACAGCTCTCAGATAAGGTTCTTCCTAAGAAAATTAAACTACTGGTAAAAATTATTACTAAATAAGTATACACCACTAATATAAACACAAAGTACTAAGGTGCATCAATTCGCATTGCTTTTATAGAAAAACAAAGCCATAATTTCTGAAACTTTTCTAAAACAAGCTTAGAACTATGTTAAACCTAGGCTTCTATTTCGAGAACTTTTATGCTTGCAAAGGCAGTGCCGGCACAAACCCAAAGAGTTAAGCCCCAACTGTAACCGGCTGAAACGTAATACTTTTATCCTCTTATAGGCTTTTGGAAGTAGCGGCAATCAATATTGCCATGACTCTTTGCCATACGTAAAAATGTTGCGGCTTAACCTTGCACTAAAACGTGTGTACTGTGGAAACATTTTGGTTAAGGACTATGTCACGCATGCGCAGTGGTGACTAAACCCAGACTGTGGAGCTCAATAAGAAAAACAATCAAGAGTTTACGTGATCGAGGTGCAGTACAGTACACTTACTAGTTCAAAGAATTAGCAGTTTTACCATTGATGGCGTCACAAAACGCCAAATAAAAAGTCATCACTATACGAGAAGAATTATTTCATGATAAATATTGATACTGTAGTAGGCCTGCATTTAATCAGATTAAGCTACAGGATTCAAAATGTTCACTTTATAAAATACAGTAAAATATATTAGCCTTTCATTTATTCATGCTGTTTTTATTGAAAATTAACTTATTTGCGAAGCAGGGACGCCTAAGTTAATTTTAAAAGTAAAGCTAGCTAACCATATAGTGTAATCCCTTAGTTCGTTCCAAAGATATCCACGCCAGTTGAAATTTCGTGATAGCGGAATGGCGTTTAACATATAGTTCGCTTCAAATGATAATTAAAGCTAAACAAATTCCAATTTACTGACATGTTTAGGTTTTATACCTTGTTTACAACTATTGCAATGTAGATTAATTAACAAGACACAACTTGCAAAGTAGAAACAAACAAAATGGAGGTGACACCATCACGTGTACGTTTGCTTTTTGAGAACGCCATCTATGTAAATGTTTAAAGTGACGCTTGATAAATGGGGTTGTTTGTCGTAAGTTGAGGTACTTGGTGTTTGTGGAGAACACTGATGGAACACAGGAGTCCAACACTTCATCGCCAACAAACTGGTTAGAAGTTTACTATTTTTTATTATTATTAGTTTTTTTTTAGCATCGTGTCTTACTACCGGTTCAGGCTACACGCAAATGTACTAGTTACACTAATGAGCTAGGGATGAGTAAGGTTGAGCTTAGAGGAAGTGTACCCCGAATTTGCATGGAGGAAGCGCGTAAAACCATTTTGGGAAAACCAACAAGTGATTACTTACATGCGTACACATTTTATTCGTGTATAACAGTAAAATTATATCAATGGTCTTTTAAGATTTTTGAAGGTTATTCACAGTGTTGCCTAACCGTCAAGTAGCAGCAAGTAGAGATAGTACTAGCCACGAGACAAACAAAAACATAATTTCTAAAATAATTCAATCGTCCATCACAAATATTAATTTTAATCTTGAAGAAGGGGTTTTTTGCTCACTAAAAAAAAATAGCTAGCAAATAATAAGGCTATTTGTGAAAGTGTTCTTGAAACCATGGATATATAAAAAGTCCATGGCTAGCTAAAATAAATGGTACGGCACACCGCACAGACTTTCTCTCTCTTTCTATAAACTCGTAAGATTTCTGAACGGAATAATGTACATTGTATCATCACCACTCCACAAAAGAACACGCATAAAATAATATACAATGATATAGAATCAATGAAAAAAGAGGCGCATCTTTGTCCACCTAAGAACATTTCAAACAGTTTAATGTCTTCCACAAGGGTCAACACTTCGTATTAAAATTTCGATTTCTGGTTAAAATTTTAACATTTTAAAAGGTGTTGCAGATCTTCAAGTCATCGCATTGATATTTAATTATTCATTTATACATTTTGACCAATAAAAAATGTAAATATTGACTATTGAGTCTAAAATGGAGATAGATCATTGCTATGCAAACATTTCTCCTAAGAGATTTAAGGAAAAATAACATACTTTTTTTAGATACTTATATTTAATTACTCTATGGCATTGGAGTATTATTGCGTTAAGACTTAAGTAGTATATGTTTACAACTAAAGCTCACAAAATTGTATTAATATATTTGCAAATATCTCAGAAACTGCTGTTTTTATAAAAATATATGTCAAATAAAAGTTTTTTATTTCTAATAGTCCTACAATTTTGCAATGATAAGTTGTTTAGTTTCTCCAATAGTTGTGGAGATACGGAAATTAACGCTTCTGTAATGTACCCTAAAAATCATTTTCATAGGAAAATGAAAATAGCCAGTTTATTTATAATCTTAATCAACGCCTAGATACGAATTTTAATCAAAATCGTTTAAGCAGATTTTGAGAAAACCAAATTTTTCTCTTTTCGTCCTTCACTAAACTACCCTTAATTTTAAGTTTTTATAGACACACAGACAGACGGCATTGCAAAGACTATTTTTTAGGGTTCGGGGGGTCATGAGACGTCGACATCCATCAACATTTCAGGTTAGTTTTTTTTTACGGTCGCAATACTTAAGCTTTAATGCCCAAAAAGTTAAAAAAATTCATATAATTGCGTATAGATTGAAAGTTATTGATTTTATAAAAATATGTTTCGGATAAAATATCTGTATTATAAATATATGTACATATTTGTAATGCTAAGTAATTTCATATCTCAAATAGTTTCGGAGCTATTTAAAAAAATGTTAATTTACGCATCAGACCGGAGCCCTTAAAGCCATTTTGCCGAAATATTGAGGGTAGCCATTTTGTTTGGAATATTTATTAATGTTTATAAATGAAATTTAATCAAAATCGTTGGAGCCGATTTTGAGAAAATCGACTTTTTCTCTTTTTGCCATTCAGTAAACTACCCTTAATATTAAGTTTTAATAGACACACATACAGACGGCATTGCAAAGACTATTTTTAAGGGTTCGGGGGGTCATGAGACGTCGACATCCATCAACATTTCAGGTTAGTTTTTCTTACGGTCGCAATACTTAAGCTTTAATGCCCAAAAAGTTAAAAATATATATATAATTGCGTATATATTGAAAGTAATTGATTTTATAAAAATATGTTTCGAATAAAATATTTGTATTATAAATATATATACATATTTGTAATGCTAAGTAATTTCATATCTCAAATAGTTTCGGAGCTATTATAAAAAATGTTAATTTACGCATCAGACCGGAGCCCTTAAAACGATTTTGCCGAAATATTGAGAGTAGCCATTTTGTTTGGAATATTTATTTATGTTCATAAATGAAATTTAATCAAAATCGTTAGAGCCGATTTTGAGAAAATCGACTTTTTCTCTTTTTTACCTTCAGTAAACTACCCTTAATTTTAGGGGTAGATATCCAATTCCAAAAACCCCTCGGGGCAACCCTATGAAAACCCTAGATATCAAGTTTCAGCTCAATCGGTAAAATAGTTTAGGCTCTAGTTGGAGGTACAGACAGACAGACAGACAGACAGACAGACGGAAATTCAAAAACCACTTTTTCGGATTCAGGAAGTCATGAAACGTCAAAATTCATCAAAATCTCGAGTTCGATTTTTTTGACGATCACAATACTTTCTCTACCTGTAAGATAGAGAGAAAGTAAAAAGAAGAGCGTTATAAAAATTCAAATCACATGTTGTGCAAGGCGCAACAGTGGGATGATGGCAGGAGAAGGTAGGCAAACTGCTTAACAGGATGAATTGCTCATGGTCAAGTTGTTACAGTGAGGGGACGTAGCGCGTAGGCCCCAATAATTAGGTGGGCGGGATCATAAAACTGTGTGACTTGGGATTCAAACTGCACAGCGCCTTTTACTTTCTCTCTATCTTACAGGTAGAGAAAGTATTGTGATCGTCAAAAAATTCGAACTCAAGATTTTGATGAATTTTGACGTTTCATGACTTCCTGAATCCGAAAAAGTGGTTTTTGAATTTCCGTCTGTCTGTCTGTCTGTCTGTCTGTCTGTCTGTACCTCCAACTAGAGCCTAAACTATTTTACCGATTGATCTGAAACTTGATATCTAGGGTTTTGATAGGGTTGCCCCGAGGGGTTTTTGGAATTGGATATCTACCCCTAAAATTAAGGGTAGTTTACTGAAGGGAAAAAAGAGAAAAAGTCGATTTTCTCAAAATCGGCTCTAACGATTTTGATTAAATTTCATTTATGAACATTAATAAATATTCCAAACAAAATAGCTACTCTCAATATTTCGGCAAAATCGCTTTAAGGGCTCCGGTCTGATGCATAAATTAACATTTTTTATAATAGCTCCGAAACTATTTGAGATATGAAATTACTTAGCATTACAAATATGTATATATATTTATAATACAAATATTTTATTCGAAACATATTTTTATAAAATCAATAACTTTCAATATATACGCAATTATATATATATTTTTAACTTTTTGGACATTAAAGCTTAAGTATTGCGACCGTAAGAAAAACTAACCTGAAATGTTGATGGATGTCGACGTCTCATGACCCCCCGAACCCTAAAAAATAGTCTTTGCAATGCCGTCTGTCTGTGTGTCTATAAAAACTTAAAATTAAGGGTAGTTTAGTGAAGGGCGAAAAGAGAAAAATTTAGTTTTCTCAAAATCTGCTTAAACGATTTTGATTAAAATTCGTATCTAGGCGTTGATTAAGATTATAAATAAACTGGCTATTCTCATTTTCCTATGAAAATGATTTTTAGGGTACATTACAGAAGCGTTAATTTCCGTATCTCCATAACTATTGGAGAAACTAAACAACTTATCATTGCAAAATTGTAGGACTATTAGAAATAAAAAACTTTTATTTGACATATATTTTTATAAAAGCAGCAGTTTCTGAGATATTTGCAAATATATTAATACAATTTTGTGAGCTTTAGTTGTAAACATATACTACTTAAGTCTTAACGCAATAATTCTCCAATGCCATAGAGTAATTAAATATAAGTATCTAAATAAGTATGTTATTTTTTCCTTAAATCTCTTAGGAGAAATGCTTGCATAGCAATGATCTATCTCCATTTTAGACTCAATAGTCAATATTTACATTTTTTATTGGTCAAAATGTATAAATGAATAATTAAATATCAATGCGATGACTTGAAGATCTGCAACATCTTGTAAAATATTAAAATTTTAACCAGAAATCGAAATTTTAATACGAAGTGTTGACCCTTGTGGAAGACATTAAACTGTTTGAAATGTTCTTAGGTGGACAAAGATGCGCCTATTTTCTCATTGATTATATATCATTGTATATTATTTTATCCGTGTTCTTATGTGGAGTGGTGATGATACAATGTACATTATTCCGTTCAGAAATCTTACGAGTTTATAGAAAGAGAGAGAAGGTCTGTGCGGTGTGCCGTACCATTTATTTTAAATAGACCCAAAAAGCGATACCGTCAGCCTGTTTTCTCCTCATAGGAGTTCCATCTGTCATTACGGATAGGAATTTTGTTTCTAAATTGAGTCTAAAGCCATTTATAATTTTTTTTTAAATTGACGACTTTTCAAGCAGAATAAAGAAAAAATTTGGCGCGTTTTCGTATCCGTTTGGGGTAGGGTTTATTAACACAGATATATTAATTACGATAATACGGTAAAAATGAGAAAGGTAGAGCTGAGAAGAAATGTACCAACATTTTCGTAGAAACAGAATGGTAAACTATCTAGGATAAACAACCCTCTAGTATACCCTACCTCTCTGACCAAACGACCCAGATTAAATGAGCATGACATTTCGACTACATAGTCATCGATGTGGACTAGTATAAATATTACTTTCCCCTTCCCCCTCCGTTATTTACTCGAAACCATCCATCTTGGCTGTCATCAATATTTACGATAAAAGGATAAGGAAATTATAATATGTAACCTTCCATTTGTGTAGAGGGAAAGTGGGAAAATATCTAGGGAATAACACTTCAGTTCACCAATTCATGACTCAAACCCCGATCTCACAATAATCGGCTAACCAGACAAGATGAGATGGACGCTTCTGTCCTCGTGATCCATGGGTGAAGGTCCACATGTATCGATTTAATTATATCTATTTAAAATTGCGAGTTGTACTTATTTTAAAATAAACCTTTTTTTCCCCCCAACCTTAGATGTCTCCTGGTAAAATGTGAACTCGCCCTTGTTTTAATTAATGTGTGTTAAGAGAAGCACCACAAGTTTTATTTTTTTTCTTGGAAAGCAGAGGCCGGTGTACAACATAATACTCCGCTGGAGGTTATCGATACGTATGAACAGAAGACAGTTGGTAGAGCCAGAGCAGAGAGTGAATCGGGAGAGGGGGGAGAAAGAGAGAGGTGGGCAGTGAAGCGTGGCTTGATTCCAGGGAAAAGAAGGGGGGAGGGGGGAGGTATATTCTGTGTTACCTGCTCTGAATTCTCGGTTGGTGTGTCTACAACTGCTAGCCTTCGTGAAATTAAAAGAGACAAACTCATCTCCATATATTGATTGTGTGAATATATTTAATCGTCTCTAAACGTAATGAAAACTACAATCTGCCTTTTAAGAGTGGAGATTAACCTAAAGGTGAAGTTGGCATGAGTTCTTAAGCGTTGCTAAGCTTACTTTAAATAATAGGCTACTAATTTAATTGTGTGTGATATACATGTTAATCTAATTTAATAATATATTTCTTAGATAATTTTTAATTTGAACTCGAATGTAGATCTTAGAAACCAAGCTAAACGTAAGAAGTTAACGTTAACATAAACATGTTTTTTACACAACACTCCCCAAATTTTGATTTTACTTCCATTAATCCTAATGTTGCTAACAAAAATAGAAAGTATACCTTAAGATTAACATTATTTTTTAGTAAAGTAAATCCATATTCAATTGAAGACCAGTCAACACCATTGGGGCCACACGACTTAGGGCGTTAGGGTCGCAATAAACTGGACTAATGGTGATATAGATCTCGAGATTTGAATTTAAACCAGGTGTAATGGGGAAGGTGAGGGGTTAATATACAATTTATACAAATAAAATATATTTTAAAGGTGCAAAGGTGCTCACAAGGTAAAAGGGAAAAGGTTTATACTCCCACAGACCCAGTTGGAATATTAAAATAACATTCATGGAGATATTTCAGTTACTCCAGATGATGTACTCGACGGTTTAGTGAAGCGTCCACGTGACTTGGAGTTTGTTTGGAAAAAAAAGTATTAGCATGATTATGAAAGAGTAACATTTGTATCATGTTAATACTTTATATTTTAATCTTATATGATCTATAGTCTATGCAGTGCATATGACATATACAAATTATTTTGAATTTTAAGCACCTCCTCCCCTACAGCCATGACCCAACTAAAATTAGAGGATACCTATCCTTAATATCCAGAAGGTTTAATAGCCGTAAAATAGAATACACAGAACTGCAATCTAATATGTCTAGGCACATGCATTTGAACGTACTTTGTTGTAATCATAATGTATCTTGTTTTTAAACCTACCCCACTTGTGAGAAAGTAATACATAAAAATCGTTCACTCAAACTTTGACTTTCTCTGACACTCAAAGACTATTTGATATAAAAGAAAGGTACCCGCATTTGCATGAACCACCTGTCACTGGTAAACAAAACTATATTTAATTTTACATTTAATCGGCATACCTACCAATACGGGTTGTAGGAAATTGTATACAAGAGAATAAATTATATGCTTTCACTTATCAATTAGCTAGTGGATATAATCAAAGTGTAATTATTTGATAACTAAAATAGTAATTTTTTATACAATATTATCATTTTGGTTTGCCATTTATTTATCAACTTTATTATCAAAAGTTAATTTTCAAATAACATTCTTTAAACTCAAATATATTATTATAAAAACTAAAACAATTGTTGGGGCTTATTTCACTATTCGATTAAATTCTATAGGTAGTTGATAGGTCGCAATATAATGCACAGTACAGTTAAAAATACTTTCCTTCATACGTATGATTATTTTTTTAAATCCTAGTTTTCATTTTTAGAAACACAATTTTATACACTAAAATAAAAAAAAATCGCTTTATTTTTCTATAATATTCTTTAAATGTGTGAAAAGGGATAGCAAAAACGTAAAGCATTTGTTGGCACAACATTAATAAAGCTACCATAATTTAAAAGGGAGTACGGTCATAAACTCGCATTTAAACAGTAAAAGTAATTAAGTAAAATTTGAACTAAATGGTTTTAAAGTCAAGACATGGGCTATCAGAGACATAAGAAAATACCCGCATCGGGTCATGTGGGGACTAAACATAAAACTCCTTTAGTCTGGTTTTCCATTGACGGGGAAGGTTTGGGTTCAAATCTGGGCTAGGTGTACTGAAGGTTTTCTTCCCATTAATGGTTTCTGAATCTCTTTATACGCAAATGTAGGTACATTTAATCAAAAGTATACCTTTTACTATCCCTAAATAATTAGTGTGGTTAAATACAGATAATCCCTACTGATATTAAGACGCAATAAAAAAACTTAGTTTCTTTATTTTGATCACTTTGGGGACTTACGGTCTTCATTCTTATAAACAAGACTGGACATGAACTCTACTTATAAAAACTCTAAAGAATGAACGAGTAAAAGAAGAATAAAGATGTTTAGGCCTGGGAAGACGATGAAGATTACAAAAACGTTTCGGAGCAATTTTTCCCATCATGCCCTTCCTGTGGACGCAAAATATCGTAGTTCAGTGTACTGCTTGCTTTCCGTACACTCGGGGTACGAACAAACTAATCTCGTAAAACACTCGAAAATGATCTACCACTTTAGGCTACAACGCAACTTACTATACATATTACATACTACTCACATAATTACACTAATAGGTAAGGATGAGGATGGTAGAATAAGGAAAAAGTGTGCCAGCATTTTTGTGAAGAAGTAGTGGGAAGTGGTTGTTAATAAACATCAGTACACTCAACGAGAAACTAAAACATTTAAATGAAAATAAGTCATTAGATTCCAGGACTTACTTGACAGATATCCAAGAACTATTGAGGTCACCATGTGAAGAAAATTAAATTCCATGTTTTATTGGGGTAATATTTGATCAATTTTTTGACCAAAAAGACCCGCCTCGGTGGCGTAGTTGGCTAACGCGCTAGTCGTGTTGAGCTCGACCTCCGAGGACGGGGAGATCGAGGTTCGAATCTCGGTTGGGTGAACTGGGGGTTGTTTTTCCTAAATGTTTTCCACTCTCCCTCCACGCAAATGCGGGTTCACTTCATCTAAATTCAACCCTACCAATTCCTAATCCATTAGTGTAATTAGTACTTAAGCGTAGTCTAAACCCAACGGGTAGTAAGACGCGGTGCTAATAATATATATTATTATTATTATTTAATAATTATTTTTATTTTGACCAAAAAAAGTTTTGATATAAAAACTGAAAAAAACACTTATCTTTTATCGTGTCCCCTGCATCCCCATCTTAAAATAATACATTGCTAAACAAAATTAAGAAAAAGAGTATAAAAGTAGATTAAAGTTAATAGACCTAAAGAAATTTAAGTAGGTTCCTATCAAATTTCGTTTGGATTGCTATAAATGTATTTTTGAGCGATTATTTTACCTTGCCTTTATATACCTTTATAATGTTGTATCGTGTACCTCGATTTCTAGCTTTTGTTTAATAGTGTTACAAATTTATACAATTTTAATTATTTTAGTACTTTTATTTGATACCTAACTTGCTTATAAAATTAGTAGAATAGCTATTTTTCAAAATTTGGACATCCCATTTTTAGGTAATTTGGATAATACGAATAATAGTATGGGTTACCAATAATATGGATCTAGCTTTTTAGTTGAAGTAATTGAAATGTATTTTTAGCAAGTTTACCTGCCAATAAAAATACTAATATGGATCTAGCTTATATATTGAATAACGCTAATATTGATTAAACGTATTTTTACCAGATTCACTGACCCTTTGGAAATAGCAATGTGGTCTTAAATTTGAGATAAGTATTTAAAAGCTAGCCTTTATAATCAAATAAAAATATGTACTGTATGTCTTAAGTTTGGTTGAAGTTTAAAAAAAATTTTGAATTTAATATTTTTAACCATTTAAAACATTGCTTTAAGATATTAACACATTATAAATTTTTATAAAAGTTTGGCGAATACTAATCGATGTTTAAAGCTTTCCCTTATCCCTAACATTTAAACTTTTAAAAAAGTATACACTTATCTCAAGATGAGCACACACTACACCATACCACTATCGCAGTAGACTAGACTACCGATGATGGAATATTAGGTTCGTATCATGGTCAGGTGTACTGAGGATGATTTTTCTAAAATTCAATATCCTCTCATTGTGCACACCTCTAGATATAATCTTCCTCGCCTCTAAAACCATTCACTTGATCAGGTAGTGTGACGCAGTGTTAAAAAAAAGAAGCCACAAAATAAAATCACCATATTATTATATAGATAGGCTATCAAAGTTTTATAAATATACTGAATTTGGTAGAGATCGGTTTGATTACTAACTTTTAAAATTTTGTTGACCTCCAAAAAATTTTAAAAAAATTTATTCTATGATATGTTGAAATTTTGACCCCTATACTTCGTGCTAGCTTTAAATCACCAATTATTATTTATTATATTTATTTTATAATTTTTGACATGGTAGTCCCATTTAAAAATAGAGTCTAAGATTTATTTATTAATTTATCTAGAAAATTGCGGTTCAAAGGTTAAGATCAAAATCAATGCCAGGGGAGTCTTGTCAGTCCTTATGGAAGTTACAAATCTGATCGAGATTGATATATTATTTATCTTAAGATCGCGATAACACGCACAGACACACTGACCTACAAAGTCATCACTTAAGTCCTGTTCCCTTTTACATCGAAAACTTTTTCTAAATAAAATGAAAAATGAACAAATAGGAGCTTAGTCGCATTCTCGGTTCTGTGGCTTTGCGGACATAAAAAATAAGTCGTTCAGTATGTAAAATGACATTTAAACGTGTGTGAGCATAATCCGATTACATTTCATGCATTCGTGTTTTAAATGAGATTACTTCGGATATGTGCTCATTCATTTAGTGAGATCCACTCATGATAAAACCAACCGAGTTTTCAATTTTTCGCTGTGCATTTTCAAAGCCTAGTTAATGGTAAAGATTTTTGGAGCGTTTTTGTGCTGTGCGTCACCTATTGTTGAAATCATTCTAAGCTACCTAGTTTCGAATCTCTGTGAGGTCAAATACTAATTTTTATGTGGTGTGAAGGTGAATCTATTTAACCATAATTTTGATTCTAGCTCATGCTAGCCCCAAACTTATCAATTATTTATAATAGTCATTTTAGCTCACCCACACAAATAAGCACATGGTCTAAGGTGTCAGACTCTGAATTTGACTGTATTTCCTGTGACAATGAGATTCAATTTCGGTTGGATGCACTGTGGGTGTGTTTAACGTATGATTTATAGGTATTATTCTCATTCATTATGTAACCTAGTTTGGGTGCACTAGCACCCTGATTTCCTCCTCATCTTAGGCCTAAGATTAACCCGTTAGTAATATTTAACATTTTAATAATAAAATGGATGTTACGAAACAATCGTACATTCTTGGTCAAGTTGGCTTTTATAGTTTGGAACTAAATTTTAGAAAACAGACTCTCAGTAAACTTTCCTCTTTCTACACTAAACAAGTTTACAGTGCTATGTTAATAAGCCCTATCCAGATACCCATTTTGAATCAAATCATTAAAGACGTTTCTAAATAATTTTAAAACTTTAAGTATCAGTAAAGACAATTCAATTTTCATAGGAAGGCAGGTAAAAAAGTTACTAGATATACTTTAACGCAGGGGCCCTCAATTATTTTTGATGGAGGTCCGTTTTAAAAACTCGAGATACATCCGCGGTTAACAGTGACTCAAGTTTAAGCCCTAACAGGGCTGTACTAATTCAAAAACGTGATTTTCCTTTTTATGGTTATATTTTACTTATTTTATTTATCTCCGGCCTTTCATGTCTACTACCCGGGCCATCACTGAAAATATGTATAAATATATTTGTTTATCGCATTTCGTCAAGATCTTTAAAAATGTCTCTACGGTCCGCCATTTGGTGACCACTGCTTTAACGTATCCATTCATCAATTAGTGTGTTCTGCAGATAACTCTAATGGTATTTACTATCAATAAGGTAACACTAATATTATAGAAAAATGTTATCAATATTGATCACAATTTTTTTATAATGTTTATTACCATGAAATTGGACTGTAAATTTAATTTTAGAACTTAAATTTTTCCCGGAAGTAGGCTATATGACAATATAAAATCTAAATATCAAATGTAAACTAAATATATAAAAACAATTTTGGTTGTAGCACCAGATACGGATAGACGGATAGACAAAATTGCGAAACCCACATTTAGAGTTCGGGGGCATCTAAAGCGTCAAGATAAATGATCTCAATGTAGAAAATGTTCATTGCTACAATACTTTATCTATATGAGAAAGTAATAATACGAAAAGTGCTTACATAATTTGGTTATTAAATATCGCATTAAGTTTTACAATTATAAATAATACTCTAATTATGTTTAATAAGTTAATTTTGACCACAATTAGTGTTTGGTAACGTAAATAAAACAAAGAGGAATCGACTAATTATTCTAACAAATGGCTACCAAAGAACACATTGTGTTAAACGGTGATTAGGTTCATAATATGTATAGTAAATTCATTTTATGACTCGTTACATTCGCCGGGTATTTAAATGAGTATGGTGATTATGGTATTAATCAGGATTAGCAGTTAACGAATTTCTCAACAACGACGTGGATTTAGGCCGTCAGTCTCTAACAAATTACCGCGAAATAACGGATAGCGGTCGGTATTCAAAACCGATCTTTGTCGGCGAGGTCAATCCTCCCCCTTTCTACCCTCCTGAAATAACAGCTTTTATCAGGGTTTGGAAAAATTTAGTGGGATTATCATACGGTGAGTTCTCTGACAGGAAACAAGCGTTAAGATGGGAGTGTATGGAACAAAAGTTAAGGGTGGCAGTGTTTATGCAGTTTTTATAGCAAAACTTTATTTTTTGGCAAAAATTAGTAAATTATTGCTCCAGTAGAAACATAGAGTTTGATCTCACATGGTGACCTCAACAGCTGTTGAACATCTGTCATGATCTTAGCAGCATTAGGTGACAAACCTTTTAAATGAAGAGAAAAAAAAATTGTCATTAAATTTTTAGGACAGCCTTGACAGATTTTCAAAAACTGTTCACATTCCCCTGTAAAAAAAATTAAACTATATTTTTATATTGGAGAGTTATTTGATTTATTTAGACAGAAATATTTTGTTATAAAACGGAAAAAATACTTCTCTTAACTCACGTTCCCTACACTCACCCCCACCTTAATAAACTAATTTAATAACATTCAAACGTTGAATCATAATGCTCTGAGGATGTCATTTTTGACAGATGGTAGCAATGCTGATAAAATAATACTAATATTAATAATAATAATAATAATAATAAAATTTCAAAAATAACATCAACTGCAAACAAATATGTTGATTTTTTATTTCTTATGTAGATAAAGTATTGTAATCGGGAAAATGTTCTACCTGGAGGTTATTGTGGATCTTGAAGTGTTATGTGCCACAAAAAATCGGGGGTCTTACAATTCTGTTTGTCTCTTTATCAGTAATTTATTCCAGCCCTTAAATTAAGAGTAAGTTACTGGACTAGATCTTATTGAAAATTTGAAAATTTTCAAAATACCTTATTACAAATTTATATCTGTATCTGGGAAGTGTTTACCATTAATTAAGAACGCTTGTTGTTTATAACTAAATGGTACGGTGCACCACACAGAATTTCTCTCCTTTTCATAATTTTGAGACAATAGCATAAATTACCCAGCTTTACCCTGGTAAAAATAGTAAAAAGGGCAAAAAGGGTCCAAAGTAAATACAATAAAAAGGGTAGATATTGTAAAACCAATAAAAAAGTAAAAAGACAATAAAGGAAAGTAGGTACTATTATTTAGAGTATAAAGCGTAGAAAGTTAATGCATTCCATTATTTTTTAGCTTTTTTAAAACACTATTAAGCTACTCATTTTACATCGTTTACCCTTTTACCCTTTTTTTCACCATTTTCCATTCTATCCGTTTTTGAACTTTGAGCAAATTTGGTCCCTTTTACCCTCTTTGGAAAAACCACCCTCTGTACACTCGACGGATATTCGAACCTCAATATCCACGTCATCGGCATACTGCGATAATAGAGCGTTAGACCACGCGACCACTGAGCTGGTTCTTTACTTAAGTGAATTTGAGTCAGCTATCAGGGCTGATCCGGTGGATAGCCAACACGAATCAGTTTGTGATACACATGGATTAATTTATCAAATTAAGAAGTTCAACGTCCAGCTGGTATAATTATGTTTATATTTTCTCCATGTACAATGCTGATCTAACTATGGCAATCACAAAACAATTACATCAATTAATAAATTTAAAAAAATAACACTTTCAAATTAAATATTACCTAGTCCACAAACAGAGTGAAAAAACGAACGTCATATTTACCTAAGCACTATCATAATGTAAATGAAACCAAGTAGTAGTCATTGTTACAGAAACATATTAAAAACTAGAGCATCACATTTAAACAAAACTCATAGGTGAAATAATGGACTCTGATATGGAAACATACATATTAAATATTTAACATCATGATCTCCCAAGAAGAACCACGGTTCCCAAGATATGTCACCGAGAATTGTTTATTTTAATTGTCATATCGCAATTTACTTCTGCTTTCACAAAGTTAAAGCAGCCCCACCATATCTCAAATACTTTTTCTACCAGTTAATAATTATTTAGAAGACTCCTCAACCCCATCCCTTAACCCTAGGTAGTCAATTATTATAATTCAAAGAATAATCGAAATAGGTGGGCTGGACGCGGATCAGTCATTACCTCAATAAATAAAAGAAAACCCATTTTACCGATGATAATATATTTTCTACTATGCCAAACACATCCTTGTTCCTGAGATAATTTGTTGGATACACGCATCGCTGTGCACGCGGACTAGACGTCAAGCTCGTATAGTCTGGTTTGGCAAAGACGGGGATGTGGAGGCTAGAATCCTGGCCGGGCGTACTAAGGATATATTTACTTTACTTTAACTCTCAGATAGATGTAATGTGATCGTCAAAAAACCAAGCTCAAGATTTTCATAAATGTCGATGTTTCATTTACCCTTGAAACCGAAAAAGGGTTTTCCACCATATTGTCTGTCTCTATTTGTATGTCCGTCTGTCTATCTGTATCTCGACCTAGAGCCAAAAATATTATACCGATTGGGCTAAAACTAGGTGTCTAGGCTTTTCATAATGTTACCCCAAGGTTTTTTTAAAAAATTAAATATCCAACCCAAAATTAAGGGGAGCCTACTGAAGAGCAAAATGAGAAAAAAATTATTTTCTCAAATTCTGCTATAGTGACTTTGATTATATTTAGTATCTGATAAACAAAACGAACAAAATGGCAACTCTCATTTGTCCATTAAAACGACTTTGAAGGTACGTTACATAAGCAGAATTCTCCAATTTTGATTATATCCCCACAACTATTTGTGATATAAATAACTTATCATTCTACTATTTAAGAAAAACTGTTAGTTGAAATATATTTTTTGTAAACTAATAGTTTCTGAGCTATAAGCAAATAAATATATAATTGAATTTAGGTCTTTGAAATGTAAAAGTGCTCTTTGGTGAATTGATATGTTCCTCTTTTCTCAATGTTTCCGTAACAGTGAGTATAATTTCATTTACTATATTTATTTGAATATTTCTGCAAAATATTTATTATTTGGTTTCATAAATGTTACGAGATTTTAGTTACTTGTATGTTTCTATACTATAGTAGAAAATATATCTATTTCAATAATCTTAAAAGAGAGAGAAAATCTGTTCGGTGAACTAAATTTTTTTTTCCTAAATGATATCCTGATATCCCTCTTTGCAAAACCAAATAAAACACTGCTCATTGCCGACGCTGATATAAAAATGTCATACACAATATAGTTACACGTTTGAATCACTTTTTTATGTGTGTATATATGAATGTTATAAATATTTCACGTAGACAACAAGTAATCAAAATAATTATATCAAATCAAATATGTAGTGCTTTACGGCCTTTACAACCCTGTATGCTAAATGAAAACTTTTATTTATAAATATTTTTAATGATGGGATTAATGGAATAATAATAATGATTTATTGAGGGTATATATAAATATATTGTAAAAACAAATACAAAATCATAGTTAAATTAGGTGCATCAAAGTTTGGAGTGAAAAATACTTCTTATATAATTCAAACATGTAGACATTAGAATGCAAACCCATTAAATCATAACATGCCATTTATTCACTAAAATAAATAAGCAACATAATTTATACGTTTTAATATCCAAACTAACCTAAAAAATATATATGTTTGAACTTTGAAACAAAATAAGTTTATTTTAACACTTCAAAACTAATGTATACAACTATTGTGATTGTTAAAATTTCAATACAAGATCAATTTACATTTAATATTTGTTAGTCCATAACTTTTAAAATAAAGTAAAACTATGTTTGTAAATTAAATACACGGTAATTTGAGGGTTGATTATGTTATCATGTTAATATTTTTTTTTTTTGTAATCCAATATTTACTTTATAAAAGCAAACAAATATAATACCCAATAGTAATTAATAGTTTTGAAATTGTTAGAATAAATGTGTGACTAAATAATAAAAATAAACAGTTTTTATCAAATATATTGTTACAGCATGTTTGAATAGTTTCCATTAACTATTCAAATATGTTGTAACAATATATTTGATAAAAACTGTTTATTTTTACTATTTATTCATATTATATTATTAGTTTTTCTTTTAATACACAGTAGCATATTATGTAAATACAGTAGCATTGGCCGAGTGGTTCAATGCTACTGTGTATTGAAAGAAAAGCTAACAATATAAAATAATATTTAAGTATGGGTCTATAAAATAATTTAAAATGTCGTACTTAATTTAAACCATGAAAATAAAGCTATTCTAAATATAGACATTTATTTAGAGAAGAAAATCTATTGAGTGTTTATTAAATATCACCAAATTCTTGTCCTATAGTTTTATTATTATTATATTATTATTATTATTATTTATAGTAGTAGTAGTAGTAGTAGTAGTTAGTAGTATAGTAAGTATTAGTAGATATTAGTATTAGTATTAGTTTAGTATAGTATAGTATTAGTAGTAGTATTAGTATAGTAGTATTAGTAATTAGTATGTAGTAGTAGTAGTAGTAGTAGTAGTAGTAGTAGTAGTAGTAGTAGTAGTAGTAGTAGTAGTAGTAGTAGTAGTAGTAGTAGTAGTAGTAGTAGTAGTAGTAGTAGTAGTAGTAGTAGTATGTAGTAGTAGTAGTAGTAGTAGTAGTAGTAGTAGTAGTAGTAGTAGTAGTAGTAGTATGTTAGTAGTAGTAGTAGTAGTAGTGTAGTAGTAGCAGCAGATAGTAGTTAGTAGTAGTAGTAGTAGTAGTAGTAGTAGTAGTAGTAGTAGTAGTAGTAGTAGTAGTAGTAGTAGTAGTAGTAGTAGTAGTAGTAGTAGTAGTAGTAGTAGTAGTAGTGGTAGTAGTTGTATTAAAATTATATAAGTTTTATAGCAAGTAGGTTTGTTAATGCTTGTCACTATAGCTATAATATGATTAGGACACACTTCGGTGGCCGCATGGTCTAATGCGTCACTCTCACAATATAATAGACTGTCGATGACATGGAGATTGGGGTTTGAATCCGTCTGTTGTTTTGAGGATTTTTTTCCTAATTGATTTTCCACTTTTCCTCTGTGCAAAATAGGGTATACTTCCTTTAAATTCAACTTAACATATTCCTAGCATGGTAACATAATTAGTACATATGCGTAAATACCAAATTGGGTTGTAAGACGCGGTGCTAAGAGAAAAAAACTAGTATAAAAATCCATGCAAGTCGAGGTTCGAACTAGAATATCCTATAAATGGATATTAAAAGTTTAAATCCCAGTGCCTGCCCTAGATGATTTCAAAAACGTCAGAGGCTGATTATAAACCTTAGTGGATTTCGGCAAACGAAAGAAACATTAACCTAATAATTTAACTTAACCCACATAATTTGGAAAAAAGCTCTATCCCTGGCCGACAAGTTAAAGAAGCCGTCTATTGTACTAGAAGAGTCTGGTTCCATCCAAGATAGCAACTAAAAATATTGGTATTTGTATGGACTAACCATACTAGCCGGATAATACCTTTTGTCTCCTAGATAGCTCAGTGGTTAGAGCATTGTCACTTCAATCCAAAGGTTCCAGGTTTGATTCCCGTGTACCTAGCAAATATAGTAGTATGGCTATTTAATGCATGTTTAATTTATGTTTAGAATGTTAAGATAAAATATCATTAACCAACTAACGTAAATCACCGGAAACTGTTGATAATACCAGGAAATATATATATTTATCTTTGAAAGCCCACAATAAATTGGAAGTTACAAGTTAACCAACTTGGGAAAGAATATTACCTTTAACGTGGAAAAGAGAGGCTTTCACATTAAATTAAACTTCCAAGTAAGGTTTACGACCCATACATCTTTGGACAGCCTCATTGTAGGAATACCCAATCAACCATAACCTCTCAATTCTTCGACGCGGTGACCCCAGGATCCGTCAGTAAGTTCCCGATACCTCAAAAGTCTCTCCTCCAACAAAGAACATCACCGTTTAATTAACAATTTAAAAAACAAATCAACACCTAGCTTCTGTGAAGTGGAGACGAGTCAGGACTTTTGATGGTGATAGGACGTTCCTTTGCGGTTAGATCTTAGAATATGAGGGGGTGGTGAGGAGGAAGAGGGGTATGATCTCTTTCCTTTTGTGTTTCACGAGGCCACGATGTACCGTGACCGATCAGATGGTCTGACTGAATGGGACAACCGCAAACGTAACCTATTTGTGAATCTCTATTTTATTTTATTTAAATACATTCGTATTAAACAAGTCTTTTATTTTTTAACTCAGTTTTGATGGTATTTTGGTCTAAGATTACACTTACACCCTACCGGGATTCAAACGAGACCTCCACGTCACTAGCAAACTAGTCCATAGCTTGTTAGCTTTATTTCATCCATGAATATTATATTCTTTAAACTATCTGAATGAAGAATAGATACATGACCCTTAAACAATTAAGTAATCTCACCTCTAATATTTTAAAGAAACCATTGAATTTATATAATACAATTTTTCAATCTAAAATTATAATACAATTACCTTAATTTTAAACGCCAAAATCTAAAATATTCAACCATGTAATAACATTTTTACTTTCTCTCTATCTTACAGGTAGAGAAAGTATTGTGATCGTCAAAAAAATCGAACTCGAGATTTTGATGAATTTTGACGTTTCATGACTTCCTGAATCCGAAAAAGTGGTTTTTGAATTTCCGTCTGTCTGTCTGTCTGTCTGTCTGTCTGTCTGTACCTCCAACTAGAGCCTAAACTATTTTACCGATTGAGCTGAAACTTGATATCTAGGGTTTTCATAGGGTTGCCCCGAGGGGTTTTTGGAATTGGATATCTAGCCCTAAAATTAAGGGTAGTTTACTGAAGGGCAAAAAGAGAAAAAGTCGATTTTCTCAAAATCGGCTCTAACGATTTTGATTAAATTTCATTTATGAACATAAATAAATATTCCAAACAAAATGGCTACTCTTAATATTTCGGCAAAATCGTTTTAAGGGCTCCGGTATGATGCGTAAATTAACATTTTTTATAATAGCTCCGAAACTATTTGAGATATGAAATTACTTAGCATTACAAATATGTATATATATTTATAATACAAATATTTTAGCCGAAACATATTTTTATAAAATCAATAACTTTCAATATATACGCAATTATATATATATTTTTAACTTTTTGGGCATTAAAGCATAAGTATTGCGACCGTAAGAAAAACTAACCTGAAATGTTGATGGATGTCGACGTCTCATGACCCCCCGAACCCTTAAAAATAGTCTTTGCAATGCCGTCTGTCTGTGTGTCTATTAAAACTTAAAATTAAGGGTAGTTTACTGAAGGGCAAAAAGAGAAAAAGTCGATTTTCTCAAAATCGGCTTTAACGATTTTGATTAAATTTCATTTTTGAACATAAATAAATATTCCAAACAAAATGGCTACTCTCAATATTTCGGCAAAATCGTTTTAAGGGCTCCGGTCTGATGCGTAAATTAACATTTTTTATAATAGCTCCGAAACTATTTGAGATATGAAATTACTTAGCATTACAAATATGTATATATATTTATAATACAAATATTTTATTCGAAACATATTTTTATAAAATCAATAACTTTCAATATATACGCAATTATATATATATTTTTAACTTTTTGGGCATTAAAGCTTAAGTATTGCGACCGTAAGAAAAACTAACCTGAAATGTTGATGGATGTCGACGTCTCATGACCCCCCGAACCCTTAAAAATAGTCTTTGCAATGCCGTCTGTCTGTGTGTCTATTAAAACTTAAAATTAAGGGTAGTTTACTGAAGGGCAAAAAGAGAAAAAGTCGATTTTCTCAAAATCGGCTCTAACGATTTTGATTAAATTTCATTTTTGAACATAAATAAATATTCCAAACAAAATGGCTACTCTCAATATTTCGGCAAAATCGTTTTAAGGGCTCCGGTCTATGGGTAAATTAACATTTTTTATAATAGCTCCGAAACTATTTGAGATATGAAATTACTTAGCATTACAAATATGTATATATATTTATAATACAAATATTTTATTCGAAACATATTTTTATAAAATCAATAACTTTCAATATATACGCAATTATATATATATTTTTAACTTTTTGGGCATTAAAGCTCAAGTATTGCGACCGTAAGAAAAACTAACCTGAAATGTTGATGGATGTCGACGTCTCATGACCCCCCGAACCCTTAAAAATAGTCTTTGCAATGCCGTCTCTCTGTGTGTCTATAAAAACTTAAAATTAAGGGAAGTTTACTGAAGGACGAAAAGAGAAAAATTTGGTTTTCTCAAAATCTGCTTAAACGATTTTGATTAAAATTTGTATCTAGGCGTTGATTAAGATTATAAATAAACTGGCTATTTTCATTTTCCTATGAAAATGATTTTTAGGGTACATTACAGAAGCGTTAATTTCCGTATCTCCACAACTATTGGAGAAACTAAACAACTTATCATTGCAAAATTGTACAACTTATCATTGCAAAATTGTAGGACTATTAGAAATAAAAAACTTTTATTTGACATATATTTTTATAAAAACAGCAGTTTCTGAGATATTTGCAAATATATTAATACAATTTTGTGAGCTTTAGTTGTAAACATATACTACTTAAGTCTTAACGCAATAATACTCCAATGCCATAGAGTAATTAAATATAAGTAAGTATCTAAAAAAAGTATGTTATTTTTCCTTAAATCTCTTAGGAGAAATGTTTGCATAGCAATGATCTATCTCCATTTTAGACTCAATAGTCAATATTTACATTTTTTATTGGTCAAAATGTATAAATGAATAATTAAATATCAATGCGATGACTTGAAGATCTGCAACACCTTTTAAAATGTTAAAATTTTAACCAGAAATCGAAATTTTAATACGAAGTGTTGACCCTTGTGGAAGACATTAAACTGTTTGAAATGTTCTTAGGTGGACAAAGATGTGCCTCTTTTCTCATTGATTCTATATCATTGTATATTATTTTATGCGTGTTCTTATGTGGAGTGGTGATGATACAATGTACATTATTCCGTTCAGAAATCTTACGTGTTTATAGAAAGAGAGAGAAAGTCTGTGCGGTGTGCCGTACCATTTATTTCAGTCATAATGTTATTTTTTTATTTAAATCTTCAGTCGATGTTTCGCCTTAAAATGTTATTATAAAACAAAAAGTGAAAAATGTTTGACGACGCCGTTAGCACTTTGAACAAGAATTGCTTATTCTGTATAAAGAAATCACGAAGGGCCTAAGACGTTTTCAAGCAAAAATCTAATTTTCTTTAAAATTGGCTTGCTCACGGGCAGATATTTTTTTTTTTAGTATAACTAATATTTTACCATAGATCTTTTACCCCATTCCTTTATTTTAGGTTTTTTTATGTAAACATCTTCACGAGAATACCTGTAGGTTGCTTGGATGCAAAATGATGTCCTTGCCAAACTATTCTAACAAAAAACAAAAGATGTAAGAAGCATGTGTTTCGGATATCGAAACAGATTACCGAAGATTCGTCCCTGCTGTCTTCAGGAAAGGGAAAATTGGAATTGAAAAATAAAGAAAGGATACGGGGATGGAAAAGAAGGTTAGAAATCGTTTAGAAAATCGATGATACCTGTTCGCGAATAGTAATAACAGTAAAAAAAGTTAAGATCGTGTGTTTTTTTATTCAAAGGATCGTTGGCGAAGTTTTATGGTTGTTTTTATCCTTGTGTAATTGCAGTGTAATTGTATGAAACAGGTTGTACTATGGAGTTACGATTCCATCATGAGCACCCGGTAGTTGTTACAGTGGCTATTATTTGCAAAGGAAAGCCTTACAAATTGTTTTATTCTTATATTTTATACGATAAAAACATGTGAATAGACCTTTCATAAAACTTATTAAGGAAATGGATTAGACTCGTCAATTACAGGTTTCCCATTTTTACTATTTTTGTTGAATACAAAATTGTGGAAAAAGCGTTTAGGAAATAAATAAATTATATAAGGCTAGCGTTTAATTTTTACATAAAAAACTTTATTATTAATAATAATTACTCACATCGGTGGACACGTGGGCCAAGCTGTAAATATGTTCTGGTCTGATTTGACAGTGACAGAAAGGGTGGGGCTAGAATTCAAGCCGAGGTTATTGAGGGTAGTTTCCACTAAATAGATTTACATTCATTTGTCATCCCTACCCCATTACTGTAAATATGTAAATAATTAAGCCCCATCTTCCTCGGACTTAAGGGGAACATTCTCTTATAGAATATGAACCGTTCTACCTAATACTATCAAGATTTTTAGTTATATTGTTTGTTTGCATGCCTTAGTAGCACTGTGATGACTATTAATAACTTAACCTAGTCAACTCCATTGTAAACACAACAGCCAAGTCCTCAGAAATTAATTTATCAATTAATGAAAAGAATGGTTTATTTTACCATCGTTAATATTGTATACCATCAATATTTTAAAATTCAAATGAGCCGCTTTGGTGACCACTTGATCTAAGGCACCACTATCGCTCTAAACTAGACTTGTGATGATGGGGAGTTCGGGGTTTGATCCTGATAGGGTGTACTAAGGATTTTTTTTTTCTAAATGGTTTTCTACATTCCCTTCACGCAAGTGGGGGCACTGTAAAATTCCTCTAAATTCAACTTTCCTGATCTCTATTAGTTTAGAATAATAATTATTACATTGGCCTATAGCCCGAACGGATAGTATTACGTGGTGCTAACATTTGAATGTTGACTATTAAAATGTATGACTTTTTCTCTTTTTCGGCTTAAAAATAAAGATAAGAAATTGCAACCTTAGTTAGCTGAGTGTACGAGTATAAAATATATTTAGAACAGATACCGCATTATTATCTACACCCCGACATAAATGGTAGTGGGGTGTAAGACGTCAGGATCGCAAAAGACTGGATTCCCTGTCATGGGGAGATTGAGGTTCAAATTTCAGCTGGGTGCACAGAGGGGTAACAACTGTTACTCATTCCTTCTCCGAGCTGTTGTATATGTACCTACTCGAGACTATCATTTTCACCCTACCCCTTGGTTTAACATGTATATTATTTCTTTGTTTCTCCTAATCTCACTGCCCGTTCGCGTATACGCATACTGTAGAGGCCTACATGAGTTACGTTAATGTGACAGGGATGAGGATTATATCGTCTAGAAGAAATATACCCGCATTTGCTTATAGGTATAATGGTAAATCATTTAAATAAAACTATTAACACTGCAACCAGCTGGGATTCGAAACCCGATCCCCCTGTCATCAACAGGCTAGTCCAACACGAGACTGGCACCTTAGACCATTTGGCCAATCAAATGGGTTAGCATTAAGTTGAAATTACTTAGTTATTGGCCAAGTAGTTGCTTCCTTTACGTGTTAGTTTGATAATAAATAAAAATAATAATTTAATAAAAATATGATTTAATATTTTGTGTGTGTACCGGGTATTACCAACTGTCCGAGATATCTGTGCATTTACACTAATGGAGTATGGGTGTAGAAGATATATTTGGAGGAAATGTATCCGAATTTGCATGGAGGTCGAGGGGGAAACCAATCTTATTACTCCAGACTGGGATGTAAATCTAAAGATCAAGTCTATTAAGAGAGTAAAATCTTATACCTTGCAACCACAAATGAGGTTTTTATTCAACCCCATTTCTTATGTAATGATCATGTCAGAAATAAAATCCTTTCCTTGAGGTTTTATCGTGTTATTTCGATCAATCATCCGTGAAAGTCTTTTTTTCACTGCGTTTTACTACCCACCCGGGCTATCTGCATGACTACACTAATGAGTTAGAGATAATAATATATAATTTAGAGTAAATGCACTATCATTTGCATAAAGGGAGAGGGGAAACCAATGATAGATAACCACCCTCACAGCATACAGCCGAGATTATAACCCTAAACTCCCCATAACCAATAAACCAGATAATATTTGGTTAACGCCTTAGCCCACTTGCCCACCGATTCAAGTATGAAGAACATTAATAGTATTCATCAGTGAGAATATTTTAGTTGGACATCAAATTACCCCTTGAAAGTCCCTTACTGATGTTAGCACATCGTATTACTGAACATATTTAGAAAGTTATTAAAACGAACCTTAAATCCCCCTTGGTTTGAAGTCTATAAAACCTTCAGATTAAAAGTTATTATAGCCAAACCATCTACAAAGTTAATGTGATTTAGTAAAGCTTCAACTTCCAGACACCTTTCCATTTAAGAGCCCGTATCAGTGCGATGATTTTAGCCATTTTATTAGTTTCCAGCCTCGTAACTACTTAGTGGGAACAAGGGATTTATTTTATTTTCCACCGGGAAGATGTAGAGCTTAAACCTATTTAACAGTTTTTATTTTGTATTTTAATTTTTATGATATTTTAAAACTTGTAAAATTTTACGAAGCTTGTTTCATCCTAGAAAATGTAATAGTGCAATGTTTTTGGATAGTATTTTAAACAAGTATTACTTTTTTATTCTTAAAGAAAAAATTACTATAAGAATATTTATAATAAATAGTATAGTTATTTAATTATTTTCTTTTTACTTAGATGCTGTACCACTAATATATCACCTCTTATCGATAGTGTTATCTATTGACAAAGCATTGTATTATAAAGGGGTGGAGCCAATAGTTGTCTAGGGCCCCATTAATCTGTTAGCTCGTTATCACCAAATCACGAGACATTTCTACTATATTCACAAATAAAGAGAACAAGCCCAAATTAAAATACTTTGTATGTATGATTTCATTTATGAATTTGGTTTTTGAGCTCTTTAATAATCTAGATAATAATTGTAAATAATATGTCTCATTTATTAATGTTAGTGTATTTATGAACTGCACCACCATTCGCTTTTGCAACGTGTAGATAGTCTGCAAGTATAAATATTTAAGGAATTTGATGATATTAAAAATTTTAAGGAAGGTACTAGCAATGTAGATCTCAAAGCTAAAGTTTCTTAATCGATGGAAGGAATTGGCTAAGTTAATCAAGGACTAAAGGATTTCTGTCTTTAATCTTTGATCTCATATCCCAAATCATAAATTGATTAGTTTTAATTATTTTATGAAGCTTAAGGTATTTATGTCAAAGCGTCATCAAACACAAGTTATAATATTGAAAAAAAAACTAACAACACTTGTATTACAAATCATATTTTAACAGAATCATTAATCCAAAGTTAAACAATTTCTAAAGTGATATTCTTATTTTCGAAAGCTTTCTGCAAATATAATTTTGAAAGAATTAGTGAATTTTATACACTTCAATAAAAATTCATCGAATATTCCGAAGTAGCTGTCCTCCATCGTTGACTACTCGACCGGTCTCGTAATTTGAACCAACGACCGCCAGGTTCATGAGCCGTCAACCTCAAGTTACGTAAGTCCATCCCCCTTCTTTTTTTCCCTCGCCTCTCCCTCCCCCGAGTCAACCCCGGTCAAAAGATCAGGGGTAGGGGGTTAGTCGACGTGTTCCGTGATCGGATTACTCAACTAAACGAAAACTACGCTCAACCTTCCAAACGCAGGTCAATGTAGGGTATTCAAGTACGATAACTCCCCCTTCCATTCCCACACAACACACACACACACACACACACACACACACACACACTATCCCCAACATCTTCTCCCCCCTCTTTGACAGTTTCCCCATACACTTTTATGGATTCTAGTTACTGAATATTCCTATCTCTTTACACCATCCTAGACCCTTGAGCCCTTTCCAATCTTTAGCTAGGGAATATAGGGTTTATCAGCATCCGTTGGCATGGGGGGAAGAGTCGTCAGGCTCACCTTGCCTGGCTTTCCGATGATGATGGAGGGATCGGGGTTTGACTCTTGTCATCGGCATAGTGATGTGTCTATTCTTTAATGGTTTCCCTCACTTCCTCAAGCAAATTCAGGCACATTTTTTCTAAAACTCTACGTTTTATAATACCTACCCCATTAGTGTGAATATGTGGCTAGCCCGGGATGGTCAGAAATATGAACAAAAAAAAATTGGGAGGGAAGAGTGACTAATATATCAAAATAGAAAAATACATATTTTCTTGGCTTTGATATGTTTACCTATCTCTAAAAGTGTACACGAATAAACTAAGTTATTTAAATCACATTAGTGATAGTGAGCTTAAAATAAAAACCAGCTATGAGAATGCTTTTGCTCAAAACTCTTCAAAATAAGAGGAAATCAATATACGAGTAAAATTAAAACACTAGCGAAACAAATAGTTCAAAATGTAGCTATAATGTTGTTACTCTATATATGTTAGTTGAAGTGGTGACACCTAGCGGAAGGTTATTTATTGTAAACACTGGCTGAAAGTAACTAATTTAACATAACACATAAATTACATTTTTACATCCATTACTGTTTCCAACTCATGGCTCTGGGACAGCTATTTTTTATTCAAACATATATTTTCCACAGCCGGCTTGATAGGCCTTTCATGCTTATAATTAATAAGACTAGGATAGGCACGACATCCAGTCCCGGCCGTTAATTTTTCAATGTGAAAGGGTAAACCAGTATTTTCATCAAATATACCTTTTCGGCTATGCCTGGGATCGAGCCGGGACCTCAACTCAGTAGGAATCATCTACCCATTGAGCAAGGTTGTCGACCATTTTGATACATTTATATATTAATAGTTTTACTAAAAAAGTAATAATACTTTCCGAATAGTTTGACATTAGTTACTTTCAGCCAATGTTTGCAATAAAGAACCTTTTGCTAGCTGTCACTTACCACCTCACCTATCGTAGATATGTATAAGTATAAAAGGAGCAGCAATCTAAAATAGACATTCAAACATATTTGCCTCTATTAAGAGAGTTTTTCAGCAATGGCAATATAAATAGAATAATGTATTTTTAAATAATTCAAAGAATTGTCGTACACAAACACAAATATTTATTTGTCTCTGTAATTATTTTCTGTTCTATATATACATACATTTTTTGGAGCCTTCAAATACTCCAGATATTTGTGTAATACAAGAGAATAGCTATCCGCATCAGTGGCAAGGTTTAAGGGGCCATTCACTCAATAGACTGGCTTGCCGATGACGGAAAGATCGGGGATCTAACGATCCGGATCAGGTGAAATGAAAGTGGTTTTTTTTCCTAAAATGATTTCCCACTCTTTCTCCACGAAAATACGATTGCATTTTTACTAAATTATGCCTTTCTCATCTTGCTTATAGTGTAAATAGCGAATATTCCGGATGGTAAGTAAGACTTGTGAAAAGAAAAAAATATATCATAAGTAAAATATATAGCCTAAATAAAAGATTAAATACATTATTTCACAAACAATGTATTAGATTGTTGAAGTGGTAACATTATTATTCATATTATATTTTAATCATCCATAAATTGTCATTAATATCTTAGTTTAGAAAGTAAAAAAGCTGCGCTGGACATCACCTGGATAGTTGAGAGAAAAATCGGTGTACAATACGACCTAGGCATGGTCACTGCCTTCCTCATAAGATGAAGAATTTAGAGTGGTCGGATGCGAGTTTGGAAGACCCGGATGGATTCTTGGTAATAGTGTTGGAGCAGTGGTGTAACCAGACATTTTCTTTGGGGCGCATAATACAAATTTTTTTAGCCAAAATGAAATTATTTGGGATATGGGTGTGTGTTAGGGGAAACAGCTTACTAAATGCCAAAGGTCAGGAAAATGTATGAATATTGAATACCTTTAGATGTTATTGGAAGTGTGTTTCATGGTAGCTAAGGTGGGAATCTCAATAATGTAAGTAACATTATATACAATGTACTGAAGTTATTAATTATCTCTGTACTTTTATATAATTGGAATGTTTGGGAACTTTAGATAATTGTGTGTAATGGTTTAGTTTTTAATATCTAGTTGTAGGACAGGTCTTAAAACATAGATTCTACATTCAACATAGTCAATCTTTATATTTTAATTCTACTTCATATAATCAAAGTTTTTTTGAATTATTTGCAATCTTAGCAGGGGAAACTGCCTAGCTTGCCCCTGACTGAGTACGCCATTGTGTTGGATATATTTAATAGACCTAATGTATTTGAATAAAGGTTTGTCCCACTATCCGACTAGTAAACATCTAAACACTAGATATGAGTGTGTATTTACTAAGCATCCTGTTCTAGGTTAAGTTATTTGGGAGTTAATTGCTAAAATAACTTATTTGTTTAAAAAAATGCACGAACAATATTACCATCATAAAAGGTCAAGGGTTTATAAAAACGACCCACCTTGGTGGCATAGTTAGCTAACGTGCTAGTTTCGTGTTGAGCTAGGCTTTAAAGCGGGGAGATGAGGTTCAAATCTCACTCGGGTGAACTGGGGTGGTTTTCCTAAATGGTTTTCCACACTCCCTCCACAAAAATGTAGGTTCACTTCCTCTATATCCAACCTTTCCAATTCCTAACCCATTCGAGTAATTAGTAATTAAGCGTATAACCCGAACGGGTAGTAAGACACAGTGTAGATTCATATTATTATTATTATTATTATTATTATATTATTATATTAACAAAAACTGTTGTTTATTATTATTCATCATATTAATGGATTATTATCCAGTGCAGGATGAAAAAGTTTTAAAAATGTATTCATTTAATTAGATGTATTTAACAATCCCTTTACAAACAAAGCGTTTAGATTATATAAACAACTATTTAAAAAGTAGCTTAACCTAAATTACCACCACTCAACGACGAACACTAAAGCTATAAACCAAAATAGCTGAACATAACAAACCCAGATAACAATACTTTATTTTAAGCATCAACCGGTATACAAACATGACTCATCTAAACTTATAAACAACCTTCAACTCTACAGGAGCTGACAACAAAATGTACAATTTTTAAATATAAAATCTCCTCATTCATTTACGAGTTACAAATAAAAAATAAGTCTGCGATAAAATAAATCTAAAGTAGAAACTAGCACCGTCCCGTGTAGTCACAGCTGGACTAACAGCCTGCCCGACCTCTTCCCCGTTTCCCACAGGGGTTTTATCGGAGGAACCAAGGACTGCGCCCTATGGGACGGAGGGAGACAGAAAGTGGCATTTGTGAAGCCGTCCCCAGAGGAACAGTAATTATGACAATTACCCTCGCATCCTGCTTCTCTGCGTTTATAGCTCGGCTGCTGCCGCTACCTACTGCAAATATTTTATCCTTGCGACACACGGCTGAGTAAATGCAGGAATGCGCCAAGGTCTAGAGACTTTGCAAAGGTGGATCTACGTCTAATATTTTACTAAAATAGAAAAAACTCTAAGTAGATTAATAACATAGAACGATAATTCTTACCAAGGATTTGACTTGAACAATCTTCGTTGTATACAAATTATTAGAAATATATTCAATATAAGAAGGGTAACATATTTAAAAATTGATAAATAGAAAGTCAATTGATATTGTACTGATAAACATCTGAATTAAAATTCAAGTTTAAATAAAATTTATAAACTTATTGCCATATGAGAATGAAAGATAAGATTAAAATAAAAAGTAAAATATATTAAAGTGGTGATGTTAAATAAAAGTAAGGAAAACAATATAATTAAAAAATGGTAATAATAGATTTTAAAAAATAAAATTAAAAATAAAAGTGCTGAAAGATAATATAGTAGGTTCTAAAAAAAATAGATCCTCAAAATGGAGATTAATACATATTGATTAGCCAGCATAGTGGGTGAGATAAGAAATGATTACGAATTTTAATAATGTAATACTCGTATTATAATCATTTTAAGCTTCTTAATTTTAATGTATTTTTAGACATTAAAAAATGTGTATATAGCAAATATTGTAAAGTAAACTAAGAAATATAAAAGAAATTATAAGACCTTTTTTGGCAATTGAAATAATGAGTTACTTTCTACCAAAATTCCTACTATAAGTCTAGTACATTTTAGGGTAAACTTAGTGTAAAGTGAGAAATATTACAGAATTTTATTTTTAATATTAAGTTCAACCCGAGAATTATTAATCTTAATGACTTTACCAAAGGGGTAGGAATTGGGAGAATAATTTAGAGTAAATACACCAGCATTATTTCGTAAAGTGGATGGGAAAATGATAGTGTTAAATCACATTTAGTAAACTCCTCCCTCTGCACCCAACCTAAACTCAAACCTAACCTTTCTGCCACCATGAATTCAGTCATTTGAGAGCTTAACGTCTTAAACCATATGGCAATTAATACGGTAAATATTTTGGAAGTAGACAGAAAATACGTTATATACGTTTATTCCAACTGTTCATATAGACCTGTATTTGTATTTATATATAAAATATTTTCTAATAAGTGGGTTTTTCAATCAATACACAAAGAAAGTAACAAAGGAATGAAATCATTACCACCAATAGAAAATTTAAATCATGATTTAGAAATATTAATGATAAATAAATCATGTCATGCTATTTAAAATAACAAAGAGTAGTAGGGGCTATCTTTTCACTTAAATTAGTTTTTTGTATGTTAATCTTAATTAAACACTAAAAATCTTTAGCTCAAAATTTTTCTACAACATAATACAATCAATACAAGAAGTCAGACGAGTAAAAAAAAACTAGTTCCAAACAAGTTGGTCTAGTTTCTAAATTAAATCATAACACATAGTTGCTGTTTTCCCACGTTGGACACGCCATTTAGTTAGCCAACTTACATCATATCGCCAATAATTCGAA
Source organism: Timema podura (assembly GCA_033556935.1). NCBI lineage: Eukaryota > Metazoa > Arthropoda > Insecta > Phasmatodea > Timematidae > Timema > Timema podura. The sequence goes on from JAVRXN010000002.1 coordinate 41,630,539, forward strand.
CATGCTCTTATAAACGCAACTCAATTAAAGGGGGAATTATGTCTGAACCCCTCTTATCCGTAAATATAAATATCACCAGCAGCATCAGTTTGATATTAAATCACCATCATTTCAAAATCAAACAGCTATGGAAATATAAACCTTTTCTTGAGTGATTGTGATCTCACGAACATCGTAATACCTCCGCGCTGGACATTACGTAAGTATGGCTCACAGGCAAACATATTAAAATCGGGGGTGTTCAACCTGATGGTCGTGGACATCAACCAATCACAAGATTATAAACATTTTACAAACGATGGTGAAAGGCTAAGACAAACGAACAGACATATGGCGTTACGAAAACCACTTTTTCTGGTTCAGGGTGGTTGATATCTATCAGAATCTAAAATTAGATTTGTTGGTTATCACAATACTTCCCCTCTCCTAGGACCACGAGGAATTAAAAAGTTGTAAATAGCTACTAAGATCCACATTTAATCCACTCATTTATTTTTTATTTATTTTTTAGTCCAACGTAGCTCCGCTAAATTGAAAGCCTAAAATTGATATCACAATAAACTCAGGAAAGTATATAATATATCAAAACATTTTTAGAATTAAAAATACCTATACTATAAAAAAAATCAAAGGCATATTGGGGAGTGTTTCCAGGTTATGTAGAGCGTATTAAATTTGCACCTGTGATAAGTTATCACGGATTTGATACCCATTTGACCAATCATACAATAGACTCAGCTTCCATGGTATAAATTTTCGTTAATGCCTGTCCAATGAGTGTTCTACTAAGTGACGAGAACATTCACAGGTAATAGTAATAATAATGATTAATTACAAGTATTATTATTATTTTACTTTATACACACATTCGTAGTAATTCTCTCATTTCCTCTCACATAGACGATCGAGATTCTGCTCGCAGAATTTGAGCAAGCTTATGCTGAAAGTATTTTAAAGTGGCAGAAGTTTTAATATTTATTTCAAGAGCATTCCATTAAAGAGCTTCAACAACAGTAAAAGAGAGAAATAGAAGCTAGATTTGTAAATATGGATGGAAAGTGTGTGGGTGTCACGTGAGTTAGTACCGAAATTGGGATGTCAGTGAGAGGGTACCTGAGATTATGGTGGGACAGGTACAGTTTAGACTAACTATCACTTACCCTGGCAACTATCCATGACACGACACGACACGACACGAACAACTTAAAATGATCAAAACATGTCACTCTACCAAATACGATTGAATGTCATCCTGCGCATCCCAATAATGTTGGTTTTGGACAGTCTTGTCTTGAAAGGGATGAATGAATATGGCAATCAAGAATAATGAGTATGTGGAATGTGTTGATTTAATGTCGAGGGAACAGGTTTGTTCTCGGGTAAGATAAGCATCCAGGGTAAATACAGTGTGTGTGAAGCATGCGTGTATGCGTGAGCCAGATGGCGACAAGGATACACGCATTAATACGCAGGGAGGCGGGAATCACAACTCATTCAACGTCAATCGTTCGCCTGTTGCTCGATGTTGCGAGAACTATTAAAATAACTTCTTATGGAGTTGGTGGATTTGGGAAGGGGCCTCACTCCCACCCCACCCCCTGAAATTATCATTATTATTAATTAAATTCTTGAAATAAATTGATTAAAGATGATACATGCTAGAGCACTGAAACATGTTGGAGATGTTTAGAAATCCCGCATTGTTTAGTAAGTTGTTTGATATATTTAAAATTGTTTCCAACAAAATGAAGGCAAAAATGATCAGAAGATTTCTGGCCAGTTGAAATTTTAAACTTTGACTTCAATTTTTTTTTAATTCAACGAAAATTTATGCATCTGAGATTAAAGCAAAAGGTTAAAAACCTATATCAAGCCTTGCTATAACAAATAAAGTCATGTTTTGATAGGGTCACAACAGAATTTTTTTAAAATAATGTGGGATTATTTAATATGGTTTTATGTGAGTTATCACACTTTTTTTAAACACTTTAAACTTAAAATTTAGACTTTTTACCTAGATATAGCTTTCATTTACATTTTGGGGAAAACAATATCAAAAAATATCAAAACCACTTAATAAATAATCCGTTATTTCTAAACTTCAGAAACACTTCTTATTGCTCTTCCATGTAGCACCTTTTAGCATGTAATAGTATGGCATTAAATACATATGATAGAAATGTATCAAAGTGAAGCACAAATAAAATCAAAAACACTGACACCACATCAATATTTCGATGACACATGGCATGTTCCTCAGAAGGTAGTTTACTTGATGAAGTTGAGGTATTTATAAGTGTTTTAGTGCTTTTACTTTTGTTTGTGCTTCATATTTCTAAAATTATATTTATTTACTATTAATTATGTATTTTTATACCTCAATTTAAAATAATTTATATTACTTTAAAAGGGATTCAACGTTAAAAAAAATTTAACTCGTTTCTGGGGAGTTCCACCACGATCCAACCCAGGTAGAATAATCTCCTTTGCCTTTGCCTTGGGTGAATTAATATTAATTTTTGGCCAGGGTTAAAATGTGTTCACAAAATGTTGCTAAAATCAATGATAAATATCGTCATTATATTATTAATTTGTTGACCAGGTAATGGTGCTTCCTCGAGTTTATTATGTTCGAGTTGATTCTAGGATCCAATTTATTTTCGTGTCGCGCGTCTTACTACTCACCCAAGATATCTGCATTTTTACATCAAAATGGTATGGATGGTCGATTTGGAAGAAAGGTGCCCACATATGCGTGGAGGAAGTGTTGATGGTAGTTATCTGTGGTCCACAATAGTTTTTTGTAGGTGAAAGCGGAGTATCGTCCATGCTGTAGACCATCCGTGTGGCTTATAGGTATCCCCGTCGGGAATTCTCTTGATCTGATATATAGACTATGAAGTTGCTTAGTGGCACGCTTATGTCCATCTGGAGAACCGATCAGTGATGACGAGAATAAACCTTAACCCTGAGACGGATCTTGAATAAATCCAGTTGGTTTCGTACGGGTGGTTCTTCCTAGGTCATTTCTCACTCACACTCCCCTAAAAATCAGATAGGTCCCAGTCAGTGTATATTTCCTTCCAAAGCTACATCGGCTTGGGTGCCTGAAAACGCATGTTCCTTATTCTTCAAGCAGTCCTTACTGATGCCTAGGCGTAGCGCTTTTTTTTAATGGATAGTCTGACTGTCTTGATTATTCCTACCCCCGAGTGTACTGTCTCTTTACAAACTCCACCCCGGGTAGTGCCACCTGGCTGCTTCTCCAGGGACCTCCTCATACCTGTCCCTGATAGCGCCCCTCAGGCCAATACCTCCATCACTGTCCTGGGCAGCAACCCTCCAGCCACTTCCCGTGAATCTCCACATGACCGCCCGGGGCGGCGTCAATTGGAATAACCTCCCTAACACTAATCATAACCCCTCATTCGTGGCCAATCAGTGGTTCGCTGACCACCACTAGCACCAGTGCAGTGCCAGGCCTCCTGGAAGATAGAAAATAATACACGAATAGTCCCCATATCTCTCCATACCCTCCTCCCCCACCCCAGAAAACCGGCTATTCTTCTACAGAAACTCTCTCTCTCTCTCCCTCTCTCTTCCCCTCCCCACGGGAGATGTACCCCTATAAAAACTAATGCTGAGCAAATCATTAATAACAACACAGCCGGTGCACTATACTACAACGTTAATATTCATACTTTATTCTATTTTTAGCGCCGCTAAAACGCTCATATTCACATGACCTACCGTAATATGAGCTGATACTTTTTACATAATGAAACCTTGAAAAATGAATATGGATCAACTGTTTCGGACAAAAATTAATTAGGGGAATAGTTAAAAAAAAATACATGGTTGTGAAAGTAGGGAAGTCTGTAATCAATTATAACTGAATTAATCAACCAATCTCATACTAATATTCTCGAATTAAATAAATTAGAGGGAGACAAGAAGTTATTCTTAATTTAACTTAAGGAAGAACTAGCTATTCGAATTTAGAGTGGAACAAAATAAAAATCTAGATACAATCAAAAAAATCAAGCTCTCCAATATCTTTACTTTCTAAGCTTAATTAAAAATAACACCAAGCAAATTGTTCGTGTATGCAGAACATCCCCTTCTATCCCAAACCTCATCCTCAAAATTTTATTTTCAGAAGTGAATTTAAAATATGTTTTAATTGGATCAAAAACAAAAGCTTTGATGTTTCCCGTTCAATAGCTAAAAATAAAAGAAATTGTTCAAGACGTAATTGCTTTTTGAAAATATATAAATCGTACAAGACTAACTAGTCTTTGTTAGCGCAAAAAAATAAAAGTATTGGAGTTAAGGAGAGTGAGAGAATATTTAAAAGAAAAGAGGTAGCTTTGATAAAAAGAATGAAGTTGGTAATTAATAAGTCTATAGATTTGGTTTAATTTGACAGCGTTTGAAGTTAACTTTTCATTGATAAAAACGTTGGATTAACTTTCAAAAAAAAATTAAAAATTGATGTCCCTTATTTTTTATGTATAAAAAAGATTCTTGTAACTGATGAAAATAAACATGAAACACTCCTCAGTTAAATTAATACTATTAAGAAAGCGATTCATGATAAATGAATGCTTAAAGCGATGCACTGTTGTAACTTTGACAGAAAAATACGTTTTATTAAAATCAAGGGCTCGTTTGTATAGTTCAATTATTGTTATGAAAACTTTAGGTGTTTTAATTAAATATTGTTAATTTATATAGGAATAAGGCAAACATTCAACCAGTGGAAAATTAAATATTTCTACTACACCTTGTGGCAATTCTTCTTTCAAGTAGAATTTGGTCTTGTCTGAAATATATCAAATATTTTTCCATAACAAACGACTTGCCCTCATATTATCATCTCATAAATATATTTATCATGTATTAATTATGTTCTACAGAAGAACTTTTTTTTAATTCCAGTTAAAATATGATGAAATAATATTTGTTATTTAAAATTTGACCTCAGAAAGGCGAGCAAAATGAAATTCAAAAACAAAACTCGTTTGAATGTTTATTTCAGACCTTTTATTAAGATTTCGGTGAGACCAATTGATTACTGATTAGCTAAAAATTCAAAATAGGGAGACATAAGAATACAGTATGACATAAATATTCTTCCTGAAGATGATGGTAAATAATACTAAACTGATAACGATACAGAGTTACTCGAGTTGTAATTTACTAGTTTTTTTTATTCCCATATGGTTGTTCGCATATTGGTACTGATAGAATATGTAGAAATATTTAATTTAAAGTAAATCTATCCGAATTATCATGGAGAGAGAGTGAAAATATATTTGGTAGAAACCTATTCATCACACCCAGCCGAAGCTCGAAAATCTACCTCCATATTATTAACAAACCAACAAGATTGATGCCTTAGTCCAGTGATGCCCAACCAGGGTTCCGCGAGACCATATCCGGAATTCCGTGAGAATTTTCAAAAGCTTGCGAAAAAATAGAACTGCCAACATTTTTGTAAATTAATAAGCAAATTAAAATATCAAGGTTTCAACGTGAAACATAAATAAAACAAAGAAGCATTTTGAAAGCCTAGCTTGGTTAGGTATTTGCTTGAGAGTTATTATTTAAGAAACTAAGAGATTTAGGGTGAATTTTCTTAAAGACGGCTGACATTTGCGGCCCACACTGCTATGTTTCTTTTCTTACTTGCGTCAATCATAGTGAGCATTTCTCTTTGATAGTAGCAGCTCCAGATTTTATTCAGAGAAAAGATTAAAAGTTATTTTTCCAACTATCTTGAGGACGAATCGTGGCTCCTGAAATTAGCATACCTGGCAGATATTTATGAACACCTAAATAAGTTGAACACAAACAGCAAAGTCCCAAGAAAAATATGTTGACGTATACAGACAAATCTGTAGCATTCAAAAATTAAATTGGGGTTTGGAAAAAACATCTTTCTAAGGTTAATTTTGAAATGTTACCCCTATTTTCTCATTTCAGAGCATTACAACTGACAACTACCGTGAAGTCACTATGTCCCTGATTTCCGGCCATATGGAATCTCTGGCTGAAAATCTGGACAAGTACTTCCCTTCTTTTTCGTCGGAAGAGTATGATTGGGTCAGGAACCCTTTAACAGATTCTCCAAGCAATTAAGAAATTTTACTCAGCCAGCAGGAAGAAGAACAATTGACAGAATTGAAGTATGATCCCACACTAAAAATTAAATTTAATGAAATGTCATTAGATATATTTAGGATATTAGTGAAACCAGAGTTTCCTGCCATTTCCCAGAAAGCTATAAACATATTGCTACACTTCTCAACATTTGACTTGTGTGAGTAAACATTTTCGTGTGTAACGAATATAAACACCAAACAGAGGAACAATATACTGTTGTCTGTGGAAGAATTATGTGTGTGTCTATAAAAGATGCGACCACGATTTAAGTTGTTGTGTTCAAAAAAGTAAGCCCAAGTTTCACATTAAATTAAGAGACAGTTGGAATAATAACTGTTATTCTTTTGAAACTTGTATTATTTTCTGTTGTGAATTAATAATAAAACAATAAAATGTAACTTATTTTTTTGTTAACAAGTTCATAAATAAAACAATCTAATAACAAAAAACTATTGCAAAATATATACACCAAGTTTGTTTATAGCCAGTAAGCCAGTTGTAAACTGAAAAGTTTGTAATTTTTTTATGGACAGTAATATTAGTAAGCTAAATACTAATAAGCAGTAAATACTCGTGTAATATTGTATTCAAGAGTATTATTTAATTATTATTTACTACTACCCACTGCTTTACATATCTTTATTTAATTTAACCATGTCGAATCTATTATATGTCAGCCAGGTAGGGGTTCATCGAGATTTTTCAAAATATTTCAAGGGTTCCTCCAAACAGAAAAGTTGGGGAATCACTGCCTTAGTCATACACCCACCGATGTGGGTGAATTATACTGCGTTACGTCGATCATGTGAAAGAAAATCTTGCAGATTAATCTTACTTCTATAAAGACTTTAATGTGATATAAAATATTTTCATCATTTGGAAGTAACTATTATTCTTTAGTTTAATATTTTGAACATTTTAATAATATAAGTACAGCTTTGATTTTAGTAATTTTAAAAAAAAAGATATCATAAAATTAACATACCTAAGGATATCCTCATACAAACTAACTTTTATTCAAATGAAATATTAAATTCAAAATGCATCCATAAAATAATCTCTTTATTTAAAAACACTAGAATACAAAACGTGTTTGAACTAAAAACTTGACTCGTTTTAAGTTAGATCACCTTCTTCACCTGTATGTACCCAAAGCTCGTGGTAAAAACTGTTTATTATTTAAAGTAATTTATTCATGTCTACCTCCCTCCCCTGAGCGACTGTTTACTAGAAATGATTTAGCATTCCGGTTCACCTGTTCTAACGTCTGAGAATGAAGTGGTGATTTCAAAATGGTCCCTATTTTTATTTTTTTTCTGTCGTCACGCAGGGCCAGAAAAATATTACAGAGTAAGAAAATGTTAAGTATAGTGCGATGGGCCTAGTTCAGAGAGAGAGAGAGATAGTAGTCTGGTCATAATTACCTGCCTTTGTTGATCAACAAGGTCACGAATCGTCTGTTCGGACAATTTACAAGAGTCTGTCTGAGGTTCAACAAATTGATGCTAGGGGTGTGGGGTTAAATTAGAAGATAGTAAAGTATTGTGTTTGTGGAAGGGAAATCTGGGTGGGAAGGGGATAAGGTAGTAGAATCACCTTCACCCTCTTTGCTGGCGAGTTGCGGTAGGGAGAAACAGCCCTCGGGCAAGGGGCTACCAACAGCATCTGATCATCTACAGCGTGAAGAGTTACCGAAAAACAAAGAAACAATGAGTACAGTCGAGGACACATAAAATAGACACTAAACATAAACTTAGTATTACTATTAGTAGTAAAATACTTCAGTAAGTCACTCACTACACTTGAAAAGTTGATTTATATAAAGCGACATAGTGGATCCACCACATCTCTAGGTAACATCGTTTCGATTCCTGGTTTAACTGGTAAAGATATTTACTATTAGATTACGGATTAATCCATATATTTGATTCTAAATATTTAGGTACTGGACCTGGGTGTGCAGTAGACCTATAAGATTTACTGTCTTAGGTTTTGATGGTTTATGTCATATTTTGATAAGTGTTTATAAAGTGCACTTTAAATGCAGCAATAAAAACAACATAGTATATTATATAATAAAAATAATGGAAACTTGATGAAGAACGTATACGTTGGCAAACCTCTTCAATATTCTCATGAAGACCGATTAATTAAAAGAAATAAGAGGGAAAATCACCCTGTGGGAATTTTTTCAGCGATCAAACACCAGCCTTGGACCCGCCTCGGTGGCGTAGTTGGCTAACGCGCTAGTCGTGTTGAGTCAGACCACCGAGGACGGGGAGATCGAGGTTCGAATCTCGGTCGAGTGAACTGGGGGTGTTTTTTCCTAAATGGCTTTCCACTCTCCCTCCACGCAAATGCGGGTTCACTTCCTCTAAATTCAACCTTCCCAATTCCTATACAATTAGTGTAATTAGTACTTAAGCATATGACCCGAACGGGTAGTAAGACGCAGTGCTAAAAAAAAAACAGCCTCGGCCCAAAGCAGCTAGTCAGACCTAGTAAACCTAACTCTGTTGCTCGATGAAAATTAAATTTAACTATTTTTAATAAAATCTATATTTTTGTTGAAAGAATTTATCACCCGCACCCAGACAAATTCCTATCATGTCTTGTGTGCCAGTAACTGAGTGGTCAAGGTTCATATCCCTGCCGAGTGTATTGGATTTATTTTATAACTGATTTATCACTCTGCCCCCACGCAAAACCTGACACAATTCCTCTATACTCAACATTCTTTATATTTACGAACCCACTAAATGTACATATAAGGGGGATAGCCACACAATATAAATGAGGGGGAGTGTTTATTGTGAAAGTAGAACTTAGTTAAAACAATGTATTATATTAGAAACTAATCCCAAATGTATTTCAAATAAATAGTACAGTGCACCATAAATACAATACTTACTCACCGCTCTATCTAAAAATGTGGATAATTTACTTTAAACTCTTAAGATATGGGAAATGAAATAATATACAATGTTACAGAACTATGTTGACAAAAAGGAACATGCTGGTTGGCCCACCAAAGAGAATAAAAATCAGCGTTCCATTTCATAGACCTCGATTCACAAATATATTTGCCTATAGCTCGAAAACTATTAGTCTAGTAAAAATGTACTTCAAATCAAAGTTTTTAATTTTGATAGTCCTACAACCTTGCAATTAAAATATATTTTGTATCTCAAAAAGTTGCGGAGATATGAAATAAATTGAAGATATCCGCTTGTTTTAAAGTCCCTCTAAATAATGTTTTCGAAAAAATTAAAAACGCCATTTTGTTTGTAATGTTAAACGGTGGCTAAATACGAATTTAATCAAAATCCTTTGAGAACATTTCAAGAAAGTCAATTTTTATTTTAATCTTTTCCCCTTAAATAAATTATCCTTAATTTTATGGCTAGTTATCAAATTCCAAAAATCTCTCTGAGGAGCCTTATGAAAACCATTGATACCAAGTTTTGGCCCGATCAATAAAATTGTTTCGACTCTAGTCTAAGATAGACATGCAGGCACACAAACAAACCATACAACGAGAACAATTTTTTCGGCTTCAGGGGGTTATGAAACTTCGAAATACATCAACATTTCTAATTCGATTTTTTTGACGATCAAAAAACTTCATGTCCCTGAGCGGACACCTGAAAATAAAAAGCTACTTTATTTGTAAATAACTATTATTTTAAAATAAGACCCTTGAAAAATATCATTAGTGTTTTTATATAATAAAGTAAACCAAAGAAAAACTAGTTATTCTAGAAAAGTAATGTGTTTTTTTTACTAAGCTTAAATGCTTGACTTGGTTTATACTGTATTTAACTTGACTAAGATCCATTTCGGTGGTCGAATAAGGCTGACGATGATAGGGAGACCGGAGTTATGTAAAAACTAGGTCAGGTGTATTGGTTTTGTTCTTAATAAATAACCCGCATCGGTAGAGTAGTTAGCTTACACGCTAGTTCAGTGTTGGGCTAGACTGCTGAGGACGGAGAGATTGAGGTTCGAATCTCACTCAGGTGAACTGGGGTGATTTTCCCTAAATGGTTTTCCACTCTCCCTCCACGCAGATGCGGGTTCACTTCCTATAAATTCAAACTTCCCGATTCCTAGCCAATTAGCGTAATTAGTACTTAGACGTATAACCCGAACGGTTAGTAATACGTGATGTCAAGTATTATTATTATTATTACTATACTTACTAAATATCTTTAAACTATTCCTCAACGCCAATGTGGGTACAATTTCTCTATATTCAACATTCATCATTCCTAAATTTGACTTACAAGCTATTATATTGGAAGATTGATGCCTTAGACCATGGGATTACCAGAACGAGTGCTGTGATAATTATATGATTAGGTATCCAGGCTGGATGGAACATTTTTCCTTAGTGTTTACAGCGACAGCCATTCTAAAATAATTGATGGGAGCCGGAGAAAAAATATACAATTTAAATGGTACATTACGCACTCAATAGTTAGGTATTTTATACATGTGTGATTAGACCAGAGGTTCCCAATTTTTTTTGGCCACGGAACCCTAATTGATCATACTTTTTTGGCGGAACCCCATTTATGATAATAACAAAAGTGATTGTACCTTGTAGTGTAGTTTGAATATTTTCATGTTTGACATGAAAAGAAAGAATAATTATAAATAAAAAATAATTATTATAAGTATTATAAAACATTTATCGTACAAAAAAAAGTAACTATTTAATGTGAAGAATGAAATTTTTTCACATATTTACTTATAATAGCACTAAAATTAGGCTTAATGTCTGACAATTGAACGCGAAGATCTGAACTCGGAACCCTTTGACCCTTCCACGGAACCCCAGGGTTCCGCGGAACACCTTTTGGGAAACGCTGGATTAGACAATGTCAATAAATTAGTTCTAGTATGGGAACTATTGCTTTTTAAACATATCTGCACGTACATTTATAATTAAAAGTTAAGAATAACAGTTATAATGAACTAGAAATACTCGTCGCTTGTCACGATCACATAATTTTATATTTATTCTTTTTATCAACTTATATAATAGCCTACATTCCAAATTTAATTAATCTATTTAACACATTGTTAGCAAAATCAGTCCAGGATATTCTTTTTTAGACCGTCCCCAAAAATCGAATACAAATATTCACCACACTGATAATACATTGTCTGTGAAAACAAACACATTTTTATTCAGACCAGACTGTTTCACTTATAAAGAGCTACTGAGCTCAAACAATGTAGGTCTACCTTGAAGAGGGGACCAAATTCCGGGTAATTTTAAAGTTTGTTGTCCAGTTTCATGAAATTGATTTCAAACTGTAATCTTAACGAATAAAAAACACACACAATATTAGATCCCTTTTATTACAATAGCCCACATTTTAAGTGGTAGAAAAACACGACAAAAAAAAAAAAAAAGGGGAAATGAGGGTTGGCACTTAAATGTAAACCTACTGAGAACAATGACTCCACGCTTTCGAAGGTGATTAGTGATGCAGTTTGAACCAACCACAATAGACGGTTATAGCATTATTTTTTAATATATATTTTCAACTATGTTTTTAAAACCGTTAGTCTAAGCCATTACGGATTTCATGAATAATTTCTAAAATTATTTTTCTCTGTTTGGCTCATAAGGTTTTGGTAAAAATAGCACTATTTACCTATGAAGTTTTAAATTCCGTTCGTTATTACGAGCGTTTAATAAACAAGTGGGGCGAGTAGTGCCTGAAATCGCACCTATAGTGTTTTCTTACTACCCCAATGATAGACCATAATATATAACTATAGATTACATATGTGCACAATATACATATATATTAAAAATCGCTCTCATGCTAGATTGAGCTACTGGTGACGGGGAGATCAGGGTTCAAATCCCGTTTGGGTTTATTGAGGGTGTTTTTCCCTAGATTGTTTACTCTTTTCCTCCAAAAAAATGTGGGTACACCTACTCTAAAGCTCTACCTTCCTCATCCCTATTCATAAGCCTAATTAATTCATGCACTTAACACAAATGGGTACCAAAATTCGATGTATTTTTTTAAGAATACGTATTATAATCTCGCTAATGGAATAGGAAGGTGGTGAAATGTTAGTAATAAACTGATATATTCCATATGGAACACTAGGTATTACTAGAAGAATGGAAGGTATATAATACCTATTTCCAAAACGGGAGATATAACAGATTTTAATAATTATAGAGGTTTATCACTATTACCAACATATTATAACATCTAACAGTAGTATCTAACATAATTTTAATGAGAGTGACATCACATTCTGAAGAAATAATTAATCGGTGACTATCAGTGTGGATTTCGACGAAATAGATCAAAAACGGATCGGTTTTTTTACCACTCGGCAAATATTATTAAAAAGGTAGGAATACAACATGACAGTTCATCAACTATACATGTATTTTAAAAAGGCCTATAAATCAGTCAAAAGACACAAATCATGCGAAAGTTAATTAAGTTTGGGATACCCAAAATCTCGTCAAGCTAAGTGAGGTATGTTTTACTGATATACGTGGCAGGGTACGAGTTGGATGTCATTCAGCAGATACTTTCTAAATACATAATGGAGATGCACTTTCTCTATTACCTTTTAACATAGCCATGGAATATGCTATTGAGGTAATGCAAGAGAGTAGGGAAAGGTTGACACTAAACGATACAATGCAGATACTAGGATAGGTAGATAGTGTAGCTCTGTTGGGCAATAGTAAGCAAGGTGTGGCAAGAAATGCTGAGATTGTATTAGAAGCTAGTAAGGAAATAGGTTTAGAACCAGGGGCGGCTCGTGAAGGAGGGCTCAGGGGCGCCGCCCTCCCTGCAAAATAAAGCAAAAGAAGAAATAAAACACATTTTGAAATGTATACAAATATTCTCATATGTTTTCATTACATAGTGAAAAACATAAATCAATTTTAAAAAATCGTTTTATCTTTTTCCCATTTTATTGAGGAAATTAGCAAAACCATAATCACGCCAGCGCGTGACATGAAGCGCTCGTATGTTAACAGGCTCTGAGGCTAGTTCACACAAACTGATACATTATTTGCTAAACGACACGTTGAAATGAGATATTTTCAGTGGATCGGGAATAAGCAGGATAAGCAAATCATTGACTAAATAATGTGTCCTAACCATCTGTTTATGGCAAAACTATTTCAGGAATGTTTCGTCAAGTGACGTGGAAAGTATTAACATTATTTTGAGCTAATTAGTTAAATTGATAAATCGATATTGTTGTTTTCATGAATAATATCATTTCTTAGAATCATGAAATGAAATGGAACAGGAATAAGCAGGATAAGCAAATCATCGACTAAATAAAGTATCCTAACCATCTGTTTATGGCAAAACTATTCCAGGAATGTTTCGTCAAGTGACGTGGAAAGTATTAACATTATTTTGAGCGAATTAGTTAAATTGATAAATCGATACTGCTGTCTTCATGAATAATATAATTTCTTGGAATCATGAAATGAAGTAGTTTCTTCACCCAAAGGTTTTAAGGCGGGTGTAAGGGGGCGCGATTTAAGGTGAGTATTTGTCATGAAAAATATTTCTTACCAAGATAAATAAGATATTACCCCAGTACGCCTAGTTAGTGTAGTTTTCAACACACAGCAATGTTAACAGCTGTTGAGTATTTTAATTGACATAATGCAATTTGAACACGACTTTCTCTCTTCATTTAAAAAGTCTGTTCAAATGGCAATATGTCCATAACAAATATTTAAGAAATGATTAAACTACTATCCATAGAAAAATTAAACGTATCTTCTGAGGCAATTATTGATTTATTTTGTTCACAAATGTTGAGCTCAATGTGAACTTAACTTGTGTTCCCTTAAGTGTGTTTTGTTCTGAGCATGGGCAATAAATACTTCAAACCCTTTGTTTATAAATATTAAAACCATGGGTAGCTTACATTGAATTAACCGGTTACAAAGAAAGCTACACTTGGAAGCACACTATAATCAGTCCCTACAAATTTATGTTTTACCTTTTGTCATTTGTTTTAGAAATTAATTTCTAATGCTTTTGTGTGCCTCACGTCTTATCACTTGTTTGGATTATCTACCGACTTGCACTAAAGGGGTAGGGATTAGCAAGGTAAATATGTGTATATGTACCGGTATTTGCGTGGAAGGAGATGGGGAAATCATTCAGGGAAACCTACCCACCCTGAATACATCCCACTGGGACTCGAGTCTCAATTTACCCATCAATGGCAAACCAAACCAGATGAGGTTTACAACCTAGCTCACGTGACCACACATGCGATTAGTTATGATGAATTCTATCACTATTAATTTATTAAAAGAATTTAATGCGAACTTACTAATTAGATCAGGATATGACTTAAAAACTAATTTAATAATATTATTGTAGAGCAGACACAACACTCGTTACCTTGTCTGTCAGCTCGTTGTTGACTTGAGGCAAATTGGAAGCGAGGTTGCCTCGTCTGTGTCGGCGAACAGAATGAGGCAAACGGGTCTCAACCAACTCGTGTCATAACATTAAGGTGAGGTTGCGCGGAAGTTCGGCCTCAACTTGCCTCCTTGCAAATGTGCCTCTAGTGTATATGTTGTTGTGAGCGTGAGGAAGTCGTTATTTTATAAGGTTACCGGTGAAGGTACTCATCGAAAGCAATGGTCTTTTTAACAACTAATGGGATTTATCAGCATTTACAAATGATTTTATAAATTTCCCAGTGTGGTGTGGAGAAAGTATTTTACATGAACTTATATACATTTACCGATGATTTCATAAAATAGGGTACCTAATTTATGTTGACAAAACCATATAACATAAATACAAAATAGCCTAACATAACCTAGCCTAATCTAAGCTAACATAAAATAGCCTAAACTTGCCTAAGCCAACCTAACCAAACATAATCTTGACGTAATTTATTAACATTCACTAGTGGCTGATGGTCATTTTGTAAATTCACCGGTGATTTTGTAAAAATTTCGATGACTATGTGGAATAGTAAATACGTTTTTCATATTCCCAACTGAACCAGTGGCTTTATAGAATCATCGGCGGCTGTACAAGTTCATAATATTAAGCATATTCACAGTAGCATATATATATATATAAAACTTAAGAAATTATCCCGATTTCACCAATAATCAATTTTTTGAACATATTTGTACACTTATCACAGTGGGTAGACGTGCTATTGACTGTGTTAAGATGTTTGACAGATGGAGCTAAGTGTAAAGGGAACATATCTCCCAGCTATTGCATTCTTTTAAAACTAGTAGTATTAATGAAAATTATTTAATAATACTTGAAAGTGTCCAACACACAATATTTAGCTATACTAACTCAATTTATGTGAAACTTTTAAGTTATTAAAATTTTGAATGATTATTTTATAATTGATAAAATGTAAAATATTAATACATATAATCTTGTCAGTATGTAGAGTACATTTGAAACAAACATTGGGCGATGGAAAAAACAAAACAAGTGTAAATTTTAAACTCTAATAGAAATGCTACACGTGCAAAAAAAAAAAAAAAAGAGTGGGTGTAGACGAGGAGAAGAAGCAGTGAGAGGGAAAAAAAAAGGAATCGTGAAAGTTCTTAATTACTATGTTCTGTCTTGATCCGAGCGTTCCTAGTGACTTATTGAACTCCATTAAATCCTGTTTGATCATCCACCCCTTACCCCTTTCCCAACTTTTTTTCCACCCTTCCAAAACACCCCCTCCCGTCATTCTCAAACACAGCAGCGTCGCTGACAGACCGCCCATACTAATGGTGTCGGTCGGTTAGGGACCAGAGCTCACCTTAATGAACGTACCCACAAGACGAGAGAGTGAAAAAAAATTTCACAAACAAAAAAAAAAAGTGTTGGGTGGAGAATTAACCTCGAGTTAAGAATGAATAATGGATAAAAAGTGGTTGACTTGCACTGGTTGTACTCGATAGACGAATATTTATCATTCTGAAGCCACGGTGTCGAAACAATGCATGGGTTTAAAGATATATATGTGTAAAGAGAAAGAGTTAGACGGATGGATGGGGAGGATTAAGTTTTTTTTTAAAGGAGAGCCCATTTTAAATCGTGAAGATTACCAAAGGGGAATAAGCCCTAATTTATTTAATTTTGTGTTAAAGGGATAATTTTGATTAATGTAACAGTGGATGAAAAATTTAATTCCCCAAAACGTTCAAATTTATTTCGTTTGCAACGAGTTGAGATGCTTCGGTCATGGTGAAGTCACTAGACAATATAGCGTAAGGGAATAGGATGAGGATATATTTCAAATAAATATGACAGAATGCTCCAGGTGGAAACTGAGGGGGATGGGACGTTCGCCTTTTTGAAGATTGTAGAGTCCATGTCCTGACAAATCAGGGCCGATTCCACTAGTTAATTATGCTAGTTCACAGACAAATAATATACCCAGACACTCAACCTCCAGGTTAAAGTGGCGGCGCTCCTTTTGGCAGCTTGAGTCCTTCACCACTAGGATCGCTGCGGTTAGTCCTATCATCACCCAGCAGTGACACTAGCGAAGCCCAGTGTTGAAGGACTCAAGCTGGCAAAAGGAGCGAAGCGAAACCCCCATAAGGTTGAGAGTCTGTTTCTTATTTGTCTGTGTACTAGTTATATATTTACTAAATACAGATTCCCCCTCTCTACCTTTTCCCAAAATAGAGGATGTAGTAAGACTTAATAACGTTATAATATCACACCTAGACCTTGACGTGGTCATGACTCTTCGGTTTGAAGAGTAATAATTTTGTCTTCACTTTGTGAGGAAGCTAATGGAGTACGGGTAATTTTGAATTTACTATACGTAGGTGCAGTAATAAACGCAAATATCAATCCCTCACGCCAGCAACAAAAAAGTAGCTATAATAATAAAAGATCCAAAAAAGTCTCTCAAACCGAAGTCATGTTACTTCCTTACATGTGTAGTATTCTAACATGAGTAAATACAGTCCTATATTAAAGGGTAAATGAAGAGTTTAATATTTTTGAAGAGAAAGTTACTGTTACATTATATTCACTATTGATTATATTAAAAGTCAGAAATAAGTGAATTGTTTTTATTTTTAAAGAAATATTGCGCTTAGAAAGTCAGAATTTTTGTTGAAAATATTGACCAAAACTAAAAATCTTAGGATAAAATGTTGTATAAAATTAAGTACTGGTAGGCCTATATTTAAATTTCAACACTAACATGCATCCGCTATTAAATCTTCTACAGTATTTTCAACTAATAGTAGTCTAATAATAATAATTTAATGACGAAAATAAGACTTCCACCATGTCTTACACTTGTCAAAATAACAACCAAACCTAAATTACAGCTAAGGAGCTAGAAATATGTGATTTGGAGGGGGTCCAGTCTCCCCTTGGAACTTTATGGACCCTTATAGGGGGTCCATATATACGTATAAAACTTGTATTGGTTAAAGGTAGAGTAACATTTTCTAGAACCCCCCCTTACATCCCTTACCCAGAAAAGCTAGCTTTTTATAATTTTAATGACAACCAAACAAATGAGATAAAAGTTTTCCAACTCCATTACCAAAGCTTAAGTACAATACCAATAATAATAATATTAATAGTATAGCTATGTTTTGGCGTTGGTTGTTTTTTCGTTCTATAACAGTTGTATAACAGCCACAAACTATTTGTAGTTAAATCTAGTGTCGGTAAAGGCTTATTAGGGGAGAGCAAGAACTTCATTATTTGACAAAAACAGCAGTAGGATCCCGTAAAATTAATCTATCACCCAGGGGAATGGGACAAATTAATTTAAAAGAGATAAATGGCTGCTCCTCGCCCACAATTAAATTCGTAACCCATTTATATCTGTAGACGCATGCGTTTCCAACTAATACCTCATTTAAAGTACAGTAGAGGAATTTTAATAGACGCTCTACACTCACCTGGCAAGAAAACGTAGACCAATCCCCCCCCCCCCCTTTCCACCAGCCCCTAGTGCACCCGGCCGGGATTGATCACCTATCGGGTACAGAATCATGGATAGTAGCCACTACACCTAGACTGCCTGTGGTAATCTATGTCTTAATACTGTGTTACCAACACCTATAAAAGATAAAATATCACGTTCATCCTATGAGGGTTGCCTACCGGAGCATTTAAATGCATTACAGGCTTCAAATATCATACTTTAGTTAAGGTGGCCGCCTCGATCAACGGGAAAGTATCAATCGACTTTGGGTCATATGACTTAAAATATAAGGGTGTGCGTTCTTTTCTGGAACTACTTCTCTATTCTGTCTAAGTGTATACTCCCTTTCGCCCTTCACTTACAACCACCCTTTGTCATAGTCAAAATGGAAGGGAAAGGTGTCAACAGGTCTTTATCGAATTAAAAACAAAACATTTTGAATATTATAATTTGAACTAAATATATTAAAAGGTAGAATTGGATAATTTATAACGTGACTATAGGGAAAATTTTGCAAATTGTAATTATCTTAGCCTTCCCAAAACAAATAATATCTATTTTTACTTAGTTTGAAATCGAAAACTTGAAGTTTATTAAGGATAATTATAATAGTTTCAAAGCATCAGATCGCCCATTCTAAATTTATTTTAAATGACATAGTGTGTTGAGATCTCCCTTTTTATGGGCGGCACTCTTCTATCAAAGAGATGTTGACGTATCGTTATGGCCCTTGGAGCCCAAACTTCATAGGCAGGGGCCCAATCAGGTTTCGTTCCAAGACTTCATCTCAAAGACATCATGTTCTTTATCATCGCACCGTCGAAACTCACAGCGGGGAGGAGGTATCCTGTCTGAACGGAACAGGTCTCCCAACCTTCCTTCACTAATAACATTGTAATTGTTGATTTATTGGTTTGCCTGATGTTGGCTGGCCCACCTGCCATATAAGTAAGCTTTCCCAACACGACCTACAGAACTATTGACTTAATGTTTTGTTGAACTCAGTGGCGTAGCGTGGAGTGTTATTAAGGTAGTCAGAGATTGTTTAAACCGTCCCCGTGAATGTTCTCATCACTCGGCATAACATTCATTACCAGATATCAACGATAATACACTCTCGTGTGAGGTACGGAGAGTAGAATATACGTAGTATGGGTCTAATGGAGACCAAATCAGGGAAGAACATGATCACAAGTATTATAGTACATCGACCCGCCTCGGTGGCGTAGTTGGCTAACGCGCCAGTCGTGTTGAGCTCGACCGCCGAGGACGGGGAGATCGAGGTTCGAATCTCGGTCGGGTGAACTGGGGGTGGTTTTTCCTAAATGGTTTTCCACTCTCCCTCCACGCAAATGCGGGTTCACTTCCTCTAAATTCAACCCTCCCGATTCCTAATCGATTAGTGTAATTAGTACTTAAGCGTATAACCCGAACGGGTAGTAAGACGCGGTGCTAGATAGAATTATAGTACATCCATTTCTGTTTCCGGCCTCTGACCTAGGTAAGTTTTTTTTTCAAGCCATATAGTTTTCTACTACCGTCTTGCTATGCCTGCCTTAGTTTCATATACCTTATGATTTAACTTAAGACTAGGATAGGCACAACATCCAGTCCCCGGCCTTTAATTTATCAAGGTGAAAGGGTAAACCCATATTTTCATCAATGATAAACTTTCTGCCATGCTGGAAATCGAACTCAGGGCCCTTAACTCAGTAGGTAGACACGCTACCTACCAACTTCGCTAATGTGGTGAACTACTTAATCGCAACCATAGTTTAAATAAGCTCTGCTTACTATGGCAACACTCCACGATACTGGTTAAAAAATATTGATCCACCCAACATTCTGGTATTATGTACAAAGAAGGCCTTCGTCGTTGTGATTAATAAGAACATTTATCATTTTCATTTCGGAATTATTTAAGAGATATATATGGTAGGAACACCCTTCTATTGGGAAAAATTATATATTGAAATAGACATCGGGTACAGAATAAAAACTAAAATGGGTGTTTTTGTCAATAAAATTACGAAGGCTTGTCCATATTATCCATTAATGAACGTTTTAACTTATTTGAGAAAGGATTTATCTGGAAGAAAAAATCTATAGATAAAATCTACGCTTGGATATCATAAAAATGACCCAGATGAGGCGTTTGGAGCATATTTGTAAAAGGCTCCTCCCATGTTTCATTACATAAATAGTACATAATATTGTGGATAAATTGCTCTATAACATTTGTTAGACCTGCTTTGATGCCCTCATGGTCTAACGCTCTATTCTAGTGTTAGACTAAACTGCTGAAGAGGGGGAGATCGGGGTTCGATCCTGGTCAGGTGCACTGAGGTTTTTTTCCAAAATAGTTTTCCACTCACCTTCAACACAAATGCGGGTGCACTTCCTCTCAATTAAACCTCCTTAATCCCTAAAACATTAGTGTAATTGGTACATAGGAATACAACCCGAACGGGTAGTAAGACGCGGTGCTAAAAAAAACATTTATCTGTATATAGCAGTAATAATTGACTAAGACTAATAAAATAAAAATAAATTGTTTTCTTTCAATTTAATTAAAATTGATATAATTGAAAAATGAAACCTAGGATATGAGACTTTTGGTTTAACACACCAGTGCTCTACCACTGACCTATCCAGTAACTGTCTGGTTCTCATCATTCACTCAGAATCTGTGGTGAACGTGTTAATTCGTAGGTTTCTTGGATCCGCCAATGAGTCACGGTCACAGGTGACTCAGGGTCAACTTTATGCTTCCACTAATACAAGATTAAATCATACAGGTTGACAATATACATGACATGTATCCATATCCAGTTTACAAAGAAAGAACCTTTTAGAAAGTGTCAACACGATTTTTTCACCCTAAAAAATTAGAAATTATTATTATTATTATTAGCACCGCGTCTTACTACCCGTTCGGGTTATACGCACTTACGCTAATGTGCAATGGTAGGGTGATTGTGAGATGAAATGGAGGACCAACAGTTTAACGTGGAATCCGAACCACGGTAGAGGCCTGGCATTCCTCACATTCACAAGTTGTGATTAATACACATCTTGTCAGAGGTGTAGTAAGGGTTTGGCAATCAGATAAATCTGTGCCGGGACCGAGGATTGAACCCCGGACCCTCAACACAGAAGTCTGACACCTTGACCCCTAGACCACCAGGTCACCAATTAGAAATTGTTAGCTACTATTATTAGTCTTAATTTATAGGTAGGCCTATTTATATTTTAAATCAAAAGTGACAGCTTCACATAACATTACCTTAAACATGAATACGTTAAAATACATATATATTTTATATATAACCTTTTTGGTGTATTAGCTTTTATGAAAATTGGATTGTAGAGTATTTCACACGTGTATCACATACCTGGCCTTCAACTATGAGTGAAGAATATTCTGAATACAGAACTATTTCTAGACAACTGAGTGGTAGAGCGTTGGTGAGCTACGTATAAAGAATAAAGTTATATTCCCATGATCAGATGTAATTCTTTAACTATATTTAATTAAATTGAAAGCTGTATCTAGATAGGTCTGTATTCAAGTGCGTTTTTGTATGTAGCACTGCAACTTACTATCCGTTTGGATTATACGCTTATGTACTAATTACGCTAGTGGGTTTAGGGTTGAGGAAGGCTATATTTAGAGAAAGTGCACCCGTATTTGCGTTAAGAAATTGTGGAAATTTTTTTTTTATAAACCACCCTCAATACACCCAGCTGAGATTCGAACCTCAATCTCCCCGTCATCGTCAGTCTAGTATATTGTGAGAGTAGTGCCTTAGACCATGCGACCACCGAAGCAGGTTTCTCACAAATTGTTCTGTTGTACTTTGTGCAACAAAATAAAAAAAATAGTATGTTCAACATACCATCCAACAAACGGAGAAGCGGGCAACTTTCATTTGAATTCAAAACAAGGTATTGTTTTAGATTGAAAACCCAGAATTGCTCTTGAAAAATAATTAGAATCCCGTCTGACAAGTGTGACTTAATTTCGTTTTGCTTTGGTAACTCTAGATCTAATGCGTGTTTGGGGGTCGGATCACAATCAATTATTTTATCTTTCCAAGTGAAATTACTTGAAAAGGAAAACTTTCTATCTCTATTTTTTTCCCCCCTTCATCCTATCCCTTCGTAAAAAGTTGAAATGTTTGAAAAGTTGTAGTCTTCAAGTTTTTAAGTCATGCTGGAATCGATTAAATTAGTTCTCTCAAGTGCGCACTGTTATAAGCAGGGCGGAAGTCTTAAATTAAGAAATTAATTCACAAGGAAGAAAGTGCGGCGGATAAAGAGAATGAAGACGAAGGAGAGAAACAGAAGAATCGGCTTTGAAAGCACAAAGAGATGGAGAATTATAAGTAAATCGCCTGAAATACTCGCTCAACAAACGCTAATTTGCATGTATTCTATGCCTTCTTAATTTAGCGCTTCTGGTGAAAATACCAAGGAGTCTTTGAAAATATACTCAAGGAAAGGATAATGATTATGAAGAAAACTTAAATCATTCGAACGAAATAAAAGGATATGCAAGTAGTTTAAGGGATCAAAGTTTATTATTGCAAAATATTTTATGATGAAACGTTTTTCAACAAACTAACTTGCTTATGATTATATCCAAATGCATATTATATAAATGTGAGAATTAGATCCAATTAAAAAAAGAATTTTATAGAGTAATATATTATCATTAAACATATTTTTTTAAGTCTTTTTAAACTATCAACTGTATCAAGTAGATTCAAATAATACGAAAATAACTAGCACGAAAATAACCTTGATCTTTAATAATCGGTGATGTTATAAGAAAATGAAATAGTTTAATATGAAAATATAAATTGTGTTTATTCTTAATTTTTTTCTAGGTAGGTAGGTAGGTACATACTATTTGAGGACGGTTGGTTTAAATTTATGAACAAAGAAGAGGTAGAATGGAGAAACGATGGATGCTCGTGGAACTTTTAATAGGTTTAAAAATCTTTTGAGCTAAATTCACAGTGTTTTGCCTACTCCGTAAAAGAACGGTGTGATTTGGTTTGCGTGCATGTTTGCGTGTATGCATGTATGCATGTATGCATGTATGCATGTATGTATGCATGTATGCATGTATGTATGCATGTATGCATGTATGCATGTATGTATGTATGTATGCATGTATGCATATATGTATGCATGTATGTATGTATGTATGTATGTATGTATGTATGTATGTATGTATGTATGTATGTATGTATGTATGTATGCATGTATGTATGTATGCATGTATGCGTTTATGTATGTATGTATGCGTGTATGTATGTATGTATGTATGTATGCGTGTATGCATGCGTGTATGTATGTTTGTGTGTATGTTTGTGTGCATGTATGTATGTATGTGTGTATGTGTGTATGTGTGTATGTGTGTATGTGTGTATGTGTGTATGTATCGATCGGGCCCAAAAAGATTGCCAACCCTCGGTCTAAGGCGTCAGCCTCGCAATATACTTGACTTCTAATGACGGGGTGATTGGGGTCGATTAGATACATCGAGAGGTTTTTTCCACAAATAGCTTCCCCTGCAAATACTCTTAATTCAACCTTCCTCATATTTAACACACTAGCGTAATCAGTTGGGTACCCGTCATTTGGCCTAAAGGCATTTGGCCTAAAGTGTAGGCTAAATGCCTTTAGGCCAAATTTCTTTAGGCCAAATGCCTTTTAGGCCAAATGCCTTTAGGCCAAATGCTTTTAGGCCAAATGCTTTTAGGCCAAATGCCTTTTAGGCCAAACGCCTTTAGGCCAAACGCCTTTAGGCCAAATGACTTTTTGTAAATTTAATTTTTAGACCATTTATTAAAATGTGTTTTGCTGTCTCCGGAAACATTCGTTATGATTTGTAGTGATGCTAATAGATGGCGAGGTGTGTAGTGTTTAGTTAACTAGTATATACTACCGTTTCAAAATACGTAAGTCTTTTCTCAATTTACTACTTTCCAAGGTATAGCATCACTTCCATTAACCTGTAGTACCACTTTTGTATATGTTGAACTTTTTACATTGCCAAGGTTTTCTACTTGTTTTTGTACCGTTTTGTACCAGAAATAAAAAGTTTTGTACACGTACCGTTTTCTATTAATTAGCACATACATGTGGGCACACCATTTTAATAATTTTGTTTTATTTTGAATTTTGAATTTTTTTAAGTACCAAAGTATATTTGTTTATTAATTTTGCTAAATGAATTAATAAATCATTCTTTTTTTATAATCATATTAACTTACTCGAGTTTGCCCACGGCTTCGCTCACATTTAAGTTGGGTAAATAATCTTATTTCTAGCAAATCATCTAAACCAGGTTTTCTCAAACACTATGCCTTACATGAACATTTAAAGTAATTGTTAAGACTCTCTTAGAATAAGATAACTTTTTTACGTTAAAATACAAAAATGAGACATTTATTATTTAATTTATTTCGTTATTTTCTGATAAGAGCTTTGTAGAAGTTTATTAAGAATAGTAAAGATTTGTAATGTATTAATTAATTTTATTGCTTCATAAGCCAAACAGAATATTAATTTTTTAGTTAATCATAATTTAGCAAGTCGAAGGAAGTGAAAAATTGGTTCACACCTCATTGGAAATCCCCTCACGCCTCGCAGTTTGAGCAACCCTGATCTAAACTACCAAAAATACAATTTTAGACACGTGTGAGGTGAGAACTTTGTATGTTGATGAAGCCACAAATTAACTACTACCTATAAGAAGTAAAATCAATTATATATATGTGCAGTCTTTGCATCAATATTTGCTCGCTTACGCGGAAACATTGTTGAAATGAACACCAAAATAAATAGTTTAAATTTACTAATTAAACTTGAATTAATTTTAAAGAATCACTCTAGTAAGCACCTCAGCTTATCAAATAAATTGTTCTGTTAGTAATTGTTTCTATTGGTTTTTGAAAATTTTCCCTTCTCCTCCCCAATCATAATTTCTCTATTCTCTAATATTCACACATAGGCCCTTTATGTGGATCATATCGGCCTGTAAAAATCATTGATCTCTATGATATAACTGGATGGACATACACATGCACATTCCAAGGACAAAAGCTTGACGCTCAAGTGTATCATCTGCTACACAGAGGGGGGGGGGACAGATTTAACTGTTTCTTTAAATGTTCTTATGCGAAAACATGTCTCTGATGAATAAAAGTGTTATTGTTTGAAAATAGTGAAGTATTATACCACACTTTCCTGAAGAAACATTTACATTAAAGGATATACAATCCAGTTTTACGTGTAATACTGTACAGATATGAATAAAACCTTAGATATTCCCATTTCTATGTATTTATCATCAATGTTGTTTACAGTCTGGCACGACTACACTTATATTTAAAGTTGATTATTAGCTTGTATATTGGTTTCAGAAACCATATTATATTGAAAGTTCTATAAATATAATGAACAAGGTATCTTAAAACTTGATTACATTTGTTTGAATGACAAAATTTGAATAGTTGCCATGCATTCAAACTATCACTTAGGTTATAGGCTTGTGGAAAGTATTATTTTAATAATACCTGTTTTTTTTAAGTTGGCTCATATCTTTCAGAAACCATATTATGTTGAAATTTCGATAACTATAATGAAACAAGTCAGCTAAAAACTGTATTACATTTGTTTGAATGACACACTTTGTGTAGAAGTCTTACGTTCAAATGATAATTTAGGTTATAGGCTTGTAGGAATTACATTATCTACTTAACCCTGATTTTAGTAATAATCCTAATCTGTAAGGCTTTATTTCGTACCAAAATAATATCATATATATAATATTTTGGTAGGATGAACGGCAATTTAGAACAGAAGTAGAAATTTCCTTCTGTAAGGTCTTTTATCCTAACTAAACACAACTATAGGGTAGGATTCTGGTACGAGATAAAGCCTTACAAGTAAGCTTCCTTCTAAAATCATCATACATATTAGGCTACATCAACTTATTTAAAGAAAAAACTAACCAGTTTTGAACTTTTATATGCTCTTCAAAGCTTTAACTAACATATTTATTTAATTTAACCACTTACACATTGATTTTTCTCATATATTCAATCAGATTAATGAACTATGTCAAAATGATACATTGCCTTGTATTGGTAAAAGAAAGAAAGAGATACCCGAAAGTTTATTTCTCTCTTACACAATGGTATGCAGACGACAGCTCGAAAATTTCAGCCACAGATGTCCATCCAGTTATACTATAGAGATCAATGGTAAAAATATCATTTACTAACTTGTCCTGCTTATACACGGACCAAATCTTTTACGAAAGTTTATCTTTATTGCTTCATAGGATGTATAGTCAGCCTCGTGACTATTCATCCACACTTCAGCTTCACCTACTAACTTTGAATTAAAAAATGCTATTTTTTGTGCTTTGGTGAGTTTACTATTTTCAAAAAGTCTATCCATCTTTTTCAAAAACTGTACAGCATGCACCCTAACATTATTTCCACTGAAGGTGGGTACATAGTCCATTAATTGATTCTGGATGCTTGTACTAGGTAATACTAAGGCACCAGCAGTAATTAGCGTCCCTTTTTCCACTACTTCGTCATATTTTGACAGCCTGTTCTAGTTGTTGTCGCATTTGTTCGACTGTTTGTAACGTCTTGTCCACAGTTTCAGTCAAGTTGTCCTTAAATTTGTCCAATTGCTGGTCAACTATTTCCTGTAAGTAAACATCTGGTACTGTGTGTCCATCAAAGAAATCATTTTGGAATTTAAGGCTATCACTACATTTTTGTTGTTCTTTTTCAACAGTCGCAAATCGTTCTGTTAAATGGTGTACCTGTTCTAGAATTTCATTTTTATTTTTATCGCAACTTTCCTGAGTAGTTTTTCCTTTGGAATTTAAAGCGTCCTGTTTAAGCTTATAGTTTTCCTTTGCATTTTTAAGTTTTTTTTATCTGCTCATTCGTCTGTTTTTCTGACTTATTACAGTCTTCCCTAAACGTCTGTAGTTCGTCCCTTACCTGCGTTTGGACACTTTCAGTCTGTTGTATTTTCTGTAATTTTTTGTCAAAGTCGTTTTATACTTCTTGAAATTTACCCTGCAATTCTTGTTCTAACCTGTTGAATTGTTCATTTACACCCTTAAATTTTTCATCAAACTTTGTATTTAAATTCTGATTCTTTTATTTGATTTCTTTTAACTCCCGGCTATTCTTTTTGTAGCTCCTGTCTAGTTTTTTGTAGCTCCTGGCTAGTTTTATCGAACCTTTCATTTATTTTCTGATTTAACATTTCACTCTTTTCACTACCCTCTTTCATTTGCTGCACTAACTGCATTAATATTGCATTTAGGTCATTTGCTGATGTTTGTTGAGCTACACCTCCTACCTTTGAAACATTTTCCACCCCCCTTAAGTCTTCTTCTTTATGAACTATTGGTTCAACTACTTTCTCATGTTGTTCACTTTGTTCCTTATCAGATAGTTCTAAACAAGAATGTTCTTCTACCATTGGTTGGGAATATTGCGTTAGGGGAGGATTATCCTCACTGCTACTACTGTCTGTCTCTTCCATATTTAATGAAGTTTTGCTGTTGATGACTTACGTGAGATTTTCCTTGCGTACCCCACCTGAAGTCTAGAAGCTTTGGACCTTATTCAGAATCTACCGGGTTTTGAACTCTTCCCTCTGAAGTCACCTGGTTTGGAGCTTCTTCTTCCAAAATCACCTGGTTTGGAGCTTCTTCTTCTTCTTAAGTCACTTTTTTTTTTCGTAATAAGGCACTTAAGTTGTTTGCGGCACTTTCACTGTTCTTTGAGCACTAACTTTCTCGGGTTGTAAACTGGATTTAATTTTATTATTTCAGTTTATCAGGCCCTCCACGTTGGGAAGCCATTATTGTAACGTATAAAAGTTAGCCTGATATATTAATGTTGGTTCGCCACCATTAGGGTGATATTTGATATAATGATTGAATTGGGTCCAAGTTTGCTATCCTGTATTATGGTAATCAAAAGAAGATAATGTCTTATTTTATAAATTAAAAGTTCTGGTCTTTTATAGTTTTTTATATTAAGTAGATAAACAGTTTTTGCTAGATATTTCACACGTTGTAAATATTAATTTAAAAACCCGACTATTGTATTATGTGTATGTTAATTCCCGGCACGTGAAATTTATCATAGACCCAACCCACACGGCTCCTCATCAGGATTGCAAGTGAAGAGATGCGTACTTTGAAGTAGTTATATCTAGTGACATCTCCTTCTCGAAACTTCCCAAAAGAAAGAAAGGTGTGGTCATCCAGGTGCGTCTCTGTCTACAAAACTGAGTTCGCCTTTCAAACAGAGGCGTAGGAAGATGTCGCCATACCTTGCAACTTAACACAAATAAATCTTACTACCCGCTCGTATTTATAATATCATAATTTTGAATATAGATGTGAATAATAAATTATTTAGATGTATAATTCCATATCATTACAACATATATATATATATATATATATATATATATATATATATATACAAACACGTGTATATACGGGCGCATTACAATTGGGCCACGTAAACAAGTTAAGATCTCCGTTTGACGTCTACATATTTACTGGCAAAATTTATTTAATGCGTCACTATTATATATATTAATTATTAATATTGGCTTCCACTTTCATTTTGCCTTTCGAAATAAGTTGTCAAAAGTCCCCGAGAATGGTGTTTTCTTATTGTTTTTCGTTAACTTTATGACCATGAGATATATTAACAAGGAAATAATATCAGAAATCTATACATAAAAAAGGTGATATTGTGTTTTGTGAACTGATCTAGTTGTATGTAGGATAGTGTCAATGTTTTTAGAAATATTGTAACTACCTTGCATCAGTTGTGCTATCTATATTCAGATGAAACAACTAACAGTACTTTTTACTTTCCGAAGATAGCCGAAGGTTTTAAATTTACATTTTAGGCCAAATGCTTTTAGGCCAAATGCCTTTAGGCCAAATGCCTTTTAGGCCAAATGCCTTTAGGCCAAACGACTTTAGGTCAAACGACTTTAGGCCAAACGCCTTTAGGCTAAACGACTTTAGGCCAAACGCCTTTAGGCCAAATGCCTTTTAGGCCAAATGCCTTTAGGCCAAATGCCTTTAGGCCAAATGACTTTTGGTTTCATTTTTAGGCCAAATGCCTTTAGGCCAAATGCCTTTTAGGCCAACTGCCGCGTCCCCAATCAGAGTTCATATGCATATGGCTCGAAAGGGCATTTAGACGCAGTATCATATATATATATACTGCGCACCGATTAACTTCTAATTTATGGAAATTCGATATGTTCTTATGCTTCCTGATAAATCTTAGTTTTATATTGCTATCTCTGATAAAAGTTCGAACATGAGCCCTCAAAATAAAGCATTAAATATGCACAGTTAGAAAATATGAATTGAAAACATCAAAGAAACCCTTTATTGTACAAAACACATCTAATTACACTAAACTCAATATATGTTCCCCTGTTGTTTAAGTAACTATTTGCTAAAGCCGAAGAACAAAACCGTAATACTGGTTTGGGATCTTCAAACACGAGTTATCACTTCAGAAATACGCTAATTTGAGCGCCCGTCCTCAGAGCAGAGTGATTGAGGAGTTCTACTAGCAGATACTGGTGCAAACCAAGGAGATGGTGACGTATTTATATATGGATTCAAATACTTATATACTTGTTTTAAAGTTAGCTGTTCATTGGTAAGTAATAAGTGCAACATTATAATAATAAACCAATAAGGATTGATTGATTTTAGAGGAATTTTGGTTTAGCTAGATTTTGAACTGGAAAGTGAAGGATTAAATTATTGAGCGTTTAAAATACACAGGTTGTAAGTGTAGAGGAATTAAAGATCTTTTGTTGTTGTCGTTGTTGAAAGGGGTTGGGGGTGGGGGTGTTGTTATCGTGATAGCAATCCTCACCCTAAAAGCCTTGTGGGTTGTACATGGGAACTAGTTTGTTATATCATATATTATACACTTTTGTATGATCTGTTTGATGGTGGTTGGCCTTGATATTCTTTGGATAGTAAAAAGTGATTTTGCTATAAATATGGACGTAAGTGTACTGTCCTATAATCTAATTTATAAGTCTCAAGTTGATAAACAACCGTGTTTTGGAAATACCCGTTGGACACTTCAAGTATTATTCGTGACCGTCCCGTGGACCTCCATGTCGTCAATGTTCAGTCCAAGGTATCTAAACGGTTGCCGACGAGTGTGTTGTTGACGTTAGTCAAGGCAGCAGCTAAGACTCCTTGTAGAGGAAGCTGCGGCAAGGAGCATAGCAGCCGGCACGCAGTTTGTACCCGCAGGCGACCAATAGCCTTGCCTCGCTCTCGGGTCCTGTCTACCTGTGTCTCCTTCTCTGTCTCTCAGTACCGACGCTGTTGACCTTCAAGCGGCACCTGCAACTGCTTCATATAGGCTGCCTTCCTCTTCGATGGAACAACTGGAACTATCTATCCCTCCCGGAACCTGGTCGTTAGCATCAACGTGCGTGAGAATAGACTCCGCTTCAGTTTAGAGCTCGTCTCACCCTCGGATAACGCCCAGCTTAGGTAGTTAATACAGATATAAAATTTGACCGTGATCCGTGTGACCCGAACGGCTAGTAAGACGCTGTGTTTTAAAAAAATGGAAAGCATTTATTCAATTTACTAATATTATTATTATTATTATTATCATCATCATTCGTAATAATTGGTTGCTTTTGATATCACCTATTAAAAGTTACAGCAATAGATATCATGACTTAATATATAAATATTTATTTTGTTCATTGCATCTTACTTTCTTTCCTTGATGTTCACAAGGAGGGCATTTTGAGGGGAAATCATGTCAATACCACCAGCCAGGATTCAAATCCAGACCTCTCCGAGAGTGTATCACCAACCAGCGCACCTTAGTGCGGGTTTCTATATCCTAATCTATAAAACAGAGAGATTGAGACCAATTAAACAGTGAGATTGAGACCAATAAAACCATTTTACCATATTAAAAACATATTTTAATTACTAAATTGATTCCGATTTAGCTGTTGGCAAGTGAGACTGTGCCTTCAACACGTTTTATGGGTTGAACGTAAATCTTGAATCTAATATTCCGGTTATTTAGTTGCGAGGAGGGCTCTTAAATGATAAACGCTCCTGAGTCATACGGTAGACCATAATACTCGTAGCTGATGTTTTCTGGATCCCAAACTGCTGAAATAAGTATATATTAACTTCATATCTTTATTGAAAAGCAAGTGAAATTCTCAAATGTAACTTCTCCATTCAATTTCCTTAAAGAAGCTACGATAAATTACATGAGTTAATGTTTCAACGTTGAACATACCTAGCATAAATGTGTGAAAATGAGCATATATAAAAGAAAGGGTGGATATTTTAAAAAACAAGTATATTTATAGAAATAATAAAAATAGTAAAATGTATCTGAAATGTACTCTTAAGTCAACGTTTCCCATTAATAGCATTAGAGCTCACAAAAATATATTTAGTATATGATGAAACCTGTTTACTCTTGCTCCAGGGAAATGATTGACCATAATTTTTTTAAAGAATGGTTTCAGTCTCGAACTATACGATTATTTTTATCATCTTACTTATCTGATGAATGTTACTCACTGTGGGAGAAATGCGTCTAGCATCGGAGGCACAATAAAAGCTGTAAATTCTCAAATTGAGTACTTTTCTTCGACGTTGCCTTTTATGTCTAAACGAATGAGTCACAAATACTGCCACAGTTTGAATGTGCTTTTGGGTAACCAAGTGCTAACGTGTCCAAAGAACCCATTTATTTAACTAGCCTCGACCCAATAATGTTTACAATGAATCGCGTGAGAAATCAACCCAACCCAAGTACGATGGAGAGAGCAAATTTAATTTGAGCTGTAAACAGGACACTGGAGAAATAATCATATGTGTGTGTTTATTATACATTCCAGCATTAAATTATATGCACACACACAATACATGAAATATTTTTTTATTCTTTAAAAGTTTTTGACTAAACTATTATTTTATTTTATGGTGTTTAGATTTATGCCTGGATTTATTTTAATTTTATTTTACCACTTTGTGGTTTAGTGCCCAGGGTTTTAGGCTACATATACAGAAGCTCCGGACGCTTCCAGATTTTTTTGGAACGCCCTTAACTCAGCTTCACAAATGAGGGGCTTCTTGAATAAAAAAAAAGTAGTGGCTATAGTCTAGAAAATTGTTATTAACGGTTCAGGGTCCCTTGTGCTGACCACATGACACCCTGTATTTACATAATTTGGCACTATCCTCACTAACAGATGGCGGCCACTCGGTCAGTATGAATCGATTGCGCGCTGTCACCATGGAGGTTTTTTTAATCAATTTAATATATAAACCTATTATATACATCCCATACAATAATATGCATATATATGTGTGTAAACTTTATATAAAATAATAACATTTATTTATTTATATATATATATATACACTTTACATTTATCAAATAAAGATTGTATTTATTTAATCCCTTATCAATAAAATAGTGATTTTACTAGACAATTTATTTTAGAATACAATAGTACATCATGAAATTGTGTTTGTGCATATACTGTACCTATATCACGTCGGTATTTCACGAAATAGTATAATATATATGAAAAAGCCTATTGCTGTCAGCTTAATTTAACATCACCATTATTTCCGATCCAGTATATCCATTTGTCAACGAAGGTTTGCGGGGTCTATCCTCTTCTATCAATATAATCGTTAGCACTGTGCATCACACAGGAGGCACCATCTCTTGATGATGAAAGAAAACTAGGGGGGGGAAGGGAGGAGGGAGGGACGGAAACAAACCGTTCTTTCTCTCGCGGGTCGCGTGGGGCCAGAAAAAGACAGGAGATACCGTCCCAAGAGAAGGACCAATCTTTATGACGGAGAGGTTGAAAAACCGGAAGGGGAGGGGGGTGTGGGGAAAGGGATGAAAGATCTGAGGTGGGAACAGGCTTACCAACTCTTGGAGTCTGATCGACCTTTCCTTCTCTCGTCAGTCAGGGGGCCATGGGCATGATGAAAATGTTGGTTCCCATGAGGAATGGACCGTCTAAAGAATTAAAAGCGTTGCTCTTGAACAAGGCTCTTTGATTCGGACAGCACAATAGTTGGTTTGAAAATACTTGATTTAGAATTTAGTTTTTATAATTAAGTGACTCTTTGGTTTATGCTCTAACAGTCACTATAGTTAATCTAAACACTACATTTTATTTTTAGAATACTTTTAGTAAAACAATCAATCAAACCCAAATCGGTGTTCGAATGGACTAAGACATTATTCTCACAAAATAATGGAATGCTTATGGTTGTGAGATCGGGGCTCAAATCTTGTTCGGGTGTACTGAAAGATATTTTTTTCTATATGATTTTCTATTCTCTCTCCACGAAAAAGCGGGGTTACTGCTTCTAAATTAAACCTTCCTTATACCTAACACATAAGCACATGGCACATGTAGGCCTACTATACATGGGTTTGAGCAATGGATGACTTTGATTTTTTTCACTAATCACTTCACAAACTGAGATAAGTAGACGCTCTTACATACTAAGAATAGCCAGGCCCATTCAGAGTCCAAATATGTATCCTTTTCCCATTTTATGTGTATAACAAAATTATTTTAATAATAATAATTTCAATTTCAGTTTCAATTTCCTCTATTATAGTGCTGGCCAACAGTCGCAAGACCTATAACAGGCCAGCACTGAAAAGTACAAAAGTACCTTACAAATACATATATTTACACGAAAAAATATGATAAACAAAAATGGCTAAAAAATGGTATGTACTGATAAATAGTTACGAAAAAAGTAGTAATTAATAATGATAAGAATGAAAAATAAATGGTACGGAGCACCGCACAGACTTTCTCTCTCTTTCTATAAACTCGTAAGATTTCTGAACGGAATAATGTACATTGTATCATCACCACTCCACATAAGAACACGCATAAAATAATATACAATGATATAGAATCAATGAGAAAAGAGGCGCATCTTTGTCCACCTAAGAACATTTCAAACAGTTTAATGTCTTCCACAAGGGTCAACACTTCGTATTAAAATTTCGATTCTGGTTAAAGTTTTAACATTTTATAAGGTGTTGCAGATCTTCAAGTCATCGCATTGATATTTAATTATTCATTTATACATTTTGACCAATAAAAAATGTAAATATTGACTATTGAGTCTAAAATGGAGATAAATCATTGCTATGCAAACATTTCTCCTAAGAGATTTAAAGAAAAATAACATACTTTTTTAGATACTTATATTTAATTACTCTATGGCATTGGAGAATTATTGCGTTAAGACTTAAGTAGTATATGTTTACAACTAAAGTTCACAAAATTGTATTAATATATTTGCAAATATCTCAGAAACTGCTGCTTTTATAAAAATATAAGTCAAATAAAAGTTTTTATTTCTAATAGTCCTACAATTTTGCAATGATAAGTTGTTTAGTTTCTCCAATAGTTGTGGAGATACGGAAATTAACGCTTCTGTAATGTACCCTAAAAATCATTTTCATAGAAAAATGAAAATAGCCAGTTTATTTATAATCTTAATCAACGCCTAGATACGAGTTTTAATCAAAATCGTTTGAGCAGATTTTGAGAAAACCAAATTTTTCTCTTTTCGCCCTTCAGTAAACTACCCTTAATTTTAAGTTTTTATAGACACACAGACAGACGGCAATGCAAAGACTATTTTTTAGGGTTCGGGGGGTCATGAGACGTCGACATCCATCAACATTTCAGGTTAGTTTTTTTTTTTTACGGTCGCAATACTTAAACTTTAATGTCCAAAAAGTTAAAAAAAATTCATATAATGGCGTATATATTGAAAGTTATTGATTTTATAAAAATATGTTTCGGATAAAATATCTGTATTATAAATATATATACATATTTGTAATGCTAAGTAATTTCATATCTCAAATAGTTTCGGAGCTATTTAAAAAAATGTTAATTTACGCATCAGACCGGAGCCCTTAAAGCCATTTTGCCGAAATATTGAGGGTAGCCATTTTGTTTGGAATATTTATTAATGTTTATAAATGAAATTTAATCAAAATCGTTTGAGCCGATTTTGAGAAAATCGACTTTTTCTCTTTTTGCCATTCAGTAAACTACCCTTAATTTTAAGTTTTAATAGACACACAGACAGACGGCATTGCAAAGACCATTTTTAAGGGTTCGGGGGGTCATGAGACGTCGACATCCATCAACATTTCAGGTTAGTTTTTCTTACGGTCGCAATACTTAAGCTTTAATGCCCAAAAAGTTAAAAATATATATATAATTGCGTATATATTGAAAGTTATTGATTTTATAAAAATATGTTTCGAATAAAATATTTGTATTATAAATATATATACATATTTGTGATGCTAAGTAATTTCATATCTCAAATAGTTTCGGAGTATTATAAAAAATGTTAATTTACGCATCAGACCGGAGCCCTTAAAACGATTTTGCCAAAATATTGAGAGTAGCCATTTTGTTTGGAATATTTATTAATGTTCATAAATGAAATTTAATCAACATCGTTAGAGCCGATTTTGAGAAAATCGACTTTTTCTCTTTTTGCCCTTCAGTAAACTACCCTTAATTTTAAGTTTTAATAGACAAACAGACAGACGGCATTGCAAAGACTATTTTTAAGGGTTCGGGGGGTCATGAGACGTCGACATCCATCAACATTTCAGGTTAGTTTTTCTTACGGTCGCAATACTTAAGCTTTAATGCCCAAAAAGTTAAAAATATATATATAATTGCGTATAATTGAAAGTTATTGATTTTATAAAAATATGTTTCGAATAAAATATTTGTATTATAAATATATATACATATTTGTAATGCTAAGTAATTTCATATCTCAAATAGTTTCGGAGCTATTATAAAAATGTTAATTTACGCATCAGACCGGAGCCCTTAAAGCCATTTTGCCGAAATATTGAGAGTAGCCATTTTGTTTGGAATATTTATTTATGTTCATAAATGAAATTTAATCAAAATCGTTAGAGCCGATTTTGAGAAAATCGATTTTTTCTCTTTTTGCCCTTTTGTAAACTACCCTTAATTTTAGGGGTAGATATCCAATTCCAAAAACACCTCGGGGCAACCCTATGAAAACCCTAGATATCAAGTTTCAGCTCAATCGGTAAAATAGTTTAGGCTCTAGTTGGAGGTACAGACAGACAGACACAGACAGACGGAAATTCAAAAACCACTTTTTCGGATTCAGGAAGTCATGAAACGTCAAAATTCATCAAAATCTCGAGTTCGATTTTTTTGACGATCACAATACTTTCTCTACCTGTAAGATAGAGAGAAAGTAATAACATTAATAACAAATAGCTAAAGAGTGGTTAAAAGCAGTAACAATATGCAAAAAATAGATCAGAATATTGTAAATTTAAATATTATAATTAGAACCTATACATGATAAATGATTGATATGGGATTTCCTTAAATAACTCTCTGAGTTTAGCTTTCCTTTTATGATAGAAGTCGAATTCGATAAATCTAGAATTGGCGCTATGGATATAACGACCAATAGGGCTTACCTTATAAGATCTATTGATAAAAAATAATTTTGGATTACGAGAAGCACGAGAAGCCCGAGAAGGGATATGAACGCCTACATAATCAAGGGAAAATTTGCAAGAAATTTTATTATTGAAAATATTAAAAACAAATAGGGCATCACAATAAAGTCTACGCGAGAAGAGAGTTTGGAGCCCTAAGAGGTTTCGAATTCTGTCATAATCATAATAAATCCGGATACTAAATAATTTATCATAGCACGCAGCAACAAATTTTCTTTGAACATTTTCCACCTTAGAGAGTCAGTTAAGGTAATGGAATTCCAAGCAACAGTAGCGTATTCTAGCTTAGATCTAACCAGGGCAGACCTAAAAAACAGTCAACTTTCTTAAATGATGAAGTAATGAACATAATAAGTCCAAGTAATTTCAATGATTGGGAAATTACATGGTCGACATGAAAGTGGAAATAAAGTTTGTTATCTATGAGAACACCAAGATCATTAATATAAAGGGTGTGAACTATAGTTTCACTGCCCAACTTATAAGTAAAAAAGAAAGGACTAGTTTTACTAGTAAAATATATAGATTTGGTCTTATATTTATTAATAGACATTCCATTTTCCAAAGACCATTGTAGAATACCATTTACAGTAGCCCCATGGCTTCTTTGGTGCTGACTGACAGCTCCAGCTGACAGTTGACGGCTTTGAAAAGCTACCAGACCAAATTATGTATCCCTACGCCGAACCATATGATCTGCAAAAAACATGTGTCTAGCAGCTGTCACTTCTGACAGTCTAAATTTAGTTATATACCTAAATGTTGACTGTCAGAAGTCAGCTGTGAACTGTCAGCCAGCACTAAAGAAGGCATGGGGCTACTGTATATCATTTTGTAAATCTATACAATCTGCAATTGATTTGATAGTTTTAAATAGTTTTACATCATCATCAAAGAGTAAATAACTAGATGAGCTCAAATATTTACCAATGTCATCAATAAACACATTAAAGAGAAGAGGACCTAAATTAGAACCCTGTGGTATGCCACAGGGTGCTAAAAATGTATTTGAGGTGTGAGAATCAATTTTAATAGAGAATGATCTTTCATGCAAATAACTGCTGAACCAATTTACATATGAGTGAGAAAGTCAAAAATTACCAAGTTTAGAGAGAATAATACTATGCTGACATAAGTCAAATGCCTTACTTTGGTAAAAATAAATAGCATCAACCTGACCTTGGGCAGAGACTTGAGGGCAACAGGCCCAAGAAATTCTACTAAATTAGTGACAATAATAATAATAATAATAATAATAATAATAATACTTATCACCGCGTCTTGTTACCCGTTAGAGTTATACGTATAAGTAATAATTACGCTAATGGGTTAGGAATTGAGAAGGTTGACTATATAGAAAGTGAGCTCGAATTTGCGTGGAGAGAGAGTGGAAAACCACTTAGGAAAACCACCCCCAGTTCACTCGAGTGAGATTCGAACTTTGATCTCCCTGTCCTTGACAAGCTAGCTCAACACGAAACTAGCACGTTAGCTAACTATCCCATCGAGGCGAGTTAATATTTTTTTAGCACCGCGTCTTACCACCTGTTAAAGCTATACGCATACATTCTACTTACGCTAATGAGTTAGGGATTAGTAAGATTGAATTTTTAGGAATTGTACCCACATTTGCGTGGCGTAAGAGTGGAAAATCATTTTTTTAAGAAACCCCCTCAGTACACCCGACCAGGATTTGAGCCCCGATCCCTGTCATTGGCAGTCTAGTCTAACATGAGAGTGATGCCTTAGATCATGCGGTCACTGAATCAGGTAGTATAAAAACTCTGTAAATAGTTTATAAATGAATATTTCAAATATTAATTAATTAGTTAGAGTCAGAACACTTTATTTCACACATAATTAGAGAGCTTTCTATTCTATATGGTCTTCGTCTAAATTGTATACATCTAAAATACACGCCGATGCGATAGGCACGCAGACTAAATGTCAGGATAATCTAGTATGGTTTTACAATACGAGGGAGGTTGGAAATCGAATCTCATCCGGTTGTATTGAGGGTCGTGTTTCCTAAATTGTTTCCCACTTCACGCAAATGAGGTTATATTCAATCTGCTTTATACCTGTCGAACTCATCACCACCCCATTAACGTAATTAAAACGCGCATAATTTGGATGGGTTGTAAAACGCGTTGTAAAAAAATAAAACATATCTCTAAATTAAGCAATGATTATTTAAAATCATAGGCAACTTGACCTCTAATCTACAAGACTGACCTTGCGCTTACAAGTATTCAAAACAAAACAGTACCAAGTGTTTAGCTTAATTAACGGTGTCGGTTAAGGTGAGATGAATAGGAAACCGAATTAAAGCCAGTATTTTTGAAGGTTTAGTGGCAAAAATAAATAATAAAGTGCTTAAGTATAAACATACGTTTAGTTTTATTTGCAAAAAATAGTAATGTATGTATTTAGGAACAATTTTAACTAGCAATAACTATATTAGAGTGTAAATTAGGAAAAGAATCGGAAAATGTATTTTATTAGTTGATCAATAAGTTATCGTTATCTCGCATGCTGTCAAGGAATGTAAAACTCAAAATATACAAAACAATAGTGTTATCGGTTGCTCTACAAGAGTGTGAAACGTGGTCTCTTATCTTACATGACGAAAACCAATTTAGGGTGTTCAAAAAACACGGTGCTTATGAAGGTTAAAAAAAAAGGTTGAGGACACTAGAAAGTTTAGGAGGCTACAATAATGATGAGTTACATAACCTGTACTCATCACAAGACATTGTTAGGATAATCAAGTCTCATAAACTACGGTGGGCAGGACATTCAGAGCAAATGGAAAAATCTATAACAGTGTTCAGGGTATTGACTGGCAAATACAATGGGAAGAGATCATTGGGAAGACCTAGATGCAGATGGGGGGAAAACATTAAAATGGACCTGAGAATTATAGGGTATAATGAGGTGGACTGGATAGAATGATCTCAAGATAGGGATAGGTGGCGTACTTTTGTAAGTGCTATAATGAACTTTCGAGTTTCTAATGCCCATTTGAATAAGTAAGTAATCTCAATAGTTATTGAGTATTTGTCATGGCCATCCTGAAATTTCACTTTAGCTTTTTCTCTTAATTTAAAGGGTTTCCATACAAATGCCGCTTTGTCTATGACATATTCAAGAACTGTTAATACTACTATGAGAATAAAATTCAACTGGACATAGCTATTGAAGCAATCTTTTGTTTAATTTTTAAAAAACAATTAGTTATAAAAATTGCATAAATAATGGCCTTAGCACTCGCTTTCCTTTACCCCAATTTAAACACAAAGCGCTAACATCAGATAGTTCCCAAATTATCCTCTTGATCCATGTGTTCTTGACAAGTTAAGTGTCGAAGGTGTAACACACTAAGGAAAGCTAGAAAACCGAACACCTGCACAAACTGAGAGTAAAACCATGTCCAGGAGTGTGAAGTAGTTTTAAAAAAAAACGGATCTGTTTGAGAAGTGTGTTTCTTCTCTGGCGAGTCATACAAATCCCGCCGTATTGCCTTCAACTCATTTCCCCCCGACGACTGGAGACAAGCGACAGACCGCACAACTGCTCAGGACGAGTTTCGTCCTTCCCGTTGAAGTGTTTGGTCGGGTTTGACCGTCCTTTAGCTCAGAATGGCCGTGACACACTTCAACCCTTTAAAATCCTCCTTTACCTCTTCTTGAAAACCCCTCACAAACAAGTACTTCTGTCTCGAAGGTATTCACGCATCCACCGCGAGGGCTACGGACTTAGGTGACACAAGTGCTCAATGGTCCTTTTAGTGCTCTCCTATGAATAGTTGGTGTTCGTAATGTTTTGTGCAGATACAAAAATATATATTAAACAAAAATAAATATTTTTGCTCCCTTTTATTCCACCCAAAATACTCCAACGCTCACAGAACCAATATGTCCGTTTCATTTACAATCTAATATACTTCAACCACACATCTGCATACGTCATTAAGCTTAAATGGCTACGACTAAGAGAACGAGGCTTATTTTACTCTCTTACTTTAATCTTTAAAATTCTTAACTCATACACACCAGAGTATTTATCATACCGGTTTCAGTTCAGGGAAAACACCATTAGTACACGTGCTAGAGATTCTTCCGTTCTTTGTACACCCCTTCACAAAACCCAGTCCTACTTTCAGTCCTTCGTTGTTGTGACATAACTGGCATGTAATACGCTACATACTACCATCATAAATTTGACCAAGCTAACTGCCTTAAAAATTAATTATTTAAATTTATGTAATAAGAACTTAGCTTTGAGTTTTTGTCTTGAATTTTTATGAAGTTATTATTATTATTATTATTAGCACCGCGTCTTACTACCCGTTCGGGTTATACGCATTTACGCTAATGTGTAATGGTAGGGTGATTGTGAGATGAAATGGAGGACCTACAGTTTAACGTGGAATCCGAACCACGGTGGAGGCCTGGCATTCCTCACATTCACAAGTTGTGATTAATACACGTCTTGTCAGAGGTGAAGGAAGGGTTTGGCAATCAGATAAATCTGTGCCGGGACCGAGGATTGAACCCCGGTCGCCAGCTCAGAAGTCCGACACCTTACCCTAGACCACCAGGTCACCCTTTATGAAGTTGAAATAGACAAATATGTGTATGGGTTTTCTAAAATTAATTGTTTGTAATGATGTAGATTTAAATAATTTTTGTTGTATGAAAGATTTATTAAGATATTGAATAATATATTGTGTGAATGAGATAAAATTTGTTTAAATGAATCAGATGTTGATTGTGAGTTTGGCAGGTTTAATTTGATATTACTAATTGTTTGGTTTTTAAGATCTGTTTTATTATTATTTTCGTTCTTTAAACTAATTGATTAAAATTTAAAATAGTTATACATTAATTATTAATAATATTATAGCTTGGTTAATTGTGGGGCAAGATGTTACACCTTAACCTTGCCATATTAAATAAAGATATTTAAATAAATAATAAAATATATGAATTAAACTAATGTTTAGGTGTATATAATAATTTCTTAAGCACCGTGTCTTACTACACGTTCAAGCTATACGCTTAGGCACTAATTATTATTATTAGAGAAAGTGTGGCCGCATTTGCATTGAAGTAAAGTGTAAAACCGTTTAGGAAAAAAAGACTCAGTCCACCCAACCAGGATTGAACCCTTATCTCCCCATTATCGGCTGCAAGTCTATTGATAGAGTAGCGCCTTAAATCATGCGGCCTCCGAAGCGGGTTATACCCGTACTTTACGCTGTTAGTCACGTGGTATAAGACGTCAAGCTCACATCAAACTGGATTGCCATTGATGGGGAGTCTAGGTTCGAGTCTCTGCCAGGTACACTGGGAGGAGGTTCACATGCAATTTATTGCTTGAGTTTTTCCATCCTCTCTCCACGCTATAAACTACATTCCCAATTTCTACCACTCAAATTAAACTGTTAATAATCTTGGTATTAAACGTACCCCAATACATAGAGAGAAATCAGAAATGTCCAACTTTTAAGTTTAAAATATTGTAACAATAAAATTATAGTGAGTAATGTAATAATTTAAACGTCCTAAGCAAAGTCCAATATTGATAGGGCAGCTAGAAAATCTAATAGATCTATTTTTCCGTTTGTATACCTAAATGTTGTGATCTGCAGCGGTCACGTTTCGTAGATACTCTCAATTTCTATAAAAATAACACTGATATAAATAGTAAAATATTACTAATTTTGGCCGCAAAAAATAGATTTTTTGTTCTTTAAAAGGTCCATCCTATCTTGGACGATTTGTTGTTTTATTTTTTATAAAATTTTACCAGCTGTGAAGAATGAATAGTTTTCCCCCCACCAATAGTTAATCATGTACAAAGACAATAAACACGTATTTCTTCTTGAGTAGATGAGATTTGCATCATGTTTACACGTTACAAAAACCGGTTTAGTGAACATTTGACACATGCACGAGCTAACTACCTGGTGAGGAAGACGTAACTTTAGTGTGATGACTTGATTGCAAATTAGTTGAAATAAGGCTACATATATATCAAGTTGGCCACTCAAACTTTACTCTAAAGTTCAAGCATAGTTCCCGTTTTCCTATGTAAAAAAAAAATCTCCGTTTTTTTAAAAAGTCTTTTCTTCTCTCTAGCTTTGAAAAATGATTGGAATGAAATTTTTTTTTAAAAAGATGTATTGAACACGCAACAAAATTTTATTATTTGAGCAAGTATGGTTAATCAATCACCATGCAACCTCAATAATGATGTCTTAAAACACTTTAAATTTTTTCAAGATGAGTATATGTTAAAAAAAAATCCTATCCATCTCTTATTGGGAAAATTTTCCATGAGCCACCACATAGAGGACCCCTCCCTTTCCCTTAAAAAAATCTCAAGGCAGGTCTACAACCACGGAATTACTTTACATATTTATCGCACATTTTTGAAGGTGTCGATCAAAAAGTAATTATTCCACTGGTGATCTGTGCTCGGTCACAAGTGTAGAGTAGTCAAGTTAGACAATAGTCTAATTAATGTGCTACACCCAGTATAAGGGGGAAAGGTGCAATTAGAAAAAGTGTTTGCAAAATAATTGCACTCCAAGTCAAAGGGGGGTTCGAGGACTCAACCCTGGGAAATGTTTCAAAATAAAATTCCCCTAGAGATATTTTGAGAGATCCTCCTCTGGAAACATTTTGAAAATTATATTTTTCTCCAAAATATTTAGGGTGGCTCTATCACAATCTTTTTTTAAATTTGGATATCCTTCGAAGCTATTTAGAGTAATCCTTAACTATATTTGTTTGTTGAAAATTAAACGTTTTTAGAATGTATTTGAAGTGGTTTTACCCTAGAGAATGATTGACAATTGGATGCTTCTAGGAGCTATTTTGGTTGTTCATCCCAGCAAAATTTTGGAATTTCTTTCTCCCTAAAAGCTATTTAGAGTGGTCCTCGTCTTTAAGTTCATAACAGAAGGCAAAATTCAAGCACTTTTTCCGAGTTTTTTCCCCGGTTCACAAAATTCAAGCATAATTCCCGGTTTTCTCGATCAGTGGCCATCCTGTACATATAATTTATATTTAGGTTGAGCATACTTACTTAGTAAAATTTAAATCGTAATTAATTAATTAATTCATAG
This sequence comes from Timema podura, assembly GCA_033556935.1. Lineage (NCBI taxonomy): Eukaryota > Metazoa > Arthropoda > Insecta > Phasmatodea > Timematidae > Timema > Timema podura. The sequence goes on from JAVRXN010000002.1 coordinate 41,674,531, forward strand.
GGCATTCTTGGAGAGAACCACATTTATTCTAGTACATATGTATAGGTTTCACAATTTAGGATTGGCATTGAGTGATATTAGATGTAGATAAAATACAAATAAATTCTCAGAAAATGCTCGCTTAGCTTAATATTTTATTGGCATAGTTTTATATTTCTCCCGTCATCTCCCTATATATACTATATATTATCTTACATCAAATTTTTATCAACACAGATTTATCTGATTGCCAACCCTCCTTCACTCTGACAAGACGTGTATTAAATCACAATGTGAATGTGAGATGCCAGGCTCCACGTGTTCGGATACCACGTTAAACTGTAGGTCTCATTTCATCCCATAATCACCTCCATTACACATTAGCGTAAGTGCGTTAACAACGGGTAGTAAGACGCGTGCTATATAATAATATAATAATAATTTTATCAACACTTGGAGGCCATGGCTCAATCCTAAATTGTGAAACCTATATGTGTACTAAATAAATGGGGTCCTCTTTCTAAGAATAAACTATGAATAGATTAATCAAAATTAACTACGATTTAAATTTCACAAAGTAAAATATGCTCAACCTACACTTAATTTGGACCATTGTTGTCTTACCTTCTTTGGTGACTAAATATATTTTTTTATGAAAACCTTGTTTTCAGAACAATAATTAAAATCAGTACATGAATGAATATGATAAATTTATTATTAAAATGTTTTCATGTATCTAACGATTCATCTTATAGTACCTAGGATTATTTTTAATAGCTAATATTCGAAACTCTGTTAGATGATAAAAAGTTACTGATCATGAGTCATACGAATTATTTTGATCAAATTTTTACATTAAAGCTTACAAGAGAGGGGGAAAAAACCTAAAAAGAAAAGTTATTTCTTCCCTATATTATATAAGAAATTCTACCCTATCATCAACATTTACGTCCATAAAATTTCGTGACATCCTTTGTAATAATACAACTTGAATTAACAACACTTGTATAAAATATGATCAATTTATTCTCAAACATATCACGAAAGCGAATAAATCACCAGCAGGCACTTTTCAATGATGCCAACACAAGCGTACCATCCTAACTAAAAAGTGACAAAAGATGTACGAGTGTAATAACCGTTCTTGGTTTGATATTTTCGAGTACAATAGTAAAAATAACATGGGTTGTATAGAAGTTTACATGAAACTTTGATTACACGGTGAGTTTGTGATGGACTTGTGTTCTGTAGCTGCAATAGTTTGAAAATTTGAATTATATTTCGCCTAGTCATGATGAAGTAAAGTTTGGCTGCCAAGATTTCTTGTGGGGATATTGAATGATGATTGCAGTAATTTGGAAGTTATTAGGTAGTATCGCAGGCAGTAGTATACATTATTCTTTCATTGAGCTTTTGAGTTTCATCCGCAAACTGTACTTAGTTAAAGTGTTAGGGTCATCACAACTATCGATCGAAAGGAGAAAAAAAATTAATAGCTAGAAACAATATCCCACATTATTAAGTCCCTACTAAGTGATATATTTACAATAAACTAATTGCCACCAAACATAGGATCAGTTATATAAAATAATGTTTTAAAGGTACACTTTGTTTAGCCTGAAAGGTATCAAGCTTACCTTACAGTGATATATTATGGCGTAGATTATAATATATAGCCACGGTATGGTTCGTCACTGTAAGACCTTTCAGAGTAGAAGGATTGTACATATTTAAAATAAACTTTGCTGTGCCAACTAAATATTTCAAAGGTTTTTTTTAAACATTTTGACTGTAAACTTAATAGTAATTTTATAATTTGTTATCTAAATACCTTTTATTTTAATAATATAATATATAAAAAAATAATGTAGAATAAAACGTTCCAGTCTTTCCGTTAAAATAAACGAGACTGACCAAGTTTTTAGTAAAAATTCAATCCGGACATAGATAGTTTTCATTGCACACCACCAACACTATGTATCAGCCTGTTTCACGCAAGTGAGTTCTATTCTCATGTCCTATTCTCACTAAGTCCCCTTTCGTCAATATTAACTTTTTTTAATTATTAAATGCATTCTCCGCGTTTTATACTAATTACTCATCTCAACGTATTTATTCTAGTGGCTTAAGAATGAGTCAGATATAATTTAAACTAAATGTGCCAGTATTTGAATAGAAAAAGAGGAGGAAAATACTTTAGAAAAATATTATTATTATTATTATTATTATTATTACTATTAGCACCGCGTCTTACTACCCGTTCGGGTTACACGCACTTACGCTAATGTGTAATGGTAGGGCGAGTGTGAGATAAAATGGAGGACCTACAGTTTAACGTGGGATCCGAACCACGGTGGAGGCCTGGCATTCCTCACACTCACAAGTTGTGATTAACACTCGTCTTGTCAGAGGTGAAGGAAGGGTTTGGCAATCAGAAATCTGTGCCGGACGAGGATTGAACCCCTAACCCCCAGCACAAAAGTCTGACATCTTACCCCTAGACCGCCAGGTCACCTTAGAAAAATAAACTTCCTCAAAACACTCAGCCAAGTTCCGGACACAGTCAAACAAGACTTTCCTGGACTGACAAATTTGTCCACACGCCCATTGGTGCAGGAAACAACTAAAAACACTCAAGGGGATAGCTTAGGAGGGTATATTAGAGAAAATGTACCCGCATAAGCAGGGCCACAGTTAGGGGTGTGAAAACGGAGTTGACGCACTGAGCCCCATGATTTAGTGGGAGGGGGCCGCAATTTCTTAGGTGACAAAGGGGAGAAACAAGTTTTGGGGGGGTGGGGGATTTTTGCTTGCGCTCTCGTATAGTAGGCTCACTGTATATGTGATCTAGCAAATATTGTCAGAGTCTAAAAGCAATGTGGTTTTATTTATTTAATGAGTGGAGTGAGCTCTCTGTTTTAACTCCCCGATTTGCATTTGTCTGTTTGTCCGTGGTGGATATATCTCACGACAGCTTTTGAACACATTAACCGTTTAATTCAAATTTGGTAGAGTTGTTCTTTGTACCTTTAGACAGATCAAGTTCGTTGGGGAAGAAAATCTAAAAAAGGCTGGGCCGAAAATAAACCCTTCAACATATAAAAAACATGGCTTCTAATATTAATTATTAATTTTATATTTACTTTTTAGGATATTTTATATTACTCTATACAATTTAAAACTACTGAGAATTATTGTGTAATAACACTAAACAAAAACGGATTTTTTTTTGTATAATTTTTGGGGGTGGGAAGGCTGATAGCTGTGGGCCCCACAAGTGAAGTTTACCCAGGCCCCCATGTCTGCTAAAGGCATCCCTGCGCACAAGAGGGAGAGTAAATTTGAAAGTTACGGTAAAACCCTACTACAGAAACCCCCTCAGCTCACCACACACACACACACACACACAAAGGAATATACAGACAAGATTCTAACCTCAACATGTCCATTACTGGTGACCAAGTGCAATGAAAGTTTAACGTATTAGACCATTCGGCATCCGATGCGGGTGGTGTTGATGTTAAACTGATAAAGATTCCCAACATCTTGCACAGAAGAAACTTAGTAATCCAATGTTTAAACTAAAAATAAAAATAAAAACCGGTTTGTATTAATTGCTTGAACACGCACATAAGCATTTATTGGCAATTAAGAAGTATTATTTGGAAAACAAGATGCTTATTAAGTTTGACTTACACTCATTATAGCAAAGCTGACTACAAACGAGTCAAGTGCTACGCTTGAAAATAAGCAATTTACTCACAATAGATTATTATTAGTGGCTCTAATTTGTCGAACAAGCAGGACTATCTGTAGAGAACGGTATTTGGCATCATTAGACTTGACTTCCATCCTCTTTGAGTGGGTTTCTTTATTTGGAGGATTAATTAACTTCATTAAAATGGTCGACCTTCTTTGAAACGTTATTTACACAGTTTGAACTTGTGTTTGAACACAACCGCTTTCCAACCGGAAAGCTCTAAATGAGCTCTTGAAGGACGTTAGATGAATCAGGGAAAGAATTGCATTTGCTTTGTATCGTATTTATTTTTAATGCACTCTCCCTTAATTGTTATCTGATTGTCTGTTTAAATGATATTATAAAATATGAATAATTACAGAAAATCAGGACTATGTGGAAGTTGTTCATATAATTGTATCATTGATGCTGATCCATACCGGTGGTATATTGATCCAAGGAGTCAGGCTTGTAATATCCTGTATTACCAGTAACGAGGAGGATCGAAACTGGACCACCTGCTCCGGAGGTAATTTCCCATGTGCTATTTAAAACTCTGGGTTTCCTATTTTTCCCTCTAAGCAAATGTGAGTGACCTTCTAAACAATCCTCCCCACCCGACCAAGAATATTAATAACTCATGTGTTAAACGTTATATTTAAAAAGTTCTACATATTTTACGTGTATGCGGGCTTTATTAAATTTTCATTCATTCGATATATTATTTATTATTATTATTATTATTATTATTATTATTATTATTATTATTATTATATTATTATTATTATTGGGGTTTAGAGGTCCGTCGACACAATGAGATCATTAGGGCTGCATTTAATATAGATTTACAAATACAATCATGCAATTTTGGTTGACCTATAATTTTATTTGTCTAGTCTCAAACTTATGTCAGCAATAAAGTCCATAATGTTGGCTGACTGGATATATTGGTGAATACCCACAAATATAGAGCACCAGTTCAATTCTGGGTGGTACTGACAGCTATTATTTCTTTATATAAAGGTTATTCCGGCTATTTGATTAGTAAATTGCTGATAAAATAATTTACACTAAATTAATGCTAGTAATGTAGGTGCCATGTGTATAATTTTATCTGTGTATTTTAAAAAGTGTACGATTAATACAAATATGAAAACAAAATATGTGATCTACCAAATGAAATCTTTGAAACCTTTCTTTGTCATTTGATACTGTCAAATCAACCCCTGCACTGATAATCACGAAGCAGGGTTTTATTCTGAGGTAGGAGGGTTTAGGGTGCAAACGCCTTCATACCCTTAAAGAATTATTAATAATTATTCTTTTAATCTTTCCTCAATGCCTAGGTTAGTTGTGTATTGAAGTTTTGAAAATTCATAGTACCTTCAACCCCAAATATATATTTTTTAAAACTTAAATGGTTTCTAGAAGGATTTAGTGTCAGCAATATTATTTACCATCTTATGTTGGTGGACTTTCTCAAAAACCAACGCATGTAACAACTTCCCTAAATATATATTTATAAATTATATTCTGGGAACGGATCTGTCAAGAAGTCTAAAGACAACAGGTGACAATATTTAAGCTTGCCATTTATAGGAAGGTTAAAGTTCAAATCTCAGTCGATTACATTATGGCTCTCCTATCCTCTTTCGACGCTTATGTGGATGAGCCTCCTCTAAAATGTACTTCTAATCCTTATCCCTTAGATTAACGTACATATTGTTGATCTTAAAAGTATTACTATTATTATTATCGTTATTATGAATTCAACTGGTTGACATTTAACGAATGTAATTTAGTAAATTACATACTCCTTATTTTAAAAGTAAGTATTTTGTTTGTTGAGAGTTGAGACGCTGTCCCCAAGATGGGAATCAAGAAACTAAAAGGGAATTTTATATCAAAGACATAACACTCCCCTGGGGTGATAAGGGCACTGGGACCTCTTTAAAACGGTTACGGTAGATGGCGAGGAAAAACAAGTGTATCACACTCTCAAAGTCAAGTTAACAAAGTTGCTAAAAACAACTCAATCACCGATTCTCTGTCGTCAATTATTGCCTCGTTTCGTGATCAACAAAGCAAGGCAATCACCAGTAGATCTGAGACATGCCACAAAGCTTCTCTTGTCTTAAGTGTGAAACGTTGTTTTACATAATCGAGTTACCTCAAGGTTTTGGGCCCTTGTGCCTTGTAATAATACCATATTCCACCACCCGCGGCGCTGAAGGACAAAGGACCTTCACTTCTGCAGGCCTATGTGCAAACAATGTTATAGAGGAAGGCTCCTGGCAAGTTTTAAGACTCGTAGGAAGTTCGTACTCCTAAAATTTAAGTAAATTGTGGTGAGAGTGGTTGGTAGTTTAGTTTATTCGCTGATCCATTTATGGTTTTGTTCTTGTATATTATTAATCTATGCCTTATTAGTATTTTTAAAATGTGTTTATTAGAGGCTCTTTGGTTGGGAGTGGTCATGTAAGTAGGCTACGATTTTCATTTTGGAAATTTTCTTTATGTAATAGTTTTCAAATTTATATAATAAAGGAAAATGTACTTCAATAGATAATTTAATTTTAATTCTAAAGGCTATTTTTTAAGTAAGTATTTTATTTTAGTAAATTTTTATTTTTCTGATCCACGTTTTATATTCATACGGGTATACGCATTTAACTGATTAGTAAATAGAGATAATAAATGTAGGATTTAAAGTTAACTAGCTCTTCTTTGAGTGGATGTAAAGGGGAAGACCATTTAGGAAAAATACCTCACTACACTCTACTAGGATTCAAACCTCAACCTGCTCGTAATCTGCAAACCAAACTAGATGAGCTTATATTTAGTCCACGTGCCTAATGGTGCGAGCTACATCTTTAAAATCATGTCTTCATTACTCAGGATATTTATTTCTTAAGATTACATTTATTTAAGGTCCAAAATAAAATACTTCTGGATGTCTAAATAAGTACTCAAATGGTTCAACGTAATACACTCGCATTATACTGGATTATAAATATGGAGTAGATTAATCCCATTTGGATGTACCAAAGGTAATTCTCATTAAATAGTTTCCCACTTTGCCTCCACGAAAATTTGGGTACATTCTAAATTCTATCTTCCTAATTCCTAGTCCAGTAGTATAAATCAGCGTGTAGCCGGAACGCATAGTTAAACGGCGTAAACAAAGAGCTTTTAGACTACTATATAATTTATTTATGTAGATACAGGGTGTTTACTTGTTGAAAGTACAATCAAATATACTTACAAGAGACTAAATATAAGACACAACAATTATGAGGCTAGCCCCAAAGTTATCTTAAAAAAAAATACGACAGTAAAGTTTTTTTTTTTCCTTTTTGAATTTGTACTAGCCTGGAGATAAAGAAAATTATTTTTGTTTTGCCCTTGTAGTAGATTTTTATCTTTCCTATTTCTATTTCCAATTTATTTTCTCCATACTTCCTTATCGTTCCTAGATCCTTGCCCTTTTCTAAAAGCTCTTACTTCCACTCCCAATATATACAGCAACACATTATCTCCTCTATAAAAGGTCAATTCAAATATATTTCTCGATAGAAAAAATAAACAATTCAAATGATAAAACTTAAACCTTTTTTTATCGGAATATATGAAACATGACTCAAAAAATCACGAGAGAAAATGATAAAATATTTATATAGCTCACAGATAATAATACAGCTAGGAATTATATTTAAGGGGCATTTATCAGCACTTTATGAACAACTGATTATGTAAGCTTGCAACACTAAGCTGTCTTGTCTAATTTGGCGTGAAGTGAGGTAGCTATGAACGAAGGTGGTATAGTTTAGATCAACTGTACCCGCATTTGTGTAAAAATAAAGAGTATAAAATAATTTAGGAAAAAACACTTCCAGTGCAACCAACGGGATTGAAACCCCAACAATCATCAGCAAACCAGAATAAAGGATCGTGACATTTAGACCACGTGGCAACACGTGTGGGTTAGTTAACATTCTAGAATAAATTTAGGAATAAATAAATATTATTAAAATGATTATTAGACAATAGCATTATAGTTAGGAAAAGAGGTCCTTGGAATGTTCACAGACTAACTTACTAAATTCTCTTACCTGCACCAGTGGTTAAACGATTTAAGACGTCAAGCTCGCATGAGAATATATTGTCAACTGTGGAAGATCCAGGTTCGAATCTCTGCTGTATTCACTGAAGGTGGTTTCCTAAATGTGAAAATTTATAAATCACTGTGATTTTCCTAACCTAAGCAATCTTCTACATTTATATTAATTATAGTTATCCGTTAATAATCTTAGGGGAGCCACCTCGGTCATCGAGAAAGTATAAATCACTGTCAGGCCACAAGGTTTTAAAAAAATTGTATTTGTAATTTCCTGGAACTAATAATACTTTCTGCCAAAACTTATACCCCTTCTGTCCTTCACCTACAACCACCCTTTGTCATTCCAATATGAAAGAAGGGAAAGAATATTACGAAACTTCTTACCTCAAGGTAATAAGGAAAACTTTCTAGTTCTCAAATAACTTAACATTTTTTGTTGTGAGTCTATAAAAATTTATTATATTCGTTCAAGAAAGGCAAAATCTAGAGCCCTTTTTCATCAATTATAGTTTCATAGCTCCGCAAATATACTTAAATTGTCGTTAAAATGACTACGATCATACTTCACATATTTTTCTTACTAATAAAACTCAAACTATTGGATTTTAAGAGGAAAAAAAGCCTTATTAAAATCTTTTGACTTTACTTTGGTGTGAACCATATTTTGAAATAACGCATGGGAGAATTAAATATTGCGTTAGAGCTGAACGTGTGAGCAGCAATTTCTCGCTCACATAGGCGGCCCTCTTAAGGTGGTATGGAAGGAGACGCGATAAAATGCCAGTATTTTTCAGTTTCTATGTCAAAACTTTTGTTGACCAGAATAAAAAAAATATTTCTCCAATAAAAATATAGAATTTAATTTTCTTCACATGTGGATATCAACATTCTTGAATCATCTAACAAACTTTTTAAAAGAGAAAAAGTTGACATTAAATTCCAGAACAGCCTTGACAGATACTCAAGAAATTTTGAGGTCATCATATGAAGAAAATTAGATTTTATGTTTGTACTGGAGCAATATTAAATTTATTTTGACAAAAAAAATTGCCAGTAAAACTAAAAAAAACACCGGCCTTTCTGCGTGTCCCTTCCATCCACCTTAAGCGTTGAACGTAAAGCTACATCCGCGCTATTTTTGGTCAACAAGGTAATGTTGGCTCTTCTCACAGTTTAACACTTACTCTTAAAAAACAGTTATGTACATATCCACTTCTCATATATTATGTTTTGTCACCTTATCGAACACGCTACAGGGGTCAAATGGCATAAGGTATCACTCTCTCAATAGATTGTATTTACGATCACGAGGAGATCGGGGTTCATATTCCGATCAGTTGTATGAGAGTGTTTTTGGTTTTCCATTTCACCCCTGCACAAATTCGAGTACTTTATTCTAAATTCAACCTTCTTATTTCTTAGAACAATATTGTAATTATGCGTATAGCCCGAATGAGTGATACGATCCGGCACATGAAAAAAAATCACTTAGAAAAATGAAGTAATTATAAATCACTTGCCAAGTTAACCAAAAATATGCGAATAAGATAAACATGGAACTGTTTTTGAGAAACTTTTCAACTGTCAGAAATTACTAAAGTCTCCGTAAATGGATCATACCAATAAAATACGAGTTGTGGAATAAACGTATCTAGAAAGTACCATACTAGTCTTATGTTAAATGTATTATACCAATAAAATACAGCCAGCTGTGCAATAAATGTATTTGGTATGCTCCTAGTTAAGCAATTACAAACTTTTTTACACTCCAACTAAACGTAATTTAGTTGAAATGATTACGTCGATGTCTCGATTTATTTTTGTAGGATCTAGTTTTTTTTCCTGTCAGCTACAATTCAAACTCGTTACTTAGATGTATCTATCTCCTTTCACTTGTTGTACGTATAGCAGGTGCTGTATAGCCTAGATAGTAGGGATTTGGTATTTAAATAAAAGTATTGATAGTTTACTTATTTCTAGTATCAAAAAAATAAGAGTAGCGATACTGTAATAGCACCAATTTATCAACTACAGTAGGTAACGACATCGAAATAATATGCTTTTACAATTAATTATACGTGACTAGAGACGCTTAGGATAGTGAAATGATCTTTAGTACAGCTATAGTCCCATCAGCTATCATATTAGTTATTTTATTTTAAATGACACCTGAACACAGTAATTTAACCCGGGACCCTTGGTTTAGCATGACAATGTGAGTCATTCTTCACTCATAGCTTAAGGCATATTCTGTGATGGACGAGTGGAAAGCATCGGCTACTTATTAAGTTATAATTGATACCACAGCCACTGGAAACTTTGGAGTGATTTTATGCTTCTGTTTGTACATGTAGTTTGTACAAATTATTATGTAGTATACATGTCGTTTGTACAAACGTCAGCATAAAGCCACTCCAGAGTCGACAGTGGCTGTGGTACCAATGATAGCTCAATAAATAGGTAGCCAATGATTTCCACACGTCCATATCATACTCTGCCTTAAAGGAGAGATCGATGACCCTGAGCACAGGACAAACGACAAACTCTAGATAGCTCAGTGTAACACTGGAAGCTTAGCCGAGGGTTCCAGGCTCGTTTCCCGTATCCAAATGTCATTTTTGAAAATGTACAAAATCAGGGAGTTTTTTTGTCCACTTTGATGTTTTTTAGTGTTTTTATTTATTCAAATATTGATGTTATCTTTATTTATCCTTAGATGCTGTACTTATCTAACAAAAATAAATAAAACCTTAAACTTCCATTGAATTTTTCAAATTTCTTTACTATATTGTTAAAAACAATAGGTAGTAATGTAATCACAAAATTGTAGTATTAGGGGCTACATGTCCAGCTCATTTCCGAACGAAATAGCAGGAACTATTAATCAGGCTATTAGTGTGTGAGATTAAAAAGATTACAATGTAATACATAAATTATAAACAAATTACACATATACAAATCTGTTGATATCGATCCGATACGAGGGTGGTGGGGGGTGGAATTAATTCCAAACGAGTAAAAGTATAAAAACAAAAATACTGCGTTTGGAAAGTATTTTGTTTTTTAAAGGAAAAATATTGATTATTAATAACAATGAAACATATTTTCCACATTCTTACTATTTAGATCAAGGGTTCTATAACTGGGGTCCACGGATAGGCTTCAGTGGGTCCGTGAACTGGCTGTTAAAAATAACAAAGGATCGCAGTAGTTTCCATGTAATTACATCTAGAAAAGTTTGCTATTGGTGATAGTTACAAAAAAAAAACTTTCCATAAATGTGGCCACAAAATTTAATGACATCTTTGAGTATGGATTTGCCAATGAAGCATTTATTTTTGCTATGGGAGCTCTGATTCCGTTCGCGACGACATATATTTGTGAGGTAGGGTTTTCACACTAGTTGTCATCAAAACAAAAATTCGAAATAGATCTGATGTCAAATATGATACTGTCAAAGACTACTCCTTAATTTCAACTTATTATTCACGCAAAAACTTCTCTTTGACTTTAATTTTTGAACAGATCTAAATTTAACTTTTTAGTTGCACATGTTGACTTTTTAAGTAAGTGACCATTATTTTTTGCATTAAAAGGGAAAGTATGAGACATAATTCGTTGTAAATTTATTTTTTATATTATGTATATGTGAATGTAATCAATTTCCACTGTATTAAGTAAGTTGTATTCAAGATGTTATGTACTTACATATATTTTAGGGGAGTGGGTCCATATTCTTTGTCAAATTCTCATAAAGGTCCGTGATCAAAAAAAATAATAGATCCACTGAGCAAGACGATGTTGTTTTGTTCGCTCAACTAACAAAGTTCTCAATCACAGTGAGTGAACACACTAAGAGCAGTACGTTTAGACAAATATTTATTCCTCTTTTCATATATTTTGTGCATTCGCCTTATAAAAAGATGGATCGAATGCTCCAAAGAAATGTGTATTGAAGATTAAAGAGGGAAAACATATATCTAAACTTTGGGCTTTAAGAATGACCTCCGATCCACACATGCCTCCTCTTATTTATCAACATGATTTAGCCTTGTGATATAGTAGTCTCATCCCCTGGATGCTGACCTAGAGGTCTTGGGTTCGATTTCCGGCTGGTACCGAGGAGTTTTTCTTGAAAGGGGAATAATTCCCACGGTTACCAGGGATTGGTTAATTAAGATTAAGGTAGGTTAAGATCTTAATTGGCTTCACCCTATAATATTCACTATCAGCATCCTCTCACCTAATCGAGAGAGGGAAAGAGCCTCTATGAAAAGGATGTACTATTAGTACATTCGGGCGTTTCCTAAGACCTAGGCAACGGTACATTAGTACTGGCTAATATTTCCGCAAACTAGGCTACATATTTATGTTTCCCACAGACACGCCATTATTATTAACATAGTTTAGCTAAGGGTCGTAAGTTTTAAATAGGGCATCATACAGTCTCCTTTTAACCTTTAACGGTGACTGTATGGTCTAAGGCATCAGGCTCAAATTGACCTTGATCACAATTGGTGGGTGCGTCGAGATTCAAATTCCATTCGGATGGCTACAAAGGTGGTTTTCCACATTTTTCACTGTGTTTTTCGCGACAGCTTTCCATGTAAACGCTGGCGTATTTTCTCTAAACTAGCATATTTAATAACCTTTGTGGGATTATTTAATGTTCCACGTCTTATTACTAGTTTGGGCTAACCGCATATTTACATTAATAAATAGGGATGAGAGAGGCTGAATTTTAGAAGATATATGCAAGCATATACATGAAATGAGGAACCATTTAGGATAAAAATATTTCACTAAACCCATCTGCGATTTCGAATTCTGGCTTCTCATAACTGAAAAATCAGAACATATGTAACTTACACCTTTATCCACGTATCCACCAGCGAGAGTAAAATTATCACTTTAAATTTTCTGTTAAAATAGTAATGTTAGATAAAAAATAGTGATACACACTTCTCTTGCTCTTATCTAATACTAAATATGTTTTCAAATGAACATAGCTCCTCATTAGTAATTTTTATCACGTATTCGGGCGCCTCTGGAATGGGGAACCTTCACGGGGCTGTTTGGATTATCATAATATATTACATGCTGTGTATATTTCACGAAAGATGTGCATGTAAATAACGGAACAAAGCGGATTAAAAATAACTTGGCCATTAGTAGAGTGGACCGAATATTTAATGTTATGCTTTAATGTATTATGAAGATATCCACTAGAACATATTAGTTTTAAAGACATAATTTCACTTTTTTTATAAATAGCTATAGGTATACACCGATATATTAATCCCTCAAAAAATATATTCTATTAAATAAAAACGAAGTATTTAATTCATTAAGTTCATATATCGCTCAGTAAATTGCATTGGCGCAAATATAGTCAAAAAATATGTAGATTTTCAAACTAAACGTTTTCACTATGTTATATGCTAGAGACGAATATATACTGAAATGGTTTTCCACATGTGATCTACCAACGTAGTTTTGCCATCACTTCTACACGCAGAGCGAGTGATTTTTTTTATAAATTATATTCCTCATATCTACCCATATATTAAACCGCTAAGCCATTATCATGGTCGAAAATTTGATGGTTAAAAATAGATACAATTCTAGGTATTGGTAAAATTGTTTTTTGTTGTTGTTTTGCATTATATAGCTCTAGATTGCTTAAACAATCTAACCATGAATCTGATCCGAATAAATAGTATAAACTGTACTAATTAGGGGCATGATATTCAGAGGCGTCACATGAAATATATTTGGGTGGTTGAAGGAGGGTTGAGACAGTGAGTTTTCCAACCCTCTCTCGGAAAAAATGTAAAATTTGAGGCAATAAGTGAGCATTGAATTGAGGTTATGACCAAATGTATTTTTTAAGTTATTTGTTATTGATGGATTTCTCAAGTTACAAATGTTATTAGTTTTGACATTCATCATCATTGCGTGGAGGAAAACTAACACGTCTCGGCTCGTAAAAATTCTAGGCTTCATCAAGTGATCAACTTGAGATATTACCTAATCTTCTAAAAGCTACTAGTGTCTAGTAGTAATAGTAGTAGCCTTAAAACTAGTAGACATTGACAACGACCCTGCAAGCCTATTTGATTAACCAAGTTTTTTATACAATCTATTGTACAGTAGATATCTCCATTAAATATTTGATGAGCTATGAAGTTGAGAACTTTTTAAAAGTAGGAATCTACATTTGTAAAATTTAAACTTTATTTGCTTAAGTCTGCAGTAAAGAACTTTAATAATCACAAGTACTGGAGCACAGAGCAATTCTAGAATTTCTCAACTCAAGATCTCAACTCTACACAAAATACCCAACTTTCAAGCTTTTCCTGAACATTACGGGGTGACCCCCGACCCCCATACCACCTTAATGCAACGATCCTGATCTTATCAAAAATGTGAGCCTTAAAGCTTGTAATTCAGGTGAGTTTCGAAAAATATAAAGGATGTGGCGTTACATTAAAAAACCATATGACAGAAACTAAAAGATAACGTTTTGTATGAGGCACAATATGTCCCGTTCCTAAACTCATCAACAACGAAAGCAAAATACAGTTTCTTTTTGTATTTAAGATTGAAATGTGTTTTGTAATTACTCTTTGGATTTGTACTTGATTTGGTGATCAAGTAAGACAGAAATAAATGAATCTATATTTAATATGAGAATGCAACGATTTATCACGCGGCTCAAGACAGGATATTTGAAAAAATATCAATTTTATTGGCTTTTAATAGAATGAATATAGGCCTATGTGTTAAACGAACGTCGATGATATATCCATACAACATTTCACCACAATCGGTAAAATGGTTTGGGCGTGATTTAGCAACAAACAAACACATAGACAATAAATGAAATAAAAATAAATAAAAATGAAATCATATCGATGTGTTTGTGTGTTTGTTGCTCAATCACCCACAAAACACTATACCTATTGTGCTAAGATTTCGTATGGATATATGATATACTTTTGCTTAACATATAGTTTATATATTTTCTATTAAAACTCAATAAAAGTGATTTTTTTCAAATATCCTGCCTTAACCGAGTCATCAATTGCTGTGTTCTCCTATTAAATATAGATTCATTTATTTATGTCTTACTTGATCGCCAAATCAACTCCAAATCCAAAGAGTAAATTGCAAAATACATTTAGACTACACACACATATAATATATACATATATGTATGTATATATGCAGGATATAAATATATATCTCCTACATATACATATAGTTACACACATATATATGTAATAGTTACATATATATTTAGGATATATATATATATATATATATACATATATGCATGTGTGTTTAGTCTAACTATTATTGTCAATATTTTTCTTTCGATACGATTATGGTATCGATAGTTTTATTCCTAAACTATAAATGAGTAAAGTAGGCTATCAATTCAGTTCTTTTGATACATCCCTAATATCAACCTGTGCTCTCTTAGAAAATAATGGATAAAACCGCAGTTTTAGCGGCTGTCTGGTTCGAATTGAACCTCGTTTGAAGTCGCCTTTCACCTAAAGAGGTTGATGGACTCTCTCAGCCAACCTCCTTGGAAATCCTGGACCAAAATAGGCGCAAGGAAAGGTGAAAGGGAGGCGTTGTGCCCTAAGCCAGTAATTAAGGCTGAAGGGATGTGGTTAGACCTCTTCTCTTGCACATGGTCTTCAACCCTTTCAACTTTCCCCCTTTTAGATTCTGCGTTCCGACAAGGTGTGTGTTTATCGGACAACAGGTGATAGACACTTCCCTGGCACTACAGGCGCCAACAGGTTTTATTTGAGAGGAGAAATAATCGGGAAAAAGGGTGGAAAAAGATTAATAAAGTATGTATTTCCTCAACGGGTTCGTGAAGCTATCTGTCAGTACCTTTGTGTACACATGTGTATGTATTCATGTGTGCGTGTGTGTATGTGTAGAGTTCAATCTTCTCAGACAGTGGCTGAGATGTAAGATAATGGTCTATCTGTTTTCTACAAAGAGGATACATAGTCTGAGCTTAGGATACATATTTATCAAGTGACCCGTTTTTTTATCACTTATCTAGTGAATGTTTCAGCTCTTTCAGACGCATATTAAAATATTTTTAAACCAACTTATTAAATTGTGAAATTTATAAAGTTAAATAGGCCTAGTGTACAAAACTAAAACTGGAGAGCACAGCAAATACGTTGAAATTAACTTATAACTCAACATAAAATCACACAAATTAATATGTTGCATAGGCCTATATTTAATATTGATCTTCTCTCAAACAAAACAAGTTAATTCAAGTGGCAGGAGTAGTGTAACTTGCACCTTTGGCCTAGTAGTCTAAAGCGTTAGACAAGTATTGTGCTTGGTTGCCGCTGACAGAGAAGATTGGGCCCGAATCCCCGGCCGGCTGGTTTTTGACGTGAATACATCTTTAAATTTGCTACCATACGGGGCAATCCAAAAAACCTAATGATAACAAAATCGGGGGATACAGTTTGGTGTTGTAGTTTCGAATCTTCCCTCTACATCCAAAACTAAATTATACCACTGGATAGCTAAAGGATCAAAGAATTTATTAAGATAATCGAGAACAGTGATGCATTGCGCGCGGTGGAGGGGGAAGCACCGCCATTTTGAGGTTATTTTGCTGCGTATCGAGATTTGCAATTAGTATAACTTTTGACTCGGAGAAGCTACGATGTTCGTTTAGGTTTTAATCGTCAGCTGTCGTCAAAATCTATCGATTGTATATAAAACATTAGTTTAAAGTAGTTACAGTGAATATAATAAGGTGTTAGAATAAAAAAATATTATCAAAAATACAGTTTGGCGTTGTAGTTTCGAATCTATCCTCTACATCCAAAATTATACCACTGGATAGCTTAGAGGATCAAATAATTCATTACGATAAGCGAGAACAGTGATGCATCGCGCGCGGTATATAACCTGTTACATAAACGTATTCACGTACAACACACGGCCGTGTCCATGACACAGCCACACCCCATTTTTTTCACATTCACCTAGTTTTCATTGTATTTTCCCTCTAATTTTCCCGCGTTAATGAATGTGTATTTCCCATAAGCTACATTTACTAATTCCACTGTCTTTACACCCATGATATTGGGCACGCAGATAAATAAGTAAGCATGTCTTTTCTGGTTTCTAGTTAACGAGGACATTATGGCTATAATTAGGGACGGATGTAATGAGGTGTTTTTTTCTAAATGTTTCTAATTCTCCTTGAACTCAAATTTGGATACATTTCCTCATTTAGTTTTACCTTCTTAATTCCTAGTCCATTGTGAAAATACGCGGATAGGCCTGCTACCGAGGGTAGTAATAATCAAAGTCATTATTTGAAGTTTGTTTTAAACAACGTTAAACACAACGCTTACTAAAGTCTCTTAAACAAAGGCGATGAAACCGCTTCGGTGGCCGCATGATCTAAAGCGCTAATCTGCAGTAGACTAGACTTCCGATGACAGGGAAGTTTAGGTTCGAAACTCGCTCAGGTGTACTGAGGATGGTTTTTACAAAATGGTTTTCCAGTCCCCCTCCACACAAATTTGGATACACTTCCTAAAAATATAACCATCCTCATCCCTAAAATTATCATCGTAGCCCAAATGGTTTGTAAGACGAAGTTCTAAAATAAAAGGTGCTGAAATGAAGAAGAGGTAGGCATACCTGAATTAGTGACAAGAGTAAATAAATCTACATTGGAAAGTGGTGACCTGGTGGTCTAGGGGTAAGGTGTCGGACTTCTTGCTGGGGGTCCGGGGTTCAATCCTCGGTCCCGGCACAGATTTATCTGATTGCCAAACCCTTCCTTCACCTCTGACAAGATGTGTATTAATCACAACTTGTGAATGTGAGGAATGCCAGGCCTCCACCGTGGTTCGGATCCCACGTTAAACTGTAGGTCCTCCATTTCATCTCACAATCACCCTACCATTACACATTAGCGTAAGTGCGTATAACCCGAACGGGTAGTAAGACGCGGTGCTAATAATAATACATTGGAAAGTGGATGTGGAAATCCATCAACATTGCACTCGCTTAAGATTCGAGCCTCAATCTTACAGTTACTGACAGTAGAATGTACTGCGAACCTGACGTCTTAGACCAATGGCTCTCGAAAGGACCACTGATGGTCCGTGGGGTTCTCCAGGTTGTCCACACACGGGACCACACGAAAATTAATGGCACAGTTGCTTTCTCAAATAGTATATTATAGTTTGAGATTAAGTTTTCAAAAAGAAGTAATCAGTAGTTTAACCTCAATATATTATCATATGTAATGAATTTACAGATATCCATTTTAAACAAACTAACTATGTTAATTTTCAAAAATTACCTGACATTAAACTATTCATTATTTGAGGGTGTCAATCAGATTCAAAGAAGAGCCCGAGAACAGACAAAAGGTTTTTTTGGGTTATGGGCCACATAAAACGTTCATAATTATAATCTCAAAGCCGAAATTTTTCACAGTTACAAAAGATTTTCTCTTTAATAGAAAGTAAAAATTCAATCCTCCACTAAGTCAACTCTACTTTGTTCCACAAGTGGTCCAATTTTCATAGGATAAACAGACATTCATAAAAATTAACTGCACTATGTATTTTATTAATATCATTATTATTATTATTATTATTATTTATTATTAGCACCGCGTCTTACTACCCATTTGGGTTGCACGCACTTACGCTAATGTGAAATGGTAGGGTGATTGTTAGATGAAATGGAGGACCTACAGTTTAACGTGGGATCCAAACCACGCTGGAGGACTGGAATTCCACATATCCACAAGTTGTTATAAATACACGTCTTGTGAGAGGTGAAGGAAGGGTTTGGCAATCAGATAAATCTGTGCCGGGACCAAGGGTTGAACTCCGGACCCCCATTAAAGAAGTCTGACACTTTACACCTAGACCGCCAGTCTCCAATTTGTATTAATAATATATATAAAAAGTATTAGATAATTTGACTTAAAAGTAGATTTAGCATAGTTTCTAGTTGTTAGATAAGGCTCTTCCTATGAAAATTGGACTGTGAAATGTGTATATGAAACAAAGTTATATAAATATGACGTCTTTACTGCATTATAAACACTTTCATCAGAAAATGTCTTGCTTCGACAAGTGACAGGTACGAAGTACAGTAAGATTGGTGGTTCACGTGTGCACGGAACGCTTATCAAGTGGTTCACCACTGTAAAAAAATTGAGATATACTGCCCTAGACCATTTGGCCAGCAGTTTGGGTCTTACCATTTAGAAATAGTTTTCTACTACCCCTTCATTTAACGTGGCCCTAAAAATATGTTACTACACACTGCACAGACTTTCTCCCGCTTTTATCTTAAAATAGACATTTACTAAAAACTCTTTAAGATTTGTGAAACTAAATAATAAGTCTATAAATTGTTGTAGAAACATTAAATCAAAGATCATAAATGAAATAATATAGATTGTCACTTACTGTGTGACATTGGGAACTAGGAACCATGTTACAGTAAAATAGAAAAGAGAAAAATATTTGTCCCCCAAAGATCATAAGAATCAAATTCATTTTCATACACCTGAATCAAAAATTATATATTTTTGCTTATATATGAGAAATTATTGGTTTTATAAAAACATATTTCAAATAAAATATTTTAATCTTTTATAGCAGTACAATTTTACAGTTATTTCGTGCCTCGAATAGTTGCGGAGACATTATGAAAATTGGAAAATTTCCCTTATGTAAAGTACCCTCAAAGTGATTTTCATAAGAAAATAAAAATTTGCATCTTGTTTATAATTATAAATAGTGTCTAGATACAAAATTTAATCAAAATTATTAAAGCGAGTTTTAATAAAATCGAATCAGCTCCAGCCCGAGGTACAAACAGACGGACAAACAGACAGACAGATGGCATTGCAAAAACAACTTTTTTTGTTTCAGGGGTCATGAAACATTGACATTTATCAAAATCTCGAATTCGATTCTTTTGACGATCACAATACTTTCTCTCCGAGGTGTCGAGAGAAAGTAATAAAGATTTAGTGTAGCAGTTTTAGTTGATATAGACTAGCTAATCTAATATTTAATTTATTTAAAGTAAATTGTATTTTTTAAACATGTATTATTGAATTGAATAAGTTTATAAAGATACTTTAAATGAATAGTTAATTGACAAAAGTGTCGTTGAAAATAGTTGAAAAATTCAAAAAGCATAATTAAGACTAAATTATCAATGTAGTAGGCCTAATGTTGACTAATAATTGCCAATATTCTTAAACACATTAATATAAGTGTAACCAATGCTGTTTTAGGAAAATAAATAACAAAAGAAAAAATCATCTTTATTATTTCTTGACATAAAAATTGCAAGAACAGAAGGTATACTTTTTTTTTCCTAACTAATGAACCTAACAAGGTATAGATGATGTAGTTGGACGTCATTATGTGTCCATAAGTGAGAGTTTCATCGTTAGACCTCATCACGACTCTAATAAACTCGCGGTTATTCCAATCTAACATAAATACCATCATTACTCCTCCTACGCGGTGATTCCTTTCCCCAACTAAGGGTATTGGAGGATAAAGTAAAGCAAATCATCAGAAAACTAACATCAATTTCACACTTCTTAGAATCGGCCTTGCGGAAAGCTCTTTTATATCTGGTCTCTGCACTATTATCTCTTAACAGCGTGATTTATCATTAATCTCCACCTACTTCCCCCTCAACCCCTTTTCATCACAATTATATCCAGGGCAAAGGACTGATCTACAAGGACAATCATCATATTCGTGGATGTACCGAACATCTCTACCGATTGCTACGTGCCACAGGAAGCAATTGTTACCAAATAATTTGTTACAATAAATTTCACGCAGTAACACATGTCCTAACATTGCTACACACGCCAATTACTTCACCATTATTTATTACGACCTTGGGGGTTCCGATCTTGTTGCAACGAGCGCTCTAGTAAGACTTTTATTTTTGTTGCCTACAAATATAGACTACAGTCATTAAGTAGCCTATTAATAATGGTTTCTTCGTTTCATCGGACCGATCTAGTAATATGTTGGCATATATGTTTATTGAACGCTGACATCTTAGGAACACATTTTCAATCTTCCATTGTTCGACATACTTCTGAGATGATTGATGAGATATTCACGAGCTGTTTACAAATCAGTTTTTAGCCCATCAGATATTAAATAAGTGAAATTGTTAGCAAAAGAATGATTGAAATCTATCTATGAACGCTATATCCTTAAATAGGAATCATATAACGAAGTATTTCAGAAGCTATAAGTTGAGTCAAGCCATATTTGTGGCGTCGCATAAGAATCGATGCATGGATTGCCATTTGGAATTACTTCGTCAGACTTCCCCTATATATTTAGTGTATCGTTTGCATTGTAGTGTGAGCGTAGGGCCTACTCTATCACAAACAAGCTCAATTTGGTTTTGTAAGAACACAACTTTTTTTTTTTACCACACAATCAAGTTGTTACTTTTAAAACAAGACATGCTATGTATTGATTTGTTTTATTCATTTATTTTTTTATGCTATGGTTCTTTTTATGGTAAAGAAAAACTGTTCTTGTAGCGTGTAATTGCCATTATACTTGCTGACTTGTTAAAATTTTTTGAACAGAGAAAAAAATAACGGAATACATTGGAGCTTGGCCATGTTTGCCCGTGATTATAGGTAAGAATACTCATTTGTCCCAATAGAAATCGAAAATCTAAAATAGCAATTACTGTGAGATAATTGAAATAACAATACGCGAGACTAGTACTTGAGTTGATTGAAGCTTATACATTATTTTGTTAACTATACCTGATAAAATTCGAATCCTTTTGAAGAATTAAACGTCTTCAAATATAGCCTTACTTAATAGCGTGCCTATGATATTCCCACACATTGAATAAACTTTTATGGATCCTAAGCATATGTTGTAGGTAATAGTTTACTTAATTTAGCTTTCGGAGTCAAAATTGACACCATCTGTAAAAGTGTAAACGCATGTCACATTTTATGGGATATATGTGAATATAAATATCCTTTCTTTTACCTCCATTACTGTTTCCAGCCTGTGGTCTGGGTCAGTTTTTTTATTCAAGCCATATATTTTCCACTATCGGCTGGTTAGACCTTTAGTAGCTATATATGCCTTATAATCTAACTTAAGACTAAGATGGGCACACATCCAGTCCCCAGCCGTTAATTTATCAATGTGAAAGGGCATACCTATATTTCTATCAATTATACATTTTTGGCCATGCTGGTAGTCGAACCTGGGACCCTTAACTCAGTAGGCAACACTCTACCGACCGAGATAAGATGTCTGAAATATTATTATTATTGTTATTATTATTATTACTACTAAGCACCACGTCTTACTACCCGTTCGGGCTATACGCACCTACGCTAGTGTTTAATGTTAGGGCGATTGTGAGATGAAATGGAGGACCTACAGTTTAACGTGGAATCCGAACCACGGTGGAGGCCTGGCATTCCTCACATTCACAAGTTGTGATTAATACACGTCTTGTCAGAGGGGAAGGAAGAGGTTGGCAATCAGATAAATCTGTGCCGGGACCGGGATTGAGCCCCGGACCCCCAGCACAGAAGTCTGACACCTAACCCCTAGACCACAAGGTCACCATCGGAAATATCCTATTAAAAAATAAAATAAAGTAGATTTATTTCACCATGTCTTACTACCTATTCGAACTAGTTGCATTTTAATTACACTAATGGGATAGTAATTAGGAAGATAATTTATAGAAAATGTATCAACATTTGCGTGATGTAAGAGAGTAAAGGCATTTAGTAAAAAGATCCCTTAATAAACCTAGTTGAGATTTGAAACCCAAACTCCTCGTATTAAGAAAAACAAATTTGGAAGACATATTTTAGTCCGCTTGCCCACCAACGTGGTCAAAAAAGTTCTAAATTGTTGAAATCGATAGAAATGTGGATTTAGAGGTTCAGTTTTAGTACAAATGTATCCTTTTGATTTGTTTTTTGTTGAAAACGTTGGCTCTAAGTTTCAAAACTTATATTTAAGCAAGCTAAGCATCTAGTTACTTCTTCTTACAAATGTGACATACTTTAATGAACGAAAATAAATATTTTTTGCAAAAAAGCAAAAGAAAAATTTTGTTTTGCTGAAATTCAAGGGCACTGCCTTGAACAAATACAGTTACGGATTAGAACTAATATTATTAGTCTACTACCAAGGAGTAATAACAATATTAGCACATCAAACAACAATCACTATCTCATAAATAAACACAAAGAACAATCTACAGAGGCCGGCATCATAGAAAATAAGACAATTGCTTTTGCAATGGGTTGCTTTGTTCCAAGTGAACCTCGTGACTGTCGATTGTTATTTTGTCAGCACTGAAGTGTGAACCTATCGGGTCTGTGTGACCACTGCCAAGTGTTACCAACCAACACCCACCACACACAGCAAGCATCTGACGCGAGAAGAGTAGCAACGTTGAGCAAAAAAACCCTACACCAAAAGTTTGCCCCGGAGGGGGAAAACAACTCAAATAAGAATTATAAGAGCAAGACGGACATGCCATTGGCACCCACAGTTCGCCGGTATTCATGGGTTCTTCTTTTTCGTCTTATTTTCTCTTACTACTTCACTCTTTTTGTTTGTGGAATACTCACCTTTCAGTAGCATTGTTTAGTTTGTGTTTATTTCTGCATGACTATGCTAAGCAAGGTAGAATAATACGAGAATGCATATATTAATATTCTGGTAGGAAGGTTTGTAACTGACACAAATAGTTGTTAAAGCTACTTTAATATATTCATACGTCAAATTATGTGATCTACAGCTGTCATTTTCTATAGCTAGTATAGTTGTTTGGGTTTTAAGATTTATTTTGATAATATTTTCGTTAAAGCTACTTCTTTTGAACTAAAAATAATTTAAGAATTTTATAATTTGGCTGAGTTTAAGGTAAGATGCTACACCTTACTCTTACTATATTAAATAACTACATTTAAATAAAAATATAAATAGTTATAAAATAATATAGCCCTATACTATATAAAAATGTTATCAATGTTGATCACAAAAAAAGAGTATATTTTCTAGAAGATCCTCTCTACCAGAATCTAATCCATCCATTACTTCTTGAATCTTAATGGACTTTTTACTTTAATTTATTACTACACCAGGTAGCGTGGCTTTTGACAAGTGATTTCAATACAGCACAACTATTGTTAGTAAATATTTCAAAGTTATTAGGGACTTTTACAATAGATATACGAGAACATTTTTTCTAATGCATTATCAAGTTTTTTCATACTGTTTAGAGAAAAATGTTATGCTATAAAAAACAACAGATGCTGTTTTGCTACGCTTATATAATTAGCACATATTTGTTCGAATCTTCATGCTATAAAGTTAGCGCAGGAAAAAATTAACTAAATTATTTAAAAAATTAGAAAAGGTAACCAAAAGAGGTAAGAGTGTTTGTAAGCTCGGTTTTTGTTAGGACATTAAAATACGGTTTGTACTGTTTTTGTGAGGCATATTTACCAGGTCAAGGTCATTTAAAATTATTAAAATTTAAAAACAAATCATTAGGTTTCAACGAACGGTGTATACAAAATTCTTGCTTAAGTAATATCTTGCATTTACTTGCGCCTACTCAATAATAGCCAGATTGACTGAAACAAAGTTTCAGTGGTGTGACACTCAAAATCACACCATTTTAATAATTATTGGTCAAAATATGGTAGCACACTTCATTATAATATCGTTTAAATGTGTTAATTTTGTCCTTTCCAACCAAATTAATGGAGGAAATGGTTGTATTTAAATAAATTTTAAAAAATTAAACTATTTAACCCTTTTTTAACGAAACTCATCAATCCCGTACAGTTACGTTGTGAACTTATCAATTAATGATTACTTTAATAATAAAAAATAAATTAATGTAAACCTATTGTAATCAAACTTAATATACACTTATTAATCATATATGTGTTAATAATTAATTTACATATAGTCATTTTGTTACTTTTATTCCAATTTTAACCAAGAAATAGGTTCACACACATATTTTAGGTTTTAATAAGATAACTTACTCTATTTCATCCAAACCAGATACACACATCCTATTAAGACATCATTATTATATGATATTTTTTTCTATGTCATATAATAAGCGAGCAAGAAAAAGTAATTCATTTCTATAAAACTAATGTATCGTTGCATTCATGGCCACAGATTATTGCACTAAAATATATTCTAAACTTTTTATTGGGAAAATATCTATATAATAAGCCCTCACTAGGCTTTCTAGTCTAAAGCTTACTCATCAAGGGCTATCAACTTTACATAAATATTTAACTCTCTTTGTTTAATTTGAACCAAAACGTATACTTTCCTCCTTCACACCACGATGAGAACTTTAAAACTACCCCTCTTTCAGCTGTCTATCTATTCGTTGAAACAAACCACTCGACTAAGAACTGAGCTGTTATTATTTTCAACCAAAGAGAGATATTTTATCTATCGATATACAATCATACACAAATCGTGGTGTCCATGGAGATTTAATAAAATATTGATTGTGCAGATGAGCCTCTGCATACACAGAAGTTAGAGATGGAAAATTCTCTCCAGGAAAATTTGGTATTACTTTTAGGTTACTATTTTTGCCGGCATCCCGAGCCCATTGCCTTTGAAATGTGTGTTTGTTTGTCCAAATTGATTAAAACATTTTCTCATAGTTTCAATTTAATGTAAATTGGCTTATAAAATTATGTATAAGATTGAGTGGTGAGTGCACGAGTGTGTGAGTGAGTTGAGATAGACATTGTGAGTGTAAGAGATTGAGATTGTGTGCGAAAGAGTGTGTGTGAGAGGGTGTTAGAGAATAAGTGTGTGGAAGAGAGTGTGTGAGAAAGAATGTGTGAGAGAGAATAAGTGTGTTGAAGAAAGAGAAGGGTGTGTGAAAGAAAGTGTGTGATAAAATAGATAGGGTACAAAAGTTTTTTATTTTACTTTTAGCACCGAATATTACTATTTGTTCGGTTTAAACGCTTATGTAATAATTACGCTAATGGTTTAAGGGATGAGGAAGGATATATTTATAGGATATATACCCGCATTTGTATGGAGGCAGAGTGTAAAACCAATTTCTGTACACCCGACCGAGACTCAAACCTCAGTTTCCCTGTCATTGGCAGTCTAGTCTACTGTGAGAGTAGTGCCTTGGACCATGAGACCACCAAAATGGGCCATAAAACATTACTTTTAAATATTATTCACTCAAAATCAAGTGGTAACATGAAAACATAATTGAACTTATTTGCATTGAAATATTATTTTTTTAAATAAACAACAAAATCTATACTTAGATCATAACATAGATGGGATGCAAAAAATATTATATTAAAATATTAACTACACGCACTCAAAATTAAAGAGATAGCTAGGAAACACAGCTTAAATTATTGGTATTGTGATACTATTTGAAAAAATGAACACAAAAACCCATACTTAAAAAATTAAAATGACTATCACATTTATTCAAGATCATTTTATCAATTTTTGAAACTATAATATACTCCAAAACATATATAAGCATAATTATGTCTATTTTAGTTTATAATTCATAAGTGAAACGAAGCGTAAGATAATATTTTCGTGAAATTGACCACTTAATCTCTTAATTTGCGAATTGTTGAATTAGATGCGAATTAACGATAACAACATTCCAATAATAATTTATAGCGGCCATTTTGTGATCAGAGGTAAATATTAAAAAATAAAAAAGGAAAAGTATCAATGCAAACAAAATTATAAATATTTCTAACCTTTCATTGATTTGCTTAGTAATGTATACATTTTTTCCATAATGTTTATATTTGTTGCACCGTACAACTTAAATAAGAGTTACAACTATTATTTTTGACCAAAGATAAATATTTTATTCGCAGAGTAATAATTATTTTTAACCAAGGATAAAATTATTTTTACAAATATAAAACCATACACAGATCAGGGTTTCCATGGTTATGTAAACAAATAATAAACAGCTAAAAATTCTCTGTGAAAATAAGTTTTTTGCTGCAAACTACTATTTTTGGTGACATTCTGAATAACTAGCTTTAAAAATGAATGTTCGCTTGTCACAATAATTGGTTCAGTCATTTTCTTGCAATTTAAATTACCGGAAAAAGTCTTATCATACTATATATAAGAGCAGAGGTAGATATTTAATGACAAAGAAGAGGAAGGATAAAAATCAACAATAAAAAAGCATCTGTTTTAAACCTAATATCATCGGTTTTTTAATAAATATAGAAATAATTGCCGTAATCTTTCTTTTTTTGTTACCATTCCACTTAAGAAAGAGTTGGGATAGTATTTTTGTAACCAGGGATAAATATTTAATCTACATAATTATATAGCTTACATTCGTGCACAAATCAGGGTTTCCATGGTGATGTAAGCAATGAATGAAAAGTTGAAAATTCTCTGGAGAAATTAGATATTCGTTGGAAACTAATATTTTTCCAGACATCCTGGTCCGCTAAATTTTAAAGTGAGAGATCATTTGTGAAAATCTATTCAGCTATTTCATCGTAATATATATTATCGGAAACGGACTAATCAAACTATGTATAAGATACTTGATTGTAATAATAATAATAATATTAAAATTAGGGGGAACTTTAGTATTTCCCAGCCGTAAAACCACTTGTTTTAACAATGGTTTATGGCCTTAACTCGTTCTGATAACTATTCCTTTTTATTATAACCTGGCGAATCAACTTCAACATTCAAGTCTAGACTAGTACTCATCACATAACTTATTTCTAAAAAAAGCAATAAGCTGTATTTATGGGCCTACTAATATAAGAAGCAACTTTTCAAAGATTTTAACCCAAAATTATCCTGAGAAAATAACTACTTTACACACCCATTTTATGAGTGCATAAATTGTATCAATGTATGTAACATATATAAAAGAGACTATAAATTAAAAAAATATATTTCTCATTTTGGCCTTAACCTCATGTTAAGTATGAAACGTTCATGATTATATTCAAAATATAAGTATTTTTGTTAAGCATAGACGATGTGCATTTTTTTAAGGTTTTTTTTGCCGTTTTAGTTTAGTAGCAAAGTATTTATTTTCCATTCCTTTTTAATTTACCCCAGCCCCTTTAAGAGAGAAGTATAATGTGATCGTTTTAAAATTAACCTTGGGATTTTGATAAATGTCAACGACTCATACATAGCCCCCTAAAACAGAAAAAAAAATTTTCGTGATGTCGTATATTTCTGTATTTTGGACTGAGCTGAAACGATTTTACTGGTCGGGCTGAAACTTGGTATTTAAGGTTTTAATAAGGTTCCCCCATGTAATTTTTGGAATTGGATATTTAGCCCTAAATTTAAGGGTAGTTTACCACGAGGAAAAACGTGATAAAATGTTTTTTTTTAATCCATTATAACAGTTTTGTTAAAACTATCTGGGCATTGTTTCACATCTTATATATAAAAATGGATGGCTAAATGTGTTGCTAACCGCAAAACTCGAGAACGGCTGGACCAATTCGGCTAATTTTTTTTTCTAATATTCGTTGAAGTCTGAGGAAGGTTCTTATGAAGAAAAAAATTGGAAAAATTGCACTGAAAAACGTAAAAAACCACATTTTTCTTTTTCCCATTCAAACTGTTTCTAGCTGTCAATTCTAGGTGGCGAACTGAAATAAATTAATCGAAGAATCGATTTTTTGGGTCGTAAATATCGATTTGAGCAATGAATCGATTAAGTGAATCGATCTCAGACACCCTAAAATCGACTTTTAATTAATTTACTTACTGTTTTGTTTTATTCAAATAAAACAAGAGTACCAAACCATAATATAAAGAAGAAACATTTGAAATTTAATTAGTAACTTTAAATGCATCCGTAGATTTGACACTTTCTCTTTCTACGTTATACAGTTTGACTTTGACAGTTTTTCAGTAGATTCTCAATTAGTGCGTGTTATTTTCTTGGTTGTTTTTTAATCGTGTTATTTTCTTGGTTGTTTTTAAATCTTCGCTTCTCAATCAACACATTTACTTATTGTTTCATTTTATTCAAATAAAACAAAAGAGTAACAAACCATAATATAAAGAAAAACTTTTGAAATTTAATTAGTAACTTTATAATTATGAACTTAACCTTAAAATTAATATAAACTACTTGAATGCATCCGTAGATTTGACACTTTATACAATTTGACTGACAGTTTTTCAGTAGATTCTCAATTAGTGCGTGTTATTTTCTTGGTTGTTTTTAAATCTTCGCTTCTCAATCAACACATTTACTTATTGTTTCATTTTATTCAAATAAAACAAAAGAGTACCAAACCATAATATAAAGAAAAACTTTTGAAATTTAATTAGCAACTTTATAATTATGAACTTAACCTTAAAATTAATATAAACTACTTGAATGCATCCGTAGATTTGACAATTTCTCTTTCTACGATATACAGTTTGAGTTTGACAGTTTTTCAGTAGATTCTCAATTAGTGTGTGTTATTTTCTTGGTTGTTTTTAAATCTTCGCTTCTCAATCGACAAAGAATTTCCTCGATTTATCTTTGGTTGATTGGTTTATTTTGTGTGTGTTTCCATTTATACTCAGTTCAAGACTCATGCCACCTATAAGACGCGGGCGGAGCAATTTGGGTCGAAGAACTCTAAATGCTAGAAAACAAGCTAATTTTCAGTCTAATCGGACTACACAGCAACGTGAAGAGCGAAATGAAATTGAAAGGATTCGGATATCACAAACCCGTACAGCACGTCATTCAGCTAATGATCTTGCAGGTTTTAAACGAGCTGCTTTCAGTTACGATGTTTCAATTGACTACAGTGCCCACCAATGCGTTGCTATTGGATCTATGAACTCAGTTTGCCCACATTGTAAGGCATTGAAATACAAAAATGAAGCCGTTGGATTGTGTTGTGCAAATGGCAAAGTGAAATTAATGCCATTGGTTCCACCACCAGAGCCATTGTACTCATTGGTTTCAGGAACAGGAACGGATTCAATACATTTCCTTACTAATATCCAAAAATATAACAACTGCTTATAAATGACTTCATTTGGGGCAACAAATGTAGTTCGGGACAACTTCATGCCAACTTTCAAGGTAATATATAACAAACAGACCTATCCCCCGTATTGCTTTGTTTATTTTATTTTATAGTTTTTGTAACAAAAATAATAAACCTGTCTTTTTAATTCACAGATACAAGGACAAATATATCATCGAGCAGGCTCACTGTTGCCGGTGTCAGATGGTGACTACAAATTCCTGCAAATTTATATCATGGGCAATTCAACCCAAGAAATTGATCTGCGTTGTGCACATAACAGTTCAATGAAGAGGTCTATTGTAGAAGAATTACAAACTTTCTTTCATCAACACAATCAGTTGATTACATTGTTCAAAACTGCATTGGATCTCATGCCATATGATAATCACAAAATTGTAATCAAAGCTGATAAAACTCCTGTGGGCCAACATGCAAGACGTTTCAATGCACCAACAATGGATGAAGTTGCCATTGTTATAGTTGGAGAAAATTTGGAAGCCCGTGATATTGTTTTTACATCGCCGGAATGATCAGTTACAGCGTGTGTATGAAACACACCACTCATATGATGCGCTACAATATCCCATCATGTTTGGCAAGGTGAAGATGGTTATCACTTTTCAATCAAGATGATAAATCCCCTTACAGGTAATTAAAAATTTGGTTTTATCAATGGAAATTTTGTATCAGCTATTACATGTATTATATGCAAGTTCAATCACTTTCATTAAAACAATAATTTATTTACAGGTGCCGAAATAAACAAAAAAGTCAATTCAATGAACTATTATTCATACCGTCTGATGGTTCGTGAAAATGAAGACAATCACATCTTGAAATGTCGGTGATTATTTCACCAATATGCTGTTGATATGTATGTCAAAATTGAAACAGAGCGATTGACATTCATCAGGTTGAACCAGACCAAACTCCGTTCTGAAGAGTATATTCACCTTCGAGATGCATTAATACTGATGGAAATGCAGAGAATGTCGGCCGGATGACAATTCTTCCAGTAACATACATCGGAAGTCCTCGACATATGCATGAATATGCTCAAGATGCCATGTCGTATGTTCGTCATTAAGGCACAGCAGATTTATTTATCACATTCACGTGCAATCCGCAGTGGATATAAATCAAACTTGAGCTATTCCCTGGTCAATCACCCATTGATTGCCCTGACATTACGGCAAGAGTCTTCAAACAAAAGTTGAGATCTTTAATGGATTTCATTGTGAAACATAGCGTGTTTGGCGAGGTGCGCTGCTGGATGTATACTGTGGAGTGGCAGAAACGTGGATTGCCTCATGCACATATTCTGATTTGGTTGGTTGAGAAGATAAGACCAAATGAAGTTGATGAAGTGATATTAGCTGAAATCCCTGATGTACAAGTAGATCCAGGTTTGCATGAATTAGTTATTAAAAACATGATTCATGGTCCCTGTGGAAAACTTAATCAAAATTCACCGTGGATGGTGGATGGTAAATGTTCGAAGCGTTATCCACGGGCATTAGTAGCAGAAACAATTACCGGAAATGATGGTTATCAACTGTATCGTCGCCGATCGACTGTAGACAACGGAATATCAACAATTGTCAAAGTTAATAAACAAGATATTGAAATTTATAATCGTTGGATTGTTACATATTCACCGATCCTATCAAAGACTTTCAAGGCGCACATCAATGTTGAATCTTGCCATTCCGTGAAATTTATCAAATACATTTGTAAATATGTAACCAAAGGAAGTGACATGGCTGTGATTGGAGTTGGTGCCGAGAATTACAATGACGAAGCTACCCAATACCAAATGGGCCGGTATGTTAGCAGTAATGAAGCAATTTGACGCATTTTTTCTTTTCCTATTCATGAAAGACACCCCACTGTTGTTCACTTAGCCATACACTTAGAAAGTGGTCAAAGAGTATATTTCACGGCACAGAACGCATTACAACGAGCTGTTCAACCACCATCTACAACCTTGACCTGTTTTTTTTAAATGTGTCAGAATGATGATTTCGCCCGAACACTGCTATACTCCGAAATGCCAAAATATTATACTTGGAATCAACCCTCAAAGAAATTTCAACCACGGAAACAAGGAAAACCAGTTCCATGTTACCCAAATGTATATTCCACCAAAGCAATAGGTCGAATTTATTCAGTCTATCCAAGCAATGATGAGTGTTTTTATATGCGATTGCTATTAGTCAATGTTCGAGGCCCAACATCATTCCAACATTTACGAACGGTTAATGATGAATTGTGTGGCTCTTACAGAGAAGCCTGTCAACGTTTGCAACTATTAGAAAATGACGCTCAGTGGGATCAAACTCTCAATGATGCTATAATTTCTTCACAAGCTCATCAAATACGAACATTGTTTTCTATAATTATATCAACATGTTTCCCATCAAACTATTGATTTATGGATCAAATACAAAGATGATATGTGTGACGATATCTTGCATCAAATTCGCATTATAACAGGAAATCCAAATTTACAAGTCAGTGAAGAAATTTACAACAAGGCGTTTTTATCAATTGAGGACATGTGCTTGATGATGACAAACAAAGTATTATCTCAATTAGGCATGGCCGCGCCCAATCGCCCGATGCACGACGCTTTTAATCAAGAGTTGAAACGAGAAAAACTGTACGATCTCGATGCTTTAAGAGAATCAGTTCGAATAAATCTTCCGCTGTTGAACCAACAACAAAAGTATGTATTTGATACTCTTATGGAAGTTGTACATGATGGAACTGGAGGGATTTACTTCTTAGACGCTCCCGGTGGTACAGGAAAAACTTTTTGATTTCTTTGATTTTAGCAACAATTCGCTCACACAATGAAATTGCACTCGCACTTGCTTCATCAGGCATTGCAGCTACATTGTTGGAAGGTGGTCGAACAGCCCATTCAGCGCTAAAATTGCCGTTGAATATGCAAAGCAACGAAACTCCGATCTGCAAAATTTCGAAGAACTCTGCAATGGCAAAGGTTTTGCAGCAATGTAAATTGATAGTGTGGGATGAATGCACGATGGCACATAAAAAGTCTTTGGAGGCATTAGACCAAACCATGCAAGATCTGCGGAACAATCAAAACCGATTTGGTGGTGCGATGATTTTGTTAGCAGGAGATTTTCGTCAAACATTGCCAGTGATCCCACGGTCAACGCCAGCTGATGAACTTAATACATGTTTAAAGTCCTCCGGTTTGTGGAAACACGTAAAAAAACTAAATTTAAGCAAGAATATGCGTGTCGAGTTGCAAGATCATCGATCTAGAGAAATATTTTCAAATAACCCATTGACATAGGTAATGGCAACTTCGCTTTAGACTTTTTCAATGGCTGCGTTACCTTTCCAGACAATTTTTGTCAGTTTACTGATTCAAAAACCGAACTCATTCAAAAGGTGTTCCCAAACGTTGCTAAAAATTACAGAGATCATATATGGTTGAGCAAACGAGCTACATTGGCTCCCAAAAACATAGATGTAAATGAATTAAATTTCAAAGTTTAAAATGAAATTGCCGGTGAATTGAGGACATACAAATCAGTTGATTCCTCTACTAACCAAGATTATGTCAACTATCCACCCGAATTTTTGAACTCGCTGAATTTGCCAGGATTGCCGCCTCACAATCATCAATTAAAGGTCAGATCGGTGATCATAATGTTACGAAATATCAAACAACCGCGTCTTTGTAACGGCACACGGCTAGCGGTGAAAAAATTACTAAACAACGGGATCAAAGCAACCATTCTAAAGGGAAAGTATAAAGGAGAAGACGTTTTGATACCACGCATCCCAATGATTCCGACTGACATACCATTTGAATTTAAACGTCTGCAGTTTCCAGTGCGGCTTGCTTTCGCTATGACCATAAAAAATCCCAGGGGCAGTCATTGAGTGTTTGCGGCATTAATCTTGAAAACCCATGTTTCTCGCATGGCCAATTGTATGTTGCCTGTTCCCGTGTTGGAAAACCATCAGCTTTGTTTGTTTACGCGCCAGGTAATCAAACAAAAAATATCGTGTACCATCAAGCATTACAATGAAAATATCATTTAACACAATATTACTAAAGTATTGCAGTGTATGAAATAGAAAATTGAATTTTGTAAGTAGTTGTTTATGATTATGAAATTAAAAATACATAGAAAAGTATATTAACATCATGCAAATTTATTGTTGATATCAGGGTAATTATTTGATAGTCAATAAATAAAGTGATCACACTGAAATACGTTTATATTCAATTTTTTGTTTAAATTACACATTTGTGACTGTATAGTATCACAAAATTATCTGTTCTGGTAACCATTACTGAAAACTAAAGATGTCATCACGACATGTGCACTTTATAAACGACGCCATCACCAGAACTTGACCAGAAAAGATAAGTTTGTGGAACTGCCACAGTCCAATAGCGTTTGACAGAACGACGTCTGTCGGGTTAGCTAGTTACAAAATAAAATGGCTATTCTTGTTTCATCATAAAAATGACTTTAATGGCACTTAACACAAGCGGAAATTTCCAAATTTTATCATATCTATGAAATTATTTGAGATTAGAAATAGCTTATTATTAAAAAGTTGTAGTATCATTAAATATTAAAATTTTTAATTTTAAACATATTTATATATTTATTTAGCACTGCATCTTAAGACCCATTCGGATTATACGCTTAAGTACTGATTACGCTAATGGGTTAGGAATTGAGAATGTTGAATTTAGAGGAGGTGAGCCCGCATTTGATTGGAGGGAGAGTGAATAACCATTTAGGAAAAACCACCCCAGTTCACCCGATCGAGATTCAAACCTCGATATCCCCGTCCTCAGCAGTCTAGCGCAACACGAAACTAGCGCGTTAGCTAACTCCACCACCGAGGCGGGTATTAATTTTATAAAATTAATTGTTTCTGAGGCATATATGTGGGTAACTTTAAATTATAAAATTAATTGTTATGCACTTTGGAGGACAGATATGGTCCTCTTTCTAAAGGTTTCTGTAACAATGTATATTATTTCATGTATGAACTTTGTAGGTATGTTTCTGCAACAATATACATTATTTTGTTTCACAAATCTTAAGATTTTTTATAAAATTAATCTATTTCAAGATAAAGTGTGAGATGCGCCAAGCCATTTTTTTAATTGCATCATTACAATTTATTTACAATAAGTTTAATTGCACAGTTTTATCCTAATAATTAGAGTTTTATGTTCAGATAATATGTATTATTTGCGCTTTATGATAATAATTTAAAATGTGGATACTGTGGGCCCCATTCCTGAGGTAGGCGGGCGCCACACGAGGTGCTCACACCTTGGACTGGTTTTATTTCTCTCTCTCTCTCTCTCTCTCAGTTCATATGTCTCTCTGTGTGTTGCACCACCAAGTGTGTCATCTGCCGGGAGTCCTTGGTTCGTGGCTTACCGCAGCTCTCAAAGGCAGAGTGGGTCGTCGACCCCTATAAAGACACGCGAGAGGACAGTGGGCGTTGGAATGGATACTGGGTGAATAGGGAGGTAGAAGCTGGGGGGCAGGGGGACTGGAAATACCTCACACTTCACTCCTTCACCTGCCTTGAAGCGAATCAAGGTGAGATATTTAGTCCAGCCTATATTAAATAACTATATTCGAACCTGACTAACTGATCATGACAGACTCACCGGAAATTCTAGAAACTTTTGAAAAAAAATAGAAATAACTTTATTTATTTTTATTTTAGCACCAAGTCCTACTACCTGTTAAGGTTATACGCATAAGTACTAACTATGCTAATGAGTTGGGGATGAGTAAGGTGTAATTTAGAGGAAGTGTAACTGCATTTGTAATATCTTATGTAGGCACAAATATCACCCCAAATAATCAACTAATAATGAAAATTGAATACAAGATAAAAGGGTGTTAAAAATTTCACAAACTATTATAAAAATAGGATTTTTTTTTAGTTTAAAGTCAAAATTTCGCAGGTAATTGCAGGGAGAAATCTGCCTCTTCGACAGCCTATTATTTCACTTATGTTCTTTGTTAAGTCTGATAATCTTTTTTCCTATTTGTTTTTCTAATCTTAATATATATAACTCTTCTGTACGTGTGTATGTCATTGAACTCCTCCTAAACGGATGGACCGATTTTGATGAAATTTTTTGTGTGTGTTTGAGTGGGTCCGTGGATGGTTTAGATTCACAATTGGACCCGGTAGGTGGCGCTGCAATCGGGTTCTAGGATTTTTTTGGGGGGGAGGGGGATTTTTTAAAGGATTTTTTGCATATCAGAATATGTAACCTCAAAATTTAACCCCCACCACCTCCTCAATATTTATAATAATTAATATAATATTAATAATTGACCGTTAAAAAAATCATAAATTCATCAATAATTGACCGTTAAAACCTTCTTAAAATTTCATGAATAAATGAACTTCTGAGAATAATTCATAGTTATGTTTGTTTTTTCGATACAGCTGATATTTGTGGAGTTGGCGAAATACCAAAAATGAAAAGATGTTTTATTTTGTATGTTGTCTTGACAAACACTGAATTTGTAATATTTGTGTAACTCACTCATTGGAGTTCATTGTGAATTTGTAATTGTAATGATCACATAGTATTTGTTTTATTATCGAAATCAATTAGGCCACCCAAACGAAAAGCCAACGTTCGGGCAGGACAACGTCTGTTGGGTCCGCTATTAATGTATATAATTTATTTTCTCATATCTTGTGATCACCCTTAGGCAAATGGATTGCGTTTGTTTGTGCACTCAGTTTATGGGCTGATTCTGGTTTCGTTTCAAAGATTGTTACCAAATTTAATGGTAGATATATTTGATATAGAATTATCATGGTTATCGTGATATTGTAAAAGAATACAATTTATAAATCGTACATTTGGATGTAGAGCATCCTAATTTGATATAGTTTTGATATTTTTCTGTCCGTATGAGCTATTCGAACACCATCCTCGACTAAACATCCTATAAATCTAAAATTTGGAATCCCGATTGGCCTTAAGATAATAAATGTTCTCTAGAAACAACCAAAAAACTAAAATTTAGAGAGGTGTATTCAAATTAGCGGATTGGATTAGGCCAAAAACGTTGAAAATGAATCATTCCTTATACCAACTGTAAACTGTTACAATGCAAATTTGGTTCGTTTTAACTAAATCACACCCATTTATGCTATGCTGTGTCACTTTTTTTTTTTTTTTTTTTCGCCAGCAGGAAAGAATTCAAGATTATGTGGATAGAGAAGTTACAACTTAACCTTTAAAAGAATAATCAGCTTTTAAAACACGCTCAGATTATATCTCTATTTTGATTACTTTCATGTTTTTAACACAATTTAAGCCAACAAAGGATTAGTATTTAAATGATAGTTTAATATTTGGCTACTACTCCCTGTATTCTATTGGTTTATTTTGTATACTAAAAATCACAAAGCTACTTCATAGATTCTCCGTGCGCAGAACGGGTACACCAATTATTAAAAAAATAAGATTTTTTTCGTAACTGATTTTGACCGCATCGGTGGTCGAATGGTCTAAGGCCGGGATGGAAAACCTGTTGCCTTTTGAGATGTTTGATGCGGCCTTTTCGTATATTTTGTCAATTATGTATCTTTATCGTTTTAATTATATATTCTAAACGGCAGATATATTAAGTTAAAATATAACTGTCTTTAAAGCATAGTGTAAAAAAAATAAGAGCTCTTTTCGAGCTATCTATTTATGATTGGCACACTATCTTACTTTGACAAAAATTATTATAATTGACATGAGGAATCTGTGAAGTCATATGTGGCCTTTTAATGTCAAAATTACCACCCCTTCTCTAAGGCGTCACACTCGCAAAAGACTAGACTGCCGATGACGGTGAGGTTGGGGTTCGAATCCCAGTCAGGTGTACTGAGGCTGTTATTTCCTAAATGGTTTTCCATTCTTCCTCCACGTAAATATGGCTACACGTCCTATAAATTCAAACTTCCTCATACCTAGCAAATTGACGTAATAAGTACACTTGAGTATAAACCGAACGGGTAGTAGCTAGTAAGACGCTCTGCTAAAAATTAAATAAATACAAACAAACTGATTTTGAAAATAAAACAGTTTTGCTACTGGTGAGGAACTAGCGGTGTTTCTTGACCATATGAGGGATTTAGCCTGTTGGGGATTATTATATACAGAGAGAATGAAACTTTGTAGGGTGTCATACCCTCATAAACAATCTTGTATGTTGTATTTTATTCATATAAAGAATATTCTCTATAGTGGATTTTTAATCACAAAGATAGTAAGAATTAAAATTTAGCTTATTTGAACTAAACATCCACAGAGGGAACAAAGCTGGTTGAGGGTATTATCCTCACAATAATTTCAACTTAATATTTTTAACTAATTAACTACGGTATGTAAAGAATATCACTAAGAAGGTATTAATACAAGCATAGGGAATATAGCTTTTGCAGATTATATTTTGCATGAATATACAAATTAAATAATGTAACGTTGAAGAGTATCTAAAATAAATACATAAAAACACAGCTGTATGATCAAATTGTCATATGCACTGTATGATCACATATATCATATGTAACATTTACTGCTAGTCCAAGTATTACCAAACTATTTTAATTTAAAAGCAAACATTTTATTTGCGAATTTAAATAAACTTTAAATAGGATACACTGCATATCATAATATTTACATTTTATTTGAAAAAACGTTAGTTTTAGTAAATTTTGTTAGAAATACTACCTACAGTATTGGAATGCCAAAGAAATAAATATGTTAGACTAGACTACCGATTGCAGGAGATCAGGGCTCGAATCCCTGTCAGGTGTACTGAGGGTGGTTTTCCAAAATGGTTTTCCACTCTCCCTCCACATACTTCCTCTAAATTCAACCTTCCTCATCCCTATCTCACTAGTGTAATTAGTACATATGCGTATAACCTGAACCGGTAGTAAGACTTGGGGCTAGAGAAAAAAGTAATATCGAATATTGCGTTGGGACAGTTATACATTTTGGCGTGTATTTTCAACAGAAGAAACCCCCCACCCTCTAAAACCATCTCTCCTCTACAACGGTCCGGTGTCATTTGTCCGTTTTATGGCACACCAAGGGCGATTTTTCCTTAAATATTTGTCCGCTTTCTCTCAACGCAAATGATGGTACACTTCCTCTGAATCATACCTTACACATCTTGAACACATGATCCTAATTAATGTATATGCGTACAACCCGAACGGATAATGAGATGCTATGGAGTGAAAAATAATATTTTCCAGATGATCGACCCACAATATTGGCCTCCAGTGGGTGTGTTTTGTAGGCCTACATCAAATTTACAATACAACTATTCTGGAACCTACTGAGTAAGATCAGCACCAGCGTGGTTGACTCTTACAAGGTAGGCTGGGATTCAATGTCAGTCGGGTGCACCAACGTTTAGTTTAATGAGCACCAATGGTTTTCCATCAACTCTGAAGCCGATACATATTTATAAGTACAGTTTGATTTAGATAGGAAGAAACTCATTTGATAATTA
The DNA here is from genome assembly GCA_033556935.1 of Timema podura. NCBI lineage: Eukaryota > Metazoa > Arthropoda > Insecta > Phasmatodea > Timematidae > Timema > Timema podura. Next base: position 41,714,124 of record JAVRXN010000002.1, read on the forward strand.
GAAATTGTTCCAAAAAGCTTGACGTAAATGTATATGTCAAGTTATTTTATCTGCAGTTGCCACTTTTGATAGATAGTATCAATTCCTATAAAACAACAATATATTTAATTAATAATATCAATATTGACAACAACAAAAAAAGCGTGTATTTACTAAATGTTTCTTACTACCAAAATTATACTAAGCCTATTATAATACGGAATTTTATTGTGCTATGATGTCCCGTGATCGTGATCCAATTATAGTGCTATCGTATTTAATTGGGATATTTGCCCCGTGATCGAGCACCAATTATAACGAAATAGGGTTTTATTATGATGACGACATGTTCATGCCTTACTGCTCACTTGCACGCGTTTATGTGATTTGATTATTTCTTATATTTAATCTTATTAAATGAACAAGACTTTTGATGTTGCACGCGATTTATTTAAATGATTCCAACTTCGGCGCTGAAGATATGATATTAAGTGATACAGTTTTTGTTAAATTACAGATTGTTTTTCTGTGATTTTACTCTGTAATATATTACTGTGTACTCTGTGGATTTAAGTTACTGGCACTGTATTTATTTTACCGGTACTGTATGGAGCTATGTTACTACTGTCTTATATTACCAGCATTATTGCTAATATATTACCGGCACTGTTATAGTATTCTGTAGATTTATATTACCAGCACTGTTAATATGTGTTACTACTTTGTACTGTAATAATAATATTTAACACCGCGTCTTACTACCCGTTAGGGTTATACGCTTAAGTACTAATTACGCTAATGGATTAGGAATTGGGAAGGTTGAATTTAGAGGAAGTGAACCCGCATTTGCGTGGAAGGAGAGTGTAAAACCATTTAGGAAAAACCACCCCAGTTCACCCGACCGAGATTCGAACCTCGATCTCCCCGTCCTCGGCGGTCAAGCTCAACACGACTAGCGCGTTAGCCAACTACGCCACCCAGGTGGGTCTTTGTACTGTAGATTTATGTCATTACTATTTTTCTTACCGGCACTGTTGTGGATTCATACGCACAAGCTGCTTATATATGACCTACCCCCTGCCTCTTGGACCCCTTATCACCAGTGTCAAAACTAACCAATAGAAAAACTCCTGGCGACCTGATAAAAAGGCTGGCTTCCTATTGGGTAGAGGGAGCCAGCGAGTCACAAGATCTTTTAACACAACGGAGTTGATCTTTTAAAGAAAAAATAAGTTTTAAAACGTAGTGTATTGAAATTAATTCTAAAAGCGAGTGTTTTACCATGGATGAAGTATTTAAAGAAACTTTACATACAGTACTTTTAAGAAAAATACACTTCATTTGTGACTTTTTGAATATATGATAGGAGTCCAAAACAGTACCATTACAAGCCCACAGGTAGAGGAGTTATAAGCTACCCTTACAAAAAAAAAGCACTTCAATACACCCGGTTAGAATTCGAACCATCAACGGAAAACTGGACTACACTGGATATCATCGCTGAGGAAACTGTATGGTTACTATTGGGAAACAGCATTGTTATTCTCTTGTTTTAGTGTGGCCAATCTCCCCTAGAATTAAAAATAAGTTACGCAACTCTGGTTAGTCGAGGTTGCCAGTAGCTCTTTCTTACCCAAGTACACCACCATCATATTTGGCAACAGTTAGCGGAGGGAGAGCAAAGAGGAAGTTTTTCTCCGTTAAACCTGCGGTCCCCTCAGAGGTGATTTTGGGTGCATGCGTTATTTACACCTTTGTACGCATACCCAACTGTACGGGTGGCAAAAAAATAAATAAAAAATTGAAGTGAAGAAAACAATATAGTGTTGTTTTTTTAAGTAAAATTTAATCTTTCAGTCAAGGCTAAAGCTATCTTAAAAGGACTGTACCTAAAAAAATTCACGGAAACTCGTAGATTGAATCTTTAAATCAAAGGATTCTAGCCACCGTCAACTGACGTCCCCTATGTTGAAAATGGCGTGTGTGTATGTATGTGTGTTGTGTGCTTGCGCGCGTGAGTGTATATATAAGCAGGAAAGTCATTACCGAGCTGACGATAAAGAGAGTAGAGGAACAAAAAAAAAAAAGTTCCAAAGCAAGGAAATGAAATCCGCGCGCGTCAAGTGTGGCTGGTAGGGGAGAATAAGGGGAGGATATCAGTGAATCTTTTGTTAACTTTTATTCTCCCATACCATCGTGAGCTGGTCATTGCGCGGTCGGATACTTCTCGCTGCGGGGCTTCCCCTGTTACGTTCTTACGGACAGGCTTCATTTGCATGCAAATTAAAAGTATATAGGATAGTGTTTTACATTCAGTTTTCAATTATGTGTAAGCGGATCACATTGTTAGTGCTTTACCACTTACAACCTTATTTTTTGTGTGTTCTTTTATTAAATAAAAATTGAAATTAATTTTAAACTAATGGTTTTTATTTTGTTTTGATTTTTCCGCCAGTCTTAGTACCCGTTTGGCTATACGCATACATTAATTACTTTAATGGATTAGGTATAAGAAAGGTATAATTTTACGAGAAATGTACGCAAATTTACGGGTGGGAGATGAGAGAAAGAGAGAGAAAGAAGAGGGGGAAACCATTTATAAAAACCATCTTCAGTAACCCGACAAAAATTCAAATCCAATCACCCCATTATCGGAAATACAGTCGAAAATGACAGTGATGCGTTAATCATTCAACCATCGACGCGGATATCAAATCGTTTCGATGTTTATTAAGTGCCTATATGGTTATTCACATGGTCTAGAGGCGTCAGTCTCGTAATAGACTAATAATCGGTTGAGGTTCGAATCTTGGTCAGGTGCAATGGATTGGTTTTACATAATTATGCGATGTCTTATTCAGTTTCACGTTAATGCGGTGCACTTCTTAAAAAGGTTTTCATACCTACCTTCTATATGAATCCGTTAATAAATATGGTATAAGAAATTATAGCTAAAATTTAAATATTTATTAAAGATTCCCAATTCACATCCAATCCTTCTTACTTAGTTTTAAAATAACGCTTACGACACATAAGTGAGTAAAATATACAAAAGTAAATAATTAATTAAAATTAAATATAAGCCCTTATAAATTTTACTACAAACACTTCTGTATAACGTGGTGTGTTTTACGGACCGTGTTATGTTGCCATTTGAGTTTGAATTTTGTTTATTTTTTATTTACATTAAATAAACTCGGTCGACGTTATTCAAAATTCAAATACAGCTATAATTACTACAAGTGAACAAAAGTTTTTTTTAAGCACCACGTAATAATATATGTTCAGCTTATACTATCATATGTGTACTAATTACGCTAGTGAATTAGGATGAAGAAGGTTGAATTTAGAAGAAGTGTACCCACATCTGCATAGAGGAAGAGTGAAGAACCATATAAGGAAAACCCACCATAAGGTATTCCCTCTAGGATTCGAAACCCAAACTCCCTGTCATCAACAGTCTAGATTATTGTGAGTGACGCCTTAGACCATGCGAAACGGAAGCAAGTTAAACCAATTGGCTGAAGGTTTGAAACTGTTCCTTGGTGTTTCATGTAGAATTATAGTTATATATATTTTCTACTCGGAGGATATTAATGGTTTAATCCATGTGCAAGGGATGAAGAGGTGTTTATGTGGTAAAACCTCGGTAATCCGAAGTAACTGCGGGACCGAAGCGTGTTTGGCTTAGAGAAAATTCGGATTAAGTGGGATAATACGGTAAGGTTGTCGGAGTGAAAGTGTTTTCTCACAAATCTTAAATTATATTTAAAGAGTTTTATAAATTTTACATCCATTTACAGAAAAGCCTAGTGTGTTGACTACAACTTGTAAACACTTAACATATATTATCATTAGTTTCTTGTAACTTTCTTTTAACTTTTGAGTTTATCAATTAAATATATTTCATTTGGATTAAATTATTGTTTTATTCCCCGTATTTTACAAAAAATTTGTTTGGATTATCCAGAGTTTTGAACTACCAGGGTTTAGTCTAACAGGGTTTGACTGATGTATATGGAATGAGTCTGTATTATTGCGTGGCTAAAATGGGAAACTACAGTAATGCATTCATGTGTGTTGAATTCAACAGCAATCTAGTATATGGTGAGACACCCTTCTTTGACCATGTGTCCAAGAGTGCAGGTCTTTAATTAAGAATATATATTACTATAATTAAAGAGCTATATATGATTTATTTTAAATAGATTTTCGGATAGTAAATTTAGCAAAAAACGTGCTCCTTAAATAAACTAAAGTTAGTCATCCCTACTAATTTCTAATTTTAATTTTTTAGCACTACGTCTTACTACCAGAGTGAGTTATTCAAAAACACTAAGTTCTAATTACGCTATGTATTTTTAAGGATGAGGAAGATTGAATTTAGAGGAAGTGTACCCGCAATTGCGTGGCGGCAAAGGGGAAAACATTTAGAGAAAACAACCTTCAGTACACTCGATCGAGATTTGAACCCCAATCTCCCCGTCATCAGCGGTTTAGTCTATTGAGAGAGTGAATCCCTATTATTAATTATGTTTACTAATATGAACGCACCCACACAAGTGGACACGTGTCTCTCATAAGACCTGGTTGTCTGATAGTGTAAAGGTCTGGATTCAAATCTCAAACGTGTATACAGAGGTATTTTACCAATATATTTTTTCACTTTTCCTCCACGTAAATGTGAGTACATATCTCTTTTTCTAACTTTTTTCATATGCATATCATTATATTGTAAACATTTTCACAGTCAGGACGAGAATTAAAATGTGGTGCATGAAACACAGAGACAGACGCCATATTTTATAACAATATCTATATATTCAAGAAATAGCTACTCCTTTTTTCTCTCCAAGTTTCAAATCTATTTCTTAGAATAGAAAATTTGGAAAGCCAAAATTCTTTGAAACCTGTCTCGCCACATAAAAGGGAACGGAATATTGAAGAGACAAGATTATTTGACTCTTGAAATGGCTCTAGGGAAGAAATCTGCCGTGCTGTTGTCTTTACCATTTTACATCGCTTCTATCGACATTCACCACCCACTCCCTCCAACCCCCTCTTTTTTTTTTTTTTTTTTTGTTACTTACGGCCGATGGATGCAGCGCAATTGGTTGAGGAGATGATGGGGGGGGGGGGGGGGGGGGATATGGGATGGAAAGAGCTTCAAAGTCAAATGGGACGTCAGGAAACTTCTTTTATGGTGATATTGCCGGGAAACTTTGTTGCAGGTATATTTGTAACAAGTACAAGTAAAATATTTGTTACTTTGAAAGACTCTAAAAGTTGTGTCAGTCGTCACATCTTCTGTTTGAACAGATTGAAAATAAATTATGTATATTATTATTATTTACCACTCGTATCGGTGGGTAGGTGGGCTAAGGCGTCAATTTCACCTTGTGTGAACTGCTGGTGACAGGAAGTTTGGGTTATGATTTCGATGGGGCACAGAAGATGATTTTCTCTTTAGGTTTTTAATCTGAATTTAGGCAAATGAGGGCAAACTTCTCTGAAATTCTACCTTACTTATCTATTCCCCATAAGTGTAAATATACGTGTATCCTAAGTGTGTAGAAAGACTTGGTGCGAAATATAACTAAGATACAACGCAAATGAGCTATTCTAAGAGCCCATCTCACTGCCGATGTATGATATTAGATACAAGATTACGCTCGAACCATAAATTTCATTGAAGTACGTTATTCTTGCTTTAGTCACGGACAACCATAAAATTGGTAAAAGTGATATTGTTTTCATTTTGAAAAAAAAATATAATCTGGTTGTAAATTTTAAATATTTTAAAATGAATTTCACTGGTCTTAAATCCATTGGTTTTTGATGAAACCTAAGGTGGGAATGATGGAAGGGGAAAATTGGTCCGTGTTTTTTCAGTTTTTAAATAAAAAAAATTTTTTATTCAAAAGAATTCAAATATTTATCTCGTACAAACATATAGCTTAATTTTCTTTATTACCTGCTTCGGTGGCCGCGTGGTCTAAAGCGCTACTCTCGAAGTAGAATAGACTGCCAAATAATGGAAGATCGGGGTTTGACCTCAGTCAAGAGCACTGAGGGTGTTTTTTATAAATGTTTTCCACTCTCCCTCCCGTAAATGTGGGTGCACTGCCTCTAAATTAAACCTTCATAATCGCTAACACATTAGAGTTATTAGTACATAGGCGTATAGCCCGAACGGGTAGTAAGACGCGGTGAAAATATAAAATATATATTTATTTACTTGGTGACCTTAACAGTTCTTAAATATCTGTTAAGGGTGTCTGTAATTTAATGAGAACTTTTTCTCTTCATTTAATAAATTTGTCATCTAATGCCCTTCTGCTCTTGACAGATATTTAACAACTGTTAATATTACCATGTGAATAAAATTAAGCTCTATGGTTCTACAGGAAATATCCTACTGATTTTTGACCAAAAAATATTTTGCTATAAAATCTGCAAAAACACTGACATTTTCTCGAGTCCCCTGCACTCCCACCGCCCTTAAATGTGATGCCTGTTTCTAGTTGTTTTAATTAACAAAGTTAAGCGTCGTGAGGTGAGAAATGCTCTTAAAATGTTTAGAGAGCATGAGGAGCTCTAGATATTGTGTCTTATCTTTTTCTGTGTGTGTAATATTCCTCTTACTAGCCATCCGGCCTATCTGATATTTATTTTAAAGGGAAATTTGAATTTATTAGGGAATGTACCCACATATGAATAGAGGAAGACCCGCCTCGGTGGCGTAGTTGGCTAACGCGCCAGTCGTGTTGAGTCAGACCACCAGGACGTGGAGATCGAGGTTCGAATCTCGGTCGGGTGAACTGGGGGGGTTTTCCTAAATGGTTTTCCACTCTCCCTCCACGCAAATGCGGGTTCACTTCCTCTAAATTCAACCTTCCAATTTCCTAATCCATTAGTGCAATTAGTACTCAAGCGTATAACCCGAACGGGTAGTAAGACGCGGTGCTAAAAAAAATTAAAAATTAATTAAATAGAGGAAGACTAATAAAATATTAAGGAAAATCCCCACAGAACACCTAGGCAAAATTGAAATCACGATCCTATCTAACCAAATATTAAAGATCAAAAGTGCAATAATAGTATCCCCAAAACAAAATAAATATTTTAATTTAATAAATATAAAAAATAAAAAGTTGTATTAATCACATCTAAACTCTTGTTAAAATTTAAAGAATACAAAAAAAAAGGCTGTATCAAATAGCTAAGTTTTGAAAACCCATATTTGATATTGTCTTGAGAAAGCACTGAACCAAGAGTTAGGAAAATAAAATTTTCTATTCTCAATTTGACTTCATCTTCAATTATTTAGGTCTTTATTCATACACGATTTGTTTGTCTATATTTATTTAAACAAAAACTTGTTTGTTCCACCAATTATATTTCTTATTTGTTTGTTTCTTAATGGATGACGGAGAATTGTTTTGAAAATCTCTATAGCGAATGTATACTAGACTTACACAATCATTGGAAAATATTATTAGTTTTTATTTTTAAAGAAAGCTGCAGCCAATATGCTCAAAACCATTCGGTTTAGAAATCCTGTCATTTTTATTATTTAGCACTGCGTCTTACTACCCGTTCGGGTTATACGCCTTAACGATAATTAGTTGTATAGAGAAAGATCAAAAATATAACAAATTGGAGGTAAAAGGACTTTATTGGGTGTTGCAATTTCTTAATTTTATTTTACAAATTGCATTTTACTACACAACTGGGTTATCCACTTACGCACATTGGGTAGGGGCGAGTAAGATAAAATTGGGAAGAAATGTACCCATGATTGAGTAGTGAGAGAAAGGAAATTGACAAAGATTTTAAACCCCGGCCTTTCCATCTCCGAGAAAAACCAAATGAGACTAGCTTTACTTTGAGTCAGAGCACCCACCAAAGCTGATTGTTATATTCCAAAACACCCTTCTTACCACAGTCTTAATGAAGCACTACTTTGTTAAGTAAAATAGTCATTCTCCGGGGTTTTACTTGACATTACTGTACATTGCATAGTTGGCGCAGCATTTGAGGGGAAGACTGGTTTGGGGCTGTAGAAATGTGTGGGGGGTGGAGAGAGACTCATGGAAAGACAATATTTACATTTCAACTGCTGTGCGTGTGAGTGTGTGTGTGTATGTGTGTGCATTGCTGCAGTGCTGGAATTCCATTGAGAGGCCATCTCCCAGGCACGAGAAAATGTGCTCGAGACCCCGGAGAGATTGTGCGGGTTTATTTGATGGCTAGAGAAATAGTTGAACTGTTGTTTTTACAGGAGCTTCTGCTACACAATTTGGGATTCTTAGTGAACTGTAAAAACACTTTGTAAGTAGCTTTTAATCCCTCATACCCCCAACTTCTTTCACAGGGTTGTAGATAAGCTTATTTAGAGCCTCTCGGGACTAGAAGTAAGCCCTTTCAGAGTTGGGAATCATCGAAACCTTTTCTAATATAACGGACCAAAAAAATAAATTATTCCATTACGGAGGAGCGAAAATATATATGGTTTGGGGGATGAGTTTAGCTTTGTCTATAGAAGGCCTTATTTGGGTAGAATCTATATTCTATATTCTAAATAACTAACAGCCTTTGTTTATTGATTTTCACCTAACTTTTTGCATCCATTTCTTGTAAATTAGTTGCAACAGTGTTTATTCTGATGAACGAATTGATTACATGTTTATGTTTTTTTTTATTTTACACATGAAGAATACATCAATAAACAAAAAATAAATGTGGCAAATTGCTTATTTGAAGTGTATAAAATATCGATATAGTTATATTGCAATTGAAACGAAAGTAAACTATAAAGTGAATTAATAATAAAATACTACTTTGTAGAATCTTTGTAGAATAAAATACATCAAGCATTATGGTATATTCTCTGTGCCATATATGGAGTAAATTTAAATGTGTACAATCAAAGGTGTGAACAGAAAGTATAGAATAATATTTTTTCTATAAATCAAATTTGGTTTGAAAGTCTCATCTCTCAAATATCTAAGATATATTTTGGGGGAAAAGATAATTCAGGCAGATGCAATTATTATTCAAAGATTTAAGGTAGTCCTAGAAAATATAAGTTACTTCAAAGTATCTCACCCTAACATAACAAATTAAAACTACCTTTGTGAAATTTAAAACTTAACGTGCATCATTATGTAATATAGGCAAGACTAAAGGAAAACTTGAACACTTCCGAAATTTTGTATTAATATTTGAAAGACTAAGGATTCGGCCAGACTAATAAGCGTGCGTGCGAGCGAGCGCGTGATTATCAGTTAGCTCTTGATAGTTGTTGACGAGGAGGCAAAGGTTCGAATCTTGGCTCAGTGAACTGAGGGTGGTTTTTTGACAAGTGATTTATTGTTGCGGTTTTCCCATCCTCTAGTTTTATATATATATATATATTATATATATATATATAAAGATATATATATATATGTCATATATATATGATAGGTATGGTTTATGATCTTACCAATTAAATTAGGCCATTAGTAGCAATTGTGCTAAATCTATCGATTATAATAAAAATATCAAAATGATATTTTCCTAGCACTTAATGAACCAATGTTAACTTTAATTTTTTTTAAAGAACTATAGCGGTAGTGCTGCAATATTAATCTACTCACTGAATATAGGTTAAATAATCGCAATATCTAATGTACTTATTGAAAAAACTAATTGTACTTCCCATGTGGACTATACGCCTTCTAATTACGCTATTGGGGTAGTGATGAGAAAGGTGGACTTAAGAACAAATGTACACGCATTTAAGTGAGAGTATGGTAAACCATTATTGAAAAATCCCCCTACGTATAGTACTGTACATTCAGTAGGAAGTTGCAAAATCCAAAATGAAATGATAAAAAATGTCAAGTTACTGTCCAGGCTCCTTTTATTTTCTCAACTTTTACAGTTGCTCGCTGACTTAGTTTGCTGTAGTTGTCTCGTGTTTAGGTGAATGGCACTGCTAGAATAACTTCCAAAATACACAGTGAGCTCATTGATTATCTTTTGTGGCATCTAGTCGCATTTGTGAAATCATTATATAAGTAGTTTATAATATATAACCCACTTAAGTGGCCAAACGGTCTAAAGCATCACGTTCGTGTTAGACTGGCCTGCATATGATGGGGAGATTGGAGTTCGAAAACCGGTTGGGTCTATTGAGGGTTTATTTTCCTAAAGGGTTTCCTGGTTTCCTTCCAAGCAAACGTGAGTGTATTAACTCTAAAATATCTCCTTCCTCATCCCTATCTAATTAGAATAATGATCATATATGCGTATAATCTGTACAACTAGTAAGATGCCGTGATAATGATGAAGATAATTAATAGCTTGGGATTAACCTCAAGCTCATTTTATTTGTAAGTAATGAGTTCAGGTTTAAAATTACGACTGGGGGTAGTGGGAATGATTTTTCCTAAATGGTTCCCCCTTCTCCCTCAAAGCAAATAAAGGTAGGTACATTTTCTCTAAAGTGTAATTAAATGCAGATAGCCCAGAAGGTTTGTAGGATTCAGTGAAAATAATTATTTAAAAACTAGGATATGAACGCTTGTAGGTTATGAAGGGGTTGCTATGCTATCAAAGACATAAGTTGGAGTCAAACCCAGCAAAAGGTTGGAGACCACTGTGCAATGTGTTAGGGATTAGGAAGGTATAACAAAGAGGAAATGTGCGTGGGGAGGACTGGAAAACAACTTAAGGGAAAACCAAACTTCAGTACACGCGACCAGGATTCAAAATTTGGTTCCCACGTCGTTGGCAGTCCAATTTTTTGCCAGGGTGAAGCCTTGGAGTTAAAACAATTAACCACTCAAACGGATAATATCTCTTGGATTATAAAATTGAATTGAATGATTTAAACAAAGTTTTGAGAAATAAATAACAAAATTATATAACTTATTGATAAAAATTTGTATTAAAAACTTGCGCTTACAAATAAAAAATACATAACGAACTTAAACAATATAAATTTCTTGTACAGTTGTTCACGTTATCTAAGTCCAAAGCATCAATTTTACACTATACAGCATTGTCGATGATGGTGGGGCTGAGCGGGGGTCAAGGTTCGAAACTAAGCCAGTGCACTGGAGTTTTCTATATCGTTGTTTCCCCACACTTTTCTACGGTAAGGCAAGTGCACTTCCTCTTAAACTATTCTCCTTATACGTACTCCTAAGAACAACAGTTAATATTAATTATTATTATTATTATTGAAACGTCTATTACTACCCGGCCGGGTCACCCACAGTTAATCACATTAATGGGTAGAGATGAGGGAGATCGAATGTAGAAAAAATGTGCCTGGATTTGAGCGGAGAAAGAGGGGAATTTTTTTAAAACAAAAAAACGCTGAGTATATTCAGTTGGGATTTGAACACTGACCTCCACTTCACCGGAAAACCTGACTAGACAAACATGACGTCTTAGCCCGCATGCACAGCGATGTGTGTAGGCCATTAATGATTACTATTTTGTAATTTGATTTTTTTAGCCTAGGATACAAATAAAAATAGCTGTCCGGTTAAAACAACCTATTACTCAATGTATAAGTTAATCATGTGAAGTCAATGTATTTTAATTCAACACATACGTATAAAGTATCATTACAGGTCATATACTTTATGGTTACTATATTTTATGTTGTATTTTAGTTGTAGTTGTTAAAAAGTACCAACCTGTTGTAGGTAATGGTCACATTGTTCAGCACTAGAACAAATAAAATAAAAGCAAACAGGTATGATTATTACTACTACTATTTTTTTTATTAAAATGAACTTATATCAGCATTCCAAAGGTTGTATCTATAAAAAACGCGACACAGCAGTACAAACATATTATATATACTTCTTTGTAATTTTTTACAAGCCTTTGAAATACTGGTTTCAGTTTAAATAGGCAAACGTTATGTATGTTGGAGGTGGAACGGTTGAAGACTTTCTCCACTTCAATTATTTCGGTTCTAGGTTCCCGGTTCTCGTTTTCAAATCACACCCAATCGTACAACCTAATCTAAAGCCATTTGAGCTCTACCAATGCTTATAAATGTCACATAACTTACCTTGCTAGCTAGTCCTATGAAAATAACTCATTTTTAGACAAAATTAAGTATTTATAACTTTAAGTTTCAATCAAATATTCTTTACAATATATATGTATATATTTGTGAGAATTTTTTTAAACAAAAATATCCAAAAACTGATGAACCAAGAACTGACTTTCTAAGAACCAAAATCAGTTCCAGTTTTCTTAAGGTGGGAGTGTAAAGGAAGTGAGAAAAGTTAATTGTTTTTGCAGAATTTATAGGTAAATCTATTTTTTTGACAGAATAAATCAAAATATTTCTCCAGTAGAAACATATAGTTTAATTTTTTTTCACATGGTGAGCTAAATACAATTCTTAAATATCTGTCAAGGGTGTATTAAAATCTAATGAAAACTTTTTCTATTTATTTAAAAAGTTTTTCATCTAATGCCACTATGATTACGACAAATATTTAATAACTGTTGTTATCACCATGTGGAGAGAATTAAACACTTTATTTTTACTAGAGCAATATTTATTTATTTATTTTCCAGAGAAAATGCTTTCCTATAAAAATATTAAAAACGCTTAGCTTTTCTCCCGTCCCCTACAACAACCCATCTTTAGTAAGTATATTGCTGTTAATCATTCACTCACCGTGTGGCTTTCCACGTAGTTCAGTAAATAGCCCAACTGTATAAGTTTCCCGAGTTAGAATCAATTTAAGTGAAGATCAAAAAATGTTAATAGGAAATTGTGTATGTTTCCTTTTAATAAGTCTAACGTCCGACGTGTTCAATCCTAGAACAAGCTAATATATATTAATGACTAGCCTATGTGATCATTGAATTCATTTATTATTTTAATTGTATTTATTGAGTAATTTACAAACCAAAATGTTATATCAGCACATCACTTACAAACTAACATGACTTAGGACAGTAGGCCACTCTAATGCTACACAACCATCCCTATTACCTGGATCTTTTTTTTTCATCCCCAGGTTTTATTACCTGTTCAGGTTGCACGCATATATAATTACACTATTGGGTTAGGGATGAGGAAGGAGCTATTTTAGAGGCAGTCTACCCACATTTGTTTGGATGGAGAGTAGGAAATCATTTAGGAAAAATCACCCCCAATGACCCAAAAGGAATTCGAACCCTGAGCTCCTCGTCATCAGCAGGCCAGTCTGACACGAGAGTGACGCCTTAGACCATTCGGCCACTGAGGTGGGTGCTTGGATGGTTACTAAATTGAATAGAAAGACGAGCCCGTAAACAAAAAGTAACCTACATATTTATATTTGTCAATTTGGTGACCTGGTGGTCTAGGGGTAAGGTGCCAGACTTCTGTGCTGAGGGTCCGGGATTCAATCCTCGGTCCCGGCACAGATTTATCTGATTGCCAAACCCTTCCTTCACCTCTGACGAGACGTGTTTTAATCACAACTTGTGAATGTGAGGAATGCCAGGCCTGCACCGTGGTTCGGATTCCACGTTAAACTGTAGGTCCTCCATTTCATCTCACAATCACCCTACCATTACACATTAGCGTAAGTGCGTATAACCCGAACGGTTAGTAAGACGCGGTGCTAATAATAATATATTCGTCAACATTAAACGAAAACGAACCAGGTTCCCCTATACTTATACCATAAGGGTTACTGTAGATCTGAGTGCTCGTAGCAGGGCTACCAGTATTCCTGAACAGTTAGTAAGACGTGGTGCTAAAAAAAAATTAAATAATAATATATTTGTGGCCATTTTTCCACTTTTATTGAAAAACTGATTACTAAAAATAATTGTTACTTTGAGATTAAATTAATTAACTTGAATCGCATTGGTGGATTCAAGGACTAAATGTAATAAGGCCCATCAACTTGGGTTTTGTGGTAAAGGAGTGGTCTAATTTCAAATATCGACTTGGTATAAGGATGTTTTATTCTAAGGGATTTCCCACTCTTCCTGCGTAAAATTATGGGTACATTTCCTATACAATCTACCTTTTTCATTTCTACTTCATTAACGTAATTTGAATCAGTATATCTCGGGTGGCTAGTAATACGTGGGCAATAAAATACATATCAAGGGCAAACACTCAAAATACCAAAGATAATATACTATCTGGATATAAAAGAATATTCCTACATCATTAGGCTCAAGTAATAAATATTTTTAGCACCTGGAATAGAATCTAGTCTCTTTAACTCATTAGCGACAAAACGTACCATTTAGGGGGATATAAACTATTTAACAACCTTTCTTGTGAATTAGAATAGTAATAAAAAGTTAAATGTGGCAATCTTAAACCCTGTGTGTTTTTTTATATTTTCACATTTGGCTATTTCATCACTAGGTGTAAATTAAAGATAAATCTGTGTTCGTCTTACTACCTATCCGGGTTGTCTGCATAAATTACACTAATGAATTAGGTATGAGTAGGGTAAGTTTAAAAGAAAATGTACGTTAATTTGAATGGAGTGAGTGTGGGAAACAGATTAGTTAGATACATCCCACCAATTCACTCAGCCAGTATTCAAAACACAACATCACTCTCATGGGCAAATTGGAATCAAACTCATAATAAATCAAATTAACTTGGAGTGACGTGGTTTTCTTATCTCCACCGCACTAATGTGGGTGCACTTCTCCTAAACTATCTAACCCATCCCTAACCTTAAATTAGGTAATAAAAGCAATGATTTGAAATACACTGATATATAGTACAATACAATCGTAGGCCTACATACTGTCTCATAATTATAGTATATTGTAATTTGCCCAAAATTTCAAAAAATCGGGTATCAGTTAAATACCGTTGAATAAATTTTATTTAAAAAACAAACTTATCATTTTGTTAATCATTTGAAACTCAATAAAAAAAATACATATTTTGAATAAAATATTTAATTTCTTTTTAATTCCAAATTTTCAAAACTCATTCATTAGTAAAATATTCTTAAACTGTTTTTTCTAGAAGAAACATAATCACTCGTACGTATCATGCTAAACTCCTCCCATTTATCACTTTTGAACATAATCATTGGATCCATTTTCTAAGAATGTTGGATGTTCAAATAAAACATCCACCAGAGCAAAAATTGTGAACCATTTTCGAAAAATTTCAAATCCTCCCAAATCAGTAATCAGCAAACTAACTTTATTTAAAGAGCAAGAATTTAATTCATCGTTTCACCTTTAAGTATGAGCATATAATATTTAAATATAAATTTTCACGGAATACATACAATTGTTTCGGCTTTATCCCTTGGTATAAGCAGATATTAGAATAGACATAATTATTGTAATACCCATTTTTTTGAGTCATAGTCTCGAGGATCAAAAATCTCATTTTGCAAAAATTTATCTATGAGAAAAAATAAAATAATGAGGTATACGAAACTAAACTGACACTTTTGTCCCCGTGCCCACCAATGCAGCTCAGAGATAGATTTATACAATGGAAAATCTTAAAGAAATAGGAGGATTTTGATAAGAAGGACCATTTAGAAACTACAAACATATCTTTTTGCGATCAAAAGTGATAGCATAGTTTTAATATATTATTAGTATAATCTCAGATGTATCAATATTATCTAGCGGTGGAAGATCACATGACTTGACGTATCTTCTTAAGTCAACAACAGGAATGCTCTCAGCCCTTCGGCTGGTTAGTGTTGTCTGCACCATCTGGTAAAAGTCTTATATACTATGACATTTCAGGAAGTGTGGTGATACCCCTTTGCCTTCCACACAGAAAGTTTATGAGCGAATACGAAAGGGCTCACCGACGGCTTTACTTCCCCTCCGAAGGAATTTGTTCTGCGGATTTTTATCACTTAAGTAAAATCGGATTACCTCAAATGGGTTTGAACCCACGAACATTGGTTCCTGAGACGAGCACTATACCCCAAGACCACCAAGGTCGAAACTTGACATATTAGTGCGAGAAAATAATTGTAGTAGTAGCTTTGTTAACTTTCAGATACCGTCATTCATACCATATTCCTGCTATACTCTAGATGTTTCCATGCGATTATTCTGCTCGTCCTGCATCCTTGACGGAGCCAATAACATATAGAAAGGGAGGAAAAGGGACAGTAGAGCTGATGATGAAATAACAATAATCATAAACAAGGCTGTATATTTCTCAGTTCGTCAGGGAGTAATTGCAGCACAGATCAATTTCCCTTCCTCTCGCTTCTTAATGCCAGATACACGGCCAACTAGATGAAGTGGCGGCGCTCGAGAGAGTTCTACAAGGTGTGCATCAAAGAGGTGCCCGTTCCTCTAGACCAGGGGGGGGAGAGGAACCCAGGTAGTGTCTGAAAAATGTATCACTGGTACATGGGTCCGTTATATTATTATTATTACTACATAGTTTAGACTTAGGTGTTAATTTTAATTAAGTTGCTGTTCTTAGCACCATGTCTTACTACTAGTTCGGATTATACGCTCATGTACTAACTATGCTAATGGTTTTTAGGGATTAGGAAGGTTATATTTAGATGAAGTGTACCCGCATTTGAGTGGAGGGAGAGTGGAAAACCATTTAGGAAAGACCACCCTCAGTAAACTCGACTGAGATTTGAAACTCGATCTTCCCGTCATCGGCAGTCTAGTGTACTACAAGAGTAGCGCGTTAGACCACGCGGCCACCGAAGCGGGTTAGTTAAGCGTTATTATCCTAAGTTATGTTAGTTTGTACAAGCCCATCATCTTACGAAGAGTCTTCTGAGAGGCCTACCAGAATCCTATAGTAAGATTCTGATAGAAAGAAATGCCTTCCGTATGGTTATTTTTAAGAAAATTAGGCTATAAGTAATGTATTTATACAATAATGTATTTAGAAAGTGTAAGTTAAATTTAAATATATATTATTTGAAATACATAATTAATTTGTTATTATTACGTTTAACACTAGGGTTATTAAAGTCTTAGTCTAAAAGTTAAAAAAAATGGACTCACATTAGCGGGGAGAGGAGATGGGAAAATCACTCTCAGTGTACCCCAACCCTATTCACTGGCCTTTTAATATATTACGAGCTTGACGCCTTATACATTATTATTATTATTATTATTATTATTATTAGCACCGCGTCTTACTACCTGTTCGGGTTGTACGCACTTACGCTTATGTGTAATGGTAGGGTGATTATGAGATGAAAGTGAGGACCTACAGTTTAACGTGGAATCCGAACCACGGTGGAAGCCTGGCATTCCTCACATTCACAAGTTGTGGACGCCTTATACAATTTTACCACCAGTGCACTCATTGTAATCTAACAAATGTGTTTAGTAGGTTTTTTAGAACGTTCTTAACATAAATAGTACAGAAACCAGAACGGAACCAGCGACCCTGAGTGTGTCTTATCCTAAAACGTTTTCAACTATACCTTTACGTAAGTAAGGGTACATTTATTCTAAATTTGATCTTCATAATACCTACCTCGTTAATGTTATTAAATGCATACCTACATCCCGTAAGGTGTAAACAAAATACCTAAATCATTTATCTTAAAGGGACAGGTGTAAAAGTGTATTTTTAAGTAAATACAACATAATTCTAATGGAGAAAGAGGCTGGCAAACCATATTACTGTAGCACTTTAAAAAACGTATCCTGCCGGGATTCGAGCCTGGGCCTTCTGTATCACATTCAGCCTTGTTACCCCCCCACATGATACTGTCGGTGAGAGGAGTATTAAGTACCTGAAGTAAAAACTTCGACGTGACATGCACAACAAGACCAAAGCAATCGACTTTTTTTTTATCAGATGGATTATTTTTTATAAAAAAAAACACAACATGAAATGCGATGGATCCTTATAGACTCATATCCCCTCGAGGAACTCGCTATCAACTCTTCTCCCCTCCCTACTTGAGCCATAAATCATTTAAGGTGGGTCTTGTAGGCCTACCTACCAGGTTGGAGGTACAGTTCGAGGCAACCAAATAAGACAGAAGATCCTGAGCGGGTGAGGGCGGGAGGAGGTGGGGGGGTAGACAGTGGATGTGTGGGGAGATTGATGGAACAGTTCAGTCGGCAGATGTTAGCGTGGTACTTTTGCGTTAGAAGGGCATACACATCATATTAGTGTCTGTACCTCATTTGGGGTGCATAAAGTGCACTTTATAAACATAGTGTCCGCTTTCTTAGCTTAAAACACGTTAACCAAAAACTATACACAAACAAAAATACTTGTGGTAAAAGCCAAAGGATCCAAACCACGGACCCCTTACGAGTTCATGGATAGATTTCAAGTGGACACCCTCCTCGGTGGAATAGTTAGCTAACGCGCTGGTTTCGTGTTGAGCTGGACTGCCAAGGACAGGGAGATTGAGGTTCGAATCTCGCTCGGGTGAACTGGGGATGTTTTTTCTAAACTGTTTTCCATTCATCCTCCACGAAAATGTGGGCTCACTTTCCTTATATTTAACCTTCCCAATTCCTAACCGATTAGCGTAATTAGTACTTAAGCGTACATCCCGAACGGTGACCAAGACGCGCTGATAAGTATTATTATTATCATCATTATCATTATCATTATCATTATTATTCAAGGGGTCCGTGAACTTGAATGGGGGAAAAAAAGTTATATCTTTATTTCCACTAACTTATAACTAAAATCTAGCATATTCTTCAGTTATGGACGTAGGTAATGTGTGACAAATCGTTTGGTTTTTTAAAAATATTTTTATAGTAGTATTTAAATTCTTATGTATCTAAAAATATTATTTTGAGAAGGGATCCATAGGTATCACCAATCTTCCAAGGAGTGGGGGGGGGGATTTATGGCACCAAAAAGGGTAAAAAAAACTGGTTTAAGGCGTCAAAATCTCAAATGGATTAATTTTCAACATAGGTCAGATCGAGATTTAAAATGTAAACCAAATGTAGGCCACTGAGGCTATTTTCTCATCCCGTCTACACGCTAATTTGGGTGCACTTCCTTCAAGCTACCCTCCCAATTCCTCCCAGTTAGAAAAGATATTTAATATCCTGGGCGTTTAGTGTCTTAATAATAATAATAATAATGTAACATCAATAATAAAATGGAGGCCTACATCAAAACCAAAACAATAAGAAATTACTATCTAGTTACAAAGTATGACTCATTGATTTCATAAATAAAATATTATTTCAGGGCATACCTGGGATCAAATAATTGTACATATGATCTGTTGCCAATTTACCTAACCACTCAGCTACGGAAAAATTATTATTAGCACCGTGTCTTACTACCCGTTCGGGTTATACGCACTTACGCTAATGTGTGATGGTAGGGTGACTGTGAGATGAAATGGAGGACCTACAGTTTAACGTGGAATCCGAACCACGGTGTACGCCTGGCATTCCTCACATTTACAAGTTGTGATTAATGCACATCTTGTCAGAGGTGAAGGAAGGGTTTGGCAATCAGTTAAATCCGTGCTGGGACCGAGGATTGAACCCGGACCCCAGCACAGAATTCTGACACCTTACCCCTAGACCGCCAGGTCACCAGCTACGGAAAAAGACTGCTTCTAAGAATATAAGTTAATTTATTTAAAATATGCATATTTTATTACTATTATTATTGAAGTGATTATAGAGTTGTTCAACTAGGTTTACTTCTTTATTTCTTTGTTTAGTAACCCGTCTTGCTAACCGTTCGGGTTATATTAACTACCCTAATAAGTTAGGATTTAGTAAGATTGAATTTAGAGGAAGTGTACCCACACTTGCCAGTAGGGAGAGTGGAAAACACGTTTGGAAAAATCCTCAGTACACCGGACCAAGATTTGGACCTTGATCTCCCCACCATCGGCAGTCTAGTCTACTGCGAGAGTAGAGCCTTAGACCATGCGGCCACCCAAGTGGGTCCCAGCTATTTAACCTGAGCGAAGAATATGAGAGTAAATAGTAAGTAATTTAACATAATAAACCTGCTTTAATGGCCGCATGGTCAAAGGCGTCACTCTCGCAATAGACTAGACTGCCAATGTCTAGGCGATCAGGGTTCGAATCACGGCTGGCTGTACTGAGGGTGTTTTTTTCTTAAATGATCTTTTAATCTCACTCCACGCAAATGTGGTTAATTTTCCTCTAGATTTAACTTTCCTCATCCCTAACTCTTTAGTGTAATTAGTACATATGTGTATAACCTAAACAGGTAGAAAAATAGCATCACAGCTCTCTGGGAGAGAGGTTGATAAACAATAATAATTTTAAAAAATCTAGTCCATCTAGTCTAACACCTTGGCTCAGTTGGTAGCGTGTCTGTCAAATGAGCTAAAGGCGCTGGGTTCGAATCTTGGCATGGCCGAAAAATGTATAGTTGGTGAAATGTGGGTTTCCCCTTTCACAGTAATGGATTAAAGGCTGTGGGCTTGATGTTATGTCTGTTCTAGATTTAAGTTAGTTCATATGTCGTTTGCTGACATAATCAGTACGACTTAGAAAGTGCACGTTAAATACCTCAAATAAATGAAAAAAAATGAAAATTCTATTGTATCTAGCTGAAACTAAACCCTAACCTCCCACTAAGATTCCCTTTCCAGTTGTATTTGTTGTTGCGGACACAAAATTCCCACGGTGTTATTAGAACTTGCAGGCTGTTGATTATTATGTAAATAGGACGCATGGAATCTTCAATCGGGATTTAAACCTAATACATGTGTAGTTAAGAAGTCAACGTATTATACATCTCAGCCATGACAAACCCTTAAGAGGTCGGCAACATTTTTTTGGGGCCCCGATCGACTTTTACATTCATCGAAGGTCCTGTCATCACCCTTCGTTTCCTCACTCTACTTTTCTTTTCATTTTTCTGCCTATATCTTGTATATATTCCTTAAATTCTACATTTCCTGCCATTATAGAAAATACTTAAAAAGTACACTCCCTCTACCCTGAATGGCAGCAGTCTTACCTTGACGGTTTACACTATGAACCTATCTTTTAAGCTGTACCATAATAAATAGCGCAAGGTAAGCTTGCCTAACGTGAGAATGTAGTAGTGATCGATTGAAAATTTCTTCAAGATAACCGGTCGATCACGATCTTTCTTTACTAAATGTGAGGGCTCAGTTGTGGTCATGATCGTTTGGGGTGTTTGGTTTCACACGCCGACTTTACCCTCTCTGAGAGACAACTTTGTATCCTGGTAGAGTCTAAAGTTTCCAATCTTGTGGTACGGGGGTGAGAGAGCTGTAGTCGGGTCGTTATAAGAATAACCTTATCTGACATCTCAAATAGTCACTAAATTTACTTTCATTTAAACATACACAAAGTCACGTCGTCTTTTAACTGACCCTTTGGACAGATGGTTTGGATTTTGTTAAATGGAAAATAAATAGGTTGATATTTTGTCAACGTTGGCAACTCATATCAAGGCCGTAGCCAGCCAATAATTTCAGGGGGGGTTTGGTGGGCAAATCCCCGATTGCCGCAAGCTTGGAAAAATTCTAAATGATAAACAGTTTTAGAAGCTATCTGAACTTTTTTTATGGCAACATAAATATATATATTTAAAAACCTCTAGAAGCTCTCTAAAGTGTTTTTTTATAGTAACATAACCTCCTAAATACTGAAGGCTTGGAAATATTCTAAATATTATCTCTAGAAGCACTCTGAAGTGTTTTCTATGGTAACACAACCCCCTGACTGCCGAAGGCTAGAAAAAATTATAAATATTAAACACCTCTAGAAGATATCTGAAGTGTTTTTAGGGCAACATACCCCATAAATGCTGAAGGCTAGTAAAAATTCTAAATATTAAACATCTCTAGAAGCTCTCTGAAGTGCTTTTTATGGTAACACAGCCCCTTAATTTGTATTTGTACCTTAATGGGGATATTGTGTGAACCATAAATAAAGCCATGTATATATTTTGTTCGTAAAATTTCGGGAGGGAGGGGTGTTTGAACCCCCAAAATCCCCCTCTGACTACGGCCTTGACTCATATTTATTTGTTCTTTGTTTTCAAAGAGCGTGTTTTATGACACTCCGAATATACAGGCTCATTAAAGTAAGGTTACAGACTCTAATAACCCCTTTTATGTGATAAAGAGCCTTTTTAAATCGATATTTAAATGATTAATTTAGGATCACGAGTCAAGTCAGCAAGAGATTAATTAATCTGTTTTTTTAATATACTTCCAACTAAATTTTGTTTGAGCTGTTTCTCATTTATAATACCATTATTATCGTGCTTAAATAAGCTCTAATGTTTCAAGGTTGTCTGAAGCTAAAACTTCCTCGCCCCACTTCTATAGAGAGTGGTGTAGTGTTTTCTAATCTGTTTGTCTATCCACCCCCGCTCCCCTTACCATCCACCCCCTCTCGCCCTACCTCACCTCTTGTTACATTGAATGTAAACACCGCAAGATACAAGAAGCTAAAAGTAGGAACATTTCTTACCACTCTATCGGTAAATAAATTACATACACGTGAAGAGTTTTTTTTTTCCGTTAAAACAATCTTCTCAACGAAATCTCTTCTTCAAAATCTTATCTAGGTATTGGATCTCTTTTGATTATTTCTTCTTTTCTTTCAACCGCGAGACGTGGCTTGTAACAACTTTTTTTTTTTGCTATTTTTTTTATTTCCTTTCCTTAACTTTTTTTTTTTGTCTCTTATGTTCTATCATTTCCTCTGTTTACGTTTCTCTTGTGTGCTTTGCTATGAAGCATGTCATTGTCATTAAAATGCAACGAACGAGAGTAAGATTGAGTCACTGTTGCCAAATTGCTGAGGAAACGTTTGTGGCCTACACTCTTTTCCAATAAAATGTAGTCCTCTTGTAGCTCAGATACGTGTTGTGGCTATCGCATAAACCATGCTATATATAGCTAGTGTGACCATACACACAATTTTTTTGCAGGACAATACAGTGTAATCTGGTTTATCCGGTTTATCTGTGACCAAATGCCAACCGGATTAATGAAAATTTTGATAATCCAAAAATTATAGGAAGAATGCACTAAAACAAAATAAATGACTAAAACTCACCATTAATTTTCACAATAGCAAACTATAAAACACTTGAAATATTACAACCAATAGTCACTTTTAAAATAATAATATTTGTTGTTTATTGTGTGATGTAGTTCAGTTTTAGTTCAGTACAGTACTGTACTCATCCTACGACTATAGTATCGTAATTAGTTAAAGTATTTGAAATGATTCTTTTTAATAATACGTCAAATATTCGTCCTATAAAAATGTTATTAGAAAAAATAATTAATGCAAATTTTCAGTTTGGATAAACAAGAAATCAGGATCAAAGAGGTCCCACTGCTGTTTCATGGGGGTGATGTCCCGTTGTCTTACAGAACAGGTGATAGTACACCCAAAGATAATGGTTTTTAATCAAATTCTTCAAAAGGTACCTTTTTTAGGTTAGAGAAACTAAAACTTTTAATTAAACGGCGCTTGCGCAAGAGACTTCACTATTGAGTTTTATTTTTTCGAGTTGTATTTACAAGTTCTATATGCCAAAAGAAGTATTTTGGTATGAAAAAATACCTTTCTGAACGGACTTCCTATCAGAACTCATGTACACCTTAATTTTACAGGTAGAGAAAGTATGGTGATCGTCAAAAAAATCGAACTCGAGATTTTGATGAATCTTGACGTTTTATGACTCCCTGAATCCGAAAAAGTGGTTTTTGGATTTCCGTCTGTCTGTCTGTCTGTCTGTCTGTACCTCCAACTAGAGCCTAAACTATTTTACCGATTGAGCTGAAACTTGATATCTAGAGTTTTCATAGGGTTGCCCCGAGGGCTTTTTGGAATTGGATATCTACCCCTAAAATTAAGGGTAGTTTACTGAAGGGAAAAAAGAGAAAAAGTCGATTTTCTCAAAATTGGCTCTAACGATTTTGATTAAATTTCATTTATGAACATTAATAAATATTCTAAACAAAATGGCTACTCTAAATATTTCGGCAAAATGGCTTTAAGGGCTCCGGTCTGATGCGTAAATTAACATTTTTTATAATAGCTCCGAAACTATTTGAGATATGAAATTACTTAGCATTACAAATATGTATATATATTTATAATACAGATATTTTATTCGAAATATATTTTTATAAAATCAATAATTTTCAATTTATACGCAATTATATATATATTTTTTAACTTTTTGGACATTAAAGCTTAAGTATTGCGACCGTAAATAAAAACTAACCTGAAATGTTGATGGATGTCAACGTCTCATGACCCCTCGAACCCTGAAAAATAGTCTTAGCAATGCCGTCTGTCTGCGTGTTTAAAAAAACTTAAAATTAAGGGTAGTTAACTTAAGGGCAAAAAGAGGAAAAGTCGATTTTCTCAAAATCGGCTTTAACGATTTTGATTAAATTTCATTTATAAACATTAATAAATATTCCAAACAAAATGGCTACCCTCAATATTTCGGCAAAATGGCTCTAAGGGCTCCGGTAAAACGCGTTAATTAACATTTTTTATAATAGCTCCGAAACTATTTGAGATATGAAATTACTTAGCATTACAAATATGTATATATATTTATAATACAAATATTTTATCCGAAACATATTTTTATAAAATCAATAACTTTCAATCTATACGCAATTATATGAATTTTTTAACTTTTTGGACATTAAAGTTTACGTATTACGACCGTAAAAAAAACTAACCTGAAATGTTGATGGATGTCGACGTCTCATGATCCCCCCCAAACCCTAAAAAATAGTCTTTGCAATGCCGTCTGTCTGTGTGTCTATAAAAACTTAAAATTAAGGTTAGTTTACTCAAGGGCGAAAAGAGAAAATATTGGTTTTCTCAAAATCTGCTCAAACGATTTTGATTAAAATTCGTATCTAGGCGTTGATTAAGATTATAAATAAGCTAGATATTTTCATTTTCCTATGAAAATGATTTTTAGGGTACTTTACAGAAGCGTTAATTTCCGTATCTCCACAACTATTTGAGAAACTAAACAACTTATCATTGCAAAATTGTAGGACTATTAGAAATAAAAAACTTTTACTTGACATATATTATTATAAAAGCAACAGTTTCTGAGATATTTGCAAATATATTCATACAATTTTGTGAGCTTTAGTTGTAAACATATACTTCCTAAGTCTTAACGCAATAATTCTCCAATGCCATAGAGTAATTAAATATAAGTATCTAAAAAAAGTATGTTATTTTTCCTTAAAGCTCTTAGGAGAAATATTTGCACAGCAATGATCTATCTCCATTTTAGACTCAATAGTCAATATTTACATTTTTTATTGGTCAAAATGCATAAATGAACAATTAAATATCAATGCGATGACTTGAAGATGTGCAACACCTTATAAAATGTTAAAATTCTAACCAGAAATCGAAATTTTAATACGAAGTGTTGACCCTTGTGGAAGACATTAAACTGTTTGAAATGCTCTTAGGTGGACAAAGATGAACCTCTTTTCTCATTGATTCTATATCATTGTATATTATTTATGCGTGTTCTTATGTGGAGTGGTGATGATACAATGTACATTATTCCGTTCAGAAATCTTACGAGTTTATAGAAAGAGAGAGAAAGTCTGTGCGGTGTGCCGTACCATTTATTTCAACTATTTTTCCTCTGTCATCTCTATTTCTTCTTCTTTTTTTAACACATGGGTACATGAAGTATTAAATTAATTTTTTGTCCCACTTTTACTAAAAAAAACTGTCACCATAGGGATAGCATAAAACATTGATATAAATCTTAGCGGGCCCACTGATATATTAGGGTTCTGGTAGAAAGGAACATTTATAGCAGTGATTCCTAAACTTTTTCAGCCACGCTTGATAGATCCCCAAATTCCCAAACCCCCACCCCCTGCTATTTTTCGAGAAAGTTATAAATATATTTTTAATTGCTTTTTAGTTACTTGTTTATTTGATACTGGCAGAAAATTAGCATAAAAAATAGTGAAAATTAGTTTGATGATTGGGACCGTTTTGTTTTTATCAATTCTTGAATATTGGGTTTGATGTTTGACAGAGCACACCGCAAACCACTTTTCACTTCAATTGACATTACTGTTTAGTTTTAATGAAATTCACAGTGGAAAGTTTGGGGCTGTTGCGCGTGGCTCTAATGGTATATTATAGGTATAAAGAGGGTCAAAAGGGTAAAAAGGAGTAGGGGAATGAATCCGAGGCAAACAGACTTGAAAATAAACACGTGCATGCGTACAAACGTCTCACTTTTTAGTCGGTCACCTAATACAAGAATTACATCTGGTAGGTAGCGTTGCCAATACGGAAAGAAAAATTATCTTCATTTCTTTGGGAAAGTGATTGAAATAAATAATGTCTTCAATTCTTAGCTGATTTTTAAATGTATTTCCAAGTTGGTCCACGCTCCCCTTTCCCCCCCGCACCCCCGTATAAGCGATTCACATCCACCAGACTGGAAACCATTGATTTAAAGATTTTAAGTTAGATATATTTGTTAACATTTATAGCATTTAACTTTATTATTAGTATTATTTCATAGATATTTATATTATATAGGAAAAGTAACAGATTCAGATCACATGGCTTTATTTACGAAAGTCTTAAAATTGTGTTAGTAGCTTTAGTTGGTTGTAACTCTTAGTTCAGTCGGTAGTGTCTCTGCCTACTGAGCTAAGGGTCCTCGTTTCAATTCCTGGCATGGCCAAAAATGTATCATTAATGAAAATGTGGGTTTACCCTTTCACATTGATAAATTTACGACACTAGCAATTCGGTAGTGGGAAATATATGGTTTGAATACAAAACTGACCTAGGCCATGGGCTGGAAACTGTAATAAATGTAAAAAAAAATTTTTAAGTCATATGACGCTATGATCAGTTGCTTCATAAAGTGCACGTTAAATATTCCTAACACTTAGATAATCTTTAGAATTAAGAACTCGAAGGCTAGCTGTGCACTTAAAGACGTATGACACCGATCGCTATCTTGAACTACTTCTATCCAGCCCACCTCATTACACCCTATTTATTTCAGATTCATTTCAATGTTATCCTCCCATCTGAGTCTAGGTCTTCCCAATGGTGTCTTCACATTGTATTTGCCAGTCAGTACCTTGGATATGGTTATAGATTCTCCCATCCGCGCCACATGTCTTGTCCACCGTATTCTGCGAGATTTTACTATACTAACAATATCTTGTGATGAGTATAGTGTATTTAACTCATCATCATGTAACCTACTCCTTTTTCTAATATCCTAATCCCGTTTGGTCCAAATATCTTCCTAAGTACCTTGTTTTCGAGTGACATTTTTTTTCGTCATGTGAGGTACGAGATCATGTTTCACACCCATATAGAACAACCTCTAAAATAATTGTTTTGCACGAGTATATTCTGAGTTTTATATTTCTTGAAAGCAGACGAGATATCAACGAGAAACGAAAACAGCATGTCAACAGATCTCTAACAGATATAATCCGACAGCCCAAACAGTTACTCAATTTACTTTCATGGATTCTTCATACATGTGTTCTGGAGCTGTCACTTTTTGAGAGATGAGGTCAATTTTGACAGCTGCTGAAAGATACAAATGGCAAATATAGGCTGTTCTATTTTTTTATAGGCTATAAGATTCTTATCATACATAGCAATCCGATCATGCTGTGGGTAAATCTACTTAGAAGATGATATGCCTCTCTAGTAGTTTGTTGCTGATGTGGAGATCAGGGTTCGAATTTAGAAAGGATGTATTAAGGTTTATTTTCCTTTAAAGAGCTAATGACCAACATGATTGTGTCAACGCGTCTCTAAACTATAATACTAATAATAAGAGTAAATTACCTTCAAAATAAGCTCACTTTTTTTTCACGCTTATGTGGATACACTTCTTCTAACCTCAATCGTCCCTATCACGTTAATTTTGATATAAATATGCATATACCGAAAGGATAGTTTGACGCGCAGCACTGAAAATAATCTAAAAAAATCCATCCATAATATTTAACATCTAGAATCTTATGCTGTCAATGAACCCAAAGCTTATTAATTATTGTAGGTCTAATATACCTCGGTACTACTAAAAGCCTTATGTGCGGCATTATAAAACGTTCAACTTTAGGCAATAAGTTTTTACTTGTGTGTGTATGACGTGAGATTAAAGCATGGCTGAGAATGTAGCAATACACAATTGGGACTTTTGTATCGAAGGGGACGTTTCAGTATTACGTAAGCACCTTAGAGGGGGGTAGGAAGGGTTCGATATTTGCCTATTTTTTGTTAACAAGGCCAGAGGGGGTCATAACAATGATAAAGTAAGAGAGAGAGAGAGAGAGACGGGAAAGAAAGGCGCAGTAGCCCAGCCACCCAAATGGACACATAATAGTTTAAAGTGTTGAAACGTGGATTCAAGGACCTTGGACATTGGTTTAAAAGTGGTCTAGAGTTTTTTTCATAACCATAATTATTCATGTAATCACTAATAATACGTTTTTGTATAGTTTCAATCAAGTGTAAATTTTTAAAAAAATATAATTTTATAACTTTTTTAATTGTACCTGTTTAGTACCCAAAAAAAATCAGTTTTCAACACTATTAACACTGTTAATTTTTCGCAACATTAATTTACAGCTCTAGGTTAATAGTTATCAGTATTTATAAATTTAATAAAAAATAATGGTTATTCCTGTGAACAAATAACAAAAGAGTCGACAAAAATAAATATGGGGGGAGGAGGGATGGTAAGTGCTAGTCGGGCGTTGGGCTATTTTTATTACAAAAGGGGGGAGGGAGAGTCCAATTTCACCAAAAACATGCTTATGTAATATTTGAACGCAGCCAAAGTCAAAGTTTCTACTTGAAAAAATTTGAAACGTTGGTAAATTAAGTGTCTTAATTTCATGGTTGTCACAGGGGATTGTGGGTGCTTTGCACTAAGCTAAATCATGGACCAACTTTATTTGGATTGCGTTTATGTTCATTTTAATTTAGTAAGGAGAATTGATACAGATACTTTTTGTAAGGAACGAGCAATATGAAAAACTTGAGAAGAAAGTTTAAATGGAAAAATGGGTTAAATTTTAGAAAAGTAAATAGAAATTGTTATATTAGTCAGTTTAATAAATTGGTCATTAAGATATGAGAATTTATTAAACTGACTAATATAACCATTTCTATTTAATTTTCTAAAATTTAACCCATTTTTCCATTTAAACTTTCTTCTCAAGTTTTTCATATTGCTCGTTCCTTACAAAAAGTATCTTTATTTGGATTGTTTTGGCTGGTGATTAATAAGACTCATTTATTTATCACGTAACCCCTGAGAGTACGCGTACCTCAGTTTGAGAAACACTGCGCTACAGTATTTTGTGTTTTATGTTGTTTCGAGTGGAATTGAACAAAGAGAAAATCTGGCTACGTTGGAAGCAACCCAACCGGAACCAGATCTTCCTTGGGTACAAATTCCTCATGGCAGTGTTCCATTCAGGTGTGGAAATGAGACGGGTTGTGATTTGGAGCGGCCTGGTAAGATCATTATACTCCTATTAATTATTGCACTTTTTCAACATGTTCCTCGTTAAAAAAAACAACTATTGTTGGACGACATACTTCACGCATGGTGGATTTTGTGAATCTATAACTTGATGCAAGTTTAATTTTAGTTTATTAAGTGTTTTTGGAGTTTGATTACCTCCGGTAGCGTAACCAGGATTAAGAGAGGAGGGGTAAAGAGGCTGTGGTTAGCGGGGAGGAGAGGAAGGGCTGCTCATGCGTAGAATGTTTGGAAAATATTTCATCTATTCCCCACCTATCCATATGGTAGAGAGCTTAGAATGATCAAAGTCATAAATAGACGAACTTGTTTCGATTCCAAGTGCTGCTAACGATACTATTTACTCTTTTATAAATCAGTTCTTTCTGTGATCTTATTATACCTACATATACGCTAGGGGTGGATCTCGATAGTTTTGGGGTAAATTGCTCACCTCAGGACCCGATACTCGTGGGTTCAAACCCAGCTGAGGGATAAGGATTTTTCTTGGGTGATTTAAAATCTGTATTACAACTACTTTCGGAGGGAAAATCCGTTGGACTCATGTCAATTGTGATATGTAAAAGAACCCTGGGAGGTATATGAAAATACCTTCCTCGACAAAATTGGTAGGCACTTTCACTCTCGCTCATAGAAACTCGGTGAAGAAGGCCACAATTTACCACCACACTTTCTGAACTCCCTTGTGTGTGAAACGCATGCGGCATGCCCCTTTGCGCGGATTTTGGTTTTAAAACAGTTAATATGTTTAAAGGTAATGTGGAAGTGTATGAACGCGAGAAAACCCCAGTATTTTTTTTTTTTTTTCAGTTTTATAAATTAAAGCTTTTTTTTTTTTTTTTTGCCAAAAACTATAAAATATTGAATTGAAAATACAAGAGTTTAATTTTCTTTCCATGGTTATATAAACATTTCTTGAATATTTTCTCATGAGCATGGTGACATTAGATGAGAAACTTTTTAAATGAAATGAAAAAGTTATCAATTCAATTTGATTTATTTTGACCAAAAATATGTTTTGATATAAAAACTGCAAAAACAGTAACCCTTTCTCGTTTCCCCTATACTCCTACCTTAAAATTAAATTTAAAAAGAATTTGTCTAGAAATTTTAATAAAATCGTTTATTATGTGTGTGTGTGATACATGCATCTGAATGGGAAACAAACATATTTATTTATTAGAATGTTTGATTTTGTTTCAGTCTGGAACTAGAGTCCCGGATTTGATTCCTGGCATGGCTGAAAAATTAATCATAGATGAAATGTGAGTTTCCCCTTTCACAGTGATTAATTAACGGCTGGGTCCTTGGTGTTGTGTCTGGTCTAGATTTAATTTAATGTGTCTTATGCAGACATAATCAATCGGTTCAGAAAGTCTATGTTTGATATCTCAAATAAATAAAATGTTTTAGTACAGAATTTTAGTCAGATTGGAAATAAATGGGAAGTTTTACTATATAATGACACGGAAATTACTTTCTTGATTAACAGTAGCGGGATGTTGTATGGAAAAAATGTTACAGGGAATTAGTAGGAGGAGAAAAAATAAACAAAACCTTGGTAGCGAAGTTATTTTGTCGGCCGGATGCCGAAAAGAATTCCATTCTAAATATTGTGCAGTTCGTTAAGCTGTGAGACGTTGAATACCTATGTGAAAATCATTATATCTTACATTCTCGGAAAGCGGATGCTAATTAAAGTTCCCCATGTGTGGTCTATTATTAAGTTTTGGTCAAGAACCACATTTTGGTTGTATCAAGAAAGGGGACAGAATAAATACTCAAAAGTAAACCATATATTCTACCTCATAATAATTATTTGTGTGCCCATTATTCGGTTGAGTTCACTCTTTTTTTTATTATTTTTATTTATTTTAAATTTTTAAATAAAGAATATTCATTTCGTGGTTATCATCGATTTGCTGAAACACGTTACAGACGTTCAGAAATTTATCTTTATTTAATAAGATTATTTTTAAATAAAATATTGTTCCCGTTAAAATAAAGGCGAACGGTACCAGCATACCCCCATAGAATAATCAACTTAAATTTTAAGTTTAATTTTAAATTAAGTTTTATGCAAAATATCAAAGTTTAGAAATTTAAAAAAATCCTTGGACGCATAAATCTAACATTCCTCAAACAAGTAAGGTTTTTTTTTAATGGTCTCAATAGCCGATTTTATGATAATTGATTTTTTTTATGTGGGCTGTAAGCTGAACTGCCATCCACATAAGAAATACTGTGAGGTGAAGGTATGTTACTCCAATCGGGTGGCAGCCTTAAGATATTTGATGTTTAGTAATAATATGAACTGTTTGTGAGGTAATATCTCAAATGACTGAACTTAAGTTTTTATATCGATTAGTGTTTTTTATTCAAGCCACATATTTTCCACTAACAGTTTGCTAGGCTTGTCGTAGCTTCATATGCCTTATAATCTAACTTAGGACTAGGACAAGCACAACATCCAGTCCCCGCCGTTATTTATCAATGTGAAAGGGTAAACCCATATTTCACCAATTATGAATTTTCGGCCCTGGCAGGTAACGAACCCGGGACCCTTAGCTCAGTAGGCAGAACATGCTACCAACTGAGCTAAGGTGTCGGACAAATCAAGGAACTAAAAAGTAATTAAAATGTAAGCATTATTAAGTATTTATTATTACATATTAAAATAAGAGTATTTATAATATTGCTATTTTGTATTAAATACCTAATCTATTTACGGCTTAGCCTATGATGAAGTATGAATAAATAGGGTAGTTAGAGAAAGTGCATCCACTTTAGAGGGACAAGAGTATGGAAAAACAACAGTGCTGCTTCACATGTATAAAACAACCCCAAGTTTACCCATCCGAGATTCTGTCCTTGACCTTTTTGTCATCAGTAATACAGTATTTTACAAAACTGACGTTTTAGCCCAATTCATACTTTTACAAGTAATAATTATCGTTATCTTTAAGTTAAGAAAATAGGTATAAATAGCGAGAAAAATAACTCTAGTTCCTGTAGGATGTGACAAAATGCAATGCAATTAGTCTTGGTTAACGTATTTATTTGCTCTTTTTTTTTTTAGAATAATGTTAGATGAAAAGCCACCACGATTTATGTTAAAATACTTCGAGATTTTTTTTTCTCTTTGGTTAAGGTCAAACACATTTTTTAACAAAAAAAAAACAGGTTGTGTAACCAACGTAGTGTAGAATTCTCAGGTTAGGGAAGTGAACTCATTAAGTGTCCGCCAGGTCTTCACATCAAAAGCAACTCATATCACAGGGTATTTTATTATTCAACATAATTTCATTACTTTTCCAAGCCGCATGAAACGTGTACTAACATTTTTCTCCATGCTAGTCTGAACTTTTGTAAAGGAACTCACTTTTCGTGAGTAATGCAGAGCACCATGAAAGTAAAAGAATTTTTTTAAAAAAAACATGGTCTAAAAAAAGAGAGAGATAGTGACAGAATAAGAACTTAAAATTAACGGCATAGAATCAAATAAGAGTAAACCTCAAAACAAACGAACCGTTGGATATTCTTTAGAAGAAAAAAAAAAAAACTATCATGCATCGTCTATTTTGACCACCTCACAATTTATTTAATGCTTCAATAGTTTTAATATTTCTTTGTTATTTTCTAAGATCACGTATGTACTGAGATTATGCCACAGTAATAGTAAAAGAACAAATGGTGATTCATTTCTCAATGGTAAAGGGGGGGAGCGGAGTGGGATAAGAAACACGAAAGCAAAGAATTTATTCTTTTGTTTCCTTGATTTAGGTACTGTCTCGATTTCTTGACACTTTAATCTCAGACTCATCTACCGGCGGCGACCGACCTCCATTTCCCAGAGGCCACCTGTCGTACATCCACCTCTTCTTACCTTCCACCCCCTCCTCTAACCGCTGTTTGCCTCTATCTCTGATGAACAGACACTTCTAACATCTTCTTGGTCACGGAAATGTACAGTCCAATCCTTTTATAACATTCCTTCTGTCTTTGCACTAACAAGTGATGGTATTTCATTCAAAATGTATTTTTACACTCGGCTAGAATTAAAATTAAATAAGTGGTGCAAAATATGTAGAGAAAAATAAATCATACTACCATTTTTGTGTTATTTACTTTTATTGAAATACTCTTGAGTTTTTAAGTCTCTTTATTAATTTTAATAGGGTAACTTATTATTACAAATAAATGTAGAAATTTTAAAAATGAATGATGAATTAGAGCATTGAGCTTCTTTTTTTATTATGGATTTCATCTTGTTACATTGGATTAGTTTTACATATTAATTAGTATCATATAAATTATAATATTTTATATGTTGCTTTATATAAATGAAATTTAATCAAACGTAACAAAGCCATTTCCAAAAATTATAACTTTTTGATTTTTGTTGCATTTGCAATTATTTTTTTAAATAAATGCGTTCTTAAAATAAACATAAATACATTAAATTAGAAATAAAAATTAACCGTTTTATTTATCCACTAAAACCATATATTTTAAGGAATAAAAAATTATCCCGGAATCTATCATCAATCATTCAGGATCAACAGAAATGCACAGATATAAACACATACCAAAAGTATTTATTTGGTGAAATTGGGACTTTCCTTTCCACAGATATTAATTGAAAGCTAAGAGATGGCGTCTTGAAATTGATATAGAGTTATGATAGTATGTACATCATGTGCTGATGTAATCACTTTGCTTAGGAAGTTAGAGTAGATATCCGTATTATAAATAAAAATAAGAATATGACATGATTCAAATATTGAGAAACACCCAGATATGATAAACTAAATAAGGGCCTGTGATTCTTGAACAATAAAAATCGAGTTTTAAACTCTTGGTCACGTGATGAATACTTACCAATCACTTGAGTATGTTACTTAACAATACAATATTATGTTTAAGTTATCTGATAGCTAATAGGCCTACTGTAGACAAGAACAAAGCAATTTGGACTATCGAAAGCACGCAGACAAAGGTGTCAGCCTCACTTAGGGTGGTTTGCGGTGACATAAGGGCTTAAAGTTCAAACCCCAGATGGGTTTATAGTGATATTTTTTCCTAAATTTCTTACCCCTTTTCTTAAACGCAAATTTAGATACACTACCTCAAAATTCTACTTCTCTCATTTATTTCCCATTAATGTAAGATATATTAATAGGCCGGATGGGTAGTAAGACTCAGAGCATGAAAACCACTGTTTTTAAATGTTATGATAACCAATAATACACACATATCTGGTTTCATAGCCATCGTTACATGTGATGAATTTATGAACATAGATAAGTAGTTAAATAACTAGAATAAGTGAAATTCAGGAGCTTTTTATTTTACAACGGAGTTTATGCCACTAAAATAAGGTACTGGTTCATTATATTGCGATTTTACGCTAACGTGTAAATACTATCACAAATCATTCTACACAAGCCAAGTACAGAACCGAGAATTAAAGCTTTAAAGAATCAAGGTTGGTCATACTGCTTGCATTTAGTGGGCCGTCCCGAAGTTTTACTACAAAGGTAAATAAAGTAAAATAAAAAGAGAGCACAGCAAAACAAGGGAGATATGGAGGGAGAGACTTGGAAAAACGAAGGCAAGAAAATGTGATGTAAAAGGTGGAGAGCGAAAAAAAAAAAGGCTGTAAAGGAGATTGAGTTCAGAGAAGACGTTGCCTCGGGCTCAAGCGAGAAACACGTAACAAAGCAGGTGGGAGGCTGCAGAGAAAATGTTTTCGTAAGATTGTTCCGACAGACCAGATCTTGACCAGCCCACCTGCCTTCTCTACCATCTTCTACACTTATTCCTCTTCTCTTTTTTTTTTTGCCTCCTTTTCCCGCTCATCTTCCCCGCCAACCCTCCCTTCCCGCCCCTAAAAGTCCCTCTACAAAACCACCCATAAACCATCTCACCTTGAAGAATAAAACTGAGAGCCTGGGAAACCGGTATCAGTACCACGCCACGCTCCTCGGTAACAAATTCCGTCCGTCTTCGGCAACGTTCGGAAGTGTTCGGGCACGCGAACGGCCACGCGAACCTTTTTTCCCCTCTCCTGTGTCTTTCCTTCGTTTCTAAGGTCACAACATAAACTGAACAACAGACACTTCGTGAGATGGGAATCCTACTTCAGTTTGTTTCTTTTCTAAAGTTGGATGGCATGCACTGTTTCTGTCCCTCTCCGTCTTCTACGATACGCTACCTGAGAAACATGCTTACATCTCTTTCTCTAAAAGGTTATATTCGTGGTATTCATGCTCTTCGACCTCCCACTGGTCAGACGTGTGAGGTCACGCGGAGAACTTTAATAACGTTTAAAATGACAATAATAAAGGGCGAAGACAAACAACACATGCGATCTTTTAAAACGGCCGTAAAAAAAAAAGGACTGGGAGAGGACACACAAAGAGCCAATTTACAAAACAAATGCTCTTATAAAACACAAAGCACCGAGACAAAATTACCGGAAAAGAAAATGATAACAAAAGCGGACAGATAATAGAATGAAACCACCCCCATCCACTTCCGCTACCCCTCTTTAGCCGCGATAGTCAACAGATTGGAAAATACGGTGAGCGCCCGAAGTTATAGGCAACGCGCAGAACCAATCTGCCTGATAGATTGCTTGAGATTACAGGCGCAGGGTATGGAAAAAGATTCCAACGCTTCGAGACGCGCTGTTGAAAAAGATACTGAAATATAGGAGGAAGAAATAAACAAACTGAGATAAATTAATTTGTAATATGTGAGTATATAGTTTAATGTAGTGACACAATTATGAATACTTTAATTTAATAGATAATGTACCTATATATCGTACAAAAATTACATAAGCTTTTATATTGAGTCCTTAACCCGAGTTGACCCTATTGTGTTTTACAAATTACCTGTGTTTTACCGATCTTACAATTGCACGAAAATCCTGTTGATCCAGATGTGGTAACTGTGATCAATGAATTTAATGATTAGCACATGTTGAAATCTTAAAATATAATAATTTTAAACAATATTCACTAAACATGTTTGGTAAAAAAAATTGTCAAATTCTAAGCAATTTGTGTGTTAAAAGCCAGAGACGAAGGGGGCCAATACATTATAGTGCGATAAGCATAGATCAATGAGAGCAGTTAATAATTTTTAGCATTATACTTTTAAAAATATTTTTAATAATTAAAATATATGACGTTTGAGAAAATTACATAACTGACCAAATTTGAAATAAGGCCACACCGAACATCTAAAGAGACCAACGTATACACACACTTGATTCAAAATGTACTTAACAAAATTGTTTAAGAAGAAACAACATTAATTGTATTTTCTTTATGGTAGGAAATATAAGCAGACGTATTATTTTTTTAAAGTAAAGATGTAATGGAAACTGATATAATGAAATACATCCTTCCGTAGAATAAGAGTAAGGGCGGTAAATTTTTTAAATAATATTGAATATATTTAATTTAATAATTCATGACTTCTATCGATGAATCGCCTGCACCGGTGGGCACGTGGTATGGAATTTCAAAATCATTTAGTCTGGTTTGCCGGTGACGGTGAAGTCAGGTTAGAATCCCAACTGTATGTACTGAGGGTATTAATTTCTAAATAGTCTCCCCTTCTCCTTTCATGAAAATGTGGTAAATGATATCTTATTCATCCCTATCACATTAGTGTAATTAATAGATATGATCAAAGCCCGTATGGTTAGTGAGATGTGATACAAAATAAATAAAAATATTTATTTATTTATTTTTGTCACAGCATCCCCCTTGCTTGTTGGTGGCATATCGCACATGAAATAAAAACCCTAAGGTGTTAGGGTAGGAGGGAATAAAATGTACCCAAATTTGTGTTTAATAAAATGGAAAAAAAAAATCGGGAAAACCACCCTCGGTTCACCCAACCGGGATTCAAACCTTGGTTTCCCCATCATTGGCAGTCCAATCTATTGCATGATTGACGCCTTAGACAATTTGACCATTGAATTAGGTAATAAATTAATTTAATTCAATCAAAATCGTTTGGGCTTCTTTTTAGAAAATAAATTTTTCTGTCAGCTGTTTTGCTCCCTAGTATTACAATGTCAATGTATTATCAGTTCCACTTGGATGAAAAAAAACTCCATAGCGTGAGCCAACAAGTGAGCTATACCGACCGAGCGACCACCGTCATTAACGATGATGATGCAACATTTGTGGATAGAGGGTTTCATGTGGTCAGCACAACGAGCCCTTTAGCCGCTAATCTCTGTTTTCTAAGCCTGAGCTGCTACTTATTTATTCAAGTAGCTCTTCATTTTTCCTCAAGAGGCTGAGATTGACCTAGTTTCAGACGCACTGTTTCACAGACAAACTTTGGAAACGCTGGGAGTCGAACACGAGACTTAGGGATCTATAGCCTAGAACCTTTACCACTAGACCACAGAGGCTATATTGGATACATTTATAAACAAAAAATGTGATTATTCCCGTATGCACTGGAGAAAGAGTATGTGTTGCAACAAATAAACCAATAATAACACCAAATCATGTTATGAGAAGTCAACATAATTTTGTTTGTTTATTTCCTGCTATTTACATCCTATAGAAACGAAATTAATCTCTAAGTCGTAAGCTTTTTTTTTTCAAACATCTGTTTAAACATTTTGTTTTAAAATTTAATTGTTATATTTATGCATACATATTCATTGGGTATTATGTAATAAGTACATTTTTAATTCTTGGATAAACCAAAATTTTTAAAAGCTTTATGCTGTAGTAGCTGTAATAAAAAGTAAAAAAGTATAGACCTACATTTGTCTTAAGTTAGAGTAATTTTAAACAATTTTTAGCATCACGTCTAACTACTAATTCGGTTGTACGCTATGTACTAATTACGCTAAAGTATCAGGGATGAGGAAGGTTGAATTTAGATAGATTTTACCCTAATTTTTCATGAAGAGGTAGTTGGAAACCACCCTCAGTACACCCGACCAGGATCGAACCACTATTTCTCCGTCATTCGGCAATATATTTTATTGCGAGATTGGAGTCTTAGATCATGCGGCCCCCGAAATGGGTCAACAATTTAATAATTTGAACAAATAATTAATTTACTAACATTTAATTATTACTGTGTAAATGAGAGGGAAATTTTACCAAAACCCACTTTTGTATTTTTTACGTTAGTTGAAATATTCATAATGTGTATGTTCCTGTACTTGCATTTATTATCAACCAAAATATGTAGGCCATATCATTTTTCTAACAAAGTGCTATAAAAGTTGAGGCTAAAAAAGCGCAAAGAGAGAAAAACAAACAAAAGTTTTGCCTAAAAAAGATGTAATTACAGTCAGATTTACTGTACATTAATCTAAAACAGTCTAAAATCAGTATCACAACACTTTTTTTTTAGCGCCATGTCTTTGTACTAATTACGCTAATGGTTTTAGGGATTAGGATGGTTATATTTATAGGAAGTGAACCCTTATTTGCATGGAGGGAGAGTGTAAAAACTATTTTGTAAAAAACACTCTCGGTACAGTCGACCGAGATTCGAACATCGATTTTACCGTCATCGGCAGTCTAGTCTACTGCTAGAGTGGCGCGTTAGACCACGTGGACATTGAGGCTGGTATCACGAAGTTGTATGTTTGATTAGTATGTTCTGTAGGAGGAAATATATTTTTTAACTAATTCGCAAGCTATTAATTTAAAAAAATTAGAGATCTTTAATAAGATTTACAGCTGTGCCGATTAGAATTATTAATTTTTTTTATTTAGCACCGCGTC
Source organism: Timema podura (assembly GCA_033556935.1). Classification (NCBI taxonomy): domain Eukaryota; kingdom Metazoa; phylum Arthropoda; class Insecta; order Phasmatodea; family Timematidae; genus Timema; species Timema podura. The sequence goes on from JAVRXN010000002.1 coordinate 41,753,439, forward strand.
TTACTACCCGTTCGGGTTATACGCTTAAGTACTAATTACGCTGATGGATTAGGAATTGGGAAGGTTGAATTTAGAGGTAGTGAACCCGCATTTGCGTGGAGGGAGAGTGGAAAACCATTTAGGAAAAACCACTTCCAGTTCACCCGACCGAGATTCGAACCTCGATCTCCCCGTCCTCGGCAGTCGGGCTCAACACGACTAGCGCGTTAGCCAACTAAGAAAATTATTAATAAAGAATTATTAATAAAGTAGTAACTGAGCAAACATTGACCACAGCAAGTTAGCCTCCACCCTCACTCCACCCTTACCAACTTAGAAAATTTACCACTGCCCCCACCAAAGTCGTTCAACGTTCACTAACTCTATAATTGTAACTTCCTCCGGGCCAAATGTGTACCACTCGGTTATTGGGTTACTGGAGGATAGGAGTGGTGGTGGGGGGGGTCTAAGTGATGTCGCGGTTTCTTGGATGGGTCCCTTGGGGACCCTTTACAACACCCGTCGTCGCATCGCGTTCACTTCTCCCTCACAACCCTTCAACCCCCAATCTCACCTCCCTGTAACTAACCAAATGTATGTTTGAAATGTAATTCATGAGAGTATTTATCTACAATAGGGCTGACATGCACTAAGACAATACACCTGTAAGAAGTTTGCCACAATGTTACTAGTCTATATCTCTGTATACCCAGACGTTACCAAAATGTACACTGTACACCACCTCGATTATTGTTGAAAATAATTTAGCACACCCTTACCCCAATTTTATTTCCAAAAATCAAAAAAGTAAAGTTTTATTAAATTAACTTTATTAATATAATGTCAAAATAATTTGTTCCTACTCAAAGCGTGAAAGCACACATTTGCCAGAGGTGAAGGAAGGGTTTTGTTGCCAGACAAATCTGGGCTGGGACCGGGATTTGAACCCTGGACCCTAACATAGAAGTCTGACACCTTATCCCTAGACCACCAAATCCCAACCTTCTTAATATAAAAGGAGTGAGCCACTGGACTATTCCTTGAAATGGATAGTTATTTCAAATAAAAAATTATATTTTACCACTCATAAATGGCTACCCAGTTTTACCAAGAAGAGACACTATAAAAAGCAGACCAAAAAGGTTTAGTTTAGATAAAATACCAAGAATAAAATATTATAAGAAAATATTTTAATCCCTATAAGAAATTATTATATTTTTTACTGAAAAAGTATTTTCTGACGTAATTTTATATATTCTTTTATTTTTAATACAATAGAATGTCAAAATAAAGTTCAGTTGAGCCTTAACTCTATAGTTAAATTTAGCTGAGTTTAAGGATAAAAGTACAATTCCAACCAATTTAATTGTTTTAGTGCTCTTTAGGTGCACCCTTGTCTGACACTTAAGTTCAGTCAGTAACGTGTCTGCCTATTGAGCTAAGGGTCCTGGGTTCAATTCCCAACATGGTAGAAAAATGTAAAATTGGTGAGATGTGGGTTTATCCTTTCACATTGATAAATTAACTACTGGAGACTGGGTGTTGTGCCTTCCTTGTCTTAAGTTAGAGTATAAGGCATGTGAAGCTATGACAGGCCTAAACAGCCGGTAGTGGAAAATGTCTGTCTTGAATCAAAAACTGACCCAAACCATAGGCTAGAAACAGTGATGGAGGTAAAGTTAAGTAAAGGTGCCCCTGAGTTCGAATCAATCTCTCATAGAACCTATAATTTTTCATATAACTCTTAGCCCGAGAGAGGGTAATTTCAATTGCTATAGCTCAGCTTTTTCCAAAATTGTGGTTCGCGAACCTCCTGGGGTCTCGCGAAAGAAATCTTCCAAGGGGTTCGCCAAAATATTTCTGTAATGGCAGATTTTTGCAGCACTTTGTGAGAAAATGGGAAGCATTCACAATTATTTATCGTCTCACACGAAGTCAGGTGGTTATCTCGAGATAGAATTCTTACAAGATTGTTTGGAACTTAAACACGAAGTTTTAATTTTTCTTGCCAACCATCACTTTCACAAAGCAAAGTGCATGCAGATAAAATGTGGCTCCAGGCTTTGACCTATTTGGCAGACATTTTCACAAACACGAACAGTTCAAACCTCTCTCTTCAGGGGTCAAATATTAACGTTTTTACTCCGCAAGACCGTGTCGAGTCGTTCATAAAAAAAACTTTTGGAAAACGTGTTTAATTAGCAATCAAACGGTGCTTTGATACCTTCACGACTTTATGGTAGAAAACCAGCTTTCTTTGGACGAAAATATAAAGAACGTGTTTATAGAATACTTGAAGGGACTAGGAAAAACCTTCAAGAGAATATTTCCCAGCCATAATAACAATTTTATTCGCAATCCCCTGGAAGAATAGCAATTTTAAAATCCTCACATTAAGCGTGAGTGAAAAGAGCTGCTCCTTGAAATTCTACTGATTTTGAATTAAAGAAAAGCTATAAATCTTTGTCATTAATTGGTTTCTGGTTAAGTTAAAGGAGGACTTTCATTGTTAAAGAATAAAGCTATTACAGATTTGTTACCATTTTATTCTACGTATTTGAGCGAGAAACCTTTTTCTTCATATGCCTATAAAAATAGATAAATACAGGAACAACTCAAAGCTGAAATTGACTTGAGACTTTATTTATCGTCTGTGTTCCTGACTTTAAAGCTTTGTGCCATCCAAAGCAAGCGCATCCTTCTCAATAAGTCACGTGAAGAGGTGAGTAGCTGTTAAAACTTGTTGAAAAAATTTAAACTTAAATCGACATTGAATTATTTAATTAAAGGAGGGTATTTCAGTTATATCAAAGCAGCAATTTCCGGTATCACTTTAAAAAAACATGTGAAATGTGATAATATTGTGACAGTAAAGATAAGAAAATTTTACTATAGTACTTTGCTTATTTAATTTCAATTTTAATTTTTTAAACAATTGTATAATTATTTGAACTCTTACTTAAGTAGTTTCAATATTATTTAATGATATTTGGTAGTGTATCCCAAAGTACCTACCGAGCTATAGTAGGTTAATTTAAAGGTATTAAACATTTTGATTACAATTAATAACTCAATTTCATAAAAATTAGGTATAAAATTTAAATGCGTTGCTATGGATATTACGGGGGTTGTGCAATTCAGATGTTTGTGAGAGGGGTTCGCGAGTCGAGAAAGTTTGGTAATCGCTGCTTTAGCTTATACGAAAAATATTAAATTGAGCCTGAGAAAACCTTAAGGTTTATTTTTATATTCCCAAGACTGTACACAGTTATAAAAATAACCTCTGAATAGAGTCTAGTGGTAACTTTATAAAGGGGTAGTAGTGGTCTCGTTAACGTGAATTAGTTTTACTTACGTAAGCAGCTTAGCTCGGTTTAATGTTTATGTTTGAAGCATATTGAGAACTCTAATGTTCTTAATACGTTTACGTATGAATAAAAATAGCTTTAACAGAGTGGTATTATTGTTGGCCTCTAGCTAGTTCCATGTGTGAAGTTGGGCCACCCCTCCCTCCCGTTCCCCTCCCCTCCCTCCGGGCGCTAACAAAGTCAACATGTGGATCACGTGTGATGCTAAGTAAGTAGCCCCTGGGCGAAAATAGTTCAAGACTCCAGAAATAGGTTTTATTAATATTTTTTAATTTAGTTATTTAACAAGAGCGGAATAATTGCCACTCTGAAACCAGTTTAGCCCTTTGGGGTTCCAACGGATTTTAAGAGCCTCAACAAAGCCTCCCGTTGATTTTTAATTTACCTGATTTCTCACTTGAAAATTTTTTTTAAATTAATATATTGTGGTATTTAACCTGAACTTTCTAACCACACCTCTTATAACTTTACATGACTTACAAACTAACTTAACTTAACAAATAAACGTTGAAATATAACACGTGTATTAAGCCTGAAACATTTGTATTCAAGCGGTAAGAGAGAAATTGCCTCACTAAGTATCAGCTCTGACAAATATTTAATTCAGATGCCTTATTTGAAAATATGGTTCACGCCAAAATAAAACCTAAGGATTCCAAAAGGGTTCTTTTTTCTTAACAAACCTATAGTTTGAGTTTTACTAATAGAAAATAATGTGTGAAACTGTGACATTAGCTAATTTTAAACTACTTTAGAAACATATTTGCGGGGTTATGAGACTAATATTGATGGAAAAGGACTCTAGAACAAGTCTTCCTAAAAAAAAAATTTTTTTTTATAAACTCACAAGAAAAAATGTTAAAATATTTTAGAACTAGCAGCGATCTTTCCTCATTACCTGGAGATAAGATTCGTAGTTTTCTTTCCACTCTTTCTTACTGACATGATAAAGGGGGCTGTAGGCGAAGGGTGTAATAGAGTATAAGGCTGGACAGAATAGAGAATTTGTTCCAGAAAGATACACAGCCGTGTTGATTGACATTATATTTTAAGCCATGTTGACTGACAGTGATTGATAATTTCTAGCTGAACGAGGCCAGCTGGCTTAATTTATGTACCCGGGCACCATATTTTTCACATAAATTTGGAAAATATTTAGAACCACTCATAAACATTACCATTGATTTCAAAGTACTGTAAATAAACTAAATTTAAGACAGTAATGCTTCAGAATAAACAGACATCTACCACTTATATGTTCAAAAACTGGGCAGCAGGATTAAGCCGGATATTAATAGCAAATATCTTAGTTGGCACCACCAAGAATCGAACAACGTTTCACTTAACAATTGTAGACCACTTTAGCCACGGAGACAGGATGTATTAATGATTGAGTTTCAAGTTTAATTTGTTAAGGTTGGCAACCACTGGCTTTTAAACATATTTAGGTTATTTGGGTGGATTTGACAAATTTGAGTAAATTATTTTCATTTCAATGCAAATAATGTATTATTATTAATTAATTAATTATTATTGGATTCTGAAGGCCCTTTGACACAATGAGTTAATTAGTGCCTTAAACGATTAATACAATATAGTAAAATCCCCATAGGGGAGAATCATAATAAATAATTCAACTGTCAGAATAGGCAGGTGACAACACAAGATAAAATAAATGGTACGGAACTCCGCACGAACTTGCTCGCTCTATTGTTTAGAAATGGAGATGTTTACTCAAAATTCGTAATATAATATACACTAGTAAACCCGAGAACAAATTGTGCTAGACACACGTAAAGCATTTTTTGACCCATGGTTTTAAATTTCATAATTTTATTTTTAAGGAATTAACGTCTTCATTTGTATATATGAACCAATAAAAAATATCAATGTTGGGTCAAAGTTTCGTGCTAAAATTTTGACTTCCGGTTAAAATTTTTGTCATTTTACTAGGGCGTGCACATTTTATGGTTATCGCATTGCTATTCAATTTCTCTTTTATAAATTTTGACAAATAAAATAGGTAAATATTGACTATTGGATCTAAAATAATAGAGATAGATCATTGTTGTACAAACATTTCTCCTAAGAGGTTGAAAGAAAGAGAACATACAATTTTCGAGAGACTTACTCATTTCTTACTCTATGATATTAGAGAATGATTTCGTTAAAACTTAGGTAGTATCTCTTTACAACTAAAGCTCACAAAATTGTATTAATATATTTGCCAATATCTCAGAAACTGTTGGTTTTATAAAAATATATTTCATATACAAGTTTTTATTTTTAATAGAACTACAATTTTGCAATGATAAGTATTTAGCATCTCAAATAGTTGCGGAGATATGGAAATTTCCGCTTCTGTTAAGTATTCTAAAACTCATTTTCATATGAAAATGAAAATAGCCAGTCTATTTATAATCTTAATCAACGCCAAGACACGAATTTTAATTAAAATTGTTAAAGCCGATTTTGAGTAAATCGATTTTTTTATCTTTTCGCTTTTTACTAAGCTACTATTAATTTTGGAGTTAAAAAGACCCACAGACAGACGGCATTGCAAAGATCACTTTTTAGGGCTCAGGGAGTCATGAGACGTCGACATCCATCAACATTTCAGGATAGATTTTTTTTTACAGTCGCAATACTTTACCTTTAGTGTTTGAAAAGTTGAAAAATATATATATATATATATATATATATTAGCTTATAGCTTGAAAGTTATTGGTTTTATAAAAATTTGTTGCAAGTAAAATATTTGTATTATAAATAGATCTACATATTTGCAATGTCAAGTAATTTCATATCTCAAATGGTTTCGGAGGTATGATAAAAAAAAATGAGAATTTACACATCAGACCGGAGCCCTTAAAGTCAGTTTGCCGAAATATTGAGAGTAGCCATTTTGTTTAGAATATTTACATTTGTTTTTAAATAAAATTTAATCAAAATTGTTGTAGCTGGTTTCGGACTCGGGGGGGGGGGGGGGGGGGCGGGGGGTCATGAAACGTTGAGATTAACTAAAATCTTGAGTTCGATTTTTTTTGACGATCATAATACTTTTTCTACCTGTAAGATAGCGAGAAAGTAAAAATAATATACAAATATTAAGATTTGTATACAAATTTAATAGGAATAAATTTCAATATAAGAAAATGCTATATGTATGAATGAGTGAGACACCTGCTAAAACAAACCATAGGTGTGTACACTACTTTAAAAAGAAAAAACAAACATATTAAATTATAATACGTTAAATATACATTACAAACATATTAAAACATACTAAAAGTGTTAAAACTAATCTCAACGTGAGACAATAAATAAATGACCATTTTATAAAAGTGACTCAAATGGCATTTAAAAGATTTACCTGGCAAATAAAACGAAGTAAACATATAATTGTATCCGCACTGTCACGTAATCATGTAAAACATTACATTTACATTAGATTACTTTCATTTAAAATAAAGTAAATCATTTCAAATATACTTAATTTTTAGCACAAATAATATAATACCTAAGCACTAGCAAATTAATACATCACATGTGGGTTTTTTTCGCACCATGTCTTACTACCCGTCCGGGCTGTTTGCATGTATACACTAATAAGGTAAAAATACAAGCTAGAATTTTATAGAGGTACTTTTCCCACATTTGCATGGAGGGAGAGTTTAGAACAAAACGCCCTCAATACACCCGGACATTAATAAAGAATCAAAATCACTTTGACCAGAACACCAGATCAGACAAGGTCGATGCCTTATCTCTTGTGAACAACGATGCGGGGGGATGTAGGGATAATTTATTGAGTTTTTATTTATAATATATATTTTTTTTAGCTTTAATTGTTTTTATCATAAATACAAGTTAAATTATATGTGAATCGTGTGAAAAATATTAAGTTTATTCAAATATTCCCCGCCATATACGTATAATTCCATTAGCTTTCTTCAATACAATGAGATTAAAGTGGTGTCCTTAATACAAATTTGGGAAGAATATTCAAGCCAATTAACTAAATGTTGGGTAGAGAAAGAACAAAATGATTACGCGGGTATTTCCATGCACTGTAGGCCTAGGCTTTGAAGCATGAAATTGGGTGTTGATTCAGACAAATAAAGTGTTTTTAAAGTACCACTTCTAGGCTTTAAATGCGTCTAAATGTAATTTTAAAGCTATACAAAAAATAAGGAAGTATTTTTACATCAGGGTAATCCTATGTGAATTAACATTGTTTTAAAGATCAGGTTTTCCACCGTGTCAACTTAATTACTAAGTAAGATTAATGAGGGTATACATTATCGAGCAATCAAATTATGTACGAATCTGTAAGTTTTGCTAGAGTGTGCTTCTAAGCCTCCCGTTGTACGTGGTGGTAGACGAACGTAAAGTTTAGCGAGTTAATGAAGGTAAATGAAGCAAATAATGAAGTGAAGGGGAGGTGGCCAAATAAATGGACAAAGGCCTAGTTGGTAGTTTCACACGTTCCTTAACAAGTTTTTAAAATCGCCTCAGTAGTTATCGAACATGATTAACAGCTGTTCTTTAGATGGTGGCTAGCCACTTCCATAAACACTTTAGGTTCAAATTCTGGTGAGGTCGCTATTTAATCTTTACACAATGCGAAAGAGGACAGAATGTGATTTAGAATTCACTATTAGTGCAACCCCCAGCACTATGTTCTCTGTGCGCTGTGTTTTACTATCTGTCCGGGTTATCCACATATGTACCAATTACTCTTATGTGTGAGGGATAAGTAAAGTTTAATTTTAGAGTTAGTGTACCAGCATTTTCATGGAGAGAAAGAAAGAATGGAAAATCATTTAGGAAAAACCACACTTAATAGTACACCTGAACAGGATTCTAACCTCTATCTCCCCGTTATTGGCAGTACAGTATATTGTGATAGTGACGCCTTAGAATGACTTAGATAATTGGATCACTGAGACGGGTAGTAATAAAACATGGCTAGAGACGATGTGGTCAGGTTCGATCCCCAGTTCGGTTTATTGAGGGTGTTTTTCCTAATCGGTTTAACACTCTCCCCCCATGCGCATAAGGGTACATTTACTATAAATTCAACCTACCCAATTTGTGTATACATAGGAATAGCTCGGATTATTAGAGAAGCACGGTGTACAAGATAATTCGTTAGCAACCTTTTCTTTTATCTGTAGATGTATGTATGATTCGCTCCTGAAGGTCAAGGAACTCTCAATCTACCAATAATCTCAAGTTTATTGGCTGCACGTGTTCAAGTTTGACCTATAGGTTTCGTGCAGGTTCTCAACCTTTTTAATTATAATCAAGTTTTTTTTAATTCGTGATCTCAATAAACCCATTCCAACTCCAAATCATATTAGCTTAATTCTTAAATTAAAACAAAAAAACTTTTAAACTAAAGTCTAGTAAAAGAATAAAACCATAAATACCTACTAAAATGATTCGTTGTATAATTGTGTATAAAACATGGTTTGCATACATATTTTAAAACCTTTGAATTCAAAGCTATAAAGACCGATCTGAACTTTTAACTTTTTTATTGGAGGTGTTATTTGAGGAGGTTAGCACCAGTTTATATCTAAATTTCTAATTTGTCCTAGACGGTGAATTGAGAAGCCAAGAAATAGTGATAATATAATATTATAGTTCTAGAGATTCTGTTAGTCTATTATAATAAATCATCTACTCGTGCTATTTATAACGGTTTTTTCTGTTTTTAGGTCAATCAGAACACGATCGTTTAATTTTAATTTTAATCTCTACGGCGCATGTCTCTTTAATAAACAACACAAACCCGCCACTTTAGCTCAATTGTTAGCACGCTGATCCACTGCGTTTAAAAGGGTCCGGGGATTGCTTACAGCTCCTGTCAGAAAATTCATCGTTGGTGCAAACAATGATTCCCGTTTCACAGCGATAAAGTGTCGCACGGAAGATCGGGTGTTGTGTCTTTTAGGGCAAAGGTGGTTTGAAAGTCATATTCTAATATAACCAGTCAGTTCATAAGGGTTGCCACTATATTATTACTACAAGATTGCCTATGGTATTCAGGTTTTCCAGAAAGAATTTCCAAACACTTGGATTGAAATATAGGGTAATGAAATTCCCTTTTCCATAAGTGGGACTAGTTTTGAAGTTATGTGATAGGTGTTTTAAAAAAAAAGATTATTTGAGCTTTTAGAGGTTTTAGAAAAATTCCCAACGTTTTACCTGATTTTTTCAAACACAAAAGTTACACTGTGTTTTTCCCGGTTTTCAAGGTTCGTGGTAACCTTGACGTTAAATATTCCTGAAAAATTAAACATTCATAAAAGTTATCACAGCCATTAAAATTTATTTTATGACAGGTCACGTGTATTTAGAGAGGTACTATCAACTCGACAGATGAAGCCAAAATAGTTTTAATATTAATACTAGTGGATCGTTACAGTTATGGCTGCAGATTATCGCATTACAATAATTTATTCGAAATATTTTATAGGGAAATAGGTGACCTGGCAGTCTAGGGGTAAGGTGTTAGACTTCTGTTCTGGGGGTCCGGGGTTCAATCCTAGGTCGTGGCACAGAATTATCTGATTGCCAAACCCTCTCTTCACCTCTGACAAGACGTTTATTAATCACAACTTGTGAATGTGTGGAGTGCCAGGCCTCCACCGTGGTTCGGATTTCACTTTAAACTGTAGGTCCTCCATTTCATCTCACAAACACCCTACCATTACACAGTGTAATTGCGTGTAACCCGAACGGGTAGTAAGACGCGGTGCTAATAATAATAATAATATCGGGAAAGATAATTTATAATGAGGCAAACACTCGACTTAATAGTTATGTCTATTAGTCAAAAAACATTGACTATTTTTTAGCTTTTGGTGTTTAGTTTTAAGCATTTTTTTCTTCTTTCTCATAATGACCCTCAATCCCAGCCAGACTGGATTAACGATGGTTGGGAGAAAAGAGTCTGTTAATCCCGTTTAGGTGTGTTGAGGTGTATTTTTTACTAAATGGATTCCCACTCTCCCTCCACGAAAATGGGGTCACATTTCCCTTTAGATTCCATCTTCCTCATACCTATTCTGTTAGCGTAACTAATGTATGCGTTTTTCTCAAACGGGTACTATAAAACTATGAAAAGAAGAGCATTACTAACTAGATAGGCCTAATAACAACCTTTCAGCGACCCGATGATTTCATTCATAAGATCAGAAATTCACTGTTATAGTAATTAAAATAAAATATTTAATTACAGATGGGAGGATAACATTTAGTATGCACCTGAAAGCTATGGGGAGTAATGAGGTGGACTGGATAGAAGTAGTTCAAGAGAGGGATAGATGGCTTACTTTAGTAAGTGTGGCAATGAACTTTCGAGTTCCTAATGCCCTAGAAATAGGAAGTAATTTATCCTGTATTGGTCTTATTGCTCATCATTACGTTTGGCGCCATGGTTGTTAAAGCTGTCATCTTTTGAAACAAGGAAAGAGGAGATATTTTAGAAGAAGTGCACCCGCATTATCGTTAAGAAAGAATGGAGAAATCACAAATGTGTATAATTAACATTCCATGCACACCCACCAACCAAAGATAATTTTTTTAATCACAAACATGAATGGTTTGTCATCGACTCGAGACTATTACGCTTGGTACGTCAATGGACGGTTCTAAGCCAACTACACACAGCGATCAAAACTTGCGCGGAAACAAGAGACTTACCCATCCTCGTCACCAAATAACCAAGTCCCTCTGAGCTGAAAGGGCTTCATTTACGCGGTCATTTCGCCTTGGCAAGGGCCCTCTGGCCTGCTCTCTCCACAATCAGCAATCATAGTTGGAGGGGGGCGATATGTGTGTGTGTGTGTGTGTCGAGGAGAATTGGTTTGTTGGTTCGTTGTGATTGCTCTGTAGAGGTCACGTGGTCCATGGGTATAGGATGGATGGATATGTGTCCTGCAGAAACAATGGGACTCACGTAGCGCTCGTACACACATGCTCTCACGCACGTATTTCACCTCCTCCCCCCATCCTCTCACCACACACACACACACACACACACACACACACACACGACCTTTCGGGGTTCTAAAACCCACTGATGGTTTATGATGGGTGGTGAGAGGCGAAATCTCGCCAAACCGCTTTTGAAAGGTTGCCTTTGTATTTATTGTTCGATCAATTAATTAACGTCGAATATATTTATGTACAAAGCCCTTAGGCACCATCCAGTTGGGTGGAAGAGTGGGAGGAGGGGGTAGCTCTCACCCAGTTACAATAAAACATGTTGAGCAATGAGAAACTCCTCCCGACTATCATTAATTTAACATCTCAATAAATAGCACACGCGGACGCGGACTAAATATCAAGCTCACGCTGTCTGGGCTGCCAGTGACAGAGGGGCTGGAGTTCACATACAGGTTTGATGAGGGTGATTTTTTACTAAAGCGTTTCCCATTCTCCCTCTAGGCAAATGAAAGAATATTTCCTCTAAAATTATACATGTATTCATCTCTAGTTAATCGGTGTAGTTAAATATCCATAGCCCTGATGGTTAGTAAGACGAGGAGAGAAAATAAAATAAAAGTGGTACTACACAATCGAACAATCTTTTTCATATTGTGTATTATAATTTTTAAGATAATTTTCAAAAAAATGTTGTGAGTAAACTACTCTCACTATGTTTTCCTCATAAAAACAAACATATAAACTTGTTAATTACGATAATCACTCTTTAAATATAACTTTTAAGCCAAACTTTTCAAATATATTTAATAGTATTCAAATTCTCAAAAATAAATTATTTATAAACCACGTTAAATTATTTGTTTTTTGTACAAATGAAATCGTATTCTTATTTATCATGAAAAACTATTTCAAGATTCCCATTTTGAATTTACTCTTAAAATTCAATTTCTAAAAAATTCAAAATTTCCTTAGTAATTAGTCGTTTAAAACAACCCTAAAATTGATTAATTTTAGTAAAAAATACATTAATATTATTGATCGTATAAAACGATCCCCCGATATCAATTTTGGACTAAATCGTTAAAGTTATTTTCCAAATATAAATAAAACAAAAATCAGTACTGTAATTGATAAACTACTATTAAATGATTGTTTTTTGAAAATTAATCTATATGAATTTTTATGATACAAGCAACTTAACAAATACCCATTTTGAACCAAATCACTAAAGTAATGTTTTTAGATATTAAAATTAAAATTTAACAATCATCAGTAAACTGCCCACAAACGAACTTTCTCCACAAAAAAAAAACAAGTAGGCCTACACACCTTTATTAGCCATGTTCATGTGAACGCCCCCCAAATATGTATTTTAAGGAATATTGATTTTGTTATTTTAATATTTTAAAATTATTTTGAATTTTCAAAAATCACTCATCAGTAAAAGATATTTTATGGAAATGTTGCCCCAAACCAAGCATGCGGGGTTATTTGTCACGTCAAATATTACCAAGATACTTATTCGGAACCAAATCGTTAAAGCCATTTTAAAAATACTTCCAGTTTTTTTAAAATATAGTCATCAGTATCGAATTTTTAATCAAAACCAAGTATATAGGGCTATTTGTGATGTCAAACTCTCCCAAGATACCCATTCAGAACCAAATCGTTAGAGCCATTTGAAAGATATTTCAAGGTTTTGAAAAATCAATCATCTGTTAGCTATCCGTAATTTTTTTACTCCAAAAACAAGTAAACAGTGATATTTATAATGGCAAACATTCCTAAGATACCGATTTGAAACCAAATCGTTAGATCCATTTGTAAAATAGTTCAAGTTTTTGAAAAATCAGTCATTAGTAAACTATCCATAAATCAGTTTTTACCTCAAAAATAAATATATATTATTATTTGTAATATCACATAAACTTCATATATACATTTTGAACAATCGTTTGAGCAATTGTCGAAATATTTTGTATTTTCAAAAAGATTTTCATCAGTTAAACAACCTTCAACTAATTTTTACTCAAAAACTAACTATACAGTGCTATTTGTTAATGTCAAACAAACCTTGAATATGCGTTTTAAGGGGATGGATCACCATGAGAGATGAGCGCGGCCGGTTTCTAAGGCGATTTCTCTGTACATGATTACTAAGAAAACTATTATACATATTTTAACCAGATTTTTACTACTGTAAAGATCAATTCATTTACATGGTCTATAGTTTATTCCTATCTACCCAGCCAATTCAAATTTAAGTTTTAAAAAATAATTTAAAGATCACTGCATGAAACAAACTGGGCTTGTCATTTAAATGTGGGAAGACTTAGGCTAAAACGGTTTTCATTTTATTACAATAAACACATTTCTCTATCATTTAGTATAATTTAACGCCAGTTAAAAGTTAAATATTTTTAAGCAGCTTTGTTTAAATAATTTTTGCATGATCGTATTTTCTTGGTTTAGTGTTGTTTTTTAAAAAATCTGCAGACAAAGTATAAACCGAGTAAATATGATTGAGAATAATTATCCGTTCATTTTTCAGCATACATATTGTTCTAAACTAAAATAAAGTGGTACAGTTTTATTTTAATTCAAAAAAGTGTTGTGGTGCAGTAGCCTGTGACCTAGCGGTGTAAGGTTGAACAAAATGAACCTCTCGAGAAAACTCATGGCAGTGATGCCAAGCGTTGCACGGTGACGAGCAGATGTTCTCAGGAAAAATATCAACTCGACTGCGTTCATTTATTAAATCAGTTGTGTGAATACCACGTGTTTTGCAATGGAAGCCGTTTCTGTAAAAAGAGATCGAAGAAAATAAAATAAAAAACTACTTTATCTCTCAACCAGACGAAAGAAAAATAAATGTTCTACTCTTGTGAATTGGATAAAAAAAGTGTCATGAATTTATTATCATTTCTGCATGAAAAATACAATTTTAATACTGTAGTTTAAAATCTATCCATTAATTTCAAATCAAGTGCGTAGAATACCTAATTAATATAATTATAGGACCCATTTTGGTGACCTCATGATTTAAGGCACTACTTGCAAAAAACTGGACTGCTGAGGACGGGGATTGGTGTTCGATCCCAGTTGGGTGCTATGAGGTTATTATTCCTAAAATGTTTTCCACTCACCCTCCACGCAAATGTGAGTTTAAGTCATCTAAAAGCAACCTTACCCTTCTCTGACAGATTAGCTTAATTAGTACATCGGCGTAAAACCCACACGGGCTCGGTTCACTTTGGTGTACCAATCAAACACTTTGGCCCTACCTTTGGTAATCTGATCTGTAAACAGAGTCAATAATTTGGTATCGATAATACGGGGCTAACTAAATCACTATGGACTATTGGCAATTTGAACAAGAAATACACTTATCACAATAGATAAATGTCTTGAAACTATTTTGCTATCAATTGTAAAGGTGGATAATGAGACGGGGTGGGGGACTATTGAACATGCCTTGACCACCGCGCTTTTAAAATTAATAACATTAACACAGATACATATTTAATTTTGACAATTATTATTTTACAAAATAGTTTCATCACAAATATAATTTTTACTTTCTCGCACCCCTCGCGTGCCATAGTCAAAGATTTGGAAATAACGTAAGCTTTAGAGAGGAAGGGAAGGGGGGAACACAAATTCTAAGAGGAGGATGTTACTCAACATATATAAGAGTGTGCAGTGTAAAGATTATTTCCATGTCTTTTTTTTTTTGTTCTTGTGATATTAGAAATGCTTCACTTCTTAATATTCTTTGATGTTATCCGTAAATTTACAATAATAAAGTAGGGTAGATAATAAATACGGTAATTAAGAGAAAGTGTTCCCACATTTGCGTGGAGGAAATGAGCAATCACGAGGAAAAACACCTCAATTCACGCGGTCGGAATTCAACCAAAATTTGTAGCACAGGTCCCTAATAAAATTAAAAACGTTGTGTTCATTGCAGAAGTTTTGATGAAGGACTTTGAATGTATAAAGTTGTAGAATGGATGTATTATTATTATTATATAATGTGTGTAGCTAAAATTATAAAATAGCTAGTGATGTGTATATAAATTTTATGAACGTCCCTGACACAAAAGTGATTGATAAGGGAGAAATAGATTATAAAATGATCATGCTTCAATATAAAACTTGTGTTTAAGCCTATCAAATTTGGTCAAAATCGATGGATGGATATTTTCTATACAATTGGGTGAAAAACATTTTCTTGCAGTATATTTCTTTATGTTTTATTGTAATTTCAAATACTTATTTTTAGAGTTAGTGTTTATAATTTTTGAAGTACAGGCAATAAGTGTAATATTTATTCTATAAAAATTATACATTTATAAAAATAAAATCTTTCTTTTTGCAGAAAATTGTTCTATATGCTCTCTTCAAATTTGAATATATATATATTTATTTATATATATATATTTATATATATATATTTATATATATATAGATATATAATACTTATTTAATAATATAATATTATATTTTTATATATATTATAATATAATATTATATTATATTTTGATTTACATTATATTATATATAAATATATATGTATATAATATTATTTAATCTGGTCAAAATATTTTCTTTCAGTTCCTGAGGTAAATGGTCGGATTAAAATTTTTGTCAAATAAACAGAGAATTTGTGAATAGATTTTTTTTCAAAAATTGTTTAGTGGTTTTATGGATTAGGAAGGTTATAATCATAGAAATTGTACCCGCATTTGCGTGGAGGGAGCGTGGAAAACCAGTTTGGAGAAACTAACTTTAGTACACCCGACCGAGATTAGAACCTTGATCTCCCCATCATTGGCAGTCTAGTCTACTGTAAGAGTAGCGCGTTAGACCATGAGGCCATCAAAGCGAGTGTTATACATGTTAAAATATGTATAAACGTATAAAGCTATATTTGATTATCGAATATAATTAATAAAAAATAGGTTAATAGAGTTTGAAATTCTTAATAGCTACAAGTTTATTGGTGTAATTATAGGGTGGTGGCAGAATGCCACAGGCCCACGCTCAAAATAGGGCCCATCACGCAGGTCCACCCACCCAAAATTAATTTGCTAATATATGAAAGCGTTGTCTTTCAGGCCTATCATTGTTTCGTAAAGATCTCATTATTCAATCAAAAATTACTCAATAGTCATTTTATTGCGCATAATTTATGCTGTACAAAAATGTATGTACATATTTTTCTGTAAAATCAATAGAAACAGCTGTCAGGTCATTTTCAAAACTTTACTAAAAATTATTTAAGAAGCACATGAATCTATAAAGGCTAAAGTGATTAGCTATGTTGTCTGTTGAGCTACTACCCGTAGCTTGTCCTTGGAGGAAAGTGTAGACAATTTCACAGAGACCAATGTTTGTTTAGCCTCTATAAGTGTTAATATTGATAATTGACTATATATTTGTTTATAATATTTATTAATATTGTTTTATTCAATTCAGATTAAGTTTTTTACATTATATTGAAACTTTTCAGCAACAATTTTATCAAATATTATGGCTGTATGGTAATGCACTTAGAGTGGTTTTTCCTCAATGGGTTTACACACTTATCTCTCCACGCAAATGTGGGTAAACTTCCTCTAAATTTAACCTACCTACTCTATATTATTACGTATTATAAAATAATTCCAATAATAAATGTCTAAATTTTTTTTATGATCTACAATTATTCATAAGATTTGGGGACGGTGGTGTATTTTTTCCTTGGGGGCACCCACCGTGGGTCAATTACTGCATAGTTATGTCTTTGTACATGTTACAAGCTAATGTAGGTCAAGCTAGTTTTACAATAGGAGATTTTAGTGCATCTTTAAGTTTATATTAAAATTATTATTATTATTAGTATCTGGATGGTGTAATATAAGAAACTAAAGTAAATAATAAAGTAAAAAAAACACAATTTCTTATTTATGTTTTATACATATGTGTGTGGCCCCCCTGCCTTTTAAGGGTTCTAACACTTTTCAAGAAGGGTACATCTCTGACCCCCAATTTTCTGCGTCCATGAAAAAAGATATAAAAAAATAAACACTTTTTATGTTAATTGATAAGATATCTCTATCACCATTAGTATTATTATTATTATTATTATTATTATTATTATTATTATCAGACACTGTCCTCACCCCTCATAGCTTGGGTTATGTCAGATGCTGAGGAAATGATCTACATTCTACGGTGTCTGTCGATAGTTTTATATCCAATGTTACTCATTGAGGGTGAACTGGGAAGGGGGGAGGTTTTATAGGCTGGGGTATTATCACCAATTTCTTCTCCACCCCTCTCCCCATCAAAATGTGTCTTCCTCCAGTTTGTTTGGTTCCCTCTGATATACTTGAGTTTGAAGCTGAAAGATGGTTTGTATCAAACTTCAAATAGATTCTATAACAATCTATTATTATTTTTAAATGCTTAAGCGCCATGCCCAAATAGCTTTTAGTGGCATTCCATTTTCAAACATTTTCCATTGGCTTTGAGTCATTCCCCTAAAAACTCCTCAAAAATATATTTCTTTACAACTGCCTTACCCGAAACTAATAAAGTTTCGCCGACACTCTTGGTAGTCATCACAATAGTTTTTTTTTTCATTGTGACTTACTTCCAGTTTGAGATGTACACATGCATGAACTTGGAATGAGGAAGGTAACATTTTAGATTTAATGTACCCACATTTGCGTAGAGTGAGATTGGGAACCATTTTAGGAAAAAATACCCTTAATGCACACAACTGGGATTTGAATTTCAATCTCCCCACCACCAGAAATCAAGTCCAATAGTATGTGCTACTCACCGTGTTCAACTGACATGTTGAAGACGGGGAGATCATGGTTCGATTCCGGTCGGGTACTCACAGGTGGTTTTTCCTAAATAGTTTTCTGCTCTCACTCCACGAAAATATGGATGCACCTCCTCTTAATTTAACCTTCCTGATGCCTAACACATTATAGTAATTATTACATAAGTGTACTGCCCGAACGGATAGTAAGACGTGGTGATATAAATAAATAATAATAGCGTGTTTAAAACCGTTTTAAAAAAACACCCTCAGTATACACTACTGGGATTTGAACCCCAAACTCGTCACCAGCAAACCAGTCTAATACGAGAACGTCAAATTAAAAATGTTTTCTTCCGCTAGGTAAGAAATATTAAGAAAACCATATTACTGATTATATTAGTTCAACCTAAAAATAAAGCAGCAGATTTCTGCATAGTGTGGTCTTTGATAAAAGCTGCACTCTTGCCTGCCTTTCCCTTCCAAGAAACTTGACCCATGTAAACAACAGATTAGCTCGCTCCCCCTCACTCTTTTAGACCAAATTTGACAGATATGACAACACCGCAACTCAAGTTCGGTGTCGGCTAAACAGTCCAAATAGTTCAATATATGGACGTTTCTTAGGAGTTGCGCTGATAGCGCTTCTCAAGTTTTACAAGGTAGTCCTTCCACTTAAACAAAATAGTTGGGGATATTTTCGAAAAATTTGTACTTAAAAAAACTACTTATCAGTAAACTCCGCTTAATTGAAGGTCTAGGCCGAAAAAAATAGTTTTGTGGTATGACCCTATAAAACCTAAATATGAAGTTTGAACGAAATCTATCAAATCATTTTGGAACCGTGGCCAGGGATAGACTGATAGACAGAGAGACAAATATGGGGACAGCCAGAATTTTAAAATCAGCTTTATTGAGTGCATGTTCGCAAAAATCATAAATATTTGTCACAATCAAGAGATCAATTTTTTTTTCGCGATCACAATAGTCCTCTTGATATGAGAAAGTAAAAATCGCAATGGTTGTGATATCTTAAGGCCTGTCGAGTGCAAGTTTAAAACCTATTTTTTGGGATTGTCGGTGGGAGGGTGAAAGGCATGGCGTGGCTTCACAACCGACCAAAGTATCCTTCCGCGCCAACAAGAACAGATGAATCACGGAAATAGAAGATTGTAGCTAGCTACCGGACAGGTCTTGCGGAAAAATCATACGTTTGAAAATATCAGTTTTCTCGAGAACGAGTGAAATTTTTTATAGTAATATTTTCAATACATCTTCTAAGATAATGTATCAATGCTTATTAGGTGTTACATTTTCTTATATTTTGTTATGCAGCCGGCAATTTTATATTGAAAAATGTCAAAATTATTTATATTTGATCATTGTTAAAATTATAGGGGAGGTGTGTATATAAAAAGTATAACTTAATCAACATGTTTATATTCTCTAAAAAGTCGTTTCCAAAACTAAAATTGCAAAACAAAAATTCTTAAAGATAAACGTTTGTTCCCATGGCTATGCATTTCCCCGCCAAATGAAAAGGGCCAATCCCCTCAAATGGTAGTTTGTTCATGAGAAATTGACGTTCTTGCGACAAGAAGGTTTTGACTAGAAATTAGGAGATTGATTCGATCAGCTATCCAAGTTTTGAGCCCAGCCAGCTACATTTTAAGGAACCATTTGCGTAGAGTAAGAACGAGAAACTACCACCTTCAATGCACAGACTTCAGTCACTCTCAAACTGGACTAGTTGAGCTTGACGTTTAATACGCGCGCCCACGTATAAAGGTCATTGGGAGGTTTGTTTTCCTCATATGGTTTTCTCAACTCCTCTCTACGCTGATGTGGATGCACTTAAAGATACATTCAGCGATATGTAAATTAAAGGCACACTTGCTTTGAAGGTCAAATAGTTTACGGCAGGAGACTTCAAACTACGACCGATAGAATGGGTTTATCTGGACCGCGAACGCTTTGAATTTTTTTAAATTAAAATATAATTGTAATGACGAGTGCCGAATTGATGATGCTCCTGTATGCAGGACAAAAAACACCTACATACAAACCACCATATGTGGCCGACGGCAGTATTGCAATGCGTAATCAAAACAGTCAAAATGTGGTGAACAATTCCCTATTCATTAAGTGTTTGTTTATTGGAAGGGCTGAGGCACGTGAGTGAAGAATGAAGGCCGATACACACAGAATGCTAAGCTAGGCTAAGCTAAGCGAAGCTAAGCGAAGCTAGGCTATGCTGTGCTGTGCTGTCCTCTGCCAAGACTTTGTCAGTATGGTTTCACACTCATTGCTAAACTAAGCTAAGCAATTGTCCCTGATTTCCCCACCGAATTCAGTGTGGTTTCTTTCTGGTCTGCTCCAGTGAAGCTTAGATATGATGTCGTTCTCTAAAACATCTTGTTTGATTTCAGGTGATAACACTGAGGAAGAGAAGATGCTGTTAGCAGTTGTTTTGGAATATGAAGAAAATTTAGAAGGTTCAATTAATGCTTCCTTTTAATATAAAACCTGAATAGAATATTACTTAAATACATGTTAAACAAACTGAAAACAAACCTTCAACACTTCTTTGGTTATTTTTCACCAAACCAGCACTGCGTCTGTTCAACACGGAGCCCAAGTTGCGTTATGCGCATGCCCAACGTAAGATGGCTCAAGATGGGAAATGGAAAAATTGCCCGGCCAGCAATCGGAAAAAAAACATGGTGCGTCGTAGCAAGGCTTTCTGTGTAAACCAGCACATTTAAATATATGGTTCGATATTTTTCTAAAGAGTCAGAGCAAATATTAGCTTAGCTTAGCTGCGCATTCTGTGTGTACCAGCCTTGACCCAGGGTACAGGACTTCTCCTGGATAAGTCAGTGATAAGAGTTTGCTCGTATTAAGCCAAAGGTTCAGGGTTAGATTTCCGTGTCCAGGTATCGTTTTTCAATCTAATGAATATGATATTTAGATGCGGGTATAACCGTACTCAACAAAGACTTATCTTGGTTATTTAATCGAGTATATTATATTTTGTTGCTCTCCAAGTTTGCCACTATTTTCTTACTTACAAAATTCCAGAGGTTTCAAAGAAGGAATTCCCAGTTTTCAAAACAATTCGTATTTGAGTGGGCCTAGAGAAGATAATTTCCTTCTTTTTTTTTCGTAAATTTGATGTAATATGCTATTGGTGTTAAGAACAGGAACAGGACAGTTTGACCTTGATAAATAATTTTGTCCAAACCAACGGGTCTGGCAATTTAGATAGGAGTGGGCAGGGGGAGTTCACAAAGGTATAAAATTTGCTACTCATAATTAAAAGATGCGATTAAAAGCCAAACTGTGGTTCAATAAACACCATGTTTTAAAAACAAAAACAATTTAGAAATTTATTATAGATTAATTCAGTATTTAAGTTTACTACTTAGGGTGGCGATGTAAAAAAAACGCGAGAAAAAGTTATTAATCTTGTAATTTTTTTATAATCAAACAGCTGTTGGTCAAACTAATTCAAAAATTGGTTCAGTACAAACATATAGTTTCATTTTATTCACATGATGATCTCTACAGTTGTTGAATATATCTCAAGGGTGTCCTGAAATTTATTGACAACTTTTTCTCTTCGTATAAAAAGTTTGACATTTAATTCCATGATCATTACAGACATTCAACAACTATTGATATCACAATGTGAAGCAAATTAAAATTTATATTTGTATTTGTATTGAAGCAATATTGTATTTATTTTGGAAAAAAAATATTGTTATAAGAACTGCAAAAATACTGGCCTTTTTCTCACGCCCCATAAATCCCCACCTTAAATACCCAAAAATTTCCAAACTCTCCTCAGTTTCTTGCAAAGATCCTTGTGTTTTCCCTGATTTTTCCAGATGTAAAATTATCCTTGAGTTTTCCCGGTTATTCTGGATTTATGGGTGCTTAGTGCCCCTGCTCTCATCAATTTTGACTACTCACCTGAAATAATTCAACTATAACGCTCCACAAGAGTACAATATAACTCATAAGGTTGATGCCTTCATTTATCATCTTCCTGTTTATTGTGTGAAACAAGAAATAGAGGAGAAACAGACAAATACGGGAGTGTTTATTTTTTCATTTCTTCACATTAACAGCCTGTACGTGTCACCTCATAAAACGAATATCTTTGAGGCCAATCTAGGGACTGACAACATAATATTAATCGTCTGGAGTTGTTATGCTCTTTATAACACGCAAATTGTAAGTAAACTGTGTGCTGTACTAAAAAAAAGTACTTTCCGATATAATATTCTAGCTTTTATTTTTACACTGTCGGCTATTAGTTGTGAAACTTTTTACATCAAAAAAATAATAATAAATCGAAGAGTGCAATCTATTAGGATTTATTTATTGGATCTCCAATCGTTCAATTCATATGTTTGACTTTGTGTATAAATGTTGTTGAATAAAAGGGAGTATGCAAGGATAGGGAAGCTCAGAGAAAGTTAGTGAGAATGAATTAAGTACGGAGCTAGAGTTTTTTGAGCTATATGCACAGTTTCTTGCCTACCCCGTTAGGAAACGTCGTAATTAGGTATGTAGAGTATATTCACCGTAACTTTTTACCTAGATGACAGTTGAGAACCGTATGTTTAGGTTTTGGGCTGCCAACACCTGTAAAAGTTCACTATTTTGATATAAATGTAAAGTTTTTTTAACTACACATTGTATTTAAATTTAAAATAACGTAACCTTATGTTTTCTCACAATATTTCATTACTTTTAATAATTTTTTTCTATCCTATCCGAAACAATATTTTAAACATAATTATAAGTACATAATTATTCTTCGTTTTGGAATGTGATCGGTAATGTGTAATATCATGCATAAATTAATACTTTTTAATAAAGGCATCGTATTTACATACTTGTCCTTTTTACTTTCTCTCTATCTTACAGGTAGAGAAAGTATGGTGATCGTCAAAAAAATCGAACTCAAGGTTTTGATGAATTTTGACGTTTCATGACTTCCTGAATCCGAAAAAGTTGTTTTTGAATTTCCGTCTGTCTGTCTGTCTGTCTGTCTGTCTGTCTGTACCTCCAACTAGAGCCTAAACTATTTTACCGATTGAGCTGAAACTTGATATCTAGAGTTTTCATAGGGTTGCCCCGAGGGATTTTGGAATTGGATATCTACCCCTAAAATTAAGGGTAGTTTACTGAAGGGAAAAAAGAGAAAAAGTCGATTTTCTCAAAATCGGCTCTAATGATTTTGATTAAATTTCATTTATGAACATTAATAAATATTACAAACAAAATGGCTACCCTCAATATTTCGGCAAAATGGCTTTAAGGTCTCCGGTCTGATGCGTCAATTAACATTTTTTTAAATAGCTCCGAAACTATTTGAGATATGAAATTACTTAGCATTACAAATATGTATATATATTTATAATACAGATATTTTATCCGAAACATATTTTTACAAATTCAATAACTTTCAATCTATACGAAATTTATATGAATTTTTTTAACTTTTTGGACATTAAAGTTTAAGTATTGCGACCATAAAAAAAAACTAACCTGAAATGTTGATGGATGTCGACGTCTCATGACCCCCCGAAACCTAAAAAATAGTCTTTGCAATGCCGTCTGTCTGTGTGTCTATAAAAACTTAAAATTAAGGGTAGTTTACTGAAGGGTTAAAAGAGAAAAAGTCGATTTTCTCAAAATCTGCTCAAACGATTTTGATTAAAATTCGTATCTAGGCGTTGATTAAGATTATAAATAAACTGGCTATTTTCATTTTCCTATGAAAATGATTTTTAGGGTATATTACAGAGGCGTTAATTTCCGTATCTCCACAACTATTGGAGAAACTAAACAACTTATCATTGCAAAATTGTAGGATTATTAGAAATAAAAAACTTTTATTTGACATATATTTTTATAAAAGCAGCAGTTTCTGAGATATTTGCAAATATATTAATACAATTTTGTGAGCTTTAGTTGTAAACATATACTACTTAAGTCTTAACGCAATAATTCTCCAATGCCATAAAGTAATTAAATATAAGTATCTAAAAAAGTATGTTATTTTTCCTTAAATCTCTTAGGAGAAATGTTTGCATAGCAATGATCTATCTCCATTTTAGACTCAATAGTCAATATTTACATTTTTTTATTGGTCAAAATGTATAAATGAATAATTAAATATCAATGCGATGACTTGAAGATCTGCAACACCTTATAAAATGTTAAAATTTTAACCAGAAATCGAAATTTTAATACGAAGTGTTGACCCTTGTGGAAGACATTAAACTGTTTGAAATGTTCTTAGGTGGACAAAGATGCGCCTCTTTTCTCATTGATTATATATCATTGTATATTATTTTATGCGTGTTCTTATGTGGAGTGGTGATGATACAATGTACATTATTCCGTTCAGAAATCTTACGAGTTTATAGAAAGAGAGAGAAAGTCTGTGCGGTGTGCCGTACCATTTATTTATACATTTAATAAATTTTCTCATGATTATTTTTTGTATTTTGAAATATTTAACTGAATAAAATATTTTTATCAACTACGTGGGTGCACCATTGTAAAGAAGTTTTTAAGTTATAATCAATCACATGGTTTAAATTCGTCAGTCGCCATTTTGAAGCTATATTTGTTAGAGCTTTTTTGGAAGTGCTGTTAATACATACATTTTTATAAGTAGAACTAAACGATAAATAAGCCCGACCTCAAATAAATATAAATAATATTGGCCTAAATTCCTGTGGCTAACTATCACATTCATACTTTACCATATGATTTCCTTACAATTTACAGTTATCCATAGTGACAGATGTCAGCTGTTGGTGTAGGTATACATTAGGGACTACTTCTAGTAACTTTGTGTCATCCAAGTAAACTCGGGTGGTGAATGTACTCGTGTATGTATGTATGTATGTATATATGTATATATGTATATATGTATATATGTATACATGTATACATGTATACATGTATATATGTATGTATATATGTATATATGTATGTATATATGTATATATGTATGTATGTATATATGTATGTACGTATATATGTATGTATGTATGTACGTACGTATGTATGTACAAAACTAGTCACATATTTCTATTTTGGATTAAATCTCCAAGGTCAATTTCCAAAACATTCAAATTTTATATAATTTATTGTAAGCAAACTACCCTTAAATTAATTTATTTTAGATAGTTAAATATGCTATTATTGATATGTAAAATAATCGTCTAATACTGGTTTTTTATTAATCATTAAAGCCATTTTTAAAAATATTATAATTAAAAAAATTAGTAAACTACCCATAACCAAACCCACCACCCCACCTCCACGCCCCTCCCAAAAAAAAAAGTATACAGCGTTATTTGTCATGTTCATGTCAAATAATACCCAGATAGGTTATACATTTTAATACACATTAAAACTACCACACCCTCTAAGAAAATGCGGCTACATTTAGTTTAAATGATACCTTCTTCCCTTCCTCATATACATAAATATGCAGCTAGCCCATAATGATAGAAATACATCGATCAGGAAACTAATGTTTGGATTTATCCACTTCCTTTGGAGAAATTTGATGTGAAAATTATTGTGGTTGTTAGTGAATGTAGCAGTTTTTTTTTTATATGATTGATTTGTAAACTTAAAACAACTTTTATTAAGATATATCTTAAGATGTAAGTTGCTTAGAGGAGCTATTTTTCCGCTTTGAATTTTTATAATCAACCAGTTTATAAGCATTGTATTAAACTAATGGGGTACATAAGAGGAAGGATATATTTTTAGAGGAAATGTACCACGCATCTGCGTGGAGGGAGAGTGCAAAATCCAATCTCAGTACAGCTAGCTAGGATTTTATTCTTGACCTCCCCGTAAACTGGCAAACCAGACTATATGAGTTTCACGTTTAATTCGCGTACCCACCGATGTAGGTCTTAAAGAAGATGATTCCACTTTAGAGTGAAAAGAGAATGGTGAAAACCACAATAAACATCACAGGAGGGGCAATTACTATCCTGCCGTGGCTCGAACCTTGAACCCCAATGTCAATGATGGCCAAGTGCAATGATGATCTAACGTTTTAAACACTCGACCACCTGATCTGCGCATGTAACAACGATAATTAATATACTAATATTATTTGTTTAAATTAATCTATGTTTTACTTTAGAAATTGTATCTACATTATTATATATTTTGTTTTTAATCTTTTGACATTAATTGAATATTTTATTATAATTATACTCATTCTTTAAAGACTCGGAAACGCAATTAATTATTCAATGAAGTCTATTCTGCTTGGTTTCACTTTAAGAAAGAGCTTATTAACAAAAAAAAAAAGTTTTACCTTGGTTCTTGGTTACTCGTATCCAAATATTATTTTAGCCCTCATTCTTTAATTGTTTTAATTTTATGAATAGTTAAACTAATTAAAACTGACCTAGGTCAGAGTTAAAATTAATTGGTGGTAAACTGCTTCCCTTCCATAATGTAAGGTTCCTAAAAGAAAATACATATTTACAAAAACAAATAGTTTACCGATATATCATCCCTTATAAACTATGATTATTTCACAGTAGATTGCGTAGCTAATATATTTCTCCAACCATTAAAAATTGTTTCCTATACGTAAAGTTATTATTAGTTTGCTTCTTTTTAGTGAGCTATATTTTGTTTTTTAATTATAAAGATAATCTAGTAACAAGATCCACGTGAAGGGTGTATCGGAAGTTCATCTTATAACTGGTGGGATGCTTCTTCTTTGAGAAAACTTTGATGATTACACACCTCCGAAAATGTTCACATACCCTTTTTAATAGGAAAACTCGCACTGGCAAGAATGCGGACAAAGGAGTCAGTCTGGTCTTGTCTGAGTTACCTTTCTGTAAATCCTACTTGATTAGTATAGATACACATATAGCCTAGACGGGTAGTAAGACGCGAAGCATGGTATTGGGGTGGTCAGGCCTACCAACCAGACAATTAATTGTCTTTTAATATGAATTATCTCCTTTTTTTACGGACAGAGATGTATTAAATAATTAATTATGCAGTTAATTATTCAGAAGTGGAAGACTAATTGAAACGCATATTTCGCCAAAAGATTCATCATAGAAATTGTGGATTTGTTATTTTTTCCACCACGTCTTACTATCCATCCAGGCTAGACGAAGGCTTGTAGCTATTAAAATAAAATGTAGATTTATCTAAGACTAGCTTTTGCCCGCGGCTTCACTCGCGTTAATGTATATTTTATCAATAAATTCAGGTTGTCGATTGACACAGGGAATATGACAATAAAAACGATGAACACATTGAGGTTGTTAGCCAATAGAGGTAGAGATAAAGAAAAAAAAATACACAATATAAATCAGGATTAATTGTAGGAGTAGAAAAGAAGTAGCGGAGTGTGTGTCAGTAGAGTCACAGGTTATGCCTTGCCACGAATTGGAAGATCCTACTCCATCTTAAATTTTACTTACAGTTAATTAACATCCCTTATTTACTCCGCTTGTTCTTGACCGTTGCAATCATGGGCACAGAAGAGATCATTATTTTAGGACGCTCCTATATACTATGTTGTATGTCCTTCCATTTGGCGCAAATACATACAAATTCTGGGCATTGGACACACGCGAACAGGCTACATATAGCTGGCCATGGGAAAAACATGGCATTTCCAAATGCACCCCTACTACCTGCAATGTTTGCCCTAGCGCTTTGTTAATAGTAATGGCAAAACTAAGTTTGATTGGAAACTGGAGTCTTTTGAATTGAAATGGTAGGTCAGTGGGGATTATTGGGATTCGAGGTATGATTACAGTTTCCCCTTTTCCCACACCTGTTAAATGGTGGCACAGATTATATTTTGCCCTAATTGTATAATTGAAGCCTCGTCCCATTACATAAACGGGGTGCATCTAAATTTCACATAAGCATAATTGGTACAACCTAATTTCAATTGTAGTTTATGCGAGGATACACCCGATAGCTTCAGAGAATTTAAAAACTCAGCGGGATATGAAGTGCTCTGTTCTGTGTCCATGATTGTATCTATTGACAAATACTCCTTTATTCTCCCTGCACCTCTTTCAAAATGTCAGTGTTGATTTTGTTAACGATATTTTGGTGCAAGAATTGCTCTTGCACACAACCAATGATCACAATTTAAATTTAGTTGTAAGTCTGGGTAAACTTTAGAATTAAGCTCCACATCATTTTCCACCAAATTACAGAATTCCCCTGTAAGTAAAATACAGCCTTCAGCATCCGTGTCCAAACGTCCATCGCCAATTTTCAATAGTGTCTCTGCGTAATGTCCTGAATCTACGTCATTATAAAGGTGGACTCTCATATTCGTTGTTAGGCTGAATTTTTCACTTTTGCCCACAATCTTGATGACTTGAGACAGGCTTTGATTTCATCTGCATGTGTGTTCCTCTGGATCACCGGTAGAGTTTGTTGGAAGTCACCAGCCAGTAAAACTACCATTCGTCCCATAATAACTGTACTGTCTCGCAATTCCTGAAGAGTTTGGTTTAGCGCTTCTATAGCTTTTTTGTGGGACATCGTACTTTCGTCCCACACTAAAAGTTTACATTGTCGTAGCATCATACCTCGAGAGCTATTTTTGCTGAAATTAATAATACCAAACTTTTTACGACAATTTTGTCATTTACCATAACGGGTGAACAGACAGAGCTTAATTAGCTTAATATAATAATTTTTAATCATTTTAAGATAGATGTGCCTAAAATAACTCGGGAACAGATTTTTATTCGGGGTATCAGATTTTCTTCTGGGATACCACAGGTCCCTTTTTCTATACTCCAGGCATCATGTTGCAATTAATTTATTCATATCAGTAGGCCGAGTTGTTAAGCTGGACGATCGTCTAACAGTTATTTTTTTCTATCCTTCAGGAACAGTACTTTTTTTCTGGATGAAAGTAACCTATGTCCTTTTCTGTACCCATGACAACGTGTATGCGAAATTTCATGATGATCGGTCGTTTAGTTTAGGCGTAAAAGCGTAACAAACAAAAACAAACAAACAAACTCACATTCACATTTTTTCTGGATGAAAGGTACCCTATATCCTTTTCTGTACCCATGACAACGTGTATGCGAAATTTCATGATGATCGGCCGAGTAGTTTAGGCGTGAAAGCGTAACAAATAATAACAAACAAACAAACTCACATTCACATTTTTTTGGATGAAAGGTACCCTATGTCATTTTATGTACCCATGACAACGTGTATGCAAAATTTCATGATGATCGGTCGAGTAGTTTAGGCGTGAAAGCGTAACAAACAATAACAAACAAATAAACAAACAAACTCACATCCACATTTTTTCTGGATGAACGGTACCCTATAGTCTTTTCTGTACCCATGACAACGTGTATGCGAAATTTCATGATGATCGGTCGAGTAGTTTAGGCGTGAAAGCGTAACAAACAATAACAAACAAACAAACTCACATTCGCATTTTTTTTCTAGATGAAAGGTACCCTATATTCTTTTCTGTACCCATGACAACGTGTATGCGAAATTTCATGATGATCGGTCGAGTAGTTTAGGCGTAAAATCGTAACAAACAATAACAAACAAACAAACAAACAAACTCACAATCAAATTTTTTCTGGATGAAAGGTACCCTATGTCCTTTTCTGTACCCATGACAACGTGTATATAAAATTTCATGATCGGTCGAGTAGTTTAGGCGTGAAAGCATAACAAACAATAACAAACAAACAAACAAACAAACTCACATTCACATTTTTTCTAGATGAAAGCTACCCTATATTCTTTTCTGTACCCATGAAAACGTGTATTCAAAATTTCATGATGATCGGTCAAGTAGTTTAGGCGTGAAAGCGTAACAAACAATAACAAACAAACAAACTCACATTCACATTTTTTCTAGATGAAAGGTACCCTATATCCTTTTCTGTACCCATGACAACGTGTAGGCGAAATTTCATGATGATCGGTCGAGTAGTTTAGGCTTGAAAGTGTAACAAACAATAACAAACAAATAAACAAACAAACTCACATTCACATTTTTTCTAGATGAAAGGTACCCTATATCCTTTTCTGTACCCATGACAACGTGTATGCGAAATTTCATGATGATCGGTCGAGTAGTTTAGGCGTGAAAGCGTATCAAATAATAACAAACAAACAAACAAACAAAACTCACATTCGCATTTTTTTTCTGGATGAAAGGTACCCTATGTCCTTTTCTGTACCCATGACAACGTGTATGTGAAATTTCATGATGATCGGTCAAGTAGTTTAGGCGTGAAAGCGTAACAAACAAACATACAAACAAACAAACAAACAAACTCACATTCACATTTTTTCTAGATGAAAGGTACCCTATATCCTTTTCTGTACCCATGACAACGTGTAGGCGAAATTTCATGATGATCGGTCGAGTAGTTTAGGCTTGAAAGTGTAACAAACAATAACAAACAAATAAACAAACAAACTCACATTCACATTTTTTCTAGATGAAAGGTACCCTATATCCTTTTCTGTACACATGACAACGTGTATGCGAAATTTCATGATGATCGGTCGAGTAGTTTAGGCGTGAAAGCGTATCAAACAATAACAAACAAACAAACAAACAAAACTCACATTCGATTTTTGGTAGAACATAGGATACTTCAGTCTTTCTGTACCAAGTAAACGGGTGGTGAATGTACTGTTATGTATGTTGTATGATTATGTATATTGTATATGTAAAGGTATACATATACATGATACAGTATAAAAGATGTAAATTACTATTGATTATAATATGTAAGGATTATGAGTATATAATTATTATATATATGTATGTATGTAGTAGTACGTTGTATCGTCAAAACAGCACTATTTTCTTTTTATTAAATCTAAGGGTAATTTCAAACATATCAAATTTATATATGTATTGTAAACAACTCCCTTAAAATTACGATAAGATATTAATATACAATGATATTAAATAATGTTAATAATGGTTTTTGACAATCATTAAAGCCATTTTTAAAAATTTTTAAATGTCTTCCACACATCCAACAGCCTTCAATAAAAAAATTACAGATTATCTGTGTTATTAATATTATAACATTTTAATAATGTTACAACTTCAAGAATGCGGCAAATTGATTTTAATTGATACTTCTTCCTTTCTCAATAAAAAATGTAATAGCTAGCCAAAATGGTAGAATAATCATGCAGGAAACTATTTTGGCAAACATTCCTTTGGAAAATTGATTAAAATTATGTGTTTAGGAATTAGCATGTTTATAAAATATTTAATAAACAACTATTATTGAGAATTTAAGATTGTAAGTACTTAAGGAGTATTTTTACTCGCAATTTAATGATCACAGAAAATTGTATTACATAATTATGAGAGGAAAATATTTCTAGAAAACGTGATTGCGTGGAGAGAAATAATTCCAATTCATAAGTAGTTTTTATTCTTCCCTGAAATGGCAAACCAACTTTGAGCAAATTGCTACCAGTGTGGTTTAAGATGATTAATTAGTGTGGAGAATGGGACAATTGAACATCCGAGGAAATGTACACCTCGTAAAAACCCAAATTTGTCAATGAGGAAAATGATGATTAGCCGTTTTAAACACTCGTAATCACCTCCTCTCGAGTATACGATAATTTAATACTAAAAATCTGTTTGAAAATTATGTTTATTAGAAATGACCACATTTTTATATTTTGTTTTTAATCTTTGACATTTTAAATTTTATAATTATACACACTAAGACCGGAACGCAATTATTCAAAAAGTCTATTTTTAGGTTTCGGTCTTAAAAAGAGCCTATCAACAATAAAAAGGTTATTTGTTTTTTACTCGATCCAATACTTAAGCCTTTAATTGTTCTAAATTTTATAATAGTTAAATAATAAATTGACTGGTCAGATTAAAATTATGTGATTTTATAATGTATGGTTCATAAATAGAAATAATATTTACAAAACAAATAATTTACGTAATCATCCTTAGTTACTATGATTATTATCACAGTAAATTGGTTAGTTACATATTTCCGGACCATTAAAGATGTTTTATAGCGAAAGTTGTTATTAGTCCCTTTTTTTGTGATATATTTTGTTTTTTGTTATAAATGATAATTATAACAAATCGAAGGTGCGGAGTTTTTATAAGTGGACTTCTTCTTTACTTTGTGATTCCACCTCCGAATTTTCACTACCCTTTTTTAGGGAAAATCCACTTGCAAAACACAAAGGATCTCTGGTGCTGATACCTTTCTGTAAATCCTACTTGATTAGTCTAAGATCACATCATATGTAAAGTAGTAAGGCAAGCATGTTGGGGTTCAGCCCAACCCAGACATAGGTCTAAATGAATTTTTTTTCGGAAATGTCAAAAATACGATGCTTTTCTATTCAGTGGAGTCATTGAAACGTACCAAAATTCATCAAGAAATTGTAGGTTGTTATTTTTTCCACACGTCATACTATTCAGCTACCTGTACTATAAATAAGTAGAAAGTAAATATATAATAAAAATAATAAAGTAACGGTCACATAATAACTTACATAACGTGTTTTAGTGCAAATGATATACAAAAATGTTAAGTTAGCCCTCTCGCATAGCACGGTAAGCCCTAGTTAATAATTCTATATCATAATACATGTCTAAATTTAATTTGACATTTATTAATATACTATTTTGGGCTAAATTTACCCCAAATATATCATTTTATTTCTATCATTAATTGAAAAATAAAATTTAAATTTACCAAATAATAAGTACTCTGCTTAGTAAAATTTAGGTTTTAGGTTCGACACCAAGAAAGGCTGAAAAATTTTATTTCAACGAATGTGTAATTTATCAGTTTGAGATCTATTTTTTATGCTACAGTTTTGAAAATTAGGTTAATACATGTTCATAAAAGACCGTACAATCACACTAAAGCGTAAAATAAAATTATATGAATAGTTGTGTGTTAGTAGATTTGATCATAATCAAAAAAGACGTTAATAGTATTCAGGTCAAACGCAATAAGGGTCCAATTTTTTCATTATGCAATTTACTGTACTTTTTCCTGGGGAATACAAATATATTTCATTAAAGATCCCCCTCCTTATTCTGTCTCGTAATATTATATAGTTAGGCCGAAAATATCAAACACATTGACCCCACTAAATCATACAATAATCATTTCCAAAATGAATGGACCAGCACGCGCCATAAACAAGTTCAGTTGAAACCTTCCTTTTGGTGCAATAGGGGGGAATTATATTCTCACGTCTCACTACCCATTCGATCTATATGCAAATACATTAACTACGCTAATTTGGTAAGGGTAAGGAACGTATAAGTTTGAGTAAATGTACCCACATAGCCCACTTTGGTTGCCACATGGTCTAAGGCGTCACTATCACAATTGTCCCAATCGGGTGTACAGAGGGTAGCTTTTCCTAAATAGTTTAAAACTCTCCCTCCACAAAATGTGGGTACATTTCCTCTAAATTCAAACTTACTCACTCCTAATACATTAACGTAATTACTACATAGCTGTATAACCCAAACTGGTGGGTAATAAAAGGTACCCGCATTTGTTAGGGAGGAAATGGGAAACCATTTGTGTAAAGTCCCTCTCAGTACACCCATCCCGAATTCGAACCCCGACCTCCTGGTCACCAGTAAATCGGTCTAGAAGAACTTGACGTTTAATCTACATGCTCGTTGATGCGGGTGTTGCGATACTGCCACGAGCATAAAGAACCTTAACCTCAAAACAGGGAATTTGGTCCGTTCTTGCACGACGTCCAACCTAGATCGTGACGGTATCTGGGGCATGAAGTGGATATTAATGAAGTTCACAGGAAGCTCAGGAAGGGAGCATTGGCTCAAATATGTCGGTCTCTATTTGTTCATATTTTATTGTTAGCTGTCCTCACGTTCAACTAGAATTCGTAATCGCTCATGCGATAGGATGATTAATGCTCACCCAAACAGCTATTCGCCAACACAATGCTCGTAATTGATAATCATAATGTGGCCTTAATTGTGCAGCGTACCCCCGGCTTAGTTCAACCAATTTAGATAGTTGAAGGTGAGGTTGAATTACTACCAACAGCGGCAGTGTTAGTTTTTTAACATTTCGTGATACGTGTCATCACAGTTCAGCAGCGGCGAATATAGTCACGTCTTACTACCCGTCCGGGCTACCCGCATATTTACACCGATGGGGTTGACCTGGTGGTCTAGGGGTAAGGTGTCAGACTTCTGTGCTGATGGTCCGGGGTTCAATCCTCGGTCCCGGCACAGATTTATCTGATTGCCAAACCCTTCCTTCTACTCTGATAGGACGTGTATTAATCACAACTTGTGAATGTGAGGAATGCCAGGCCTCCACCATGGTTCGGATTCCGCGTTAAACTGTAGGTCCTCCATTTCATCTCACAATCACCCTACCATTACACATTAGCGTAAGTGCGTATAACCCGAACGGGTAGTAAGACGCGGTGCTAATAATAATAATAATAATAATAATAATAATAATAATAATAATAATAATAATACACCGATGGGGAATGGATTAGGAAAGTAGAATTTAAAGGAGGTGTGCCAAAATTTGCGTGTACATATAAAGTGAAACACTATTTAGGGAAAATAAACCGCACCTGCACTCACAGATATTCGAATCCCATACTCCTCGTTGCTAGCAAGTTAGACCAAGGTCGACGTCTAACCAATGTGCCCATAATCATTACCGTTCAGACGTTTCATCCACCGCTTAGAGACTTTGGTTAGAATAATATAACAGCCTATTATTTCATTTATGTTAAAGTCTGATGCCCTTTTTTCCAATATGTTTTTGTAACAATGCATATAATTAATTTTCAGCCGCTTCAGTGGCCACGTGCTCTAACACGCGACTCTCGTGTTGGATAAACTACCAAAGACGGGGAGATCGGGGTTAGATCCCGATCGGGTGCAGTGGGGGTGGTTTTCCCTAAATGGTTTTCCACTATCCTTCCACGCAAATACTTGTGCACTTCATCTCAATTAAACCTATCTAATCCCTAAATTATTCGTGTAATTAGTATAACTCAAACGGGTAGTAAGACATGATAAAAAATCTCATAATTTATAATCTCTATTATGCAAATATTGCGTTTTCTAGGGATTGCGTTCGTTTGTGCACACAGTTTATGGGTTGATTAGAGTTTAGATTTAAATATTGTTTTTAAAATTTATTGGTAGATATATTTGGCTTAGGGTGGTCATGGTTATATTGATATTGTAAGAGAATAAATTATATAAAGAGTGAAGCCGGATGTAAAACGTATATAAACTGTAACTCTTACTTTTTTTTAATATCCATTGCTGTTTTAAGCCTGTGGCCTGGGTCCATTTTTTTATTCAAGACACGTATTTTCCTATAACGGCTGGTTAGTCCTGTCTTAGCTTCATACGCCTTATAATCTAACTTACGACTATGATATACACAACATCCAGTCCCCGGCCGTTTATTCATTACTGTGAAAGGGTATACCTACATTTCATCAATAATAAACTTTTCAGCCATACCAGGAATTGAATCCGGAACCTTTAGATCAATAGACAGACACGCTACCACCTGAGCAAAGGTGTCAGATTTGTAAACTCTTACTAAGTAACTCTAATTTGTTTTAATGCTTAAATAGCATGTATTGCTCTACCAGTTTTTTTTTTAACTAACAGGCGAGAATTTACATTTTGTGAATAGAGTAGTTATAAATTAAATCTTCAAAAGAAATGTCAGCTTTTAAAAAATTTTTAGATTATATTTCTATTAATTTGTACTACTTTTGCTTTTTTTTAACATCGTTGAAACCAATAAATTACTTATATTTAAATATAGTTTAATATTTGGCTATATTTTCCTGTGATAAATTTTTCATACTAAAAATAACAAAGCTACTTTAGGGATTATTCGTGCGAAGAAAGGGTAAACGAGCTAGTTGTTTATAAATATAATGTAATATTGAATACAGTATTAATTTGTTTTCTATCTAGATTTATCACCAAGGAAATAAATGGTACGGCGCACCGCACAAACTTTCTCTCTCTTTCTATAAACTCGTAAGATTTCTGAACGGAATAATGTACATTGTATAATCACCACTCCACATAAGAACACGCATAAAATAATATAAATTAATTATATATAATCAATGAGAAAAGAGGCGCATCTTTGTCCACCTAAGAGCATTTCAAACAGTTTAATGTCTTCCACAAGGGTCAACACTTCGTATTAAAATTTCAATTTCTGGTTAAAATTTTAACATTTTATAAGGTGTTTCAGATCTTCAAGTCATCGCATTGATACTTAATTATTCATTTATACATTTTGACCAATAAAAAATGTAAATATTGACTATTGAGTCTAAAATGGAAATAGATCATTGCTGTGCAAACATTTCTCCTAAGAGCCTTAAGGAAAAATAACACATTTTTTTTAGATACTTATTTTAATTACTCTATGGCATTGGAGAATTATTGCGTTAAGACTTAAGTAGTATATCTTTACAACTAAAGCTCACAAAATTGTATTAATATATTTGCAAATATCTCAGAAACTGTTGCTTTTATAAAAATATATGTCAAATAAAAGTTTTTTATTTCTAATAGTCCTACAATTTTGCAATGATATTGTTTAGTTTCTCAAATAGTTGTGGAGATACGGAAATTAACGCTTCTGTAAAGTACCCTAAAAATCATTTTCATAGGAAAATGAAAATAGCCAGTTTATTTATAATCTTAATCAACGCCTAGATACGAATTTTAATCAAAATCGTTTGAGCAGATTTCGAGAAAACCAATTTTTTCTCTTTTCGCCCTTCAGTAAACTACCCTTAATTTTATGTTTTTATAGACACACAGACAGACGGCATTGCAAAGACTATTTTTTAGGGTTCGGGGGGTCATGAGACGTCGACATCCATCAACATTTCAGGTTAGTTTTTTTTACGGTCGCAATACTTAAGCTTTAATGTCCAAAAAGTTAAAAAATATATATATATAATTGCGTATAGATTGAAAATTATTGATTTTATAAAAATATGTTTCGAATAAAATATTTGTATTATAAATATATATACATATTTGTAATGCTAAGTAATTTCATATCTCAAATAGTTTCGGAGCTATTATAAAAAAAATTAATTTACGCATCAGACCGGAGCCCTTAAAGCCATTTTGCCGAAATATTGAGAGTAGCCATTTTGTTTGGAATATTTATTAATGTTTATAAATGAAATTTAATCAAAATCGTTAAAGCTGATTTTGAGAAAATCGACTTTTTCTCTTTTTTCCCTTCAGTAAACTACCCTTA
The DNA here is from genome assembly GCA_033556935.1 of Timema podura. Taxonomy (NCBI): domain Eukaryota; kingdom Metazoa; phylum Arthropoda; class Insecta; order Phasmatodea; family Timematidae; genus Timema; species Timema podura. Next base: position 41,790,962 of record JAVRXN010000002.1, read on the forward strand.
ATTTTAGGGGTAGATATCCAATTCCAAAAATGCCTCGGAGCAACCTTATGAAAACCCTAGATATCAAGTTTCAGCTCAACCGGTAAAATAGTTTAGGCTCTAGTTGGAGGTACAGACAGACAGACGGAAATTCAAAAACCACTTTTTCGGATTCAGGGAGTCATGAAACGTCAAGATTCATCAAAATCTCGAGTTCAATTTTTTTGACGATCACCATACTTTCTCTACCTGTAAGATAGAGAGAAAGTAAAAATATCAACTTCAAATCCAAAAAGATATGGTAAAATTGTAGCAACGATAGGAACATGAAGGGAGCGAGCTATACATATATTATACTGTTCACAGAACCATTAATGTGCAATACTTATCAAAATTAACATGTTTATATCCTACATTATGTATCTCACTATAAGAGGAAAATATAGCCTATAAAATAGTAGGCCAACATTTCTGATTAAAAATTAATACTTTTCTTCGAATTTTCACTAAATATGTCACAGGAATTATATTATTTTAACTCTATAATATTCTTATAGTTTGTTAGCATGCTCTAAACTATTTAATCCAGAGAATATGTTATTTATGAAAATGTTTTATTACCAAATTTGACACTAAAAGTATTATAAAGAATTGTATTATTGATGAAAAGAGGAATGTTACTATTTAAAACTCTACATCCACACTATTTAAAATGGATTATATTAGTAAGGTAATTTATACATCCAAATTTGGTAGTCACATAAAGTAATTTATTTTATTTATGTCAACATAACTTCTAATCCAAAATAATATCTTATATTCGCCTTGCCTATAGACTAACAAGAGGAAATATGTATTATGTTTAAAGAAAAATCAATCGAACGGTATTGAGAAACAGGAAAAGGTTCCCATTGTTTCCACTCACCTATCAACTTGTTAGAAAAGCAAATAGTTGAAGTTATTTTAGAATCTGAATAAATTATAAAACTACACAATGGCTCAACTGTACAGTTAATAAAATGGATAGCTCTAAATAAATTTATACAGCTCATGTAATGGGCTTTATGTGTTTTACTATCTAAAGAAAAGCTGCACTGGTCAATTTCGGTTTATTGCAAATTATCAGTGATTATATATAGATATTGAAATGATTGACATTCGAGTTATCAATACAGTTAAAACAGTTACATGAACCAAAATATACTTCTGAGAGGTTTAGAAAATTAATTTAAAGTACAATATGGAAATTTACTTATGAGATGTTCAGAAAATTAATCAATAATTCCATCAACACCTTTAACAAAAAAAAAAGCTATTTTAGATTTATTACGTTAGCATAAATCCTCTAAAAACTAGGTCAAATAAAAAAATCATAATAAAATTTAACTATAAGCCCTACCAGAAAATAAGTCTTAAAAATGATTTGATAGTTATTTTTAATTTCTAATACTGTATATAGTAAATCCTGTATTCGTAAAACTTTTCTATTTTATGATTATGAAAGATATTGAAGATTTTATTGAAGCTATGACTTTATTTTGAAAATTTTGAAATGGTTTAAAAATATCTAAATTTGCACATGATAAATAGTATTGTATATTTGTATTTCGGGGGAGAGGGAAGATCATTCAAGAGAAGTTAATTACTAATAGCCTAATTTTAAAAATGGTTTCCCAACTATATAATAAATTAAATGGGAAAGTATGTCCTATTGTGCCATACCATTAATTTATTTTAGTTCTATGACATGAGAAATCCTATTCTTTAAACAACAAAAAGATAAAATAAATGGTACTGTGCACACAAAGACTTTATCGCTCGTTCTCTAAATTAGACGTATAGCATATATTTATAGTAAGAAAATAATGGTAAACGTAACGCATTGATATAAAAATTACATAAGGAAAAAAATAACATCTAATATCAAAGAGTATATATGAAATAATATACACTGTTACAGAAACATTATTTGTTATAAAATGTATGCATTTTAAACATCCCCATTTTCCAAAATTATTTAAAAATAGGCTATATATTTTCCTTAAAACTCGGATTTGATATATATTATTATTTAAAATAAAAGTTTTCATTTTTAAGAGTCCTATGACTTTTCAATAATTTATTTAGTATCTCAATGAATTGCGGAGATATTATTCAAAATTGTAAATTTACATATGTGTAAAGTATCCTCAATTTTTTTCATGGAAAAGTGATATACATAATTTTATTTGTTATATTAAATAGTGCCTTGATAAGAATTTTAAACAAAATCATAGGATCCAATTCTGAGGGAAAAAAATCTCGTTTTTACATTAAAATGTAACTATCCTTTAATTTAGGGTTGGATAGATATTAAAAAAAAACTTCTAGTGAACCTTATTAAAACCCTAGATACCAAATTTTAGCCTGATCGGTAAAATACTTTCAGCTCTATTCTCAGTAACAGACAGATGACATTGCAAAAAATACTTTTTCGGGTTCAAGGGGTCATGAAACGTCCACATCCATCAAAATATAGAATTATATTTTATGACATTCAAGATAATTTCTCTCTCCTAAGGGTTCACAGGAAAGTATTTTCTTTTATAAACGAGGCTAATCTAATTAAATTTTAAAAGAAGCTAGATATCTTACTTCACATCTTTTAGAATGTTTTGAAAAATATATGCTTATGGTCCATGAAAATAAAAACTTATCTCTTAACCAATGAAAGGCTTGAGTTGGCATATTAGCTTAGTCCCCAGGTGTAACCACCACAATGGACACCACTTCCACTCACCATGATCTGCAATAAAAACCCGTTCATTAACGCCTAGATTCTTGAATGTCATCTCAAGAAAATAAGATAGAGCAATAACCTTAAAGATTTAGACCATTACAACGAATTTATTAAAAGTTGTGAAACATATACATAAACAAACAAAAAAAAAAGATGTAGCTGACACAACCAACACTTTGTATGTTTTTGTTTTGAGCATTTCACACATGTATCAGAAAAAGAGGAGCTCGTTCTATGCAGCGTTAAAGAACATTTCCACGAAGTCGCAGTCAGGTGTCGGAAATAATAAAAGCCAACGATATCATCTCTGGATGGCCCAGGGGTACAATATACCGCGGGATTTATCAACCCGGAGGCTCTTTAGGGGATCGACCAAATAACGTCAATCTACCTGGATTGGGTACCTGACCGAACCCGAATTGTGTCAATTACCCAAAAGTACCCCCTAATATTGGACCCGTATTGCACCAACGGACACTGAAATCACATAAACAGAAAGGTATGACACGAACTAAAATGTCATCTAACAAATATTAATATTAGAAACTAACAATCATAGCAATACAAAAGTGAGCGTCGGAATCCGACGTCAAAAATCGGACGTCGCAATCGGATCGCGGAGAGCAGTCAAGTCCCTTTTACAAAAAAAATTAGAGTCCTTCCAGTAAGTTCCATAATACTGAGATCTTTTTCTAAAGAGTATTGTAAGTTACTAATCTAAATTATAATTACATGTCTTATCAAAACTTATCAAATATTGTGTACTGATTTTGAACTCTCACTATATTGCATACAGTAGACTCCACGTATTACCTTAGTCATACATAAGTATACAGTATGAAAGACATTGAAATCCGACAATTCAGTAATCCGAGTCCGTCCGACGAACGGATTAACGACCTCCACTGTATATTTAAAATCTAACAAACAAATAGTCAAATAAGAAAAAATTTATAAATAATTTTAACTAATATAAGACAAAATCAAGTAAGGAATAAAATATCACATAAAATCATGCCTCAAAAAGCAAAGGTTAGTAGTTAAGTGGGGCAGCGAAGGTTGTTAACATTGTTGTATATTTCAGACCGCCTCTTCTACCTCAATTGGACGCAATTCGGACTCGGGGGTTGGTGAACCTTACTTAACCCTTACTGATGGCTACATTTTTGGCGCAATTGAGGCCTGCCCTTTAGGATCACATTTTTTTCGTGGTAATGGTTCATCTTGCATTCAGGAGGAAAATAAAAACGCTAACATGCTTCTCCTCCGCTAGCACGCCCGAGCACCCGAAGCAACAAACAGCCCGGTTTTCAGACGCATTTTTTAGGTATTAAATCGGACCCTGCTTAATTTTCATTATATGGGGATTGTAGATAAACTCTTTACGAAAAAATAGCGCTTTGAAAAATCACTTTATGATCATTATTGACCGCTTCCAAGACGTTTTTCGGGAACACCTGTTTTTACATATTAGCGATTTCTGCAAAACGTTACGATTATTTTTGCACAACATTTTTGATGTAGGTAGGCACCAACAAGAGCTACAATTTAAGCCCCAAAGCAAGTTCCTATGACAATTACAACCCTGTTATTAAATGTCAAAAAATGGCCATTTTTTGCGGTTTTTATTTTTTATTGAAAAAAGTTGTGAGCCGATTTCAATCGACCAGGGCTAATTTTTTTTGTCTTTTTTCTAAAAACATTTTTTCACATCTTAAAAGTGAAAATACCAGTTTTCGGCATTTTTATGACTTTTTTTAAAGTAAAAGCTACAAGCCGATTTAGTCCAAAGTATATACAGTCAATTTCTACGATTTTTTCCCTAATTATCACGTTGAGAAAGTGGACAGTTAATTTATTTTAAGAAATGAATGTTTTTGCGCTATCTTACCTGGACTATAGACCCCAAGCCTATCAATTCAAATAAATCACATGAGAAATAAATGTTTAGCATGGCAAAACAAACTAAACAAATAAACAATAATAGTTGCCGATAACGTAGCTGTGTATTTTACCTCTGTCACGGCTTTGCCAAATTTCAGTATTCCGGCCTGTTGCTGAAGACGGACGTGATATTTAATAGGTGTAAGAACACGGTTCAGGGCGGAAGACTGAAGCCACTCCTATGACTAAGTAGATTCATTTTGTCTACTGCGCGCATCGATGGGCAAGTAAACGTATTTTTTTTAGTCTGGTTTTCTAATGATGGAGAGGTTGGAATTATAGAATCCTGACCTGAAGTACAGCTTGGTAAGGGGGACTCTAATTAGTTTCCCAGTCTACCCTGCGTATACATTTCCTATAAATTTTACCATATAGTTTAATTAAATTCGGATAGACCGGATGGGTTGCGAGACACATCATCGCGACACACACACACACACACACACACACACACACATATGTTAACCGCCTAAAATGGTGGCACCCCGCTAAACCTCTGTGTAACCGCTAATCGGATAACACTCTTCACGGCTGCAAGCTTTCCGAGACCAGTCGCTCTCGCCGGCGTCAGATAAATATTGTTTATCTAAGATAGGGTCTCTGGATTGGACGAAAGTATTCCAACAATTTCTCACCAAATCTTTTAAGCGATCCTAACACTATATTCAAAACCCACTAGAAGAAATTAAATGGAAGCTAAGGATAGCACGAATCGTCCTCATCGTTTTAAAAACCGATACCTTTATTAAGTGCTTGAAAATTAAATTCAAATATTGCTTGTCAAAACCTAAAGTTCACACCCATGTGTTGCTTTATTTTAATTTATAGAACTATGATTTATACAAAAAACTTTTATAATTATTTAGAGTAGCTATATTATTTACTCGTGATGCCACTTTTTTGCCAATCTATTTTTATATAGAATTTTTAATTTGGGGAGAATATTTTTTATATTAAAATTGGCAAAAAAATAAGAGTGTTTGTGAAAAAAAAATTAGTAGGAAAAAAATTGTTGACCTTAAAATTATAGCTCAATCGATTCAAAGTTTTATCAAAGTAATTTCTAACTTTATGATAAATTATTTTTTTTATTTAACTAATTGACACAAAATACTGTATGTCGAGTCAAATAAATCTGTAAAATTGTGTACCAGCCTTAAAATGTCATAAGAAATTTTTTGACATAAAACTAACGGAAATTATTTTAAATATATAACTAAATCATTCTCGTTTAACAAACTTTACCTTTGTTTAGTAAATTGTTATTAGCAAATAAGCTATAAGGATATTATTAATTAATTTAAATAGGGCTTTACTATGATAATAGATTAAGCTAATACAAAATTGCTGTGGACAATTATTTGTGATTTGATAGTTTTTTACGTTCGAACTGCACATACATTCCAATTGCACAGAGAAAGCATCTTAAACGTTTTTTGACATCAAGTTGAAGTTCAATCGAATAAAAGTTTTATAGACATGTAGATGTCAGCCTTTTATCTTAGAAAATACAAGTTTGAGCAGTTGAACTCATTTTATTGAAACAAACGGAAAGAATGCATTGAGGGAGGATAAAGAACACTCAGCTTTCCCGAAGCGTACTTTTAAGGGTGTGCAAATAATACCTGAAAATGTTTATTCACAAATTAAAAATGTATGAGAAACTCTTCACTCGTATACAATAATGTGGGTGTATTGCATTTCCTCAATTATTATCTATTTATGAGGGTTTATCGCATACTAGTTATGTTAGTACAATCAAATATAGCTCCAAAAAAATATAGCTTTTCACGTTTAACTTTAACCTCGCTAGAGAAACGTGTTTTTTTAAAGCATATCAACGTGATCAAACACTAAACGCATGTACAGTACACTACAATCCATGTTGACAACTCAGAGTATCGTGATTTTAAAATACTTTTTCGTGTTTTTATCTCATTATATTACAGTAAATCCAAAATATACTTTTATCTGACCCAGTTAAATCAAGCACATAAATCTTAGCTGATACTAACCAATTTTTAAAAGTGTGGAAAACTCAATCGTTTGATTTAGGATGGTTGCTTTGGTAATTTTATTTCTAAATATTTGATTCAAACGTTTTGGCAGAGGGGTCATTTAAAGGCTTTATCTTTAGGGTAGGTATGAAAGAGGTTATTTAGATTAAATGAAATCCGATTAGGGTGAGGACTAAAGAAGCGATAACATAAGTAGTTATGAAAAGTCAGCCTCAGTTCACCCGACTGAGATTCGATCCCCAAAATTCCTATCACCGAAATAACTGTACATTGCGAGCTTGACGCCTTGGTTCACGTTATTGATGAATGTGAGTTAAATAATTAAATAAATAAATACAAGAAAGTGTCAAACTTCCTGAAACGTTTATTCATTCCGTGATACCTTTTCAAACTATGTAAATAAGATAAAGCACCTTTTGTTCTCTTCTCAATAAAGAGGGGGTTCAACTATTTTTTTTAAATCTAAAATTGAACAAAACGTTTTTTATTCCTTTAAACAAGCCAAAACTTGATACAAATTATATTTAAAAAATCACTCTTAAATTTCAAAGCCAAAAATAATACCCCCTGGGAACCACTATAAAATCCCAATAACAAATATACAAATCGAACCCTAGTCCCTCCACATGAGAGTTAATCTCCTCAGCCCAGAGATGCGTGGACAGACAGCTTTATTCAACGATAATGAAAACAGTCACTGTCAAATGTACCTACCGTGTTTCTAATTAATACTCGCCAGACACGGTATTCACATTAGAGAAGCCGTCGAGGGATGCCTCGTCATTCACAACCGGAATATAGCCGTGGTCATTTTGTAACAACACATACACCATTTTACAACATGAAAATCATACACTAATGTCTCTCTTGGGTGGGAGGATTAGTGTGTGTGGGCTCTTTTTTTTTTAATATGTAAAAACAGCCACAAGACAGCTCGTTAAGGGCTCCGCCTTCTTGAAAGGACATAGCCTCACACAGAGGTATTTCTTCTGGGATGGCAGCCTTGAAGACTTCATAGCCACTAAAGCAATCCTGAATTGACCTGCTTCGATGGCCACATGGTATATAGGGCGTCACTCTTGCAGATAGACGACTGATGATAGGAAGCTCGGGGTTCGAGTCACAGTTGGGTATACTGAGGGTGTTTTTTTCCTAAAATGGTTCTACACTTTCCCTTCACGCAATGCGGGTACACTTCCTCTAAATTCAACCTTCCTCAGCCCTAGCTCATTAGCGTAATTAGTACAAATGCGTATAGGTCTAGCTTGTATAGGTAGTAAGACGCAGTTCTAAAAAAAATAATTAAAAATTCTGACTTATTTTAGACTTTTTGTTGAGAGCCTTATTTTTTTCGCCGATCTTTGTGACCATTCTAATCGTACGCACGTGTACTAATTACTTTAATGGGGTAGGTATGAGTGGTATAATTTAAAATAAATGTACCAAAACTTGAATAGAGGGAGAGTGGGAAACAAGTTTTTAAAAGAACATCCTCAGTATAACCAGCTGAGATTAGATCCCTGAATTCCCATCACTGGGAAATCAAACTTAAGAGCGTGCATCACATGCAATCAACTTTGTTATACAATCGGCTAGAAGTCATAAATTTACAATAACACTTCTGCACGTGGGTCATTTCTGATTAAACATTAATGAAGATGAAGAGTTAATAGAAGTTCCTAGCACTGAACATTGTTGAAATATTAAATTATATTTGGATAAAAACTGCGTTGAAAAGCCCGTTTTTGATCATTTTATAATGGCTTCACAGATAAGCACTTTGCACTAATCTTCATTTTGTCATAATAGGGACATACTGGAGTTATTAACAAGAAACTTTGTCGCTTTGTCCCCCATCGTCACCACGGAAAATTTCGAGTAATCATTCAAATATGAATGCACTGCACACATTTCTGGCATATTGTAGGTCTTTTATTTTCCCTTATACTACCATACCTCGCGCGCGCATACACAAACGCAGATGCTTGCCGAGAGCTGAGTTGGGCCTTCTATGATGAACGCTCTTAATGAGAGTGTGCCCATTGATTCAGGTATGAGACTCTTTTCAAAATTAATTTAATTGTTTGAAAAGATTAGATCTATATTTATAACCCTTTACTTTGATCTTAGAACTGCAACATTTCACCTGAAACTTCGTTGGAAATGATTTAAGTTTCCTCTTTTCATGATTTTTATTATTGAACTTAGAACGTAATGTTTTTAATCCTAGAGGGACATGTTGACCCCTATCGCCTCGTTAACCATATTTTGTGATATCAAACCACTTATTAAATTGAAGGGGACCCCTAGACGTCTGCAACACGTCTTAAGCGCTTCCGTAAACGCCCCCTTTAAAATTGATGACGAATTCCTGGTCGGCTAGGACTGAAGGAATACAAAAACATTTTTCTTTCGCATTCATTAAGGTAGAGATGTAGGCAATTCGAGAGAAAAATTAGGTGTTTTTACAGTTTTTATAGCAATTTTTTTTCCAAAATAAATAAAAAATATTGCTTAGTAGGAAGCACAAATGTTTTGCTTTAAAAAAGTGCAAAAACACTTATCTTTTCTACGATTTCCTTACGTTCCCACCCTTTAAGAAAACCTCAAATGGGGGACCCTAAAATATGTTTTGTTAGTTGTTCCCCTTTTTCTCTTCTCACACAGATAAAGTTCCACCACTACTGTATAAAGTAAAAATGTTATATATTTTTGTTAGGTTTAAATAGTAAGTTTTGAAGCCCCCACTCCCGAAATTAAATTCTCCCTAAACCCTTTAGTTTGTACCTATATGTCGATCTCTTTAATCACTTGGTCAAGTAAGGTCTAAGGCCTCAATCAACTGGCATCTAGATCAAACTGTCCCAAAAGAGAGAGAATACAACTTTTCAACCCCTTTCGTGTTGTTGCGGGAAAGCCGCCGAGACAAACTGGGGGATTCCCAATTACCCGACTGAAGAAGGGGAGAGGAAAAGGCCTGAAAACAAAATTAGCGACCGGAACAAAAGACTGACGAATAACAGTGACGGAAGAAGGGGGGGGGGGGTAAAGAGAGCTAAGGGTGAGTGAGGATTGTTTATACCTCGATCACAATAGAGGAAGGGGGTTTCGTGCCTGAGGCCCGCCCCAGGGCTCACTTAGTCATTGTTGCGTGTTGTAGTACGATGGGTCAAGGGTGTGACAGACTGACAGGACCCTGACTGTGTGTGTTGTGTGTGTGTGTGTGTGTGTGTGTGTGTGTGTGTGTGTGTGTGTGTGTGTGTGTGTGTGTGTGTGTGTGTGTGTGTTGTGTGTGTGTGTGTGTGTGGTGTGTGTGTGTGTGTGTGTGGTGTGTGGGGCTGAGGTAGGAGAGAGATAGAGTAGGATGTTCTCTATCATCATAGGTTAATACCATCCCTCCAGGGTGCCTGCAAGGATTCCTCCTCTGGGTGACAGGGTTCAATTCCAACAACATTCAACGAGTGAGATTATTCCCACTCATGGTTTCCTCATGCTATTTCTAAAATAATACTGGTGCACTGTCTATAAAAACAAAAATCACCCCCACAAGTGGTCTAAGGCATAAGACACGCAATAACCTGTGGAGGTCAAGGTTCGAATCTTAGCTGGGTGCACCAGAGCTGGTTTTTATACAAAATATATCTCTTCTCAACCCCCACTATAATACATACAAGATACACCCCGCTCGCCACCATGTCTTCCTGAGTGGTAGATTTAGTGCCCAACCTCATCAGAAGTACGTATATATTCTACGGGTAAAGTCCGAACGCGGTTAAGTCAATATTATCCGGATAGTGTTGACGTTATCCAAAATACGTAGATAATGTTGAGTGAGAGGTGATTGAATAAAGATTTTCGGAGTTTATCCAGATAATATTGACATTATGCACCGGTACTTGGATATGTCAATTTCTCTGGTTGAGGCTAGGTTAGTTAGATTAGGCTATGTTAACTTAAGTTAGGTTAACTTAGTAGGTTAATGATTAGGCTATGTTGATTAGTTTAAGCTAGGCTAGGTTAAGTTAGATTAGATTAGGTTAGGTAAGTGGAAAACATAGCATAAAATGAGATCTTTCGAAGTTAATGCACTGCTACGATCCAATTTATTGTCCAGTTTCGAAATATTGTTTCAAAATAAAATTCGTATCGAAACGTGCTTAGTTATCCAAATATTGCTGACTAGTGACGATACTATCCGGATAGTGTAGTAAATTAAATAAATTACTTTCTATTTCTGACTTAATCCACTGCACCTGGCTAATACTGACATCTCTCAGATAATCTCGACATTATTCAGATTCCGCACATTACCCGTAACACATATATAATTTAGAAGACCATGGCTGCTCAGTGACAGTTGACTTACCAGCTATCGGGTCATAAAAACATGTATTTTTCTAAGCACCATGTCTTACTCGTTCGGGCTGTACGCTTTAGACATGTAAAAGCTACCCCCTATAATGCCAACAGATGCCAAATATTAACACCAGTTATAAAAAGACACATGTAGCACATACTTGGTTTATTAATAGGTGAAAATTTGAGCTAGTGATTTTTTCAACAGTAGGATATGGCCCAAAAACTTCTATACCAACTAAATAATTAGTTTAGAAATTATTGAAACGGTTTTAGCAGGTATCTTATATCCAAGATCCTTTCAAACTTGTGATGCCAAACCTCCCCTGTCAGTAGTGTTAATCTCACTAATGAATGAACACCTATACACCCCCTTTTCCTTCCCACCATCCCCCTAGCCATCCTTGAAGTCGCATGAGTCAGTGAAGCGAGTGGGTGGTGAATCATGTCTGAGTGAATATGTGCACAATTCATTAACGGTGGCAACTTGACTTTAAGGACTCGGCCGCCAGGTACCGCCACCCCTCTTTTATTCCCTTACGCTTGGTTCACGATCGAACAAAATATAGAGTTAGGCTTGGTTCATAATCAATAGAAAAAAAACTTTGGTTCACGATAAAAAAAAATTAGGTTAAGTTTGGTTCACCATCGAAATATCATGGTTAAAGTTTGGTTCTTGATTGTAAAATAAAGAGTAAAGCTTGGTTCACGCTCAAAAAAAAGACCTAAGCTTGATCCATATTCGAATAATTAAGAGTGCAGCTTGGTTCACAATAACAAAATTAAGACTAAAGATTAGTACGTACTTGGAAACATTGTTGCCCAGTTGTTGCCCAACTGTTACCCAACTGTTACCCAACTGTTACCCAACTGTTACCCAACTGTTACCCAACTGTTACCCAACTGTTACCCAACTGTTACCCAACTGTTACCCAACTGTTACCCAACTGTTCCTAATTTTTGCCCAACTGTTTCCCAACTGTCGGCCAACATGGGAAACAGATTGTTGGCAAACATTAAAGAAACATTGTTTCGCATCCAGACTACATTGATAAAACATTTGTTTCCCGTACAGAGTTCAGTTGAGTGAACGATGTCTGTTGAGGATGCTGCTGCTATTGTTTGTGCTTTGTATGTAGCTATGAGCTGTTTAAGAAGAGAGAAAAGGTGAAAACGGTGGTGGGTTCGTAAAGTGATTCAAAATTGTTCGTACTATACAAATAAGCTTCTGACAGAACTGAAGCTCGATGACGGCAGTGGTTTTAGGAACTTCCCTCGCATTTCTCCTACAGATTTTGAAGTTATTTTACAAATGGTTGGTCCCAGGATAGTGAAAAGAGACACACGATTTAGATCAGTAATCTCACCTACTAGCCCACGCTGCTTGTTGTCGGAAATGTTGGCCAACATTGTTTCTTGTAACTCATATGAAATGGATCACGGGAAACATGTTTTCCTTGCTGGGAAACACAAAGGAAACATGAAAAAACGTTGCCAGGCTGTTCGAAAACAGTTGGGTAAAAGTTGGCCAATTGTTTCTAAAACAAGGGCAACGTGTTGGCAAACAATGTTTCCAGGGAAATGTTTTCTAGTGCGCACTAGGCTTAAAACTTTGCTTACGACTAAAAAAAAATCAGATTAAAGCTTGATTCACGATTGAAAAATTGAGAGTAAATCTTATTTCACATTCAAAAAACTGAGAGTAAAACATGATTCACGATCTAAAGTTCAAGGGCAAAATTTGTCTCCTAATAAAAGAAATTAAAAGTGATTTTTGGTTCACAGTAAAAAAGAATCGTAAAGCAAAGAAATTAAAGTAAATTGAAAAATGGAGAATAAAACACAATGGAAAGAGGTGTACAGCTTAGCTCACAATTGAAAAGTTAAGGATAAGGTTGGGCTAAAGCTAAAATAAAATCCAAGCGTTAAGGCCCTTGGTCCTGTCGAGTGCAAATCTAAAACCTATTTTGTGAGATAGTCGGCGGGAGGGTGAAAGCATGGCGTGGCTTCACAACCGACCAAATTATCCTTCAGCACCAACAAGAATAGATGGATCAGGGAAACCGTAGATGGCACTAGCTACCGGACAGGTCTTTTGGAAAAATCATACGTTTGGAAATATCACTTTTCTCGAGAACGAGTGAAATGTTTGTGTTAATATTTTCAACGACCCTTCTAAGATAATGTATCGATGTTTATTAATTGTTACATTTTCTTATATTTTTTTATTAAACCGGCAGTTATCTATTGAAAAACGTCAATTTTATCTATATTTGATCACTGTTAAAGTTATAGAGTAGGTGTGTATATAAAAAGTTTAACTTAATCAATATGCTTCTATTCTTGAACAAAACGTTTCCAAAAAGAAAACTACAAAATAATAAAAATTATTGAAGATAACCGTTTGTTCCCATGGCTCCTCATTTCCACGCTAAGTGAAAAGGGCCAATCACCTTAAAATGATTGCATGTGCGATTCACATGCCGGTTCATTTTAAATTTGTTTAGAATTTAAAGATTCGTGATTGGAACGCAACATGAAGAACCTTCCAAATACTACATTGTAACAAAGTACTCTAAATGAATATATAGTAGTTTAACGATGAATGCGTCGAGACATTTTAATACTAATATTAAAAATTAGATTAATTACCTAAATACATATTATTCAAGTTAATTAAAATAAATATACTTGGAAAGAAAGCCACAACATAAAATTCAAACTAACATTAACTCCCTCAACACAAGTTGAAATATCATTTTCCTTATAGAAATACTGATGAACAGATAATATGATAATATCTGTTTTAAGAAACCGTTACACTGAAGACGATCTGTTGTGAATAGTTACTTAAAGCAGTATTGATTCTATTCTCAAGCACACGTTTTAATCCATACTTTAAGGCAGCATGAAATAAAACGCAAGTTAAAGTTAATATTTGTACAATATTAACTATAGCAAAAGTAAATAAAATATTGATTTATTTTAATCAATCAATATCAATTTTTTTAAAGTATTTTTCATGCGTATATTGTCATTTGAATAGAAACTTTCTAAATTAAAAGAAAAAAATTGTGGTAAAATTGTTAACTATAGAAAGGAAACATATCCACAAAATACGTAAATTTAGTTATTTACAAATCCATAGCTTTTATAGACATGCGCATCGTTTGCTGCCTAAATGAAACATGTGCTGTAAAATACCATTGTGTGACGTCACTTTGAAAATGGAATTTACCGCAGATAGGAAAGAAGTTCTTGATTGGAAAATAGTTTTTATTTCTACTGAAAAATTAGGTTTTTTTTGACAGGATTCCTTTCTACGGTTAGCAATTCACTTATTAAATAGCCTAAATGTGCAGTTTGTGTCTTCATATTGTACAACATTTTCTAACTGATTTGTATGTATAGGTTAATCTTTGGAGACCTCTATATTTTCTTTGATAAGAAGTAGACATGACATAGATATTTTAAAATATTTGTAAAATCTATACATTTATAAAATATATTTTATGGATAGTCAAAACTACTTCGTCATAATTTTATCAAGGAACTTTGATCAAAGAAATGTGACAGTATAATACTGTTCTTACAATACTTAAAGGAAGGTGAGATTTAAATAAATACAACATAAATCAACATTCGATTGTAAAGAGAATGGGTACACCCAAATGAAACTAACAACGTGGAAAAATCAAACTTTGTGCACCCAATTGAGAATCGAACCTCTGACTCCTCATCTCCAACAATCCACAGTGCCAACAGTGTGGGTAGCAGTTGTAGTATAGTCGCTTCGTCATAAAAAGAAACTTAACTAGTGGTTTTAAAAATTAATTTTGATCTATTAATTCGCCAAACCATATGTTCTTCTTTCAGTTGAAACTTTTGACGAGGAGCGTTAATTAGGACAGTTTGGAATAAATATATCGATATTTTGCCAATGTTGGCTACTTTAAATTTATTTGGTTTTATTTTCTAAAAATTAATCCCATGCGGCCCGACTATACGTATAATTGACGAGGCAGTTTGTTTCGATCTACTCTTGACTTATTGTCTGGTCTACCCTCACTTTCCTCGCCAACCACACTCACGTCAGTCAGTGACGTGTTCGTTAAGCTAGATGTTTGTTAGTTAAGCCTCCCTTTGGCCCTAAGGGTACGGACGCGTCACTTTTGCATGACAATAGTGGGTCGAGTCTTATTTAATTAGTCAGACGTTTGGAACACCATGACGTTCAAACTTCAGTTGTAGGATAGTCATTACAGCGTACCAGTTATTCATGTTTCATTTAGATAAAAAAGTTTTTTATCTTGGACCAAAGGTAGTTTTATCATAGCTTGCTTCATTATGTTACCGACAGTTTGTTTGAAAGAATAGGTTTTTATTTCGGACCGATGAAGCTTTGATTACAACTAGTTTCATTATGTTTATCAACAGTTTGGTTGAAAGAATAGGTTTTTATTTCGGACCGATGAAGGTTTGATTACAACTAGCTTCATTATGGTTACCGACAGTTTGTTTGAAAGAATAGGTTTTTATTTCGGACCGATGAAGGTTTGATTACAATTAGCTTCATTATGTTTATCGACAGTTTGGTTGAAAGAATAGGTTTTTATTTCGGACCGATGAAAGTTTGATTACAACTAGCTTCATTATGGTTACCGACAGTTTGTTTGAAAGAATAGGTTTTTATTTCGGACCGATGAAGGTTTGATTACAACTAGCTTCATTATGTTTACCGACAGTTTGGTTGAAAGAATAGGTTTTTATTTCGGACCGATGAAGGTTTGATTACAACTAGCTTCATTATGTTTATCGACAGTTTGGTTGAAAGAATAGGTTTTTATTTCGGACCGATGAAAGTTTGATTACAACTAGTTTCATTATGTTTACCGACAGTTTGTTTGAAAGAATAGGTTTTTATTTCGGACCGATGAAGGTTTGATTACAACTAGCTTCATTATGTTTACCGACAGTTTGTTTGAAAGAATAGGTTTTTATTTCGGACCGATGAAGGTTTGATTACAACTAAATTCATTATGTTTACCGACAGTTTGTTTGAAAGAATAGGTTTTTATTTCGGACCGATGAAGGTTTGATTACAACTAACTTCATTATGTTTACCGACAGTTTGGTTGAAAGAATAGGTTTTTATTTCGGACCGATGAAGGTTTGATTACAACTAGCTTCATTATGTTTACCGACAGTTTGTTTGAAAGAATAGGTTTTTATTTCGGACCGATGAAGATTTGATTACAATTAGCTTCATTATGTTTATCGACAGTTTGGTTGAAAGAGTAGGTTTTTATCTCGGACCATTGTCGGTTAAATTACGACTAGCTCCATTTATGTTTACCAACAGTTTTTAGGCACTTATATAAAGGCGTCAGTGTTGTCTTGTCTGATTTACCAGTGACATAAATGTTGTTGTTAGAAGACCCGCCGGGTGAATACAGGCCATATTTACTAAGTGGTTTTACACTCTCTTTTATGTCCACCCAAATTTGGGTGGATTTCCTATAAATTATAATTCACCCACCTCAAACCCAATGCGTTACAATATGCAGATAGTCCGGATAAGAAGCGATACGTACGTAACCGGTGAAAAATAAGAACTGAGTTCAATCAAGACTAAGTTATTTGTTTTATAAAGTTTCAATTTATACCAAGCTGAAAATCATTTCCTGATGCGTCCTTAACAAAAATCATCACCTCATTTTTGGATATATTTTAGGAAGCTCCACTGTCTGTCGACACATTCAAATTGCTTAGTGCAACCCAATCTGCAATGGCATATAGGTTGAGTTGTATGCTATATAATTAAAGTATTAAGATTTTACAGTGAATTTGAATCTTTCATATATATATATATATATGACACAAACCCAACAAAGAGAAGTCTATAAATAATGTGCTGAAGAAAATACAAACACATCAAAGTGATAAACAATACAAAATAAATATATTGAAATAAACTTATCTGATATTTTCACTAGGTATTAAATAAGCCGGAATAGCTCAGCTGGGAGAGCGTTAGACTGAAGATCTAAAGGTCCCTGGTTCAATCCCGGGTTTCGGCAATAATTATTTTATTTATCATATTTTATGTATATCCCAAGGTTATTCCACCTTTAAAAATTAATATATAGGCCCTATATTATTGGATATTTATAAATTTAATCGACTAACAATATCGATATGAATATTAATGACCCATAGTAATAAAAAACTATTCAATAAATGTTTCAAAATAAATGAACGACGAAAACAATTCTATATCGTTAAGTGAGATGAAACGTCATGAATTTCACAAATCGTAAATGAAGTTTAAAAATAAATGATAAAGTAAGTTGGGAATAACCCATTATTCTGCTGTAATAGGTTATTGATATAAAATTAGTAATAGCCATATTATTATTAAAATAAAGCACCCGAACTGGGACTCGAACTCAGGTCCCTTAGGTGAAAAGCCTAGTGCTCTACGACTGAGGTGTATGGGCTTGTGATCTATTGTATTTTTCAAATTCTTATCACTAGTCTTGGAATATTAAAAATATTAGCCTGTGAGAGCTTGTTGATAATGGAAGGCTATAATTGTATTTTAATCTTTATCATGAGGTTAACGAATACATAAATATACACAAATACCTAACTACCCCTTCCCCTTACGGGGTTGGGATGATATTGTGCTTTCATGTCAAAAATCAATCACTGCGTACTCAATCCGTCATTACTAACTTTTCCCCATTTCCACATACGCCTCTCGCTTCTACAGAATCCATACACCAAGTCATACATACTTACATGTTGTTTCATTCTTAAAACTATTGATGTTTCTCCTTTTCACACTTTCATCTCTAACATTTAGCCACGACTTACTTGGTATACTCCTTCCTTTTGATCCACATCCTTTTCTTTATCCTTCGTCACTCGATCATACTCATCCTTCCAACATGCAAAAACAACGTAAGAAGCTTTTTTTAATTGACCTATTGGATACCCTTTTAATCTGCATTCATTCAGTAGCCATTATTACTGACCCTGTCCATATCAGTCTTTCAACATTAATTTCTTAGATATGTCATTCCAACCCCATTAATACTGCTCTTGTGTTTCTACTGACAAATCCACCCTTCACATTCATGAAACAATGTTGTGGTTAATACATTTGTTTTCATTGTACTGGCATCTTTACATCTTTCGATACTACTTTATTCTTTTCAATAGTCCACATATATCCAACTACTCTCCAGGATGCATTAATAAATAACCCCATCTGTCGATTTCATCAACTATCCCTCAATTTTTACAAAACATTATATCCGGATAGTGATAATCATCTAAGTACTGATTCATTTCTTTGAAATGCATCTTCTCTTACTTTGTCTTGGATAAGACAGTTTGTAAGTCGTGAATATCCAGCAAACGATAAAACGTTTTAATATCAAACCGTTTCCTGTGTGACAGGATTATTTTTACATAATATAAGAGGTTTAAATAAAATATTGTAATGCTGACAGAATATAACTCACGATTTTAATTATAAATGCAATTTTTTACAATCATGATCTAAATAAAAAGTTGCTTTTACCAATCCTTCTGTACGTAGTTGCCTGCTTAGTTAGCTAAAGCCTAGAGCCTTCAGCAATTTTAAGATTTTCTTCTAAACATTCTGATTAAAGCTTTCAACTATTGCTTCATCAATTACTAAGACTGAAATATTAATCAGAACATTTTGTTTAGAGATTATTTTCGTCTTTTTTAAAGCTATTTATCAAATTTCTGTGCTTAGTTATATTATTTATGATTCTTTATGTATAATTGAAGATCGTAGTTCATAGCAATCTCTTCTATCTTAACTTAATATTTCTATTTGAAATTGCATTCATGGGAGATGGATTGTTTTCATTGGTGCAAAGTGCGATGATATTGTTTCATTAAAGGTGCTAAGTGGCTTGATACTTAACACCATTTAAATATTTATAATTTAGCTGTATAATAATTTTCTTCGTATAACACATTTTGAACAATATAATATCTGTTTTTATAAAGAGTTTCTTCATGAACATTGAATATATATTTATAACAGTAAAATAAACATATATTTTAATAGCTCTGTACTTTAATTATGGCACTTAGAACCTTTGATACTTACACTCTTCAAATGTCGACGTTTCATAACCCCCTGACACCGAAAAAGCGGATTTTGCGATGCCATTCTTCTGTCTGTACGTATCTTGGACTAGAGCCAAAATAATTTTACCGATCGGGCTAAAGCTTTGTAACTAGGGATCTCATAAGTTACTCTTCGAGGTGTTTTTGGAATTATCAGACTATAAAGCTAAGAGTAGTTTACTGAAGGGCAAAAAGAAGAAAAATCTATTTCTACAAGTCCGAAATAATTATTTTTGTTAAATTTTATATCCAGGCATTGTTTAACATTACAAACAAAATTGAAATTCTCGTTTACCCATGAAAATGACTTTAATGTCACTTTACAAAAAGATAAATTCCTATTTTTATCATATATCCGCAACTATTTGAGATAAGACGTAGATTAACAGTGTAGAGTTGTGGTACTGTTAAAATTAAAAATATGTTATTTTAGAATTTATTTTTAGATAACTAATAGTTTCTTTTATAACTAATAAGTTCCTGATATATTTATTTATGGGGTACTTAGAAATATGAAAATAATTGTTATGCTCGCTGGTAGCCAAAGATGATCTTTTATCAATGTTTCTGTAACAGTGCTATTATTTCACTTATGCTCTTTGGTTGAGTGTTTCTTCAAACAGTGAATATTATTTCATTTCGAAAATTGTATGAGTTTTCAGTAAATATTTATATTTTAAGATCAAAGAGAAGTGTGGTGCAACTTACCATTTATTTTAAATTAATCTAAATATGACAGAGACCTATTAACCATAATCTAATTGCATGAAATAGTTCTCATGATTGTCTAAGAGATAGCTGCACTAACTCAATTTATATTAAAATTTGACTTTTAATCTGTTCCCCCAGTACTCTTGATATATAAATATTTATATAATACTTTGGCTGCGACATGACGTTAATATAGTAGATAGACAACATTACAGATATACAAAAATAAATTTATAAACATCCATGAAAACTACAAGAGAATACAACATTACCATGTTCGATTTCGATAGAACGAAACTTATTTTACAATTATAAAAGGCCCTAAAACAATTTACATATATTTATAGCCAATTCAAGTGATCTGCAACTATTAATTTTGATTAAAAAAATATCATTACCTATTAAATAATACTAATATCAAAGTAAAATTCTATTAATGTTGAACGAAAAAATATATTTGTTTGTATTTTATTCAAGTTCCTTTCTTCTAAAATGTACTACAATCTACACCTGCCATTCCACAATTATTTATATCTATTTCCATAAATTATAAATGTATGAAATAATAATCCCCTAGAAACACTTTAGCTACAAATTTTAAAATAGTATTTAATTCTACACATGATTAAATTTAAGCGGTTTAATTTCTGCATGAATGTCCTATCTCGTTGGTACACCAAAGGTTCTTCAATTAAGTCCTTGAAAGAGTTAATTAAATAAATTATATTTAGAAGCTTCTTGATAGCACTGATTCTGTCCTGAAGTTAGCCCAGGCATAAAGAAACATCACAGGTTCTTGGACCAAATCATATCAGCTCCAGGAAATCACAACAGTTTCATTCAAGCTGTGAACTTCATTAACAGCCCAATTCTCACAAGGAGAACTATATCTGACAGCTAAAAAAGTTTTTTTGAGCACTGCATTTTACTACCCGTTCGAGTTATACGCTTATGTACTAATTATACTAATGGTTTTAGGGATTAGGAAGGTTATATTTAGAGGAAGTGTAGGAATTGCGTGGATGGAGAGTGGAAAACTATTTTGGAATGACCCCCCCTTAGTACCTACGACTGAGATTCGAACCACAATCTCATCGTCACGGCCACCGAAACGGGTCTAAAAAAGTTCCAAGATCTAATTTCACGTATACATACGTCTATTAATGTGATCTTCAGCTGTTACTTTTGATAGAAAATAGCTATATATATAGTAACACTAGCATAACTAATAGTAAAATCATATTCTGAAAATTGAAAAATGACACCTGGACACGGAAATCGAACCCAGGACCACTGAGCTATCCAGAAATTGTGGAGAATGGAATGAGTGAAGAATCACCCTGTAAACGGGACAGTTCCTGGATAACTCAGTGCTTAGAGCATTGGCGTACTAAGCCAAAGGTCCTGGGTTCGATTCCCATGTTCAGGTGTCATTTTTCAATTTTCATAATATGATATATAGATGGAGAATTCCTCACTAAAAAGCATAAATAATAGCTCCGGCTGTTTGTTCGTAAAATGTTATAGATGTTAACCATAAACAAATATTTTATTTCGTCTTACCGCAATCGTTCTAAATTTATATAATGCCTACTGAGCTAAATGTTTCAGATTATATTATTTCCATTGATAGAAAATGTATAATTGATTACATTGTGATCCATTCCATCACAGTCCTATCACGTCCTGGAGACTGAGTTGTCTGTTGGTCCTAAAATTAATTTTATCTTGAAAGTCGTGTGTTAATATAATTGGTTAATTCAGAAATGATTTTATTTAATCAAAATAGGACGGCTATATCTAAAAGACGAGAGTATTTGTTACTTTATTGTATAAAGATGAGGTATTGTAGTCAAGAAAATTTCTGACCTCGCGATTATGATGAATCTTTAAATTTTATACACCCCTGAACCCAAAAAATTGGACTTAAAACAATAATTCTGTCTGTTTGTCCCTGGGTATTGATCTGAAATGATTTGATAGTTTTGTTGAAACTTGATATTTATACTTTATAGGCCTATACCTCAGGACATTTTCTATTTTATCCCAATCCCTCAAATTAAGGATAGTTTACTGATGATTTTTTTAAACTCAAAATTATTAGAAAATGGCTCCAACTTTATTTGGTTTAGAATGAATATCTAGGAAGTGTTTGAACTGAAAAATAATACTGTACACTTATTTTTCCTAAAAAAAAATCGTTTAAGGGTAATTTACTGACAAATAAATTTTGAAAAATTTTAAATTATTCGAAACTAAATAAAACTATTTTGCTCAAAATTTGTATTATGAGACTATTTTACATTGTAAATTATAATTATATTAATTTCTCTAAAATAAATTAATTTGAGGGTAGTTTATTTACTACAAAATTTTGAAAATTTGAAATTTTTCAACAATGGTCGAAAAGATTCATTTAAAAATGGGTATCTGGGAATCTTTTTAATGATAAATAAGAATACATATTTTTATTTTTACAAATTTGAATAGTTTTATGTTTGTTTACAAATACCTAGCAAATTTTTAATTTTTTTTTAATTCTTGAACTTCTTATTTTATTAAAGGAGTTTATTGTTATATACAAGATAACGCGTTTATTTTTCTGAGGAAAACTTACTAATGGGAAGTTTAGTAAAAATCTATTTTTAATCATTTTGTTTCAAGCTGTAATACAATTAAAGTAACTTATCGGTACTTTAATCATTTCTAGTATCCAAATAAAAGTATAAATAACTGTACTTTTTATTTTTACTACCGCGTCCTACTACCCGTTCGGACTAAACACCTGTGTACTAACGACGTTAATGTATCATGGATGAGGAATTTAGAGGTGGTGTACCGCATTTTCGTGGAGGGAGATTGGAAGATCATTTAGTAAAAACTTTCCTCAATACACCTAACTGGGATTTGAACCCCGATCTCCCCGTCATCGGTGGATTAGTATATTAAGAGAGTGACGCCATAGACCATGTGGCCACTGAAGCTTGTAATAACCATACTTGCATCGAAAGAACATTATCAATAACAATAATTATTGGTGTCAAAAGAACAAGCAGAAAATGTTATACGAATATAATATTTTTAATTTTTTTTGTACTTTAATGTTGTAGGTTTTTCCTATATTCCTAGAAAATATGTACATTTTATAGTAAAAATAAACAATAATATTTTTTAATTGTTGTAGAACTGTACCTATATCTTGTAGTTACATCGCTGAATGAGAGTGATAGACTCAAAATGATATAATTTAGAATTCAGAGCCTAGCTATATGTCTGACTAAGTTCTTGGTAAATCAGCAGACACTATAATCAATCTATCAGAGTGTGGGCTTAGAAACATTTAATTGCTAAAACATATTCATAAAAAAAATTCAATAACAGCGTGCGCTGCACAGACTTTTGCGTTTGCTTGAAAATAGAGACAATTACTTACAAATTCTAAGATATGTGAAATGAAATAATATAAATTGTTGTAGAAACCAAATAACATAAATTAAATAATATAGTCTGTTACAGAAAAAGTAACATCTCTTTTTAACAAAGATCATTACAATAAATTGTCCATTTATTCCCTCGATTTTAATTTTTTTTAATATATCTGACAAAAGCTCAGAAACTATTTGTTATATAAAAATATTTTTTAAACAAGTATTTTATATATATGTGTGTGTGTATTAGTAAGACCGGCTGGGATTCATACCCCGAACTACCCATCTCCGGTGAGCAAGACTATATTATATAGTTGGCATTTAGTCTTTGTGATTACAGTTGCGGGTTTTAAACTAAACTCCCTGTGATTGATTCTAGTATTTACATACCCGCTTCAGTGACCAAATGGTCTAAGGCGTCACTTTCGTGTTAGTGTGGCCTGCTGATGACGGGTAGATCGGGGTTATAATCCCGGTGGGGTCTACTGAGGGTGGTTTCATCAAATGGTTTCCCACTCTGCTTACATACAAGTGGGGCTAGATGACCTATAAAATGCTTCCTTCCACATCCCTACCCTATTAGATTAATTACCACATATATGTATAGCCCTATTAAGACGTGGTGATTAAAAAAAATGCTCAGATAGTTACTTCTCAATCAAACAAAAGAATATATTAGACACTTATCCTTGAAGAGGAAATTAGACGCACAGTCGATTATTTCACTAAATGACGGATGGGATTTTTTTTTTTCAGGTTTTCATTTATTTTAGGTATTCTACTTGCACTTTCTGAACCGACTGATTATATCAGTACACGGCTAATAAATTAATTAAATTCTAGAACAGATGCAACATTCAGCCCCCAGCTGTAAATTCATCACTGTGAAAGGGTAAGCCCATGATAAATTTTTCGGCCATGTCAAGAATCAGACACGGAACCCTTAGTCAGTAGACAGAAACGCTAATTACTAGGCTAAGGTGTCAGACACGGACGGGAATAGTCCAAGACAGTCATATATCGTGTGAGCCTGCCGCCTTCCCGATTGGTATGTCCGAAGGGTTAAAAAAAAAAAGTGTTTGCCACATTTCAATTGCTACCACGGCGGGAATCCCACACATACTTGTCTAATTACTACACCACGTTCATATTCCTTTCATTGTTTTGGGAATTCGCCACGCGACAAAGATAATAACAACCTTCCCAAACAGGTCGGCCGCCCAAGAATAAAGACTCAGCGTGTGTAGCAATAATTAACATCAACATATTTTGTCATCCCTCATCTTCACCTCCACAAAACAAAATAAAATTAAAACACAGTAGGAATGGGAAGGAGTGCCAGCAGTGGTAATTAAGAAAATGTCTCAACCAGTAGACAGATGAATACATTCTCTATTCATTGCGGTAGGAGGGAGAGGGAACTATTATTCACACGACAACGTATGTGACCTCATGGTTCAATAAAGATTACATACCGATAAGATAGGTGGATGTGGGGGGTGATGGGCGGGTGTCGGAGAGGGAGGAAAAATGGGTGGGGGGGATGGGGGCAACACATTACACGCGCCGTATAGATTATTCTCGTCTTTTATCGATTGTAAACGCTGGTGACAATAAAGGTGTGCGATACGGTTAGAGGCGAGAAGAGGGGGAAATGTCTGTGTAAATTGTATTTTTTTGTTTTTTTCAAAGATGAAAATGAATTCACGCTAGTTTTTCCACGGGGATCTAACTTTTTTTCCAAACGTGGCAGGAAATCAGAAGTTCTCCAATTTTTCAGTTATTGATCCTAGCAATATTTTAAGTTTAATTTGTATATGTGAATAAAGTTATTACCTGTACCAGGGTCAAGGCCGTAGTCAGGGGGAGGTTTTGGGGGTTCAAACCCCCCTCCCGAAATTTAATGAACAAAATATATATGACTTTATTTATGCTGAAAACAATATCAAAATTAAGGCACAAGTACAAATTAGAAGGTTGTGTTACTGTAAAAAGCACTTCAGATAGCTTCTAGAGGTGTTTAATATTTAGAATTTTTTCTAGCCTTATGTTATGTTGCCATAAGAAACACCTCAGATAGCTTCAAGAACTATTTATCATTTAAAAAAATTTCTAGCCTCCGGAAATTGGGGAATGGTCCCACCAACTCCACCTCCCCCTTCCCTGAAATTATTGGCTGGCTATGGCCTTGACCATGGGGGTACGTGGACAAAGGCGTCAGTCTCATTTTGATGGTGATTGGAAGAAAGGGATTTTAATACCGTTTGGGTGTTCTGAGGTGACTTTTCCTAAATATTTTCCTCTTCTTCAAGCAAATTTGGGTAGACGTCTTCTTAATTCTACCTTCTTTATAAATACCCCATGGCTGTGTGAATTTGCGGCAAGACTTGAAGTATGGAGAAAAAAACTGTGTTAATAATGTTTTAATGACTAGTGACATTAATGTTAATCGTCCTAAGTAAAATAATAATATAATTTATATATAAGTAATTTAAATACCGCAACAACAACTTAAACGACTGTTTAGGAAATCTATGCCTCCTCCCAAATTTTGCCTCTGATATTGTTTTACTGTATAAACACGCCTCTAGCCCCCAATAATAGAATTCAACTTCTATATATATACGCGCCTTAACACACCATGCGAGAATCCTAGAACTTTTCCATAAAAACAGTTAAAGTCCAATTTTTGGCCAAATAGATTTGTCAATAGAGCTGATCAGGTTCTCAATCAAAATTAGTTTTTATATTTCAAAGAATAAATAAAATAGTGTACAGATATATCCAGGACTGAGGTAAAACAAATAATAATTAATAATGCCAGACTTCACCAGGACTGAGGTAAAAAAAAAACTTTCAAAATTAATTTGACATCTTGTTGGAGCGCAATGTCAGTTTATGAATCACAGTATGTATTGGTGGATTTAGGTTGTTTCTGAAGTGAATGGTATCGTATTGACTTGTAGTCATTGTGACGGGTCGCGCCACCAAATGTGTGGTCACTACAGAAGTGAATTATTAAGGGGATAACGCACTGACAAGCGAGTGAAATGGTTGATATCTGGTGGTTCCCGCTGGAAGCAACTACAGCCGTGATGCGAGTATAATGGCGGGTTCATACAGAACACGGATACCAAACTTAAATTTGTGTTTTGAAATTTAATTTTAGTCACATCAAAATAATATACTACAAATACAATTTTTAACTTAAAAATAAATTTTAATTTGGTCTGAATTAGTACAACACAACAATTATTTTGTTATTAATACTCGAAACTATAGTTTACATAAAATCAGACTAGCACTATAATGGATTGCTAATGGTCACGAGGAGGTTGAAGTTCGAATCCCGGCCACTATACTAGCGATGGTTTAGTCTACACAATGGAGGTATCCTTTCTTGCCTTTTCCTACTCCGTTGGTGTAAATACGCATAGCCTGGACGGATAGTAAAACGTTGCGACTACAACTTGATCCAAGAAAAAGTCGCATCTCACTTACTTTCTAGTTGTTTGCAAGTCGGACCCATGCTTTTAGTACAAACCTCTCACACCAGAGTGACTGAAACGCGATCTGGACCCAACCGGTCTGTAACTAACTGCAACACAACTAAATGGACATGCCAGTTTCAAACCAAGTTTGGCGTGATATTTTAATGGGTTACTTTTTTTTTTAATATCTTTTGCAAATATTGTCATGGTAAAACTTATTAGTAGGCTAAAAGTGTCCAACAAGACTTTTGTATTAAGCTTGCCGAAGCGGTAGAAAAATATCCTTTGTTTTTCCAACTATGAAAATAAATTTATTGTTGTCTATTCCCCTCTCTTTCTGTAGTATAAACACTCGTAAATTTTTGTTAATATTTATAAATGGAAGAATTCACTATTTCCGTCTCCTTTCCCTCAAGTTTTTGGTATAGATCCTACCAGTACGCTACTACATTATCATCTGAATTTATCGAAATATTGTTTTTAAACTGATCTAAAACAGGTTACTTTGGTGGACGAAAAACGAACCCCACGATCGGCTGACGACCGTTGTTGTAAAGCTGTTTCCCGAGTGAGTTGCAGTCACTTTGCCCAAGGTTTCAAAAACTTAAGGGTGCTACATGGGCAGGTAGAAATACCTCATCGCCTTTTGGGAGTTAACATATTTCACATCTTCTCTTTACTTATATTTCTTCCTCTGAGTTCGTAACAGATTAGTGAAAGAGGAAGGACGAAAGATTTATCACTCAAGGCCGGGATGATTCATTCACCAGTAAAAGCAATAGCTTGCCACTCTTTTGGCTTTTATTTCACAACAGTTCACTGGCTTGATACACAACCAATCTACTTCCAAACTTAGACAGTGATAGAGTTGTTTAAAAGATATAAGAACATTACTATTTCAAGTCGCTAATAATGCTGCTCTTGTATATTAAATCATGATTTGCATTCCTGTACATAACATAATTAGGTACTTTGTTTTACTTTCTCTCTATCTTACAGGTAGAGAAAGTATGGTGATCGTCAAAAAAATCGAACTCGAGATTTTGATGAATTTTGACGTTTCATGACTTCCTGAATCCGAAAAAGTGGTTTTTGAATTTCCGTCTGTCTGTCTGTCTGTCTGTCTGTCTGTACCTCCAACTAGAGCCTAAACTATTTTACCGATTGAGCTAAAACTTGATATCTAGGGTTTTCATAGGGTTGCCCCGAGGGGTTTTTGGAATTGGATATCTACCCCTAAAATTAAGGGTAGTTTACTGAAGGGAAAAAAGAGAAAAGGTCGATTTTCTCAAAATCGGCTCTAACGATTTTGATTAAATTTCATTTATGAACATAAATAAATATTCCAAACAAAATGGCTACTTTCAATATTTCGGCAAAATCGCTTTAAGGGCTCCGGTCTGATGCGTCAATTAACATTTTTTTAAATAGCTCCGAAACTATTTGAGATATGAAATTACTTAGCATTACAAATATGTATATATATTTATAATACAGATATTTTATCCGAAACATATTTTTATAAAATCAATAACTTTCAATCTATACGCAATTATATGAATTTTTTAACTTTTTGAACATTAAAGTTTAAGTATTGCGACCGTAAAAAAAAACTAACCTGAAATGTTGATTGATGTCGACGTCTCATCACCCCCCGAACCCTAAAAAATAGTATTTGCAATGCCGTCTGTCTGTGTGTCTATAAAAACTTAAAATTAAGGGTAGTTTACTGAAGGGCGAAAAGAGAAAAATTTGGTTTTCTCAAAATCTGCTCAAACGATTTTGATTAAAATTCGTATCTAGGCGTTGATTAAGATTATAAATAAACTGGCTATTTTCATTTTCCTATGAAAATAATTCTTAGGGTACATTACAGAAGCGTTAATTTCCGTATCTCCACAACTATTGGAGAAACTAAACAAATTATCATTGCAAAATTGTAGGACTATTAGAAATAAAAAACTTTTATCCAACATATATTTTTATAAAAGCAGCAGTTTCTGAGATATTTGGAAATATATTAATACAATTTTGTGAGCTTTAGTTGTAAACATATACTACTTAAGTCTTAACGCAATAATTCTCCAATGCCATAGAGTAATTAAATATAAGTATCTAAAAAAGTATGTTATTTTTCCTTAAATCTCTTAGGAGAAATGTTTGCATAGCAATGATCTATCTCCATTTTAGACTAAATAGTCAATATTTACATTTTTTATTGGTCAACATGTATAAATGAATTATTAAATATCAATACGATGACTTGAAGATCTGCAACACCTTATAAAATGTTAAAATTTTAACCAGAAATCGAAATTTTAATACGAAGTTTTGACCCTTGTGGATGACATTAAACTGTTTGAAATGCTCTTAAGTGGACAAAGATGCGCCTCTTTTCTCATTGATTATATATCATTGTATATTATTTTATGCGTGTTCTTATGTGGAGTGGTGATGATACAATGTACATTATTCCGTTCAGAAATCTTACGAGTTTATAGAAAGAGAGAGAAAGTCTGTGCGGTGTGCCGTACCATTTATTTTATCTTTCTGCCGGGCTAGTAGAAATTATCCCACACACTCAAATATCTCAACCTCCAATAAAGTAAATATCGATTCTGCAAGAACAGTGGATGGGGTTCGACTTACCATGGCCAGGCCGATGCGGTTGTTCTGTTTGATCATTGTTGATGGCCCACATTTAACTCTACTTGAATGGTAGCTCCGGAAAAATATGAAATAAATCGTTTCAAGTTTGGCTCTCTCATCACCTGCTCTCCGCGCATGCGTCAAGACCCACTTCAGGTATCCACCTCTCCTAGCGCTGTTGCTGTGTGACACGATTGGTCGATTCCCCTTCTCTTCCTTTCCTAGTCAGGTGTCAAACGGGGAGTCTATTTAACATGATGTATCGCCTAAACTAGGCACAGAACTATATTCACTACACTGCAGAACATATTAAAAGCTTTGTTTTTCTTCGTTAACAACCAGCTACACAGGACTCAATGGCGTCGGACTCAGCCGTGACCAGGATCAGCGCCAGGTAGCACCCAGCCACGTGGAGGATAAACAACCAGGGGACTTCGTGGTCTGACTACGCAACTTAGAGAGATGTTCCGTTAATGTGTGTATTATGTCTTATAATCCCATTAGGGATTTTAGGATATTATCTAAAAGTCACTTTCTGACAGTTATTTATTAACCTAAGCCAAGAACTTGGCGAAGCTCTACTGTGTACTAATCTGTGTGTTTGATTTGACAGTCGCTTAACGACATTGCTATGTTTATTTCTAGGTTAGATAGTTATTAATATGTAATTACTCTTAATGTCTAATTATACCTGTAGCTTAACTGCGGGTCATTTGGTTCCCTCCGAACAAAACTTATGTATTATGTCGGTGTACGCCTTGTTGGTCTGGCTTGCCTGTTACGAGTCGTTTCAACAGCTGGCTAGTGAGGTTAGGATTAACTGTTAGCTGTATTTGGTGTAAACAAAGCTTACTAGCTTTAGGATGCCCTACTAATCTGAGTTAGGCATTAGGTAATTGTCGCCTAACGACTCCTTCTAGTTCATTATTTTGTGTGCTCAGACTAGCAGCTCCAAAGATGTCCTTTGGCAACTTGAGATACTCGGTCTGCCTTTTTACTAGGGGAACGTCAGCACCTAGAAACCAGGGGCCAGCTATTAGGCTTTCATGGCCTAATTAGGCCTTTGACCGAGTCAATTGCCTCGTGTTCTCCTTGTTTATGAAGACTCCCAATTTAAATTGTTTACCAAAAGTGTTCAAGAAAGGCCTCTCAAGCACTTGTAAATGTTAGTATTTAAAACCATTTAGATGGGTTCCTTAAGATACTTCGAATGAAATCGGCAGCGTTCTAGAGTATACTTTTCTATCAAGTTTTTATAGGGGGCATTTCCGTGAAGTTATTGTCTTGTCAGTACAGCCCTAATTGGGGCTTATTTATCCCTAATGTATGGGATCTTGTTAGTTGCACCTACCCATGGCCTTGACGTTCTCGCAGTTGATAGACGAGCTCATATGGGCTAGAAACAATATAAATGTAGTCGCCTAGTATCCTGGCAGGTATAGGCCTATATTGGAGAAAGAGAGCTATATGAGTTTACATTAGAATTAATTGGATGTTGTACAGACTTAGTCTAGCTATAATACTTCATTCACGGTAGGAATTACTCTCTGAAAGGTCTTTTTTCCTACCAATATCCTACTATATAATAAGTTAAGTTAGGGAAAAAGGCCTTTCAGAAAACAATTCCTATGGTGAACAGACTTTATGCACATACGAGTTTGTTTATTACGAGCATTTAGCTTAGTAACTTTAAAGTGAACCTATAGCAGTGCAGGAGCTGCCTGATTAAAGCCTTTGAATCTATGATAGATGCCTAGTGCCCCTTTTTGTAGGAATTCTCTATTCAATGTTGACAGTCTGATTAAGTTAATTATATGCGTTCTAATATCACCTCATAAAGCTCCATTAATATAGGCATCAACCCAATGAATCAGACAGCCTGTTGTTTGAGTGCTAGGTAACTCTCTAATTATTAGTACTGATTAAAAAGGGCTATTTATGATGAGCCTAATTAATAGTTCATGATAGCTTGCTTTCCCTACTACATCTCGATGTTTTTGTATAATTTTGTATACTCAGATAATTCACCACGACACCCATCAATGGGTAACTTCAATTGTATGTAAATTATTATATGTTCAATAAAATATTGTATGCATTGTACTTGTTCTTTCAATTTAACACCCCCTTAGTGGAGGTGTGTGTCAGCTTTGTATCTAAATATTGAATTTCTTAGGTTAATTTTCCACAACCATCAAACTACTTGTTGTGGATTATTTGCATATCCACTAATTAATACGCTAATATGTTAGGGAACAAAAAAATTAATATTAAAGGAATTGTATCCGCATTAACGTGGAGAGTGAGTGGAAATCGACCATTCAGGACAAAATCCCCCTCTGTACACCTGACCGGAATTCAAACCCTAACCTCCATGCTATTGGCAACCAATTCTATTGTTAGAGAGACACCTTAGATCACTAGACCTTTTGGGTAAATCACAGCCGGAGAGTAGAATGAACTCTTAATATTTTGTTTAAAAATCTTATAAGACCAATATTTTGTTTAAAAATCTTATAAGACCAAGAATAAATAATAATAATAGCCCTCTCCAGTGGAGACGCGAACAAAATCATCTCTCTCGTCTAGTCTAATATAAAGGTTATGGATAGGTTGGGGCCGGAATTCCAGTCATGTGCTCTGAGATTGTATTCCTTCACACAAATGAGGGAATAATACCTCTGATTGATAATTTTCACTTTCTTCCCCTTTAGTGTAATTATCGTATTATTAAGGAATTCAATCATTATTAATTAAAGGCAAAACTAGCAGCACCTAAATGTGAACAATTGTATAAAAATAACCTTTCTTTCCCATTTTAAAGGTAAGTGGTGGTGAAAACTTGTCTTGTATTGAACGTTTAGCTATTTATTGGTGGTACAATATTTTGATTTCTAGTTGATGTAGTTATTATACGACAACTTTATAAATTGTCTTTATAAATAATATTAGATAAGATGGTATAGGTAAGAGTGAATTTAAAATTATTTATTAGTTATACCCACAAAATAATTACAAAATATTATGCTTGTGTTTTGATTTATTTCAATTATTACATTTATATCTTATTTTGTATGTTTCCAAATATTCCCAAACGAACAAAAATATATTACAATAGCTATCAACAAGCTTGTGTGGATATAGTTTTTACATAAGTTATATAAATAATTAGATTAATTATTTGTAGCTGTGTGATTAAAATAGCTTTCACTTTATATTTACCATCGATTAAAATGTGTTAGTTTCAATATCTACGTGGAAAGCCTAAACAAGGGAAGTAGTGTTCAATATATTTTTACAACCTAATAAAGTTGAAGTAAAATATAAATCTAGAAATAAATTCAGGCAATGAATGTCCACGATATGTCTATACCTGATGAAAGTTAACAATGTTCACTATATATGTAGTTCATCAAAATCCGGACCCTGTTTATTATCGTTTACTTTGATCTCAGAACTGTGACATTTCAAGTAAAACATAGAGAATTAGCTAGGTTCACCTTTTCATCATTTTGTAAAAATTATATACTATTAAACATAGAATTTGTAATAAAATATGGACAGAGATATCTTTCACCTCCATTTTGAGGTGAACCATATTTTAAAATAACAAACCATTTCTAAAATTACGTGTAATTTGCGAACGTCTACAATGCATCTCAGTGGCCATCAGACTTTTGGTGCAATCATCCCGAAAAGTGACCCATTTGGACTGATCTAGAAAGAACGTTTGCTAGAGCCATAGAAATTAAATGGGAGGTCGTTTGGGACAACCAAGATAAGACTTTTGGACCCAGAAGTAACCACATTCTCCCTCCTAGCATGGCCCAACCTAACTTCTGACGTAATTATCCTGGAGAGTGAAACTTTTCAATAAATATAAACACAACCTTTATGGTCATTACAGTGAAACTTCCCTTCACCCATTACTTAGGCTGTCGCAAGTTTGAAATCATCCGTGACAATACAATACACGCGTTGCCATGCTTAGTTGTAATAATTTCATCAACTTTCACAACCATCACCTCAGGTGATCGAACCGATACCGACTTTAGAAACAACCCGTATAGTTCAGCTAGAGTACTCCCGGATCGCACCAAACTTCCAACACCCCCGTCTCAGCACTCTGATAGGTGCCTCCTTAACTCTATACCTCTTAAGTGCTGATCAAGTTAAATCACGTAGCAGTGGTAGTCAACATTTTTTGTTCGCGCACCTTCAGATAAAATATCTCTTCAGACTTTAATCTCTAAAATAGTTAGTGCATAGTGCAAACTATGCGTAGGAAGTATGAAGGAGTATTGCCCCAACAATATTTTGAAGTAGGTTCATTTCATGATTAAAAGAAGTGGAAAATAGTATTAGGAATAATATTAATCTCATTCGATAGTGCTTAGGTAAAGCTCTGTACATATAAGAGCTTTAGTGTTTAAGCCCGTTCCAACACACTATGGGGGATAAAATGAAACTAGCTGCCCATATAGATACACATATATAGGCCATATATATATATATATATTATATTATAGGACAAATATATATAGGCCATATAAAGATAGATATGCATATATATATATATACCATATTACAGTAGATAGATGTAGGCCCTATATTTAATTTTACATAACCCCTAAGATGTTCTCGAGCAATCCAGCTTGAATACCACTAACGAAGGTTACTGAACATTGCAAAGTTCAATTGGTTTTCCACAACTATTTAAGCGCCAAAATGGTTTCAAAAGCCTCGTATAAAAATAGGTACTTGTAGGTTGACAACAATTTTATGAAATTTTAAGTATATAATCAGTTTTAATAGCTTATCAAAAAAAATGTCAAATTCTTAAGAGCAATCCAAATATGTTAAAATATATTTTAACATATTTAGACATTTTATTAAGCTATTTTTTTAATGTGACTGCCAGGAAATTGTGTTTAAAAGAGTTGTATTGAAGAATATATATATATATATATATATAATATATATATATATATATATAATATATATATAATAATACCGTACATACTACCATCCATGTCAATAATAATGATAGTTACATGTGTTTTTTAAAACATTTTCATCTAGTTTTAGAGCAGCGTTAATCTGTAATTTTCCATGTAACGTTTATTTTTGAATGTAGGCCCTTTGAAAACAAATCAATCAAGAATTATTCCAAAATATAGTTTATTTTTAAATATTCATCGTGAAACAACAAACACTTTGAGAAATTAATTCGCAAACTAAAAAAAAAAAAGTGGGGATGAGAAAACGTGATAAAAAGTAACAGGTATTGATTGTCATTGTTAATACTGTCCGCAAGCGAACGGGTTAGTTCTATTTTAACAAACAAACAAAAACCTTAGCGTAGATTGTTAATAATATGTACTTAGTTAATGTTTGGTGGTAATTAATGATGATAGGGGCGTAAATACGGCCGTGTTTGATGTCAACATGTGCACGAGCGAAACTCTGCTTTCTCCTTCTCACTCTAACGATGAATACAAAGCCAGTATATATCGCGCATGCGTATAAAGCGACTGGAGATGGAACAATAAACGCAGGTAATGGTAGTGGTAAAGTCTGAGTACAAGGCTGTCGTGTTAGTTTTACCCTAGTGTTGTTTCAAAATTAGTGCATTCAACATCAAGGCTGTTAGTAACATATTCTAAGGCGTAGAGGTTGAGAGGGTAAATTATGGGAAATCTACCCGAATTGACATAGATAAGGGATGGTAAACAATTACCAGTGCACCCAGCTGAGATTCAAACCTTTACCTATGGTGGTCTTTACGCCTTAGGCCAGATGACCACCAACGTGAGATTTTTAGTTGGTCAGAGTGTTGACTCTTGAGGAAAATTGGGTCTTATATTTTTTTTTTTTTTTTTGTGCTATGTGTCTTCCTGCCAGTTTGGGCCATACACAAATCCCTAAATGAAGCATAGAAACTAGAAAGAGGATGATTTTAAAAAAAATCACCCAAGTGTATATGGTGAGGGTAGGGGAAAACCACCTCCACTAGCCGTCACTCTAAGCTAATTCTGAACTCCCTGGTCAAAGAGCTGCGATGCCAGAAAAACACATGGACACCGAGCTAACGCTTTTATCTAGCACCACATCCCATTACTCGTTCGATTTAGATGCTTATGACCCGCCTCGGTGGCGTAGTTGGCTAACGCGCTTGTCGTGTTGAGCCAGACCACCGAGGACGGGGAGATCGAGGTTCGAATCTCGGTCGGGTGAACTGGAGGGGTTTTTCCTAAATGGTTTTCCACTCTCCCTCCACGCAAATGCGGGTTCACTTCCTCTAAATTCAACCTTCCCAATTACTAAACCATTAATGTAATTAGTACTTAAGCGTATAAACCGAACGGGTAGTAAGACGCGGTGATAAATAATAATAATATAATAATAATAATAATAATAATAATAATAATAGATGCTTATGTACTAATCACACTAATATTGTGTACCCGCATTTGATTGAAGAGATGAGTGAGAACCATTTATAAAATACCCCCCTCAGTACGCCCTACCGGTATGCAAACCTTTAATTCCCCGTCATCAGCATTCGTATTTTGCAAGAGTGATGCCTTAGACCAGAGGTGGCCAACATATTTTTCAATGTAGCCACAGGTGTGGGGAATTAGAAGAGAAATTCGCCACACAATGTCAAAATTGAGAAATTAGGTTGCTCAATCTAACATTTTAAAACAACACACACTGTTTCAACAAGTGTGTGTGTTAAGGAGGGATGGAAAAATAGGCGTATCTCTGCATGTTCAACTACAAGGCCAACGACTTGCGAGCAAATAGACGTCCGAGCAACGATCAAAATAAACTTAATCTAAAATTATTTCTAGACTGTCGTTTTTATAATTTCCCATTCCCGCTTCCGAACACGGTATTTTCACTTATTTTCCGTCCCATTCCTGTCCAT
The DNA here is from genome assembly GCA_033556935.1 of Timema podura. Classification (NCBI taxonomy): domain Eukaryota; kingdom Metazoa; phylum Arthropoda; class Insecta; order Phasmatodea; family Timematidae; genus Timema; species Timema podura. Next base: position 41,827,426 of record JAVRXN010000002.1, read on the forward strand.
CCCTAGTCTAAACTCAAATAAAGGCAGAGATGAAACTTAGTGTTGGGAAGGAGAGTGTAGGTAGCATCTGATGGCATTGTTGTGTCAGTGACTCATAAATAAAGCGAAATTCTTCCAAGGACTTGCAGGAAATATCAAGTTACAACCAGCACACGCCATCAAGAAAAAGCTTAATTTATTGTGTGAGGTGGAAAATCCCAATTCGCCACACAGCTTTGGCTGATTTGCCCCTTATGGCAATTGTTGCTAGGTATGCCCACCCCAGCCTTGGAGTATTCAACCACCAAAACGGGTTCTTAGCTAATTCCTTTAGCTGTAAGCTTATACTCGATGCAAAAATGGTCGGTGCCTCGACTGATTCAGAGTTCTTCTAAGGATTGTTTTATGATTCGTGCATAGTCCATATCTAATGACGAATAATGCATAGCACATTATGAGTATTAATTTTAAACACCTTAATTCTAAGTATTGGGTTCACAGCCGAAACATAATGAATGGTGCATAACCCTAGAGGTTGATTTAACTTGTAGCTTCTGTTCATGTTCGAAATATCTTTTAGTATAACAATACTTATCTGTTACCAACGAAGTATCCTTGTTTTAGTGTCAATGTCTAAAAAAATACCAGAAGTTTTTCAGTTTTCCTCCCTGATTTTGAGAGGTAGGTCTATCCCAATATTCATAACAATAAAAAAAAATCATAACCAAAGAAAGAATCGAATTTTATTTAATGGTACAAGTTCTACTTATTAAATTGGTTTAATTTTATATATCAAATTATAAGCCTTCCAGTTAATGAACGCAAATTTTTTAGTGATCTCTTAAAATTAATATTTTTAGAAAATTTAGATACAAGAAATTGAAATAAAATAATCAATTAATTTGAGTCAAACTTTAGTAATCATGTTTCACGGTTGGCGGTTGCATTTTTATTTTGGATTGAACATTGTAGGTTATGCTCTATTCTTTATTAGCTATGCATGAATCTAAACTCAGTCGTTTGTCCAAGGCTCTCAGAGACCCGCTTCTGTTTTAAGCGCTTGTAAAAACAATAATCGATATCACGTGGGGAATGTTTCGTAATGGAGTTGCAGCCGTCGAATCAAAGTGAAACATGAAAACTTGTTATTACAAAAGAAAAATACATGTTTATTGATCGTGAGTGGATGGGAATTGGAACGAATTAGTGCGTTATTAGGAATTCGTTTTGTTTGGAAAGCTTCAATTTATGTTTCCATGACAAAAGTTGAGCTTTACACAAATTTTATTGTTTATTACATAGAACTAAAGTGATAGCACAGTTCGATTTTCGTAGAAAGGTACTTTTAGAAAATACAAACATATTTTACTGCGGCAAAAATTGATAAAATTGTACTATATTACACAAAAATGTAAATCAAAATTGGCTATAGCTTGGAACAAGAACAGATAAGACATTCTTTGAATTATTTTTATGGTTTATGTGTCTCAAGTCCACTCCTGAAGTGGGTCCCACATATAAGCCCTGTGTAGATATGATATATTCCCTGATTTGTCCAGGTTTTTCAGCCTGGAATGTCATATTTTACAGACCAAAAGTAATCATGTCCCAATTCTTTGTATTTTTTATTCTAAAAAAAATTAAAGATTATCTTCACGACAATTTAAATGGTTTATCGTTAAATCTATCTCTATTCGGAATAAACGTATCAATAGACAGGGCACGATCCTTGGTAAATATGCATGTGAGCCCGCGATATTATTATAAAAGCTGTTTCTTGAAATTATCTTATTTTTTCCTCTGGTTAATTTAACTCTCTGATTTTTCAATATTTTCGTGTTTATAGGCCACCTTAGGTTTACAAGATTGTATAGCCAATATATAGGCACCTCACCAAGTCTAAACAGCATGCCATACAGCACATTTTATGTAAGGTTTGATATATAAAGTATACAATCATCCCTACCCCACCCACAGATTAGATCTGTTAAGAACAGCTGGGTTCAAAAATATTACAGATTATAAAAACATTTAATTAAACTCACTATTTTCTCTCATAAAGATACAATTTTCAAGAGCTAAAATCATTCACATATTATTGACCATGAACAATCTCACACTATAACCTTGAACACGAAGAAATTCTACTGAAATGATATTTTTTTTGAAAGTTTCATTTTCGGGATTGTTTTCTTAAAATCTCAGTTTTGAAATTAGTTTTCTCAGATTACAGTCATTATCATATAAATAAAATATAATTGACAGTCCGTTTGTGTGTGTGTTTTAACACTTGAACTACAAAGTCAAAGAACCTAGAGTGCTCAAATTTGGCATAAATACTTACCTCAAGGTGTGAGGATGACATATACTTTTTTAATTCCTAAATTATGAACCTAATGTCTAAAATCACGTAAACAATGGTTTTGGTAGGCATAACTTTAAACCAACTAACCAAAAAAAATTAATATTCACGTACTTGGATAAATATTTAGTATGAACGCATTCAGATTATTATTTTTTAAATTTACATTCATTGTGAACCTGGCACATTAGACCACGTGACCACCTATTGAGTAGCTAAGAAAGAAAGAAACATAGAAATCGTAAACTTAGCAAGAATCTACGTACTTTAGGAACACTTTCTTTGGTGCTTTTACACAGTTGTGAACATGATTCCTTAAACCACGTGATATCCGTTGCTGGTATCTTCATTACCAATTAAAACCTAATAAGTAATTTCTTTTTGCATCGAGATGTATCACCAAGAAGAAATTTCAAACTTAAATCCAAAAAAATGTTTTAAGACCGCTAAGGCACTAACCTTATCAAGGCAACGAAGGCTACTTGAAGCTAGTTAATTAATTATTTATGTTTTTTAATAAAACTGTAGCTATATAAAATATGTAGGTTTGTGTGACAAAGCCATGGTCTAATCCTTCTCTATTTTATTTGTTTAATTTGACTGTATCATTTATTTGAATTAGGATGCAGGAATAGCTCTGTTCCACATCAATGAATCTCGTTTAAAGGTTGTCAGGTGACTCAAAGTCGGATACGGTTCGAACCTTAGCTAGGACCTTGAACCCCAATCCATAGTTTAGAAAAAAAAAACTGAACTCGTGCTGTCAGCTTTGCTTCTGGGAATTAACTGAACCGTAACTACGAAGAGAGCCTAATTCAGGGTACTTAATGGACCCGCTAACGTTAATAGTATATCAGTGTTGTTTAGATAATACCTCAAATATAATTTTTCTCCAGTAATTTTTTACAAAATTATATTTTATTATTACGTTTTGTATTGCATTCAAAGCTACTAAAATTACATTAAAATTGTTTAAATAAGTCGAAATTAGTTGATTTTGGTTAATTTTAATGTTCTTTTTATTTCACTTTAGAATATATTTATATTCATAGGACAAACAATTGAAAAAGTTAAAAAAAAAAACTATTCCGACGAGCAGCCATAAATCTAATTCATTAGCCCTCTTTTCGCAGCCATCAGTGCTATCCAAGTCTGGATAGATGGACCAAAATGTTCCTACAAATGAACTGTAAAGTACCTCCGGTGACTGATGAGTTTTAATTGGACTTCTCCCTCCCCTGATTTCTTTTTAGTTGGGACGGAATATGTAGTTGCTTGTGGGTAAACTTGTGAATAATGGTGAGCTGCAACAAGCTGTCTCACACGGGATTGAAAATATAGAGCAGCACTGTTCTAAACTTCAAAAGCAGGGGTTTACAAACTTTTAGACTGAAGAAGCCCTTACACCAGAAAAAAAAACATTCTGGAGCCCTTATAAAAGAGTTACACTAATATTATAAATATTCAATAGTGACAGTTAAATTTTACAAGTATAAAATTATTAAAGAAACGGAAAACATAACATGTTCTGGCTGCGCCTTTGGCAAATATTCTTTATTCAGATTTGAAAAAAATTGGCAAACCTAATTACTGATGCTATTTGATACTGTAAAAAAAAAATTCAAAACTGACTCACAAAGCCTGAGATAACTATGACGGAGCCAAGTTTGAAAAACTCTGCCATAGAGAACTTTAATACTCACGGAAATAAAGAATACTCATGACGTCATGTCATGACCAGATTGGTCAAGGATTAACATAAGTGTTGTATTTATGCGCAGAAGGGAAAAAACTGGATGTTACAAATTTAGTTTTATTTCGGGGCATAATATTTCCAAATTATTGAATTCGAATAGAAATAAAAGTGACAGTATTTGAGAAAGTTGCCTCTTTGTGAGTGTTAATTTAGGTTAGATATTATAAATTTGTCCTGAATGTTGTTGTACTGTACCTCCTTCAAACCATTCCCTTAAATTTGTCTTAAGTTGGGGGATGAGCTTAAATGTCAGAAAGAAATATAAATAATTAGGGCAAAAGTGTAACTGGTGTTGGGTATGAGACGCTACCCTTTCGTTCAAGGTCTATTCAATAACGAATTAACTTTTGAAGATAATTGAAAAGTGAGGTATACATTCAACTATAAATTATCGTACTGTTAAATGAAGCTACTCCAAGTTTAATCATTAAAAGTCAAAGAGGGAAAAAAAACGAAGCTAAATAATGTGTAACACTACTAATTAATAACACTTTGAAAGGGAGTAGAAGAACGAGAGAGAAAAGGTAAGAGAAAAATAGCTTGTACAGAAAGAAAATGTTTCTCAAAGGATCTATTTTGCATAAAAATTACCTCGCATCAAAAAAAAATGTCTGAAGAGCGTTTTTTGATGAAAAGAATTACCGCAAGAAAATGTTTATAGATATTTTTATAGGATTATATTCACTTTGGTGTTTTTGTTGCGAGTTTAAAAACATCACTTTTCAATATGTCTTTCAAATAACTAATATAAGAACATTCTATATAAAAGAAATAGTGTTGTCGATGTAAATACGTTCAGTACTTCAAGAAGATGAATTAAATGTGAAATTGGTTGCGAAACTACAACAAAAAAAAATACAAAAGCCTTAGAGTATGCGTTGAAAAATATACCAGCTATATAATATCAGAAATTATCATATATTTCATACTGACACGTTACAAATGATGGTGTTAGCAGCCGTGAACAAATGGTTGCAACCAGGTTTTAAAAAATAAAGAAAGCGCTACATAGTTGTTTTCCTTTACAAAGGTACTTTGGAAAGAAGATGATCACTCAACTCTATAGAGTATACACTATAGAACTCGACTCGAGTCAGGAGTGTACATACCTAAACAAGCGCAGGGAATGCTTTATGGACGTCCGCACAGACTTGAGTGCAGGGGGGAAACCAAACAAAGTCAAACGGTTGGCCCAGAAGCTTTTTCTTTAGCACCGCATCTTACTACCCGTTCAGGCTATACGCTTATTTATTAATTAAGTTAATATTTTATGGATGAGAAAGGTTATATTTAGAGGAAGTGTACTCGCATTTGCGTGGAGTGTGTACAACCTTTTTGGAAAAACCACCCCCAATACACCCAACTGATATTTGAGCCTCCGTTTCCCGTCATCGGCAGTCTAGTCTAATATGAGATTAGTGACTTAGACTATGCGGCCAATGAGGCTAGAGCAAAGCTATTATTTTCCACGTATACTCGGCCCTTAAATGAGGCCAAAACTGCAGATAAGTGGTCGTTGTGTGATTGGTGTTTATGATCAAATCAGTCGGACCAGAATCATTTAATTTTATTTCCTTGTCTTACACAAGGAATATCAACCACCTAAACCAGCGATTTTTAAATTTTTTAACTCACAGAACACTGAACAAGGCGCTAGAATTGTCAAGGCACATCTTCAGTTTTTTAAGGATAGATGTAATCATTAAAATAAATATATTAAGATTGCATTCAAAAATGCAATAGCTAAAATTATTATTGTGTTCTTTTCAAGAAAATAGTGTTGATGATGGATTTTAAAAAGCTTTTTTTCTCAAATATTTTAGCGTCTTTCTTATTGCCCTACAACTCCCACGGCATACCAATGTGTCGCGGCACAAACTCTTATCCATAACAAGGGTGGGAAAGTATAATCACACGGTTTTATTAGAAAAAAGATGTGAAAATCACACCTTTCTTACCTTCATCCACCTAAATGGGATTTGAACCTCAGCCTCCTGAGCATACAATGACCAAGTACAGTGTGAACCTAACGCAACTACTGAGGGTTTGCTGACTAAATTGTTATTTATTTCTTTATGGAGAGAGAGAGAGAGAGAGGGTATAAAATCATTTAGGGGAAAAGAACTTCATTGCATCCACTAAGAGCTCAAACCCCAACCTCTCTCTAAGTCACCATAAACCAGAATAGATGAGGTGATGACGCCTCAACCTACGTGCCCACCAATGAGAATATGGTGAGTGAAAAGACAAATCATGTTTGGCATGAGATTCGGAAAGAGAAAACTCGCTCCACTACCCCTCAGTATCAGTCAGGGGTAGTAATAGAAATTGTGATGATAACCAAGCAGGGACAAAAAAAATTTTAGCTCGTCCTATTACCTGTTCAGGCCATACGCTTATGTACTAACTACACTAATAAGCTAGGGATCAGGGAGGTTGAATCTTGAGGAAATGAACCCGCATTCGCGTGGAGGAATAATAAAAAACCATTTAGAAAAAATACATGCAGTACAGCCTACCGGTATTTAAACCCCGATCTCCCCACCATTTGCAGTCCAATCCATTGAAAGAATGATGCCTTAGACTATAAGGTCACCGAAACAGGTATCAGGATTATTAGTCCCCTTCTTGCTTCGTCGTTATTTCAGAAGGAGTAGAACTGAATTTTATCTTTTAGTGTCTGATTCATGATAACTTACCAATTTATTTGGAGTTCAAACGTTTGAGATAAGTTATTGTATTCATGAAAACTTTTGCTCTTGCGATTAAGATGGATCTGGACGTTTTATATGCCCCCAAACTTTAAAATGTTTGTCTTAAAATAGTTGTGGTTATAACTGTAACCAACTGTACCATCAATCCAGTTCTTGTTAGTTTGGTTACTAGTTCAAGTATTTTACCATGTATTCAGCTCAGCACTAAACTGTACCAGCAAGCTAGTATTTGTTAGCCTGATAACCAGTGTTGATGTTTCCCGTGTATTCAGCACTAAACTGTACCAGCAAGACAGTATTTGTTAGCCTGATAACCAATGTAGATGTTTCCCGTGTATTCAGCACCCAACTATACCAGCAAGTCCTTGATACATACTCTCAAAACTAGACCAAACTCGTTCAGCCCCGAGCGGGAGATACTTCAAAACGAATCGATAAATCAATCCGTCGATGCAACAGGAGTAATAATTCTGTTCTTCTCCATAGCTCCTTATAGCACGTTACTCCTAATTATTCGTCCTGCGAGGATGATAATTACCACCAAACGTGATTGTGCGAGCCATCAATTAGTTTTATTGTATGGGGGACCAATACACAACATATGTGACTCACATGTAACTTATGTGTGACCCATTGAGGCTATTAAGTAAGAACTTCAACTTTCTTCTATTCTATGTGTTTTTTTTTTCTGGCACGTAACAGCTGGCTCATTAGTGTTCTGCTTACTCTTATTATAAATAAATACAGTCCTATTTTCTTAGGAGTTCCGTTTTTGAAAACTGGAAACTTATGGTACTAATAAAAACAACAGCTGTAAGTTACATTACACCTGTAAATTACTTTCTTAGTTATTTTTATTAATCATGGAAAGATAAACTAGACAGTGATCCGTGAGGAAGTATTAATCGGTAGCATTTTATAAATTTATAGATGAACTTTTTTTTTAATAAACCAAGTAATACATTTCTATAATGTTAAATTTTAATGACTTTCAATATTTGTTGGTGCTTTAGAGAGGGATATTCCTATGAACATCGAGGCTTACCTACGGTAGGATTTTGGTGGGAAGAAAGACATCCGAGATTTTCAAAATTATTTAATTTATTTCTAAATATTCATATTTCAAGTAATGTGATATGTAACCATTACTTTTTATTGTGTAACATTGAGTTACAATAGGACCCACCCCCATTTTAACCTTCACGCGTAACTCTATTTTGATTCATACTACCCGCTCCAAATAGTATCGAGACTAATAAAATTCCTACAATAGTACTCTTCTCTATTGTAGTTCTCGTAGTTTGGTACAATATAATAAACAATTTTGAACAATATAAACCAGAATATTAAGCGATAATAAACTCTCTACAAGTAAAACTGTTCATGTACTTACCGATTTAATCGTCTGGATAGAGCAACCATCAAGACGGGCCATCACCTATAGAATCCTAGTACGGGGAAGGAACCAAGCAAGCTATGATGTTCCAACAGCTGACGTCCACACCGACTTGATCAACGAAACACTAGAATGGGCCGGTCAGGACTTGCCTCGACTAGAGGACGACTGCTTACCTGCCCTCTGATGAGAGGGACGTGAACTACATCCACAACATCAGGAGATTGAAGAAATTGTTTGCAAGTTGAATGGAGCTCTAACAACAAGTGGTCTACGGGACTGTCGAAAGCTTCTAGAAGGACGTCACCAACCGAGTGTTCTTTTCCCGCACCTTGCGTCCCTAGCAACGAAAACCCTATAAAGAGTGACTATGACTATTCGATTTCAACGCTTGATGGAGGAATGCTGTCCTGGACTTGGACAATGTCAGGATAAACCTTCATACATTATATTCTACGGAATTAAATTATGGCAGTTTATATTTTGGATTCTGATTTAAATTTAGCTTTTAGTGTTAGCCAAATTAGGCGTCGTAATTTTTCTATTTACTAATTTTTTTTTTACCTGAACACATATTTTGAAATGAGACTCCATATTTTGTCTGTCTCCACTTGGGCGCTAGAGTCTATTATAATACTTAAACTTTTTTAGATAGCCACAATTATTAATTGATTTTGTGTTGGACGTATTAAATATAAATCATTTTGAAATTATGGCTACCAGTAATTGTATTGAAAATCTTAAGGTAGTCTTTCTTTTGTGGTTTGTATTTTGAAATATTGATTATTGTAACGTAACTTTTCTAATCGATAAAATTAATTATGAGATTAATTCACATTAGTATATTTTCAAATCTTTTGCTATGCTTTGCTTCTAATATTGTATTATCTTTTTTATTCACAAGTTAGGTTCTCGTGGACGTTTCCTAGTTTTGTGTCGAGATCAGATAGTCCCGTGGGAGCTTGACTAAAGTCTGTTAGCCAAACTCTCGTGTCTTTTAAAATATCTAATAAATATTTATTATTAACGTTTTGAAGTCTGCGTTCATTGGTGTGAACCAGACACTTTGGTAACATTTTAAAGATGCCCATAAGGCTCTTATTTACTCATCAAATAATATCCTGGTGGATATTATTTGCAATAATAGTTTGTACTAAAATCAACATAATGGGTTGTTCTGTCTCTTCAAGACTGATACATTTGATTGTAGGATAGGTTACGTGTTTTGTAACATTCCCTCAGTTTAACTGCGATAAATAATATATGAAGTTATTGTTTATTTTTGATTTTCAACATACCTCAATTTGATTTTTGAGACCATGTAAATTTTTCTGCTCCGCTGTTATTGCTTTGAATAAACCATTCATATTGTTGTTATTAAATCTTGCAAATGATTTCTCTTTTGATATGTTCCTTAGCTTAATCCCACTCCCTTTTATATTATTTGTGGTCGTAAATAAAAGGTAGTAGAGTGGGGTGTAACAATAGATCTATCAAAGTCTGCTAAAATAGTACTAATAATACAGTAAAATATTACCTTGATGTTAATTACAGCAAAATATGTTTGTATTTTCTAAACAAACCCCCTATTCTACCAAAACCATACAATATCATTGTTTTGTTTTTATTTCTATTTTGAAATTTTCCATCGAGTTTATAGCAGGGAGTTTTCAACAGGCCCGGATTAAGGCATGTGCCAAGTGTGCTATGTACAAGGGCCCCTGAAGTTAGGGGCCCCCATCCTCCCCGCAAATAAATCGCTTTGACTTGTCATATTTATTTTATAATAATATTATAATTCAATATTTCGTTATTTTTATGTTTTTCCGTAAATTTTATCCCAAACTTAACTAGAAATTCCCTTATTGAATCCCTGTCTGTTCATTTACTATGCCCGATATGCGCCGCTAGAGGCGCTGGTAGCCTGGTATTACGTGGAGTCCGACAGTCTGTGTTTATAAATTAACGCAACCTTTACTTTTGACAAACCGGAAATACTACATATCTGCAGACCATACCGTTGGCTTTTTACAGAAAAATAAACATTGATTTTCTATTGACAATAATTGCTGAGATCAAATAATGAAATACTTGGACCAGGGCCCCAAAAAGTGTTAATCCGGGCCTGATTTCACCAAATGTAAATTATCAGTATTTAAGGGCAGTATTGGCAGAATACTTAATACATGTAGAGCTTATAGTAAGATTAAGAATCAAATAGCCAAAGCTATCATATTTGTTTTTTTAGTACGGATTTAGCCGCATCTAGATGTCATATTTTGAAAATTGAAAAATGACACCAGGACACGGGAATCGAACCCGGCACCTTTGGTTTAGTACGCCAATGCTCTAACCACTGAGCTATCCAGGAATCGTCCCGTGCCCAGGATCATTCTTCACTCATATTTTAAGGCAGAGTCTTACGGTAAGATATTACACTTAACATAAATGGTCAACCTTATAAGTTATAATACATAATACACTCAATAGGAAAATACTATCTTACACATATAAATTTCTCACCACGTCTCACTGGCAGTTTATTAAAGGTTTACGGATAAATGAAGTATTTTAAAGAAAATGTTCCCAAATTTGCGTGAAGAGAAGGAGGAACCATTTTTTAGTAAAAAAAGCCTCTTTGGTTCACCAGGCCGGTATTTTAACCCCACATCCTACGTAACCAGTAAACTATACTAAATGGGGTTGACATTGAAACCATGCACCCACCAATACGGATTAATCCATACAAAATTAGTAAATCTCTGAAGAAATCGAACAACGGGCGCCTTCATCTTACCAGTCAGCCTCCATAGCCATTGAGACGTGGGTACTTTTTAATTAATATCTGGCTTACTTTTATTTCATAGAGACCAATTAAACTCAATTGAACACCATTAATTTGGCCGGAATTCCAACTTTTACTCTCAAAGACAGAAATATAAAAAAATGACTCTCCAGCAAAAAAGAGTAAAAAAGTATTTTGGCTCACACACACGAAAAATAAAAATGAAGACACGAATTTCCTCTCTCCATTGGAGGGTGCAAGTTTCTTGTCATAATTACTTTGTTAAGAGAGAGAGAAAGAGAGTGTGTGTGTGTGTGTGTGTGTGTGTGAGCTCTTATAACGACCGAAGTGTCTTAAGAGGGAGGAAGAAGGGTGGCAGTGGGGGGGTTGGAAGCGATATTGAGAGAGCTTTCGTAGGGTGAGAGAAAGTTGTTAAAGGAGGGTCGATATTCGATAGGAAATACAAGGCGTATTAAAACAACACGGTGAAGTTGGTGTTTGGAAGCTGGGTAGGCCGGCAGTAAATGGGGTGCGGGGGTCCATTCCAGAAAAGTTTTTGGTGAGGAGAGAGCGAGAGAATACAGGTTTCAAGGGGGGAGAAGCAGTGGACCAGCTGGTCAGAAACCTTCTCTTAAAACCACACTCGTGATACTAAAGCCCTTCTCTGATACAATCTCCTTTACACCAAGACTTCATTTGGAGGAAGGGGGAAAAGGCGACTGTTTTGAACATTACAAGTTTCACTTGTAACATATTGGACATGACCGAACACCTCCTAGTTCTTCCCTTTTAGCTCGACTTTATGTGATCTTTTTGGGGTTTTTTTTGTCCGCACCTTCTTTTAGACAAGATGTTAAGCGCGAGATTTGTTTGTTGAATAAACATAATGTCGACTCGTGAAGAAAATAAACTACTCCGTTTGACCTTTTATGTGCGTGAATAGTGGAACACTCGTTTTGTGGTAGTCAACGTGACGATAAATTAGTAAACATTAAAAAGGAAATAAATATTCAAATTTAAAAACATACCTTCGAATCGTTTCCTTTTTAGGTTAGGATTCTAATACTTAGGTTTCCGATAGAGTAAAAAGATAACCTATGTTTTTCAGTAAGAAGGACCTTTAGAACAAATTCCACCGTTGATATAAATATTTATAGACTTTTTATGCTAGTATTTTATTCATTACCATCCGATACTGATGAGCATGTGGACAGAATTATCAGTTACGACTTTTCTGGTTTGTTGGTTACGGAGAAGTTGTGGTTCCTATCTAGGCTGGGTGAAATTAAGTGTTTTATCCTACGTGGTTTCCCACCAGCCCTAGAAACAAATGTGGGTACACATTTAGTAAATTATAACTCCTTAATCTCTACTTCTTTGGTGTTCGTATACGGATAACTCAAATATTAACTATTATGAAATATTAACAAAAAAAACCTATCTTAAAACGATAGATTATAAATCTATTATATAAAGGGTGTATTTTAATTGGTGTCAAATATTCTAGGGGTTTATTCCTCTCTACCAAACATTAAGAAAAGTTTATACAAACGTGGGTCTAGAAACGCTTAGTTTTAGGGTTACTAAAGGTTTTCCTCAAAGATGGATTGGATACATTAAAAATTCTGCTCGATCACCAGGTTTGAACACAATGGATGTTTAACTGTGGGAACATTTAAAGTCCATTGTTGACGCAACTCCAATGGCTGATGTTGAGGGTTTTAAGAGAGCATATTATAAATGGATGGGAGCAAATATGTAACACATCAGGTGTATTCAACAGAATACAACAAAGCATGAAACGCAGGCTCAAAGGATGAATCGAAGCAGTACAACATTTTGAACATTTTTTGTTAAAATAAAATATTGTGTATTGTGTGTTTGTTAGTTTCTGTTGAACTTTGTCTTGTTTAGTTGAATTAATTATTCTGTTGGATTGATTTTTAATACAATAAAAAAATAATCCACCTAACTCAGAAACTAAACTTTTTATACTCATGTCTATATAAACTTTTCTTGTATGGTTGATGAGAATACACCACTAGAAAATTTGACATCAATTAAAATAAACCCTGTATATAAAAATGTAATAAATGTTGTATTATTCTAGTTAATATGTAATTAATTTTTTCTGTCTCACTTTATATCTAAGTCAATTGCAATTAAAGAATAATTACATAATACGTTCTAATCTGAAGAGAAATTATATTTGAATTTGTGTTAGTTGTTTTGTATTCATATTAGTAGACAGATCGTGTTTATTTAACCAGATAAAACTTAAATGCGGGTGGCATACAACATCTTTATTGGATTTGAGCCTATATTTATGTATTAAATATTCAGACGAATAGATAAATTATCGCATTAAAAAGCAGCTTAAACTCCAGATAGAACAAAGAAATAATCAAATCAAATATTGTGTATATTTATGTGATGACAATGTCACTTCAAGACCATGGAACTTTGCAAAGGAAGTTAGGGATGCCTGAAGAAGTAAACCTCAGATATTTTGTGTTTCATTTTAACTATATTGCGACCCTAAAAGCTTAGGGCATTTAGCTTCTGGCTCGGGTTACATACAAATCCAGAAATCTGAGTCTTTGCATTCTGATCATGTAAAACCTAGAACTTTGAAATTGAGCTTTTATTTACAATGTATACTTTTGTTGGTCTTACACCCTAGAAAACCTGACTGCTAGCCTACATCAATTGACAATAAAACTAAGAAAAAATATCAATAATTGGCATAAATTTACATCCTGGAGGAAAAAATGTAGTAGGCATCTTGGATTTATTATTTTTACCGCCACGTTGTATTTAGAGATTGAAATCAAGGGTAGTGGGAGACGTGAGAAATGGCCAGTGTTTTTGTAGGGATTTTTTATCAGAACATTTTTTAAAGAAATCAAATAATCCTCCAATAGAAGAAGTCTCATTTTCTTCACATGGTGACATCAACGCTTCTTAAATATCTGTCAAGGGTGTCATTAAATTTAACTACTTTTATCTTCATTTAAAAAGTTTTTCGCCCGCTTTGGTGATCACCTAGTCCAACGCGCTATTCTCAAAAAAGACTAGACTGACGAAGACGGGGAGATCGTGGTTCGATCCCGTTAGGATGTATTAAGGGTGGCTTTTCCCAAATGTGGCTACACTTACTCTAATTCAGCCTTCCTCATCCCTAGCCCGTTAACGTATTTAGTTCATAAGTGTGTAACCCGATTGGGTAGTTGTATGAAGTATTAAAAAAGGGGGGGGGGGGGGTTGTTTCATCTACTTCCACTACGTTCATGACAGTGTTTAAGAACTCTTGATATCACGATGTGTGTAAAATTAAACCCTATGTTTCTACTAGAGCAATATTTAATTTATTTTGGCAAAAAAATTGTTTGCTATAAAAATACAAAAACATTGTCCTTTATACTCGTGTCTTCATCCACCCCACCTTAAATCAAATAATGAGATATGTAGATAACTCCAAATCCAGAAAACGTAGCATGTGTAATCAGTGAAACTTGAGAATGTGACACAGGCACTTTTTTTAAATTATATTACTACTGCGACTGGTATCTCCAAAACCAAGAAAAATTGTAAACCGAAGCTTGGAATGGGCCTACTTAATCAAAGAAACCTAAGGGTGTACTTGTTTTTTGTTTTTTTAGCACCACCTCTTATTACCCGTTGGGGTTATACGCTTATGTACTAACTAGCTTTTGCCCGCGGCTTCGCTCGCGTTAATGTATATTTTATCAATAAATTCAGGTTGTCGATTGACACAGGGAATATGACAATAAAAACGATGAACATATTGAGATTGTTAGTCAATAGAGGTAGAGATAAAGAAAAAAACAAACCACACAATATAAATCAGGATTAAGTGTAGGAGTAGAAAAGAAGTAGTGGAGTGTGTGTCAGTAGAGTCATAGGTTATGCCTTGTCACGAATTGGAAGATCCTACTCCATCTTAAATTTTACTTACAGTTAATTAAAATCCCTTATTTACTCCGCTTGTTCTTGACCGTTGTAATCATGGGCACAGAATAGATCATTATTTTAGGACGCTCCTATATACTATGTTGTATGTCCTTCCATTTGGCACAAATACATACAAATTCTGGGCATTGGACACACGCGAACAGGCTACATATGGCCATGGGGAAAACATGGCATTTCCAAATGCACCCCTGCTACCTGCAATGTTTGCCCTTGCGCTTTGTTAATAGTAATAGCAAAACTAAGTTTGATTGGCAACTGGAGTCTTTTGAATTGAAGTGGTAGGTCAGTGGGGATTATTGGGATTCAAGGTATGATTACATTTTCCCCTTTTCCCACACCCGTTAAAATGGTGGCAACGATTATATTTTGCCCTAATTGTGTAATTGAAGCCTCGTCCCATTACATAAACGGGGTGCATCTAAATTTAGCATAAGCATAACTGGTACACCTAATTTCAATTGTAGTTTAGGCAAGGGTACACCCGATAGCTCCAAAGAATTTAAAAACTCAGCGGGATATGAATTGCTCTGTTCTGTGTCCATGATTGTATCTATTGACAAATACTCCTTTATTTCTCCCTGCACCTCTTTCAAAATGTCAGTGTTGATTTTATTAACGATTTCATATTTTGGTGCAAGAACTGCTCTTGCACATAACCAATGATCACAATTTAAATTTAGTTGTAAGTCTGGGTAAACTTTAGCAATGAGCTCCACATCATTTTCCACCAAATTACAGAATTCCCCTGTAAGTAAAATACAGCCTTCAGCATCCGTGTCCAAACGTCCATCGCCAATTTTCAATAGTGTCTCTGCGTAATGTCCTGAATCTACGTCATTATAAAGGTGGACTCTCATATTCGTTGTTAGGCTGAATTTTTTCACTTTTGCCCACAATCTTGATGACTTGAGACAGGCTTTGATTTCATCTGCATGTGTGCCCCTCTGGATCACCGGCAGAGTTTGTCGGAAGTCACCAGCCAGTAAAACTACCATTCCTCCTCTCTTGCAAGTCTTGAAGAGTTTGGTTTAATGCCTCTATAGCTTTTTTGTGGGACATCGTACTTTCGTACCACACTAAAAGTTTACATTGTCGTAGCATCATACCTCGAGAGCTATTTTTGCTGAAATGAATAATACCAAACTTCTTACGACAATTTTGTCATTTACCATAACGGGGTGGACAGACAGAGCTTAATTAGCTGAATATAATCATTTTTAATCATTTTAAGATAGATGTGCCTAAAATAACTCGGGAACAGATTTTTATTCGGGATATCAGATTTTCTTCTGGGATACCGCAGGTCCCTTTTTCTGTACTCCAGGCATCATGTTGCAATTAATTTATTCATATCAGTAGGCCGAGTTGTTAAGCCGGACGACCGTCTAACAGTTATTTTTTTTCTATCCGTCAGGAATAGTACTTTTTTCTGGATAAAGGTACCCTGTGTCCTATTCTGTACCCATGACAACGTGTATGCGAAATTTCATGATGATCGGTCGGGTAGTTTAGGCGTGAAAGCGTAACAAACAACAACAAACAAACACACTCGACATTTGCATTTTTTCTGGATGAAAGGTACCCTTTGTCCTTTTCTGTACCCATGACAACGTGTATGCGAAATTTCATGATGATCGGTTGAGTAGTTTAGGCGTGAAAGCGTAACAAACAATAAACACAAACAAATTCTAAATACTACACCCATTTGCGAATTTTTATCTGGAACTGAAAGCGTACACCCAACTCATCCTTTTCTGTAGTACCCATGACAACCGATGTATGCGAAATTTCATGATGATCGGTCGAGTAGTTTAGGCGTGAAAGCGTAACAAACAATAACAAACAAATAAACAAACAAACTCACATTCACATTTTTTCTGGATGAAAGGTACCCTATATCCTTCTTTGTACCCATGACAACGTGTATGCGAAATTTCATGATGATCGGTCGAGTAGTTTAGGCGTGAAAGCGTAACAAACAATAACAAACAAACAAACAAACTCACATTTGCATTTTTTCTGGATGAAAGGTACCCTTTGTCCTTTTCTGTACCCATGACAACGTGTATGCGAAATTTCATGATGATCGGTCGAGTAGTTTAGGCGTGAAAGCGTAACAAACAATAACAAACAAACAAACAAACAAACTCACATTCACATTTTTTCTGGATTGAAAGGTACTCTATGTCCTTTTATGTACCCATGACAACGTGTATGCGAAATTTCATGATTATCGGCCGAGTAGTTTAGGCGTGAAAGCGTAACAAACAAACAAACAAACAAACTCACATTCGCATTTATAATAGTTAGGATTACGCTAATGGTTATTAGGTAATAGGAAGGTTATATTTAAATTAAGTGTATCCACATTTGCATGGATGAAGAGTAAAAAATTATTTTGAAAAAAAACCTCCCCCTACACCCGACCGAGATTCGAACTTCGACATCCCCGTTATCGGTAATCTAATCTACTTCCAAAGTTGTGCGTTAGACCCGCAGCCACCAAAGCAATAATTCATTTTTATTTATTCTTACTATGATATACATTATTCATTTCTGGATTTAGTGGACTCAGTTGTAGTGAACATCCGGCTACCAATTAGCCTACATAAATTGTTTTAATTCACATACATTTCAATAGAGAATAAATGTCAAAAATTTAGTTTATTATTAACCATCAACTTCGGTTCTACTAAACATAAATACTAAAATTTCCAAGGGAAAAATTTTATACTGTATGTGTGATTTTAGATATAGAGGATGAAATGTCACGGAAAGAACTGCTACAATTAGTCAATGACCATATTTTTTAAATTAAAGAGCTTATCGATATGGACTATGAAATGTTTTTGTTGTTTTTAGCACCCGTTTTGTTTGTACTCTTAAATACTAACGACGCTAGTGTATTAGGGATGAGGAAGACTAGACTATAGAGGAAATGTACCCGTATTTGCTTGTAGGGAGAGTGAAAACCATTATGGAAAGCTACCCTAGGACACCCGACAAAGATTTAAACCCCGATCTCTCTGTCATCACCAGTAAAATAATTCCTAAAGTAATAGAAATTAAACCTTTTCCGTAAAGTAGGAAATTGGAATATTTATACGCATGTACAAGCTTAAATAACTAAAAGAATCTGAGCATTTATAATCTCAAACAAGGATCGGTGGATTGGAGTTAGAGGGTGGATTTACAAAAGTTAAAAAAAAAGTCGTGATATAAGGTTAAATGTATGAAAGTTTTTTATTTTTATAATCAAGATTTTGAAAATAGGTTGAAATGGTGGCTAAAATCTCAAAACTAATACCAAAAAAAAAAACTTCTAGGTGTAGTAGAAAATTTTAATATTTAATACATGTATGTAAAAAGATCACCACAATAATAAAAAATCATCGAAAATTTTAAATTTAAGAATTATCCAATAAAGCAGGATAAAAATTTAACATACTATTAGAAAAAACTTTTTTTGTAGTAGAAATTTCAAATTGTGAAGATAATTGCATAGACCAATCTATCTTTGTATCAACCTATTATTTCATTTATGCTGTTTGTTAAACTGTGATACACATTTTTCCAATATATTTTTGTAAAAGGGTGTATAATGTATTTTCTTATATCTTATGATTGATTTTATACAAACTTTGCGTTTTATATGGATTGCGTTCGTTTGTGCATTCAGTTTATGGACTGATTAATCTTTGGTTCTAAATATTTTTCTTAAAATTTATTGGTAGATATAATTTATTTGTTTTGGGATTGTCATGGTTATCTTGATATTGTAAAAGAATAAATTAACTACCGATAATAAAGATTACAACTAGGTGCAGAACATCCTAATTCGATGTGGTTTTGATATTTTTGCTTATTCGCATGAATTATTCGAACACGTCTAAACATCCTAGAAATCTTTTACAAATCGAATATAGAAATACAAGATTTACCATGTCTACAACGTCTAGAAGATTCATGTGGCAATAATATTGTATTAATCTACTTCTACTTTCTCTTATTAAGAGAAAGTATTGTGATTGTGAAAAAAATACTTTCTCTTATTAAGAGAAAGTATTGTGATCGTGAAAAAATCTATCTCGAAATGTTAATGAATCTTTACGCTTTTTGTGAAGACAAATCCAAAAAAGAATAGTTTACAATATTCGGTCTATCCCTGTCCACGGATCCCACACTGTTAAATGGGTGAATTTTGTTCCATATATATTTTTTCAGGGCTATACTTTGGGACTTTTTAAAATTATTTTGACCCTACTCTTCAAATTAAGGATAATTCTGAGGAGAGATTTTTTTTAGTTACAAATATTTCAAAAATTGATTTAACGATTTCGTTTAAAATGCATATTTAGAATTTGTTTGACATGAAGAATATCACTGTATAGTTGGTTTTCGGGCAAAAATTTGTTTACTGATGGGAAATATTTGAAAATTCGAAATATTTCGAAAATAGCTCTAGCGATTTTGTTCAAAATTTATATCTAGAGATTGTGTGGTGTAACAAATAACAGTTTGTAAATTTTTTCCGGGTGAAAACTCATTTTTGGATAGTTTACTGACTGCTTTTTCAAAAACTTGAAATATTTACAAATTGCTATAACGATTTGTTTCCAAATGGGTATATTAATAGTGTTTGACACAAAAAATAACATTGTACACTTGTTTTTAAGGTAAATACTCATGTATGGGTAATTTTCTGTTGATTGAATTTCTTAAACTTGAAATATTAAACATATTACTTTAATGATTTGGTTCAAAAATAAGTATTTAAAAAATGGCCCTAACGATTTGGCTCCAAATGGGTATCTTGAGAATGTTTTACATGACAATAACACTGTATATTCGTTTTTGGGGTATAAACTCATTTATGGGTAATTTACTGATGACTGGCTTTTCTTAACTGGACATATTTTAAAAATGGCTTTAACACTTTGGTTCCAAATGGGTACCTTGGGAATATTTTACATGACACATAATCCTGTATACTTGGATTTGGGTAAAAATATGATAAAGAACCGTTTACTGTTGAGTAATTTTGTAAAATTTGAATTATTTTGAAAGTGGTTACAACAGTTTTACTTAAAATATAAATCTGGGGAGTGTCTGACATGAGCATGACAAATAAATCTGTATACTTGTTTTTGGGGGAGAAATTCTGCTATGGGTAGTTTATTGATGACTTATTTTTTATTTGAATACTTAAAATACTAGCTTTAGCGATTTGTTTCAAAATGGGTATTTATTAAGTTGATTGGATTCTAAATACTTTTAAATATTTGTTCCTAAAAAAAAATACTAACGACTGATTTTTGTAAGAAAAAAATTGTTTTAATATCTCTAGCGATATGGTTCAAAATTTGCATCGAGAGGACTATTTTACATTATCGATAACAATATATCTTTATTTATCTAAAATAAATTAATTTAAGGGTAGTTTACTTACGACAAATCATATAAAATATGACATTGAATATAGAATTCAAAATGGGAACCTGGGAATAGTTTTTCAAGATAGATAAAAATACGTTTTTATTTTTACAAATAAATAATTTCAGGGTTGTTTACAGATAATTCATTTTTGAAAAATTGCTTTTTGTTAAATATATTTGAACAATTTGATTTAACATTTATATAAATGTGTAATTAATGGGATTAACAAGATGAAGTGTTAATTTGTATGAGTAAAATATAGCCTACTCAAGGGTAGTTTACTCAAAACGTATTTTTGAAAACTATCATCGAACCCATAACACACAATACGATAAAGTGTGTGCGATTGTTTAGTACCATTTATTTTATATATTATTTTATACTCATCAAGGAAAATTATTATTTGACTACTGAAGGAACTCCCATGTAAAATATTTGCGATAAAAATTATTTTGAGACATTCCAAGAATCAGAAATAACAGCGAATAGTAATATTTTATTTTTAAAAAGTAGATTATCTTTATTTGCTCGCGTGCCGGGTTGCAGAAACCTTATGTTTGTACTCACTTTGAGTTTCGTGCATTCGCCTGTCATGAAACCGCAACCGTTCATATAATAGTTTTCAACCGGCATTATTTACTAAAGGAGCACTGGAAAATTCTAGATGGAGGAAGTCATATTATTCAATCATTAGGTCTGTCAACAGGATTTGTTCAGTGAGTGGCCAGATCTCCCAAATATGATCTGGAGGTTGAAGTGTTTTTATTAAAACGCTCAACACCATGGTCAATAACGGCTTAACTTATTGGGCTAATGATAGGAAGCTTAGCTTAGAGGAAGTGCACCGACATTAATATGGACAGAGGATAGAAGGAATATTAGGATTAAAAATCACGTGTAAAAACAAGATTCTAATATCTATACCCCCCCACCATCAATTTATTATATTGTAAACCTTACCACTTAAACAGAGTGACCACCATTGTGAGGTAAATGGAGATTTAACTTGGTTTGAATCGAAGGTAGGTGAATTTTAAGTAAATTTCCAAGTTGTGATTCAAACAGTGTTTTCCCCATACTTTCTTCAGGAAAATTTCGGTGAATTTCATCCTAGAAACCCTCTTTTTTTTCTTATTCAATAGATTAGGTAAGATATATTTCCCACGAGCCACCTTCATCGCGCGACCTTTCACGTGAGCAGCCGCATTTATTTGTTATCACAATATTATTTAATTGCTCTTACATATTGCTACTACAACGGGGTAAAGATACGGTGGAGTATATAATTAATATCTTGAGACTGAGTTAAAATCACTTTAGTTTTGGAAGGTGAAGATGATAACTTCAAATATAACTGTACTCGTGGTATAGTGGTCAGAGCCTCTGAGTGCTGACCTTGAGGTCCCGGGTTTGATTCCCAGCTGATTTTTCTCAAAAGGGGAATAATTTCCATGGTCAGCAGTGTTTGGTTAATTAGGCTTAAGCTAGGTTAAGATCTTCATTGATTCCATCCCTTCATATTCACTACCATCTTATCGGGACAATAAAAAGCCTCCACGGAAAGGATATAAGATCTGTACATTCGGGCGTCCCCTGAACATCGGTACATTAGTACTGGCTAATCTTTCTGCAAACTGGGCTACGGATTGATGTAGTCCAGACAAGCCATTGTTATTATTATTGTTATTATTATTATTATTATTATTATTATTATTATTTCAGCTATATAAAGATTTCTTTTTTAACTTTACCTATTGTCTTACGATCAATAGTGAAAAAAAAAATTGAAATGTTAAAAATAAAAACCCAAATTGCACACGAAAACACCTAGAAAAAAAAATAATTGGGAAACAACATAAAGGTGAGACAGATTATTAAATTATTATTTGTATCTACTTTTATATATAAATATAAACAACGTATAACCCGAACGGGTAGTAAGATGCGGTGATAATATATATAAACATTTATCAATCATAGAATGGTTAAAATTAAAATAAATTTCTGAGAGTAAAAATGTTTAAATGACATCCAAAGCCAAACAGATAGATATACAAATAAACAATTTGTTGAAAACTTATTATAAAGAAAAACAAAATTAAGACAAGAGCAAAGATGTTTCAAGAAATTTAATCTGTTATTCTTTGTCATTGTTCACGGACTTAATCTACTTTTTTACATTTATATTTTTCTTTCAATATATATGATAATTTTATGATAAAAAGTCCAGCAAAGAGTTATTTGACTACTTTTATACACTGCATGAGTGTACATCTTATGCAAAATTATTCAAATAATGTATTTACTATGTTAAAATGTCTTCTTTTTTTTTTCAGGCGTAGGTGATACTTATTGAATTCGTAAATGAAAAAAAAAAGATGTAATTTCACAGTGATACATTTTCCAGTCCTTTCACGAATCACTCACGAAACAATAAAATAAGCAAGCAAGTACACATCTAAATGAACCCTAATAATTTTGTACGGGTTTATTAAAGTCACAATTATTGTATTGAAATGATAACTATTTACTGTAACATCTGAAAACAAAGCTTTTTTTAAATGTTTTAAGAAACTTTATATTCATTTTGAAAGCTAATTCAAGATACATCTCTCAGATTTTTATAGGTTTTCGGATTACATTTTTGATTGGTTTATTTATTAAAAAATGGGATTAATTTATCCGTTTATTTGAAATATTAATTCATTTAAATTTAAATAGGTATTTTATACTAGGTTTAGGTGTGTATTTATTTAAAAAATATACGAGGTGAATGTTTGATATTATTAAATTAAACGACAAAACATGAGTGGTGCTTTTTATAGTAATATTTAAGTATTCTTTACGTAATTAATTTAGTCTTTATGTATAGTCATTATTTTCTATATTTTTCATATATTTTTTTGCACAGCGTCTTACTATACAAATGGGTTATTCGAATATGTACAATTTACTCTAATGTGTTAGGGATGAGGAAGGTTGGGTTTAGAGGAGGTGTGCCCGTATTTGAATGGAGGAAGTGTAGAAAAGAATTTAGTAACAGTCACCCTCAGTACACCCATTGGTATTCGAACCCTGAACAGACATATTACCTCTTAGTTACCTTTTCTTTCGTATAACATTAAATTAGATAAACCTTGAGTTTAACGTGAAAATAAATAAACTATCAGTTTTAAACCCGTTAAACTTGAACAAAACACATTTTTTATGCTTCTAAACATAACAAAGAAAACCACTAGTCTAAATATAATTTCTGGCAGTAGATTTTTTTCCCTTACTCTTTTGGCTCTTTGTAACATATATTCCAACTGTATATCAAATTCCAGAATAATGAACCAACGTCGACAACCTTTAGAAGAAAACTAAATATGCTGTGTTTATGTACCAACTGTACTTATTTTGATGCAAATGAACGCAAGGTGCAAAGTGTTTATGTGTTTTTAAATCGTAAATGATTGCTTAGCTCGGGGTATAAACCTAAGACCTACCTCGTTATTGGTTGTGAAATGTTACGGACTATAATATTACGTTACAGACTCAGGTGTTTCAAAAAGACACCATATCTCACGTGCATTGTTCCCCTACTTGACTTAAAATAGGTGTGACGGAAAATGCTGATGGTGTTTCAGTCAAGGAATACTTCAGTTATTTACGTTGTTTAACATGATAAGTGTTTTGTAAGAATATTTGTTAGTGCTTAGTCTTATTTCCTGTCCGGTTTAATAGCAAATTCATACTAATGAGGTAAGGATGAGGAACGTATAATCTAGAGGATGTTTACTTACATTTGCGTGAAGGGTGAAAAATAATTTTATAAGTAAAAACTGAGTGTCTTCAGCCAGAAATCGAACCCCTATCTCTTAATTAAAGGCAAACCAAACAAGACGAGATTAACGCCTCTGTCTGCGTGTCCGCTAATTGCAGGGTGTTATAGTACATTACATGTATATTAAATGGCTTTTTTTTTCAACGGGTATACAATATCCTTGGAGTAATATTGCTGCTATTATGGTAATTTGCAAGCTTTTAAAATACAATTATTTTAACTTTTGATTAACAGTGTTACCTACTTGGTATATGAAGAGTGAAAGTGAGGGTTGTATCTTAAGTCATAAAGTCTTGAAATCATCCTCCCCCAAAACATGGGACATGAGCGCTCCTTCCCCTTACTACAACGACTTAGCAATCATTATCTCACCTTGCTAGCGTCCCTTTCAACAAAAATTGGGACCAGAACGCTACCTCCCCTTACTACAACGACTTAGCAATCATTAGCTCACCCTGCTAAGGTCCCTTCCAACAAAAATTGGGACCTGAGCATTCCCTCCCCTTACTACAACTTAGCCATCATTATCACACCTTTCTAGGGTCCCTTCCAACAATAATTGGGACCTGAGCGCTCCCTCCCCTTACTACAACGACTTAGCAATTATTATCTCACCTTGTTAAGGTCCCTTCCAACAATAATTAGGACCTGAGCACTCCCTCCCTTCACTATAACAACTTTGAGGTGATTAGCTCGCCCTGCTCGCCCTCTCATTAATATTCTTCATCTTCCTTTTTTCCAGACATTTAACGCTTATGGTTTACTATAGTCTCAAAACTTGCTACAGTTAAATCATTGATTCAAATATTTTAAAAAATATATGTTGTTGTAGTGGCGCACTCAGAAGGAGGCAAATTGAGAATTTGCCCCTCCCAAGATATCAAATAATTTTGATGAGAACTTAAATGATATGAAGTAGAACTAAAATATGGAGCACTAAATATATGTCGACTTTTTTAAGATCACTTCTACAACTTGACATTTGAAAAAAATACACCGTTACAGATATTTAAATTTCCTTTAAAATCCCTTTGTTAGAACAAAAAAAATACCTACTAAACTAATAGTTTCTATGTATTGTATGTTTGTCCACTTGCACTCTAAAATCGCTGCCCTTGCTTACGATAAAAAAAAAACAATTTTTTATTAACTGCTTTAATATTCATACTTTTCCCTGACTGCTTCCACCAGTTGGGAACCCGGGGCTCCTAACTCCCCTGCCCAAAAATATATTTTTTATTAAAGCCTCGATCGTATGCCCCCACCCCAACGTAAATCTCTGGATACACTAGTGTGTTCTTGTGTCCTATTTAGATAGCAATATGTGTGGCTCCACGAGCATGTTTTATCTACATGCTTCAAGGGAAGTTTCTAAAAACCATTTTCTTAGATAATACAAATATTCTTGAGTTACACAAACCAAATATACACAAACAGAAAACACTTCTTCAATATACAAATGAAAATTTGTGAATTATAAAAGGATAATAGGAAAATAAATGTATTATTTAACCGCTTATTTCGTAAGGTGGGGATGTGGGTGACGCGAGAAAGGTTTGGTGTTTTTGAAGTTTTTATAGCAACATTTTTTTCGGGCCAAAAGAAATCAAACATGGTTTCAGTACAAACATAGAGTTTGATTTTCTTCACTCGGTGATAACAGTCCTTGAGTATCCGTTAAATGTGTCCTAGAATTTAATTACAACTTTTTCTCTTCACTTATAAAGTTTATCTAATGCCACTATACTGATGCCAGATGTGCAACACATGTTAGTAGTCCGACGCCTTAGCTCAGTTGGTATCACATCTGCCTGCGGATCCAAGGGTCCCAGGTTCGATTCCTGGCATGGCCGAAAAATGTATCATTAGTGAAATGTGGGTTTACCATTTCACAGTGATGAATTAACGGCAGAGGGGATGGATGTCGTGTCTGTCCTAGATATAACATTATAAAAATTAGTATATAGCCCTATAACCTGAAATAGATGTAAGACGTGGTACTAAAAAAAAAAGCAGAAAGTCTGTTGATATAACCTTGTGAGGAAATTTAAACTTTATATTTGTACGGAAGCGGTTTTTTTTTTGGCTGGACAAATCTTTTGTTGCAAAAACACTGCCTTTTTCTCGCAAATATTATATTATCATGATAAATTCTATTTTGTCTTGCCGCTACGTTAAGAATAGAGAACAGTTTTAAAATATTAGTACCTAGGAAAACAAGCTTAATATTATAGGCTCGACAACAAAGCCATAGAGTTTAGAGTTTAAAGTTTGAGATATAGAGTTTATAGTTTAAAGTTTGAGATATATATATATATAAAATAGGATAAGTTATTTTATAGTCGTATATCTAGAAAGTATTATAGACGTGAAAACTTTCGGCCTCGAGATTATGATGGATGTTGACGTTTTATGTGCCCCCGAACTCCAAAAGTTGGGCTTTACGATTCTGTCTGCACCTATGTTGTACCTAGGGTCACAGCCGAAATGGTTTGAAGTATTTGGTTCGAACATGATAATTAGATGCTATTCAGTCATACCTCAAGATGAAATTGTAATTTTAATTTTAGTTAGAAAATGTATTTTTTTTTATTTGAAATTGATCAAAATTGGCTCTAAATTAAAAAAAAAATTCTACTTATTTTTTTAGGGAAGAAAATAATAAACTAATTTCGAAATTTTGTCCCCTACTATAATAGATTAGATCAGAGATTCTCATTTTGGGGTCCCCGAGATCATTCAGGGAATCCGTGACATAACTTTATATATTTTTTGGATCTAATAAAACTTTACATAAATGGGTAAATTGCTGGTATGTACTAAACACAATGGAGATGCCTTCTCATATTAAAGCTCGGCGAGAAAATCAAGCCGAAAAGTGAGGAGTTGTCCACGCCCCTTGTGCCCACATCTTTGAGAGGCTCATTTGGAAAATCACTTTTATGTAAGTTCTCTTGTCAGCCAGCACAAATAGCTTTAAGAAATAAGCACTGAATCATTTGATGCCTTTTCAAACAAGTTATTTGTGCCAGAAAGCCTTTTCTGCTCTTTGTAGTGTGAAAAAATGTTAAATGAAATTGTCTTAGTGTAGAATGAGACTTTAGGAGATTGTCTCTAAAAGTGATACAAATTTCAGTGATGTTTTAGAGTCACATAATCAGTTCTTTTCTTCACGTAAATTATTAGTGGTCATAAATGTACAAATATAATATATATTTTAGTTTCATTTATATTGTAATTATTTTTAAATTAAAATTGTATTATGACTAATTAATTCCTATAATATACTATAAATTTATGGTTATCATACCCGCCTCACTGGCGTAGTTAGCTAACGCGCTATCCTCATGTTGAGCCAGACTCTAGAGGACGGGGAGATCGAAGTTCGAATCTCACTCGGGTGAACTGGTGGTGGTTTTTCCTAAATGTTTTTCCACTCTCCCTCTACGAAAATGCGGGCTCACGTACTCTAAATTCAACTTTCCCGATTCCTAACCCTTTAGAATAATTAGTACTTAAGCATATAAACCGAACGGGTAGTAAGACGCGGTGCTAAAAAGAAATTAATTTTTATAATCATTTATCCCACATCAAGGGGTCCGTTCTTACCTGGTTAGAGGGTCGACGTGTCTAAGAAGTTTGATAACCACTGGGCTAGATAATAAATTATGTACAATTGTATCATCTGATTTATATTAATTATTAGTATACCTTGATTTTGGAAGGAAGAACAGTAGAGACAATTCAAACATATTTCTTTGCGGCTAACAGTGATGACGTCACTTTATTATTTGTGTTACTGTTATAGTTATTTATTATTATTATTATTATTATTATTATTATTATTATTATTATTATTATTATTATTATTATTATTATTATTGTTATTATCACCGCGTCTTACTACTCGTTCGGGTTATAAACACTTACGTTAATGTGCAATGGTAGGGTGATTGTGAGATGAAATGGAGGACCTATAGTTTAACATGGAATCCGAACCACGGTGGAAGCTTGGGACTCCTCACATTCACAAGTTGTGATTAATACACATCTTGTCAGAGGTGAAGGAAGGGTTTGGCAATCAGATAAATCTGTGCTAGGACCGAGGATTGAGCCCCGTACCCTCAGCACAGAGGTCCAACACCTTACCCCTAGACCACCAGGTCACCAATATGGTTATTGATAATATCTATCAAACATGACAGCTGCAGATAGCATGACTTGTTATATGAATATATTAAAATGTTTTTAGTAACTTTAGTAATTAGCTTCTACTGTTCTTACCAAAATCATACTACACGCTCAACACAATTTGTATTTACAAGGAGGTCAACGTGGATGAAATGCTCCCAGATGAAGGGGTTGTTTTTCACGTGTTACTATTACTGAAGTTTTACCATCCTATCTCTAAGCTAATGTGGCTGCACTTCTTATAAAACTACTCTCCCCAAACCCCCTTTAAAAATGCATTAATGACTTTGCTGTCAAATGAACTCGCAATATTATTATTATTATTATCACCGCGTCTTACTACCCGTTCGGGTTATACGCACTTACGCTAATGTGTAATGGTAGGGTGATTGTGAGATGAAATGGAGGATCTACAGTTTAACGTGGAATCCGAACCACGGTGGAGGCCTGGTATTCCTCACATTCACAAGTTATGATTAAAACACATCTTGTCAGAGGTGAAGGAAGGGTTTGGCAATCAGACAAAAATCTGTGCTGGGACCGAGGATTGAACCCCGGACCCCCAGCACAGAGGTCCGACACCTTACCCCTAGACCGCCATGTCACCCGACTTGCAATATTTTACTTTTTTCTCCAAAAGAAGAAAAAATATAACTATAACAAGTCACGCTTATAACATAAATATGATCCAATTAAAATGGTGGATAGGAAGTTTACATATAACGAGAGAAAAATGTGTCACTATGCTGAACCAACTACGTAAATATTGGTCAAATACCATTGGACATCCTGTATATATGAAATGCGGGGTTGGTTCGGCCGTGCCTTTGGTACGTGTTCTACCCTATTTGACAAACAACATATATATATATATATATATTATATATTAGTTTTTTTTTCCACCACAAGAATTCATTGGCAGCACAACTCGTAAACCTCCAGTGCTACCAACTTCCGTTCCTGGTTGAGTCCCATTAAGTTTGTTATTTTTGTCATTTATTTATTATTCTAGACTCGTAACTACAGAGGAATAAAAATACAATTTAATTCGGCTTTCGTGTTATATATTACAAAACCTGTATGTTTGTGTTTGTGTGTGTGTGTGTGTTTGTGTGTAGGAGTATGAAATTTGAGAGATTGTGGCCTTGTCAAGGAAATAAAACTGTAGGCTGGATCGTGAAAGGACGTATTACTTACAGTCCGTGTGTCTGCCTTGGTTTATGAAGGTGTTTATGGATGTCTGGTTGTAAGAGAGGGGGAAAGAGGGGAATTTTTTTACTGCGGAAACAATTTGGACGGGGTAGATGGGTTTTGCTTCTAGAAGAATGGTCCAGGGTTTAATTCCGGTTTGAAATGAGATAGCGTTTTATTTCATTTTGTGTTGTAAAAAACAAAACTTCTGAGTAGAATATTAAATACTTTCGCAGGACACGTGGATAAAGACTTATATCTCTTATCTGGTTTGCCAATGAGTAGGAGGTAAGGGATCGAATCCCATCCGGGTGTACTTACGTTATCTTTACAATATGATTTTCCACCCTCCCTATATAGACACACTTCCTCTAAATTCTTCATTTATCCTCCCTGATACATTAGTTTAAATATGTGGATGGCCCGGACAATACAAATTATGGGAAGTTACACAGTAAATTATCTCACATCGTACTCAAAATATGTGTTACGCTGTTGTCGGAATCAAATCCTTGACCTATAATATGCATCCAACATGTAATAAGTTTCAGTGCTGCAATCTTAGTATTAATACCCATTATAATGATTAATATAACACCCAAGACAGATATGTTTAGGGACATCTAGTTTTTTTATCACCAGGTTTTACTGCCTGTTCAGGCTAAACGTATATATGATGTTTTTTTAAGTATCGTGGCTTTTACCACCCATTCGTGTTATATTATTATTAGCACCGCGTCTTACTACCCGTTCGGGTTATATGCACCCACGCTAACGTGCAATGGTAGGGTGATTGTAAGATGAAATGGAGGACCTACAGTTTGACATGGGATTCGAACCACGGTGGAGGCCTAGCATTCCACACATTCACAAGTTGTGATTAATACACAATTGCCAGAGCTGAAGGAAGGGTTTGGCAATCAGATAAATCTGTGCCGGGACCGAGGATTGAACCCCGGACCCCCAGCACAGAAGTCTTACCCCTTACCCCTGGACCTCCATGTCACCATTCGTGTTATAGATCACGCGATATATGATAACTACGCTCATGGGGTAAGGATGAGGAAAGATGCATTTTAGAAGTAATCTAACCGTATTTTCGTGGCAGATGAGTGGGAAACAACATCATTAGACCCTACCAGGATTTGAACCCCGATTCTCCCACCTTGAGCAGGCTAGTATAATATAAGAGTGACGCCTTAGATCATTCGGAGACTGAAGTGTGTCATGTAGTATTAAATTTTGTGTTTAAAAGAAGTAAACTATGCATAGTTACCCGAATGGTAAATTCATTTGCATGTTTTTTTCCTAATAAAATGTGAGTTATTAGTGTTTATCTCTAAGGTAAATTAGTTTTTAAGTGTGTTATACTATTGCGATGAATAGTTTCTCTACACACTAGCCCAATAATATTGTATAGACATTTTCATGACTCACACAGTGTTGTGACACTTAATCAACTATAGGAGTATAGAAAATGGAATGCTCTTCGGGACCAGACAGCTTGTCCTTGCATCTCTTGCAACTATCATTGACGTACAACGAAGTTTCCTGCTAGTTTATGTCTAATACAAGCGCACTAGTCGTTTCTAAAAACTTCTATTAATTCGATAATTTAAACCTTATTATATAATATAAAAAGTCATGTATATTTATATATCTAAATTATTCAAAATCTGATATAGTTCATTCACGAAAACTATGGGTTTTTAACCTTAAAAAGTTGCTGAAAATCGCTATTAATCAATCCCTGTTTAAAATATTTTTTTTTATTTGATAAGTGGAGCTAATACATCTCCATCACCTGTCACAAAGTTACGAAACATATTTTCGAAGCGAATGAATATGGAACTGTTGAGTAGTAAATTATTTGTGACTATGTGTTTTAATCGATCAGATCTATTTTAATTGTAGAAAAAGGATTCCTTTCTATAATCCTCCTAATATTAGTATACCCCATTTCCCCTACCCTTCTTCAACCCCTACGACCCTAGAATGATAAAAGAGCAATGGGAAAACACATCGCAGAATATTTCGCTCCTGAAAACAAAAAACCCCCAACCACACGATTTTGGGGTGGAAATATCCAACGCGCAATTATTGTCAATTTTCATCTGATGAATTTTGCTGTAACTCCTAATGCGGGAATCGATATTTTAAATACCTTTTGTTTGGAACTAGGAGGTAAGGGGTATATGGGGGGGTTTAGAGGAAAGGGAGCTTAAATAATTGCAAACTAGAGCAATAAAGCGTAATGGAAACGTAATAGGTTACACTGCCTACCCATCGTATTATTTCGGTGAGGGATGAGTGTATGGTATTTGAAAAAAAAACAAAAAAACCTTAATTACGTGGTGTAATGAAAACGCATAGAGGGATCTGTCAGCACGCAATATTAGTTGCAGCTCCGTCATAACGAGTTAGGCGAGTATATGAGCAGTTGTTGATTTGTCGGAAATGAGTTTACAGTGACATCTCCACTGACGGAGCCCACTGAATAGCGAATTCTTTTATATATATATATAATGGACAGATTTCCCCAGCAAAATATCTTTGGCTCTTACGTTGAAACAACTTTCCAACAACGGACTTTCTAAATAACGGACGTGGACATTGCTAGAGACGCATATATTTACCCATATAAATCTCCAAGCAGAAGACCAAAACTGAAAACACCAGTCCATATACAGTATTTTACTGTATGCATGTCAGGAATACCATTAACTTCCGCCAAGTTTGAGCAGTCCTGCCTTCCTACTCTAGGTAGTATCTAAAATAGCCTACGTAGTTGTCATTATGGTACTTTAAGGTCACACCTCCCTCATTTCCAAGCCTTAGTCGGGAGTTGTTCCGTCAGTTTATTTAGTATGTGCTCTTCCACACATGTAGGCCTACGGTACAAAAGGCCTACTCAAGGCAGGCGCAAACCATTCATGCAACCTGGGCATACCTAGAGTGGAAATATTATTTATAAATGCTCTAAGAAACATTTCCTGTGATCGATTTTACACTCCTTTAGTCTTTCCTGACATTTTTGAGCCATTATCGTACCCTTGAGCTCTACAGTTTCTCATGTATAGTCCGCAATTCTTCTCCAATTTATACATAAAAGTATTGGTTAAACCTTCTCCAGTGGTATCGAACACAGGAAATAACGAAATAAAACACTCCTTAACCTTGACTTTTTTTTATTAATTATTTTAACAGATTGAAAAGTAAATAACATCTGCTCTTGAGGGCTTACGTCTTATGTACAGTCAAGAATTATTGAAAAGTATTTAGCAGTTTTGGCCTCTTGAATAATTTCTGATTTAATTTTGTTGCCTAACAGTTGTATGGATACATTTAGAATACTTTTTCCAAGGTGTCGCTTAGGCTCAGCCATTACTGTATCGTGGTTGGCCAAGAACTCAACAAAGCCTAAAAAATTAAAAAATTTCTTCTATTCTAGCTTGCCACAGCTTCCTCTAAAGGATAAATTATGTACAGAGAGAAAAAGTCATTGAAATCAAGTGTTACTTTTCTCCAATGTTCAGATTCCTTTAAAATCTGAGTTTGAAAGCTAGTGTCAATTTCTTTGCCCAGATGAAGATTTCTGTTAGCATCTTGCCCGAAACTAAAATTAACAATATGGTGTATTGAGGTCTCAAGTTGCTTTAAATATTCGCCTATGTGTTTCCAATTATTGTTCCTATTTTGTCCTAGTTGTGACTGAGGGTCATCAAATAATTTGCATCAAAAAACACTATTTCTTGTATCAAAGTACAGTCATTGTTACTCAATTTCTTCGTGCAATAAATAATGAAAATCTTCGATTTATCTGTGATTTGTTAGTTGGGTCGTTGAATTTATCCGTAGGAAATCTAGAATCTGGATCATTAATATTCTGAGCCACAAATGTTATTATTTAGTTTCATATTATAGGAATAAGAGGAGGCTATTCACCAATGTCATGAAAATTTGGTGAATTAGCTAGATTTACCAAATGTTCTTCATTATTATTATTATTCTGATTTCACTCACTTCTTCTCAATTTCTGATGAAAGATAATGTTGGTTTAGTTCAGGTTCCAAAATTTTCAGAATATTCAACGCCAGACCGTGGTTGAGAAACATTTGACGGCTCCAACATACGTACAATAGATTCTGGATCAGATATTGTTTCATCATGTTCTGAGATGAGAGTAAGCTGCGAGCTTAGTGCTGAGTTTTCATTTGTAGTAGTTTCCAGTCTTTTTGGGGTTCTTATTTTAAAAACGTTTGACTCGATTGTAGTAGTGTCTTTTGTAATGTATTTTTATTAAAAAAATATGCAATTTCTTTACATACCTACATATTTTTGGTCCTCACTAAATTGTTGAGCTTTTCTTTTTCTGTTTAGTGAACCTGATAGCTTTTTCTAAATGATGTGTAATTTTAACTACACCTAATGTGTATACGAGCGCAGACGTTTATAAAAAAAACACAGCTTAATAGTTCACAAACGTTTCACAGCGAATTTTATAATATAGACTGAAAAAATGTAAAATATTTTTAAGAAATCTGATGAAATATATATTGTCTTATGCAGATAGAGTATGGTCCTATCAGTTTGTACAACATAGATTAAATAGGAGCCATGGATAACGTCGATTATATACTATATACCTTTTTAATGTAGTCTTATCCATGTTAACGTTAGTTTAGACTTTGATAGCTAGCTGCTAGACTATTAGGCAACACATTTTTACTCAACAATAAATCGCTCTGTTCTCATTTAGCAATCATAATTATCTAATTCTACGCCAAAAATAAAGTTATTGTCATTACGGAAAGCTTAAATATATTTTATATAATTTTAAAAGAATATTATATATGAATTTCAATTTTAAAAAATGAAATTTTCTTTCAAAAACATAACCTTAACCCCCTTAAAATATGATACAGTGCATCAAATATAATATATTTTATCACTGCACAAAAAATCAATCAGCATGAAACTAACAGATTACACAATGCTTCAACGTAATATTCTCACAACAGGTGAAAACTTTGTTAAAATGTCAGCTCAAAATACAAGATTAATCAGGAAAAACATACGATGACACTAAGTACAAGCGGGCGAGTACTTGCGTGAGCTCTATTTAAACAATAGTTTGTTTTTTTAATTTATGTCCAACTTTTAAATACACTAAAAACTGTTCAGATTAAAATTAAAACTAATAAATCACACGGCATATTTTGACTTCAATGTATTATATTTACATAAACAGTCGAAAACTTTGCTGGTAGTTAAATTGAAAACGGCAAGTTTCTTCAGATAAAAATGAAATTGACAAGCACAACAGAATAGGCATCGAAATGAGCACACATATAGCAGTAGAGAATGCCGGCTGGGGTGATGTGCAAAAATTGCGCAGTGTGCATGATAATACTTTCGCTTTTTGTGCGTCTCTATGTATAAAAGTGCTTTCTATGAGTTTTACGTGAACCACAGGAATGAAAAGAGCAGAGAGCCGCGAAATTAGAGTGCACACGTTTTGTACTTTTATATCTATAAACTGGATACATAGCGTTCGAAATTGCGCACCTTCTATGCCCCTTTTCAAATTATATTACCTGTAATGTACTAATGTATTTCGCGTGTGTCTTTCGATAGACAACTACGTTAATAAGTTATATTAAAAGAATATTTTAAATAGTAAGTTTGTTTTAAGGACTTTGGTGCCCTAAACGACGGCACCCTGGGCCGTGACCCTGCTAGCCCACCCTTTGAACCACCCACTGTTCACATTTTATTTTATTTGCGTATTGTTTTTTGTATAATGTATTTTATTATTATTATTATTATTATTATTATTATTATTATTATTATTATTATTATTATTATTATTATTATTATTATTATTATTATTATTATTATTATTATTATTATTTAGAACCGCGTATTACTAACCGTTCGGGTTATACGCTTAAGTACTAATTACGCTAATGGATTATGAATTGGTAAGGTTGAATTTAGAGGAAGTAAACCCGAATTTGCGTGGAGGGAGAGTGGAAAACCATTTAGGAAGAACCACCCCCAGTTCACCCGACCGAGATTCGAACCTCGATCTCCCCGTCCTCGGCAGTCGAGCTCAACACGACATTGTATAATGTAATCTGTACAGTAAGCTAAGTCCAATATTTATTCACTTGTCACAATTATCCTGCATACATTACTTCACAAGGCAGTAATTATAATGTCGTAGTTAATACCCATAGTTTATAGGTTCATATAGATTACACTGTATTCAAGGACTATGATTTCAAATAATTTTTTTTCTAAATAACGTACACATCTTAATAACGAACGGGTTTTTTTCATCCCGAAAGGTGGCCGTTATTAAGAAATTTAATTGAAGTTGTTAGCTCGGTTTCGAAGGAAGCTTAAAAAAAATACTACACACCACATATCAGTACAAACAAGGGTAAGCTACAACTTGTTGTTTTGGAGAGCGAACGATTTCTCTTGCGATACATAATTCTGAAGTATAAGTGTTGAAAAGTAACATACAATAAAGTCGTCACTAAGCGAAGTAGTTCTACATTGTTGATTGAAACAAACTTTTTTTTTTCACTATCGTTGTTTGAGAAAACCAGACGTTAATCGTTTCAAATAATAGACCGGTTTGCAAACTACTTTGCCAGAAAATACGATCGTGTATAAATATAGTTATTAAACAGGTAATAACTTACGTGTGTGTGGTTTTTTATGCAACATACTTTACTAAACCCTGCCGAGACATCACTATACAAGAAAACAGCCTTTCCTGTGGTCATAATTGTATATGCGTTATGGTGAGTAGACATCTGTGAGATAAATGAGTTCGAATCCCGGTTGTGTTGAGAATTTAGTATTAATATTGTGTGCGAACAGTTGGTGTATCAGGTATCAAGTGTTCACAATAAAATAATTGAGTTTTTTCTACTGTTATGTTCGACATCTACACCACTTAATTAATTTAAGATAAACTAAAAGATTAAAGAATGTTTTATTATGCCTGTCAAAAATCTCTCCATGTTTTAATCAAAAGTGTTTGCCTGGCCCCAGATTGCCCTTGTTAATTTCGTCGTCTTCTATGGGTTGTAAACGTTTGGTGCAACCAGAACAATAGCCGCACATGTTGTAACATTTCAGGCTATTTCTTAAACATTCACAACCTCGGCTTATCACATCCTTTTTTACAGTTCCAAGACAGTAGACCAAAAAAAATGCTGTGGTGCTGGTTCTTGTAAGGTTGGAACAGGTTTAAATTGGCCATAATTTGCTTTCCACCCCTATCCCCGTGAATCCAGTTTCATATGTCACCATATTTGTACTTGTAGGTAAACACGGAATGTGTGTTGTCTTGCCGCGCCTGAAGTTGGAGGAAGTGATTCTAGTTTGAACTCGGTGTATATTCGTTGTTTGGCAATATTATTCACGTACATTTTATAACGCTACTCATGTATCTGTACGTTTCCCGCCATATAACACACATATAAATGTTTCTTCAGCTTTGGTAATATTTTGAGATAGCAACGAACTGTGATAAAATATGACCACTTCTATCTGTATATTTTTACTTTCTCTCTATCTTACAGGTAGAGAAAGTATGGTGATCGTCAAAAAAATCGAACTCGAGATTTTGATGAATTTTGACGTTTCATGACTTCCTGAGTCCGAAAAAGTGGTTTTTGAATTTCCGTCTGTCTGTCTGTCTGTCTGTCTGTCTGTCTGTCTGTCTGTACCTCCAACTAGAGCCTAAACTATTTTACCGATTGAGCTGAAACTTGATATATAGGGTTTTCATAGGGTTGCCCCGAGAGGTTTTTGGAATTGGACATCTACCCCTAGAATTAAGGGTAGTTTACTGAGGGAAAAAAACAGAAAAAGTCGATTTTCTCAAAATCGGCTCTAACGATTTTGATTAAATTTCATTTATGAACATTAATAAATATTCCAAACAAAATGGATACTTTCAATATTTCGGCAAAATGGCTTTAAGGGCTCCGGTCTGATGCGTAAATTAACATTTTTTATAATAGCTCCGAAACTATTTGAGATATGAAATTACTTAGCATTAAAAATGTGTATATATATATTTATAATACAAATATTTTATTCGAAACATATTTTTATAAAATCAATAATTTTTAATCTATACGCAATTATATATATATTTTTAGCTTTTTGGACATTAAAGCTTAAGTATTGCGATCGTAAAAAAAACTAACCTGAAATGTTGATGGATTTCGACGTCTCATGACCCCCCGAACCCTAAAAAATAGTCTTTGCAATGCCGTCTGTCTGTGTGTCTATTAAAACTTAAAATTAAGGGTAGTTTACTGAAGGGCAAAAAGAGAAAAAGTCGATTTTCTCAAAATCGGCTCTAACGATTTTGATTAAATTTCATTTATAAACATTAATCAATATTCCAAACATAATGGCTACCCTCAATATTTCGGCAAAATGGATTTAAGGGCTCCGGTCTGATGCGTAAATTAACATTTTTTTAAATAGCTCCGAAACTATTTGAGATATGAAATTACTTAGCATTAAAAATATGTATATATATTTATAATACAGATATTTTATCCGAAACATATTTTTATAAAATCAATAACTTTCAATATATACGCAATTATATGAATTTCTTTAACTTTTTGGACATTAAAGTTTAAGTATTGCGACCGTAAAAAAAAAACTAACCTGAAATGTTGATGGATGTCGACGTCTCATGACCCCCCGAACCCTAAAAAATAGTCTTTGCAATGCCGTCTGTCTGTGTGTCTATAAAAACTTAAAATTAAGGGTAGTTTACTGAAGGGCGAAAAGAGAAAAATTTGGTTTTCTCAAAATCTACTCAAACGATTTTGATTAAAATTCGTATCTAGGCGTTGATTAATATTATAAATAAACTGGCTATTTTCATTTTCCTATGAAAATGATTTTTAGGGTACTTTACAGAAGCGTTAATTTCTGTATCTCCACAACTATTGGATAAACTAAACAACTTATCATTGCAAAATTGTAGGACTATCAGAAATAAAAAACTTTTATTTGACATATATTTTTATAAAAGCAGCAATTTCTGAGATATTTGCAAATATATTAATACAATTTTGTGAGCTTTAGTTGTAAACATATACTACTTAAGTCTTAAAGCAATAATTCTCCAATGCCATAGAGTAATTAAATATAAGTATCTAAAAAAGTATGTTATTTTTCCTTAAATCTCTTTGGAGAAATGTTTGCATAGCAATGATCTATCTCCATTTTAGACTCAATAGTCAATATTTACATTTTTTATTGGTCAAAATGTATAAATGAATAATTAAATATCAATGCGATGACTTGAAGATCTGCAACACCTTATAAAATGTTAAAATTTTAACCAGAAATCGAAATTGTAATACGAAGTGTTGACCCTTGTGGAAGACATTAAACTGTTTGAAATGCTCTTAGGTGGACAAAGATGCGCCTCTTTTCTCATTGATTCTATATCATTGTATATTATTTTATGCGTGTTCTTATGTGGAGTGGTGATAATACAATGTACATTATTCCGTTCAGAAATCTTAGGAGTTTATAGAAAGAGAGAGAAAGTCTGTGCGGTGTACCGTACCATTTATTTTACTTCACTATGACTTGTAATATAAATTAAGCCTACTTTAACAATACTCAACATTCTTAGCTATATATTCAAAATTCTTCGTTTGTAAATTTTTTTTCACTTCACTTTTATCAATAATTTTTTAGTTATTTGTAAAAGGTGGACGGCCAAGGCCTACTTATAGGTGTTATTAATTTTTTATTAATAATTAACAATTTATTTAAACGAACATTAACTTCACAAACACCTTATATTATATTTCACTAACTACATTGCGTGTAACCCAAACGGGTAGTAAGATGTGGTGAAAAAAATCCTATATAGATTTTTACTTTCTCTCTATCTTACAGGTAGAGAAAGTATGGTGATCGTCAAAAAAATCGAACTCGAGATTTTGATGAATTTTGACGTTTCATGACTTCCTGAATCCGAAAAAGTGGTTTTTGAATTTCCGTCTGTCTGTCTGTCTGTCTGTCTGTACCTCCAACTAGAGCCTAAACTATTTTACCGATTGAGCTGAAACTTGATATCTAGGGTTTTCATAGGGTTGCCCCGAGGGGTTTTTGGAATTGGATATCTACCCCTAAAATTAAGGGTAGTTTACTGAAGGGAAAAAAGAGAAAAAGTCGATTTTCTCAAAATCGGCTCTAACGATTTTGATTAAATTTCATTTATAAACATTAATCAATATTCCAAACAAAATGGCTACCCTCAATATTTCGGCAAAATGGCTTTAAGGGCTACGGTCTGATGCGTTAATTAACATTTTTTATAATAGCTCCGAAACTATTTGAGATATGAAATTACTTAGCATTACAAATATGTATATATATTTATAATACAAATATTTTATCCGAAACATATTTTTATAAAATCAATAATTTTCAATCTATACGCAATTATATATATATTTTTAGCTTTTTGGACATTAAAGCCTAAGTATTGCGATCGTAAAAAAAACTAACCTGAAATGTTGATGGATTTCGACGTCTCATGACCCCCCGAACCCTAAAAAATAGTCTTTGCAATGCCGTCTGTCTGTGTGTCTATTAAAACTTAAAATAAAGGGTAGTTTACTGAAAGGCAAAAAGAGAAGTCGATTTTCTCAAAATCTGCTCAAACGATTTTTATTAAAATTTGTATCTAGGCGTTGATTAAGATTATAAATAGACTGGCTATTTTCATTTTCCTATGAAAATGATTTTTAGGGTACTTTACAGAAGCGTTAATTTCCGTATCACCACAACTATTTGAGAAACTAAACAACTTATCATTGCAAAATTGTAGGACTATTAGGAATAAAAAAACTTTTATTTGACATAAATTTTTATAAAAGCAAAAGTTTCTGAGATATTTGCAAATATATTAATACAATTTTGTGAGCTTTAGTTGTAAACATATACTACTTAAGTCTTAACGCAATAATTCTCCAATGCCATAGAGTAATTAAATATAAGTATCTAAAAAAAGTATGTTATTTTTCCTTAAATCTCTTAGGAGAAATGTTTGCACAGCAATGATCTATCTCCATTTTAGACTCAATAGTCAATATATTCATTTTTTATTGGTTAAAATGTATAAATGAATAATTAAATATCAATGCGATGACTTGAAGATCTGCAACACCTTTTAAAATGTTAAAATTTTAACCAGAAATCGAAATTTTAATACGAAGTGTTGACCCTTGTGGAAGACATTAAACTGTTTGAAATGTTCTTAGGTTGACAAAGATGCGCTCTTTTCTCATTGATTCTATATCATTGTATATTATTTTATGCGTGTTCTTATGTGGAGTGGTGATGATACAATGTACATTATTCCGTTCAGAAATCTTGTGAGTTTATAGAAAGGGAGAGAAAGTCTGTGCGGCGCTCCGTACCATTTATTTTATCAAGGGCTTGTAGTTTACCCATGGCATATTAGATGTGCTGTCACATCCCGTGAATGTATGTATGAATAGTACATAGTTTTTAATCTCACCCAAAGCATTACTAATTTACTACTGAATATTTTTTGGGGACGATTGCCTTTACTTGGTATTAACATGAACGTATTTGATCCAGCTGATGCAATACAAATAACTTGTAAGTCAGTATCTTCTCTCCTACAACCACATGTATTTCCATACCTGCCTCTTTGATTCCATTAGAAAAAATCAGTGTGCCATCTTATGTTTCCACTTGGAGAACTTTAACTCCCCTAGACTTCAAATGTTTGGATTGCGTTTGTTGTTTGGATTGAAAATCTCCCTGAGATAAATCTGTGTAACGGTGTGTGTGATTAGATCTGAAGAAGAGCTAGAAGCAAATCTCCTGTTTGAACTTGAAACGTGGCCACAAGACCTCTTCAAAGATTGCTCTATGAGAAAAGGATCTAAGAAGGCAACACTGAGTCCTATGCTAGAGAGATACTGCCGACCAGCAATCTGTTTACCGGATTACGTCCGCACATATAGTATAGTATTGATGGAGGGTACTTGTTGCAGACATGTATGTGGCAACCACATGAACATTATAAGGAAATAGTGAAATTGTTCTCTTTATGGTTCTACCAAACGTTTACAACCCATATAAAACAGTGAAATTAACAAGGACAATCTGGGGCCAGACAAACACTTTTGATTAAAATATGGAGAGATTTTTAACAGTGTAGCATCGGATGGTTCGCTAAACAAATAACACCAATGTCAAGAGATGGATCTTACCCCATTCTTCTGTGATCGAAGGCAGCGTGGAAGAACGACGTAAGTTCAGCTAGACACACCTTCTCTGACCCAAGAAAAAAGACACTAACCTGGTGGGCTGAACGACTGTGTAGCGAGAGCCACGTGTTCACTGGACTTGCGCAGTGTTCTCCTGTAGAAGATTCCCGATGGGAAAAGAACCTTCCCGAAGCTTGTAGAAATGCGCAAACCATTGTTCCTTCGGTATTCCAGAAGGTTTCCCCGCTTGATTACCCGTCATTCCTTCCCCCTGTGTTTTAACTGTATATATATTTGTGTCTGATCCAATGAACCTCACAATTGGGACAGAGCTGGAACAGGGCTAGGATAAGCTTCGGCTTTCTACGACTAAAATGTAAGAACTGAAATTCTGTCTCGGCAAATTTAACCTTTTTATATATTTATTTATATATTTCAAAATTCCTTTTCGACTTCTTTTTTTTTATTAAAACTAAAACTT
Organism: Timema podura; assembly: GCA_033556935.1. Taxonomy (NCBI): domain Eukaryota; kingdom Metazoa; phylum Arthropoda; class Insecta; order Phasmatodea; family Timematidae; genus Timema; species Timema podura. Next base: position 41,869,856 of record JAVRXN010000002.1, read on the forward strand.
AAAATTTAAATATGAGTCTTGCTGTTTAACTTAGAAATGGCGTCTAGTCGCCGATTGAGATATAATAATTTGATTGTATTGATAACGATAGAACGCTAAAATTTATTAATGTTTCGTATAGAGGAATATTGTATTATTGGACTTAGAGTCTGTGTTGTCTTTTTACAACACGCCAGTGCTGATTGAGCGAAGTCATGATTTATGAATTGTACAAATTGTTATGTTAGTGGGACAGTTAACTTTAACTGTTATGATGAAATTAGATGATCTTATCGGTACGCAGTTTAGTATCTTTACTTAGATTCCTTGGGGTTAATTTGCGACCTGTTAATTGTACTTGAGTATCTTGTGAAATAGTCACTTATTGGACTTAGTCTATGTTGTTATTTTACAACTCGCCAGTGCCGGTGAGCAAAATCATTATTGGCAAGGTTAATAATTATTTGATTGATGGTATTGTTCATATTTACTGATATTCAGGTTTTTATATAAGTGGATCTTCAAGTTAACTTATTTGTATCCTTGCTTAGGTTTCCTTGCGACTTGATCGCGACGTAATTGTTATGAGCAAAGTTTTAGAATTAGAAAAAGGTATTTCTATTGAAAATTAATTATATGCTATTTGACTTTTTGAAATAATTACGACTTTAAAAGTTCTCTATCTTGTCTATTTTTTTTTTGTAATAGTCAATTGTTTTCATATTTAATGATACTATTCTTATGTTAGCTTTTAATTAGGCAGAATATCATTCCTGCCCGGACCCATTCTTATGGGCTAATATTCTTATAATGTTCCAAAGCACTTCTACATTATTTATTTATATTGTCATAACAACAATGTTGGTACTAAATAGAGCTGTTAAATATTGGATTGTGCTGTCCATAATAAATATTGACTCAACACGACTTATCCTTATTTTTTAATATTAATAATAATATATCACCTCAAGTCCTAGGTTTTTGTTCTAATTTCCTTTATTTATTAATTCAAGTATTAGGCAGGTCGATGCATTTTAGGGCTCTCTTGAGATAGACGGCCCCCTTATTGTTGATCCTCTCAGTAACAGGTGGGAGTGGCGAGATTCGATGTGTAATGTTTCTCAAAATAGAACATTTCAGATCTTAAACTCATGAGCACTCACTCTTGTTGTTTCCCTTTTTTTTTGTATTTTTTTTTCCTTGTATTATTTGTGGCCTCCTCTTCTGAGGATGCTACAACAGGTATAATAAAACTTTCTTTAATCTTTTAGTTTATCTTAAATTAATAAAGTGTTGTTGATGTCGAACATAACAGTATAAATAATTCAATACCAGGTCTATAGGAGAAAAAAACTAATTCTTATCTAAACGAAACCAGCAAAGTGCTAATTAGTCTTATTTAATTTTGAAATAAGAAAAAAATTAACTTATATTTTTTACAGAAGTTGGACCATGAAAGGCGCATCAAGACAACATCTTCCTGATTTGAAGGAGGAGAAATTATCATTTACATTAAATAACAAAGTATTATTTTTGCATTATAGTTGTAATTAATATTGTATTAATGAAAATAATTGTGATTGATTTGTTTTAAAAAAAAAAGTACATTTTATTTTATAGTTATTCACTCAGAACCTTGCTAGATAACAGCAGGTTTTATTTTGAATATGAAGTGCAAATGGCTTTTATTTTATTTCAGTTAGAAGATTATTGAAGAAAGTGTGGCATAGCTATATGACATAACAGCATTTAATTAAAGTGTAATATGAACTGAAAGGCTGCTGTTTTTCAGCGGGTGCCGCACCGCACGTCTTGCCCGCTCCGCGCCACCTGGTGGGAACATGGTTGAAGCTCGGGCTCGGTGTAATCGTTGTTTTTAACATATAGGCAATTAACATATATAATTTCGATATGGTATCGTACGCTATACAACTTTTATTTCAGATAAAAGTTTCATAAGAGCATAAATAACGCTGCTAAATAAAAAATTGTATAATATTAGCTATAGCAAGTCTTTTTTTTACTATATATACTATTATTTAGACTACTCATAGATATAAATCACCATGATATGTATTTATATTATAGAGGAATTTAATAGAGATATGTTGACCTAAATTAGGCCTCTGTATGACTGATGGTTCTCGAGATATTTAATTTTAAGTGAAACCTTATAATTGCGAGGGTTTTTCCAAGATGGCGGATTTTCCCAGAATAGTAAAACTTGGGAATTTTCAGATTATGTAGAGGGACATATACTGAATGCATCCCAATAGGTTTAATTTTGTTATTAATTTTTTCCGAGTCAAACTCTAAAAGTCCTGCATTAATGAGTCCAGGGGCGGCCCGGGCGGGATTGCTTTGTGCCCCCTCCCCCCTATATAGCCAGTGGATAATATAGTCAATTCATCATAGGAGTGGTGGTAACTGACACTTAGCAAAAGCTACCAGATATACTCTCATAACGCCATTCGCCAGACCGTATGATCTAAAAAACCATTAAATGTTGATTTGTTGTCACTTTTGGCAGTCATAACGTTGATGAAAACAATTTATATTTAATTTTATTTTTATTTTGACCGTTCTTTAAATCTCCTGCTAGCTGCCAGCTACCACACCTCCCATGGCAATTGAACTCTGAGAAAATATGAAAATAATCCCCAAACCTAACGTAACCTGGGCGTGATAGGAAAATAATCGGAAGGGGAAACTCCACAAATGTTAATTACACGCTAAACGTTTCACTTTGAAATTATACAAAATTGGTAGGATTACAAATAAAACTATAAGGAGCTATTTTGTAGACAATGTTATCTTCTATTTTATTTATTTTTTGTTATTTGTTTAGCAAACACTTTGACCATATGAACGGTTTACGTTATAATTGCAAAAGAAAAATAGTTTTAGGGCGCCATTTTTCAAGATGTCAAATGTAAAATAACCTTTTGAGAGTGGCACAAAATTCAAATTTATTCACCAAAAAATTATACTAAAATGTAAAATTCATGTTAATATCAAAAAGTTGACGATTGTTTGTTGTACTTAGCTACTCCACTATTACGCCTATGTTACGTTAGGTTTGGGGACTATTTCCATATCACGCCCAGGCCACGTTAGGTTAGGTTTAGCTCTGTTTGGCGCCTAGCGCCCCGGGCAGCAACCCGGTTCACACGGCCTTTAAGCCACCCCAGCACGTGACAACAGTTCTGAGTGATGTTGGCTACTATGATTCTAAAAATTGAAGACTGCTACGCGCGTTAACTTCTAAAACAATAGAATATCATATTCTTTAAAGTAAAAAAATGACACCTGAACACGGGAATCAAGCCTGGGACCTTTGGCTTATGGATCGTCCCGTGCCCAGGTCCATTATTCCCTCATAATTTAGGCAGAGTCTGTGATGGACGTGTGTAAATCATAATCTGCATATGAGTGATCAATTAAAACCATGAGCTATCAGATGACACAGACATCCTCAAATCGGGAGGGCTTTATACTGACAATAGAACAATGAAAATCGTACGAATGTGCATATCAAGATGGATTAAATAACCAAGCGGTTATGGCCGCATCTAAATATCATGTTTTTGTTCTTTTTATTTAGCACTGCTTCATACTACCCGTTCGGGCTGTACGCTAAAATACTATTACGCTAATGGGTTAAGAATTGGGAAGGTCATCCGAGTGAGATTCAAACCTCTATCTCCCTGTCCCCGGAAGTCTAGCTCAACATGATACTAGCGCGTTAGCTAACTACGCCACCGAGGTGGGTTGGATATCATGTTATTTAAATTGAAAAATTAGACCTGGACAGGGGAATTCCGCAAATTTTTCTTATAATAAAAAGTGTTCCGAGACTTTCAAAAGGTTAAGAACCACTGCTTTAAACTAATAAATGCTAAACTAAACTGTGTAAATATCATTCCTTACTCTTTTAAATGAGCCGCTAATTGCCTTTGTGTTAAACTTAAACGCATTAATAAAATATTTTGAAAGTTTTTTAGGCCATAAAATAATAATTGTTCAATCTCTGCCCTGAACCATAAAGCCTAAAGGCAGTGGAGTACCGATGAACTCTGTACATTCTTAAACAATTGAATAAAGACAATTTATAAGTGTTCATAAAAAAGAATAATATCTTCTGTTGAAACTCACGACGCGACCACCAGGGGCGATAGAAAGCGACCACTTGATCTCACCGCCATCTACAGTGGTGTGATGCGTCTAGCCAGCCGGATATTTGTTTAGAAACGACAACACGTAATTAGCGTGCTCGGCCGGGTCTTCCTTCGTGTACGACAGTGAATTTTTTACTTGTTTTTTTCCCCCTGTAACGCGCACTTTTAGTTGTACAGTTCAGTTTTAATAGGAAGAAACCCGCTTCTGTGGCCGCGTTGATCCACCGCGCTAATTTCGTGTTGGACTGCTGAAGATGTGGGAGATCGGGATTCGACCGCGGTCATGTGCACTGAGGATGGTTTTTCCTAAATGGCTTTCCACTCTCCTTCCACGATAATGTGGGTGCATTTACTATCAATTAAGTCCTCCTAATCCCTAACTCATTAGTGTAACTAGTAGGGCCACATAGCCTGAATGGGAAGTAAGACGCGGTGCTAAAAAAATAAAATTTTTGGAAGAACCCTTATCTGTCAGTTATAAAAGTTACTAGAGCTACTTTCACTTATTCATACGTCAAACCATAAGACCTGTAGCTGTCACTCTCGATAGATTTTATCAATACCTATATAATAACACTAAGAATGTCAACTAGTTTTACCGAAAAAATGTATCATCATTTTCTACTGCTGTAGAAGAAATAATACTTGGCATCGTCGTCAAATTGGTGAATACGCGGTCTAAGGCGTTGGACTCGTGATATATTGGACATTCACTGATTGAAAGGTCAATGCTCGAATCTCGCCCGGTTACACTGAAGTTTGTTTCTCACATATGATTTATAGTTGTGGTTTTCCACTCAACTTCCAACCTAACACGAAGGATTTATTCTCTAAACCGTCGTAGTTGGGCACGTGGACATATATTTAAGGCTCTTTTAGTTTTGTTCATCATTAATGGTGAGGTTGAAGTTCGAATCTCAACTGAGTTTATCCAGGATGTTCTTCCTTAAACGGTTCCCCATTCTCCCTTGACGTAAATGCTGGTATATTTCCTCTATATTCTACCTTCCTTATCCCCACTCCATTAACGTGGACCTAATTAAAACCAATATAACCTGCGGTGATTAGTAAGACATGGTGTTAAAACTAAAAATGATATATAATCTCTTTTATTTAACCCTACTCATATTGGTGTAAAATATGAAGACAGCCCGGACAGGTGGTAAAACGGGGTGCACGAATCTTGACCAATCTCCGACACCCTGTATATTTGAAAGCGAGATGATACCTATACTTATCTTGTGTACAAGCTCTTGACAAAATACTTCAACAGAATCACGCACTCTGGCTCATTAGACGCGAGCATGGGGCGGCGGTTTATGAAACTCGACCTCTGATTCAGTCTGGCTCCTTCTAACCTCCCTCATCCCCCCCTCCCCTTTCACCCAACAGCCTCACTCCTTACTAAAGCTAATTACCCCTTCTTATTTAATGCACAGGTGAAGCAGTTTCAGTTTGCACCACTCTTTAGTTTTTGCTCTCCGAAAGGTCTGGTTTAGTTGGTTTCTTTGCCACGTGTGACCAAGCCAAACCGGACAAGTTATGCAATGCGCGTAGGACGAGAAACTCGGGACATACCACAACGGGATGGATGCAAAAAAATAAAATAAAAATAATAATAATACGAGCAAGTTTTCCAGGGAGGAAAATATAGTACAAAAGAGAATCGCCAAAAAAATAATAATACCAGTATAAAAATTCCACAGTTTTGCTTCATATTTTCGACAATAGATATGAACAATGCATTACAGTAGCTTACTATATTTGGAAGATGACTCTGACCCAAGAGACAGGGCTTCAAACTCTAGGCGGTTTACTCTCGAGAGTAGCTTTTTCATCTAGTGATTTATTGTACTCTCCCTGGGTAGATGAAGGTTTGTAGGAGGCGCGAGCTAAGGGCAGTGTTTTTGAAAATTGTATAGCAATTTTTTTTTGGGGGGGGGGGGGGTGGTTAGATAAATAAATTTTGCTTCATTAGAAACAATGAGTTTAATTTTCATCACATGGTGATAGCAACAGTTCTTGTATGTCTATCATGAGCATAACAGCATTACATAAGAAACTTGTTTTGAAGAATAAATTTTGTCATTAAATTCTAAAACAATTGTTACAGGTATTCAAGAAGTGTTGATATTACCATGTGGAGAAAATTAGACTCTATGTTTCTACTGAAACAATATTTTATTAATTTTGACCAAAATGGTTTTTCTATAAAAATAAAAAAATCATTTACCTTTTCTCACTCCCCTACACTCCCACCGTAACAGTCACCCTCTTTACCTAAAGTCCTTATATTAACTAGTGGAAAGTGGCAATTGATGTGTTACGCTAAAATACCTCTTTTTTTTAAGTTCATGCTTATAAAACAAGGTTATTTGGTGGCTTAATTTGAAGTTTAAGGTTTAGTACGGTAGCTTAGAGGAAAATGAAAAAGCATTTGCGGGAAGAATAAATAAGAAAATTAAAGTGATAACTCACATGTAAAAAAAAATCCCAGTACACACATTTAAGATCTGAACCTAAACCTCCTCATCGGTAATCCAGTATATTGCGAGAGTGACGCCACAGACCATCTGACCACAGCTGCGAGTTGCTATCCAATTACTAACATTAATTATTATTATAGAATAGGAATTAGGAAGACAAAATCTTAGAAGAAATATAACATTTGGTAAAAAAAAATACATCCTCAATACACACAACAGGGATTCTTCACCGGCATTTCTGTCTATCTTGAGAGTGCTAGATCATGTGTACAACGATGCGGGCTCAAAGAAGTTGGATAAATGTCTGAATAAAATACCTATTTAATCCTCACAAAATATCAACTTCATCCCAAGAGGAAAGTTGTTTATGCCAGTAAACACAGAACCCGCATGGGTCTACCGAAAGGCTTGTTAAGATCATGCCCCAAACGAGCTCTTAAGGAGGCAAACTATCGCAAAGCTTCAACACAAACTTAACTAACGCCTCCGTGCAGATATATATTAAAATTCTCGGCGCGTAGCTCTCAGCCTAATATTACATTTAGTACACTCGCTTCCAAATAATAAGTCCTAGCACACGCTTGTGTAGATCTTGACAGAACATTTAAGTTTTGATTAAAAAGCCTTCCAAAATAGTAATGTTATTTAATAGGTAATCTAATTTTTAATGAGTTAGTAAATAATCAAAATTGTAAAAATAAGGAACACTTTTGACAAACTTAACCCTATTTTCTGGAAATAAAATCAGAACATAATCTTTTAGTGTAATTTACTGAACTGTAAAATATTCTTGGATAAAATGTTTAAAGTTTTGGCTTCTTTAAACTACTGAACATGGATATCTAAGTTGTATAGCATTAACGCGCACACCTAAAGGTCCCAGATTTGATTCCCGTGTCCAACCATAATTTTTTAACTAATTTAATTTAATTGAATATGGTCACATCAAACGGCTATATCCATACATAAGTTAATTCCCACCTATTGTAATAACATTATATTAAATTTGTAGTTTTATTCAAGATGAAATAAGAAAACATATGTACAGACCCAAGATGTCTAATGTAGACATTTAAGTTGGCTAAAATTAATTTTAAAAATATATTTAGAAACAAAGCTATATTTTATCCTAGTAAAGATTAGTTTTGTTTGAATTTAATATTTTTTGTATCTCAGTTTCTGGTCTAAATTCTCAGAAAGCCACACCTTTTTGCCAAATAGGTGTAAGCGTTATTTATTTATAATGATAATAATAATAATAATAATGATAATAATGGTCTTTATTTATCTGACGAAATTAAGGCGTTAGCCTTCTCTTCCACTGAGCCTTTATATAATATCGACTAGCGTTGGAAGGGCACGACCAAAAATAAGCTGAAGAGGTATTCTTTGCTTTCAGCTCTATTGATATCACTACTGTAACTAACCGATTTTTTTTTAACTATTCACCCTCACGCAACCATGAATTTTCTTTTCCTATTCTCTTTCTTTTTCTTTAATTACTTTTAATTTTATACCTGTGTTTACGACGTTAATTGCTGCTTTTGTGTCGGCATGTCCCTAGCGACAAATATTATTAGTATAATAATAATAATAATAATAATAATAATAATAATTCGTGATTACAAAATATGATTTCGTTTTGACTTAGATTGTACCTTACATCATATATTATATACAATGACGAAGAACAACATAAGCGCACCTTATACAAGGAAGGTAAGTCTTTAGAGGATGCATGGCAGGGAAGGAGGGGTAAGTGGAGATGAAGTAGAGTTGAGGGGGTGAAGAGAGGCTGAAGGGGGAGGAAGCTTTTCTACGACGCAAGGCAGCTTGACGGATTTCTGTATCAAAGCTTAAACACACCTTTAATGAACAATTTGTGCAGAAAATGGGAGGAGTAAATTTTGGTGGTGGAACGGGGTGGGGATTGATAAAACCCGTGCGAGTGATTACCATATTAACTAAAGCGAGAGAAAATGGGCTAGACGGGCCCCGTCCCCCCGTCCCCAAGGCCTAAATAGCTAGTTTCTCTCAATATCACTTCAAAACACAAAGAAGGAGAGGGTAGGAACGCATACCCCACACCTACCTCCACACACGGGCAGCGCCTCCGACTCCAAATTTTTTTCACCCTTTTTTTTTATATCTCTATCTCACTCTTCCTCGTCATATGTAATTTACATGTGCATGCGTGAGTGCGTGTACGTATACGTGGCGAGCTCACTGCCGGGGGTGATCTCTACGTCAGTTTTTGCCACTGATTTTTTTCCTCTGTTACCTTTTTTTATATAAGTCTACTAGTTGATCCAATCAGTGTAACATATTCGGATAGAAACAAGTTCCCATTATCAGCACAAAAACGAGGTGCGTCGCTTTATTTATATAAAAAATATCAACTAATTTTGTACTTTCTACTAAATAGATAAGTAGGATTACAATGAACTTAAGAGTCTATTTGTTTTTATCACGCTTAAGCACCAGAGTACTGTTTAGCCTAGCTAAACCTAGTTTTAAAGCTCACTACAAGAGTTAATTTATGCAAACGAAAATCTAAGCTCGGAAGATAAAAATAAAATAGATGTACTTTCTCCTTAAGGAGACAGTCAGACTCTGACAACACCTAATTTCTATGAACCCTAATTAGCATACACACTAGAACCCCATTCTATCCTTTTTATTAATGACGTGAAAGCCCCTTCAGCAGTGTTATATTGTTTTGGAAGAGAAAAATAAATGCAGGCTTCAGGCATATTAATGAGTAATGGTGCCTTTTGGTCACATGGTATTGTAAAACAACTTTTTTCTTTCTTTTTATCACCGCTTCTGAATACCTGTTTATCGTGTTGGTTACATGCATTTATGTTGATTACTCGTGTGGGGTAGGAATGAGGAAGGAAGCATTTTAGAAGTAATCTACACACAGTTGCGCGGAAACCCATTTAGGAAAAAAACCACCCTTATTAGACCTACTTGTATTCTAACCCCGATCTCCTCGTAATCAGCAGAACTGTCTGACACAAGAGTGATGCCACAGACCACTAAGCCACTGAAATGGGTGTTAAATCTACTGATTGTATTTGTAGCTAAGAAAATGTTTGTTTCGAATCAAGATGAGGATACATTTATGCTCGAACCAGTGACCCACGACAAAAGTGTCAGTTTTGACTAGACGAGCTTGACATTTGGTTAGTCCACGTATCCGCCGATATGGGTACGGGTGTATTGATGCCATTTCCCTCCCTAAGTAGTTTTCCATTCTCTTTCCTAACAAATGCAGATACACGTCTCTAAAATCATACCTCACTACCTAAGTAATGTTAAGTAGGACGCGGAGCTTGTAAACACCCTTTTTCTTGAAAACTTCAGCTACTTCTTTAAAAGGAAAGACAAACAATCGGATAGGTTGTATCTCACGAGAGATATAGAAGATAAAAACACGTCGGGTGTTAGGATGAGTGTCAGAGAGGGGAATGGTGACAATGTTTTATTTATCTACTGAATCTTCTTTCCACTCTCATGATCTTGGAGGAACAACCATCTCAAGAGCTGTAGTCTAGTTCTTTACAGGAATATGTTGAAAATATTACTTTAGCCTTTTTCTTGTCGGCTTGAAGTGAAAGGGACATATTATATGGTCTTGTGCTAAAATATATAAACAATTGTTCTTGTTGTTTGTTTTTTTTAATTTTGAGAGCTTAAAGTGGAGATGTAGGAAACGCGATTTAAGAGCAGTGTTTTCACAGTTTTTTATAGCAAAATATTTTTTTGTTCAAAATATATAAACTATTGCTCCAGTAGAAACATATAGTTTAATTTTCTTCATATGGTGAGATCAACCGTTGATGAATCTCTTGTCATAAGCACAGGAGCATCAGATGATAAAATTTTAAAATGAAACGAAAAAGTTGTCATTATATTCCAGGAGAGATATTCACTAATTGTTGAGGTCAGCATGGGAAGAAAGTTAAACTACTCTATGTTTGTAATGGAGAATTATTTGGTTTTCTTGAAATAAATATGAAGTGTTGAAACCCAAACTGCAAAAATACTGTCCTTAACTCACCTTTCCTCCATTCCTGTTTTAACTCTAGATTATTAACGTCTTAATCTGAAATTAAAGGCTGATTAAAGTAATTTATATTAAATACAATGGTATTTGCCTGGAGAGATGGTATAAATCCATAAAGTGGGAAATAAACAGTTCAACTGAATTGGATTGAACTTATGTCATGTTTTTTATTGTAGGCCTATAATGTTAATTACACGTTGATACATCCCTCTTCTTTTTTTTACGACCGCGTCTTACATCTCTTAATAGAAATTCAGTGTGGAAGGCAAAGGGGAATCACCACAATTCCTTACTCCCCTATTGCATGGTATATCTACCAGATAGTGCAGTCAGCACTAATCAGCTGAAAGCTGAGTACATGCCCAACGCCGGATGGATAGAAATCCAAACCAAAATTTGGGTTGTTGACTTATGAAGAATATATATATATATATGCAAACATAGTCTATATATAATCCATAGTATTCAAGCATATAGCCCGAACGGGTAGTAAGACATGATGCTACGCATGATGTACGCATTTGTACTAATTACGCTGATGAGTTAGGGATTAGATAGGTTACATTTAGAGGGAGTGTACCCACACTTGCGTGGAGGGAGATTGGAAACTAATTTTGGAAAAACCACCCCAACACAATCAACCTGGATTCGAACCCCGATCTCTCTGTAATCAGCAATCAAGGGCAACACTAGAGTAACGCATTAGACCATGCGGCCACCGAAGAAGGTATTGAAACGTACGTACTGAAAGTAAATATTAAAAATATGACAAAAGATAGAAGTATGTCTCCTTGTAAGGTAATATTTTCTTGGAGAGAGAGAACTAATCACATTAAGATTCATAGCAAAACTTGTCACATCACTGAAGAACGCTCTAAAATACATTTTATAGAAAAATAAACTGTTACATTTGCAAATAAAGGCAGCGACCCTGCACAGAGGGAAGAATGAGGATCACGACGGATGAGATGAAGACTGAAAGACTGAATTATGAGAGTCAGACTCCACTAGAGAATGGAACGAGGTCATAGGATGTAAGATGTGTTGAAAAGACCGACGCCCTAATACTCAAATACATCTTCAGACCACACACAAAGGGTTTGAGTTTGTGGAGGATGGAGACACTAAGAAGCTGAAGTTTTGTTTATTGTGTGTACCGCGTTTCAATAACCGTTCGGACTACCTGCGTGTTTACACTAATGGTGTAGTAATCAGCAAGGTTTGATGAAAAGGAAATCTATTCGGGTTTGCATGGTAGGAGAGTGAGAAGATAAACCCCCCTGAGTACACTTAACCGGGATTCTAACCCCAATCTCCTCATTATCGACAATTCAATCCATTGTGCGAGTGACGCCTTACGGATCCGGACAACTGAGCGCCGCCAATCGGGTGTGGCCAACTGGGAGCTGGCAAGACTGCGTGTCGCCAACTGGGTGTGGCTAACTGGGAGCTGGCAAGACTGTGTGTCGCCAACTGGGTGTGGCTAACTGGGAGCTGGCAAGACTGCGTGTCGCCAACTGGGTGTGGCTAACTGGGAGCTGGCAAGACTGCGTGTCGCCAACTGGGTGTGGCTAACTGGGAACTGGCAAGACTGGCGCCGCCAATTGGGTGGGCCAATTGGAACTGGCAAGACTGGGCGCCGCAATTGGGTGTGGCTAACTGGGAGCTGGCAAGACTGGGCGCCGCCAATTGGGTGTGGCCAACTGGGAGCTGGCAAACTGGGCGCCGCCAATTGGGTGTGGCCAACTGGGAGCTGGCAAACTGGCGCCCGCCAATCGGGTGTGGCTAACTGGGAGCTGGCAAGACTGTGCGCCGCCAATCGGGTGTGGCCAACTGGGAGCTGGCAAGACTGGTGCGCCGCCAATCGGGTGGATGGGCTGGATGCGGATGGTGTGGCCAACTGGGAGCTGGCAAGACTAGGCGCCACCAATCGGGTGTGGCCAACTGGGAGCTGGCAAGACTGGGCGTCGCCAACTGGGTGTGGCCAACTGGGAGCTGGCAAGACTTGGTGCCAGTGTAAAAACGTAATGATTGTTTTTTTTAAGTAAATATTCATTTTTGGAGTTGTTTAAAAAAATCATAGCAGAGGAATCTTAATTTGTTTGTATCTATAAAGTTAGTGTGGTCTTAAAAATGTGTGCTTTAATTGTAAAAAAAAATAGAAAATTAGGTTAGGTTACGTTAGGTTGGGTTGGTTAGGTTAGGTTAGGAATTTTTAATGTTTTTATGTGTTTTTAATTTTTTTATAAACTATCAAGTAGTCTAACTTTATGAATACAAACAAATTAAGATTCCTCTGTTATGATTTTTTTAACAACTTCAAAAATAAAAATTAACGTAACAAAAATCATTACGTTTTTACACTAGCCCAGTCTTGGCGGCGCCCAGATGGTGCTGTCAAGTTTTCCTAGACCGGACGCCTTAGACCACGCAATCACCGAAGCATGTAGCTGTAAGTCAACAGGGATAATATTAAGTTTTTACATTAATCTTGCATGATGGTGTGAGCCTAAGCCATCACACTCGCAATATACTAGACTGCTGATGATGGGAATATCGGGGTTCGAATCTGGGTCAGGTGTACTGGGGATATTTGTTTAATGATTTTACACTCTTCATCCACATGGATGTGGTTACACTTCCTCTAAATTAAACCTTCCTTATCCTTGACAAACATTAGCGTAACTAGTTAATATATACATAGAAGCTGAACCGGTAATAAGACGCAGTGACAAAAGTTATCATATGAATATCTATTGTAGTGGAAAGGATTGTTTTTAAATTGTAAATCGTTGAGCATGCGGACTAAATTTCAGGCTCATCTAGTCTAGTTTACCGAGGACAAAGAGGTTGGAGTTAAAGTACCGGTGGATGTGTTCTTTCATAGAGTTTCCCCACTATTCCTCCATGAAACCATGGGTAAATTTTCTCTAAAAAAAATTACCTCCTTCATAACTACCTTATTAGTTTTAATATGCGAATAGTTAGAATGGGTAGTAAGACTCAAAGCACAAAATAACACCAACAAAAATCAAGAGCGGTAAAATTTGGTTCCTCTAAAAGGTTTGAATTTAGGACCGTTATATAAATAGTAAAACACCCAACATCAAAGTTTTTGCTCATTTAAAATTTTTAAAAAATTATTGTATATCTTTGTGAGCAAGCTACAGTAGCCCCATGGCTTCTTTGGTGCTGACTGACAGTTCACAGCTGACAGCTGACAGTCAACATTTAGGTATATACCTAAATTTTGACTGTCAGAAGTGACAACTGCTAAAGACATGTTTTTTGCAAATCATATGGTTCAGCGTAGGGATACATAATTTGGTCTGGTAACTTTTCAAAGCCGTCAGAAGTCAGCTGTGAGCTGTCAGTCAGCACCACAGAAGCTAAAACTGAGGTATATGCACTTGAATAGATTATATACCCTTATTGCATAAGCAATAAGCATAAGGAGACTATCATACCAATCTACCTGCCTCGGTGGCCGCATAATCTAAGGAGCCACTCTCGCAGTAGACTAGATTGCCGATGACCGGGAGATCGAGGTTCAAATCTCAGTCGGGTGTATCGAGGGTGGTTTTTCCTAAATGGTTTTATGATACTCCTTCATGAAAATTCGGGTACACTTCCTCTAAATACAAGCTTCTTCATCCCTAAGCCCATTAGCGTAATTAGTAGATAAACGTATAACCCATAATGGTAGTAAGACGCGGTGCTAAAAAAAAGAAAGAAAATGATACTATGATTAAAGATATTTTCTCCCGCTGTGTGTAAAGGTATACAGTTGCACTGTTATTTTAATTGTTTTATTTGAACGTATGTACAAATCTTTGTCACTTCAACACCCTTGCGCCATATTGAAGGATAGACCACGGTCTTAATATTAACATTATATTTATTAGGCCTATAGCAAGTCATGTCTTATTAAGCCTTTTTACCTTACCAAAGAGTGGACTGAATTATTGAATGACCTTGCAGCGAAGTGTGATAGCAGTTATGATGTAAAAAGAGGTACAACACCTTGACTCAATCTGCAACTCAGCTTCCTACCGAGTCAAGGGTCCCGTGTTCTATTCCCGACATGAACTAAAAACTTATTAGTGAATGGAGGTTTCACCCTACCACAACGACTAATTGAAGGCCGGGGATCTGGGTTTTGTGTCTTTTATAGATTAAAGTTATTTTATATGTAATATGCTAATATAATAGGTAGGTTCAGCAAGCCTACTTTAAAATTATTAATATTAAAAGATATAAGATGAATTGACATCAATAGTTAGTCAAAAGGGAAGTAGATACTCGTTAATACAATACATTTTGCAAATGAAAGACATTTTTTAATTAGAAAGTACAACACGATATTTATTAAAGTTGTAATCTAAGGGTTAGAGATGAGGAAGTAAGTTTTATAAGAAGTGCACTTGCATAAACGAGGAGAAAAACTGGGAAATAGATGGTATAAGTCCATTTGGAAAACCATCCCCAGTACACACGACCGAGATTCGAACCTGAAACTATCCATAGCAGTAAATTCAGTACGTCGTGATCCTGACGCCTTAGACCACGTGTCCATATGTAATGAATGTTGCTGTATACTAGTTATAGGTAACCAGTGTTTATCGAAAGTGGTCTAGACAGCGTCTTAAACTCAACATATCAACGCCCTCGAACGTATATGAGGTTCATAATAATCATGGCTACCATCTTCTATTTTGACGCTAAAAAATAAATAAAATGGACTCCCTGTTTGAAATGAAGATTGCTATTGAGAATATATATGTTGTAATATCTTAACCTTTATTTCAATTGTAGTAGAGGATCTAGTAATCTAGTAAGATCAAATACTTCCTTTTATTGTATGAGGTTTTTTTACTTTCTCTCTATCTTACAGGTAGAGAAAGTATTGTGATCGTCAAAAAATTCGAACTCGAGATTTTGATGAATTTTGACGTTTCATGACTTCCTGAATCCAAAAAAGTGGTTTTTGAATTTCCGTCTGTCTGTCTGTCTGTCTGTCTGTCTGTCTGTCTGTCTGTCTGTCTGTCTGTCTGTACCTCCAACTAGAGCCTAAACTATTTTACCGATTGAGCTGAAACTTGATATCTTGGGTTTTCATAGGGTTGCCCCGAGGGGTTTTTGGAATTGGACATCTACCCCTAAAATTAAGGGTAGTTTACTGAAGGGAAAAAACAGAAAAAGTCGATTTTCTCAAAATCGGCTCTAACGATTTTGATTAAATTTCATTTATGAACATTAATAAATATTCCAAACAAAATGGCTACCCTCAATATTTCGGCAAAATCGCTTTAAGGGCTCCGGTCTGATGCGTAAATTAACATTTTTTATAATAGCTCCGAAACTATTTGAGATATGAAATTACTTAGCATTACAAATATGTATATATATTTATAATACAGATATTTTATTCGAAACATATTTTTATAAAATCAATAATTTTTAATCTATACGCAATTATATATATATTTTTAGCTTTTTGGACATTAAAGCTTAAGTATTGCGATCGTAGAAAAAACTAACCTGAAATGTTGATGGATTTCGACGTCTCATGACCCCCCGAACCCTAAAAAATAGTCTTTGCAATGCCGTCTGTCTGTGTGTCTATTAAAACTTAAAATTAAGGGTAGTTTACCGAAGGGCAAAAAGAGAAAAAGTCGATTTTCTCAAAATCGGCTCCAACGATTTTGATTAAATTTCATTTATAAACATTAATAAATATTCCAAACAAAATGGCTACCCTCAATATTTCGGCAAAATCGCTTTAAGGGCTCCGGTCTGATGCGTAAATTAACATTTTTTATAATAGCTCCGAAACTATTTGAGATATGAAATTACTTAGCATTACAAATATGTATATATATTTATAATACAAATATTTTATTCGAAACATATTTTTATAAAATCAATAATTTTTAATCTATACGCAATTATATATATATTTTTAGCTTTTTGGACATTAAAGCTTAAGTATTGCGATCGTAGAAAAAACTAACCTGAAATGTTGATGGATTTCGACGTCTCATGACCCCCCGAACCCTAAAAAATAGTCTTTGCAATGCCGTCTGTCTGTGTGTCTATTAAAACTTAAAATTAAGGGTAGTTTACCGAAGGGCAAAAAGAGAAAAAGTCGATTTTCTCAAAATCGGCTCCAACGATTTTGATTAAATTTCATTTATGAACATTAATAAATATTCCAAACAAAATGGCTACCCTAAATATTTCGGCAAAATGGCTTTAAGGGCTCCGGTCTGATGCGTCAATTAACATTTTTTTAAATAGCTCCGAAACTATTTGAGATATGAAATTACTTAGCATTACAAATATGTATATATATTTATAATACAGATATTTTATCCGAAACATATTTTTATAAAATCAATAACTTTCAATCTATACGCAATTATACATGAATTTTTTTAACTTTTTGGACATTAAAGTTTAAGTATTGCGACCGTAAAAAAAACTAACCTGAAATGTTGATGGATGTCGACGTCTCATGACCCCCCGAACCCTAAAAAATAGTCTTTGCAATTCCGTCTGTCTGTGTGTCTATAAAAACTTAAAATTAAGGGTAGTTTTCTGAAGGGCGAAAAGAGAAAAATTTGGTTTTCTCAAAATATGCTCAAACGATTTTGATTAAAATTCGTATCTAGGCGTTGATTAAGATTATAAATAAACTGGCTATTTTCATTTTCCTATGAAAATGATTTTTAGGGTACTTTACAGAAGCGTTAATTTCCTTATCTCCACAACTATTGGAGAAACTAAACAACTTATCATTGCAAAATTGTAGGACTATCAGAAATAAAAAAAAATTTATTTGACATATATTTTTATAAAAGCAGCAGTTTCTGAGATATTTGCAAATATATTAATACAATTTTGTGAGCTTTAGTTGTAAACATATACTACTTAAGTCTTAACGCAATAATTCTCCAATGCCATAGAGTAATTAAATATAAGTATCTAAAAAAGTATGTTATTTTTCCTTAAATCTCTTAGGAGAAATGTTTGCATAGCAATGATCTATCTCCATTTTAGACTCAATAGTCAATATTTACATTTTTTATTGGTCAAAATGTATAAATGAATAATTAAATATCAATGCGATGACTTGAAGATCTGCAACACCTTATAAAATGTTAAAATTTTAACCAGAAATCGAAATTTTAATACGAAGTGTTGACCCTTGTGGAAGACATTAAACTGTTTGAAATGCTCTTAGGTGGACAAAGATGCGCCTCTTTTCTCATTGATTCTATATCATTGTATATTATTTTATGCGTGTTCTTATGTGGAGTGGTGATGATACAATGTACATTATTCCGTTCAGAAATCTTAGGAGTTTATAGAAAGAGAGAGAAAGTCTGTGCGGTGCTCCGTACCATTTATTTTTTCTATGTACTCTACATTTAGAGGATGTCTTCTGGATATGATGCATGGATATTTAAATTTATAGTTTTTATGTGGTTTGTTTCTTACCTCTTGTTATACGATTTACCATCTCATGGTACTAGATAAAATGTGAAGTTACTTTAACAATAATTTCCCATAAAATCAGTATAATTAATAAACTAGTTAAACCAGTTTAAGAACAGATTTTCATAAATCAAATGTATTATTTGCTGAATCACTTGTAAAGCAAATACAACCGTTCAAAACAACTTTTCATCCAATCTTAATTTATCGTTTTATCCAATTGTAAGTTATGTCCCTCTTTGTGAAAGAAAGGAAAAAAAAAATGTAGGTTCACCCTGGGTGCATTTAGAAATGAAGTGGGACCAAAAGTGGACTACAATACAACAGAATTTGTTTAAAAAATTATTTTTACTGTAGTTGCCAGTTAGGTAGAATAGGATGACACGAATCATAATTTAACAATAAAAGGTGGTGGTATGAGGGGGACTGGGGGGGGGGAAGAGGTGGGTTGTCGGTGGGGGCTGCACCGGATTTCAAGGAAGCAGGTGGGGGTCTGTCCTGTGACAATGGTGAGAAAGTCTACACAATGAAAGGGGAGTAGTATATTACAAGCTTTAGACACAGACCATTTCCGAACGGACTGAATTATAAGTTAGGAGACTTTCCCGAGGAATCTTAAAATTAGCTCCTGACAATATCTTTAACTCTTCTTGACACTTCGTCTTGCTTGAGGTATTATTAAGTGCCCCACCTCACCCCCCGCCCCCCACCCCAGTGCAGCTGGGAATATATACTTTTTTTTATAATTGGGGGTTATTGGGTGAGATTATATTTACAGTTAATACATGAGTAATGTTGTTGTTATTATTATTATTACTATTATTATTATTATTATTATTATTATTATTATTATTATTATTATTATTATTATTATTATATATTATTATTATTATTATTATTATTATTAGCACCGCATCCTACTAACCGTTCGGGTTATACGCAATTACGCTAATGTGCAATGGTAGGGTGATTGTGAGAAAGAAATGGAGGACCTACAGTTTAACGTGGGATCCGAACCACGGTGTAGGCCTGGCATTTCACACATTCACAAGTTGTGATTAATACACATCTTGTCAGAGGTGAAGGAAGGGTCTGGAAATCAGATAAATCTGTGCCGGGACCGAGGACTGAATCCCGGACCTCCAGCATGGAAGTCTGACACCTTACCCCTAGACCGCCAGGTCACCGACATGAGTAGTGTTAAAAACGATATTGTAAATGGAGTTTTTTTTATCACCGCATCCTACTACCTGTTCAGGCTATTGGAATATATGATCATTACTCTGATGGGGTAGAGATGAGGAAGGAAGCATTTTAGAAGCAATCTACTCGCATTCGCGTGGAAGGAAAACCATTTAGGAAAACCACTCTCAATAGACTCAATCGGGATTCGAACCCTGATATCCTCATCTTCAGCGAGCCGGTATAACACGATAATTAATGAAGCCTCATTGGGGGAGGGGGGGTGGGGGGAAGTGAGGATTTTATTTTTACTTCTAAATAGTTTCAAGATGTATCAAGGCAAGGATGATGTTATTTCTTTATTTTTAATTTTATTAAAACTATAATACATCATTAAGATTAATTTCAGTTACCGGTTTGCTTGTTCGGCCATTTACGTTTGTTTTATTTATGTAGCTTTACACACTGAGTACTTATCTGACAAGCAGGGATAAGTGAGCTCTAAGCAAGCCTGACTAACATAATATTCCGGGATGGTCTCCAACTAACTGCACCAAAATCGATTTTCCCCACATAATGGTTTTTCATCCTTTATTCAGGCGAATCCTAGTGCGACTCCTTAAAATTCACCTTGATCGTGTATCAAGCCTAAATCAGATAGTCGGTTTGCTCGATATGACCGGGGTAGAGCTTGGCCCACACGTTCGCCGAAATTAGAGAGTCCGACTGTTGTAACAATCTACACGCTAGCAGAAATATATGTTAATCCATGATGTTTTTCAATACAAACTACAAATACTCTTTAAATTAAAAAATGACACCTGGAAAAGAGAATAAAACCAGGGACCTTTTATTTTAGTACTCCTGTATAGCTCAGTTATTAGAGTATTGGCGTACTAATTCAAAGGTTACGGGTTCGATTTCCGTGTCCAGGTGTTATTTTTACTTTCTCTCTATCTTACAGGTAGAGAAAGTATGGTGATCGTCAAAAAAATCGAACTCGAGATTTTGATGAATCTTGACGTTTCATGACTCCCTGAATCCGAAAAAGTGGTTTTTGGATTTCCGTCTGTCTGTCTGTCTGTCTGTCTGTCTGTCCCTCCAACTAGAGCTTAAACTATTTTACCGATTGAGCTAAAACTTGATATCTAGGGTTTTCATAGGGTTGCCCCGAGGGGTTTTTGGAATTGGATATCTACCCCTAAAATTAAGGGTAGTTTACTGAAGGGAAAAAAGATATAATGTCGATTTTCTCAAAATCGGCTCTAACGATTTTGATTAAATTTCATTTATGAACATTAATAAATATTCCAAACAAAATGGTTACTCTCAATATTTCGGAAAAATGGATTTAAGGGCTCCGGTCTGATGCGTTAATTAACATTTTTTATAATATCTCCGAAACTATTTGAGATATGAAATTACTTAGCATTACAAATATGTATATATATTTATAATACAAATATTTTATTCGAAATATATTTTTATAAAATCAAAAATTTTCAATCTATACGCAATTATGTATATATTTTTAACTTTTTGGACATTAAAGCTGAAGTATTGCGATCGTAAAAAAAACTAACCTGAAATGTTGATGGATTTCAACGTCTCATGACCCCCCAAACCCTAAAAAATAGTCTTTGCAATGCCGTCTGTCTGTGTTTCTATTAAAACTTAAAATTAAGGGTAGTTTACTGATGGGCAAAAAGAGAAAAAGTCGATTTTCTCAAAATAGGCTCTAACGATTTTGATTAAATTTCATTTATAAACATTAATAAATATTCCAAACAAAATGGCTACCCTCAATATTTCGGCAAAATGGCTTTAAGGGCTCCGGTCTGATGCGTCAATTAACATTTTTTATAATATCTCCGAAACTATTTGAGATATGAAATTAATTAGCATTACAAATATGTATATATATATTTATAATACAGATATTTTATCCGAAACATATTTTTATAAAATCAATAACTTTCAACCTATACGCAATTATATGAATTTTTTAAACTTTTTGGACATTAAAGTTTAAGTATTGCGACCGTAAAAAAAAACTAACCTGAAACGTTGATGGATGTCGACGTCTCATGACCCCTCGAACCCTAAAAAATAGTCTTTGCAATGCCGTCTGTCTGTGTGTCTATAAAAACTTAAGATTAAGGGTAGTTTACTGAAGGGCGAAAAGAGAAAAATTTGGTTTTCTCAAAATATGCTCAAACGATTTTGATTAAAATTCGTATCTAGGCGTTGATTAAGATTATAAATAAACTGGCTATTTTCATTTTCCTATGAAAATGATTTTTAGGGTACATTACAGAAGCGTTAATTTCCGTATCTCCACAACTATTTGAGAAACTAAACAACTTATCATTGCAAAATTGTAGGACTAATAGAAATAAAAAACTTTTATTTGACATATATTTTTATAAAAGCAACAGTTTCTGAGATATTTGCAAATATATTAATACAATTTTGTGAGCTTTAGTTGTAAACATATACTACTTAAGTCTTAACGCAATAATTCTCCAATGCCATAGAGTAATTAAATATAAGTAAGTATCTAAAAAAAGTATGTTATTTTTCCTTAAAGCTCTTAGGAGAAATATTTGCACAACAATGATCTATCTCCATTTTAGACTCAATAGTCAATATTTACATTTTTATTGGTCAAAATGTATAAATGAATAATTAAATATCAATGCGATGACTTGAAGATCTGCCAACATCTTATAAAATGTTAAAATTTTAACGAGAAATCGAAATTTTAATACGAAGTGTTGACCCTTGTGGAAGACATTAAACTGTTTGAAATGCTCTTAGGTGGACAAAGATGCGCCTCTTTTCTCATTGATTCTATATCATTGTATATTATTTTATGCGTGTTCTTATGTGGAGTGGTGATGATACAATGTACATTATTCCGTTCAGAAATCTTACGAGTTTATAGAAAGAGAGAGAAAGTCTGTGCGGTGCGCCGTACCATTTATTTAATTTCAATTTAATGATATCTAGATGTGGCTATATCCGTAATTATCAAATATAATTGCTTTGCTATTTAATCCATCATGATATGCGCATTCATACAAATGTAATCTTACTATTGACAGCATAAAGTCCTCCCGAATCGAAAGTGGCTGCTTTATCTGATAGCTCGTGATCATCATTGATCACACATTTGTTTATGACGATTTCCACACGTCCATCACAGACTCTGCTTTAAAATACGAGTGAAGACCCTGGGCATGGGATGATTCCTGATAGCTCAGTGGTCAGATCATTGACGTACTTAGCCAAAGGTCCCAGGTTCGATTCTCGTGTCCAGATGTAGTTTTCTAATTTTAAAAATATTATATTTAGATGCGGCTATAACCGTACTTATCAAATATATTTGCTTTGTCATTTAATCCATCAAACTATAAATAGCTGGTAACTGACACCTTTATTTTCTAGTCGATAAACAGATCTTTAAGATTAATAATAACAATTGATTACAAATTATTGTATTGTGTTGTTAGACACAGAACAAAATTGACACACGTGATTTCAATTTAACTAATCATTGAAAATAATTTCACAATGGTTAATGCAGTGTCTGCTAGTATCTCACTTTGTAGGCGCATGCGTATTGATTGAGTCGGTTGTTTTATGCGCATGTGCAATGGTGTAGTTGTTGATTTTTAAATTGGTTTGGGTTTCCCAAGCTGATGCTGTAAAACAGAAAAAAATAAATAGAGTTGATGCTATTACAAGTAACACCGAGAGGGCAACGCCGGTGTAATCTTTTGATTGGCTTAGAGTTCGTCGCGTAATTACGTTTCTTCTCTTGTATTTCGGCGAGCAGGCGAATCCGCGATAATATGTATTACATTGGTCCGTTCCTTACACAATTTAACCAAGTGGTTATTTAGCATGTAGTCCTTTAGGTTAAAGATTAGGAAATTAATTTGTGTAAACGCACCCGCCTCCGCGTGAAGATGCGATGGGAAATCCATTGTGGTATATTAAATGTGGAAAATTATCCCTCAAGTTACCTGGCAGAGATTTTAATCGTGACTTTCTCATCACACACAACCCTGTATATTGCCAGACCGACGCCTTAAGATGGGGTGCTAGTGAGCGTGAGTTTAGGAAAGTATTTTTGAAGTTTTTACAGCATAAAAATTTTTTGAACAAAATAAATCAGATATTTCTTCTATAGAAACATATAGTTTAGTTTTCTGCACGTGCTAATCTCAACAGTCCTTGAATATCTGTCAAAGGGGATCCTAGAATTTAATGACAACTTTTTCTCTTAATTTAAAAAGTTTGTCACCAAATGCCACCATGCTCATGCCAGATATTCAAAAACTGTTGAGATTAGCACGTGCAGAAAACTAAACTATATGTTTCTATAGAAGAAAAATTTGATTTATTTTGTTCAAAAAATGTTTATGCTATAAAAACTGCCAAATTAGCGCACTAAATTCGCGCTCACTAGCACCCAACCTTAAGCTTGCGTTGCACTTCCAAGAAGAAATTTCCATTGTCTGCATCTTATGAAATCAAATGGTGCAGCGTCCACTTCAGTGAGCCGTGGCGTGACGCGCGGAAGCTGCTTTAACTGTGGAATCTCCGAATAAAAAGTCTCGAGGTTTCTAGAGAAGATTTTTTTCATTACGCCCCGCCGCACCTGTTTATGCGTAGATAGACGGAAGTAACCACGGAAGGAACTATTTATCATGTCATTCCGACGCCTTTCGGGTGCTTTGATTTTTTTTTGCCGGCATACCTATTACTACAACACGTTTTTATTTGTGTTTGTAAATTATGAGCTTTGCCTTTTATTCTCACTGTAGATTTTAGTAATTAAAAGGCACATTTAAATTGAGGAAGAATTCCACATAATCGCCATTGAACAGAAAGTTTTCATTCGAGAACAAAATTTGGAGTGTATAAATATAAAAAATAATTATTATTTTACAACATTATTTTTTAAAATAACACAATTGCATTCATGGAGATATTTTAGTTACTCATACTCCACCAATAAGGAAAGCGTCCATTGTAATATCCCAACTTGTAAACCCTATGTTGTTTCGAAAAGGAAGGCTGAGACAGCAGTTTTAATATTTTATTTGCATTTTATATTTTAATTCAGGAATTCTCTTTATTTTGTAATATTATTTTTTAATCATTCATTTGAATTTTATGATATTTAAGCCCTTCAGGCAGTTTGGAAGTCAATACCTTTCTTTTAAATTAAATGTGCTTACTGGGCAAGTTGGACGATGAAAGAAACGTAAAGAGCTGCTCTAGCACTGAGTTTTCGTTCTAAGAGAGATATAACTTTTCCTTAGAACGGAGCGGTTGCATTGTCCAGCCAACCAGAAAGCCAGGATTCAAACTACTCTCATGTGATAGGTTGAGATTGTCAGTCCACTCTGGTGCAAATTGTTGATGTCATCAGAATTTGAAAAAGACGCGCAGTGACCGGGGCGGCGACAAGACGCGTGTTGATTGTCGTCACATATTTAACTATGATATAGTGTACGGTGACTGGCGTAGAGGCGGCTCGATTATACAAGCTCAAGTTGTTAATTGTTATAGTAATAACATTATAAAGGAATACGTTCTAACAATAAATTACATAAAAGTGATTAAGGCATATTTATTGTATAAGTGGGAACTTTCTTATGAGACAATCGCGTCGATAAGAGAAGCTGAGATAGCCAGGGATATATATCAAGATTATAAGTCGTCTTTGCGAATTCTACAATTGCTATTCAACGAGGAGCTTTTCTCTAGACTCTTACAATTGGAGCACAACAGTATCAGCATATAAGCCTCATTGAGGGTTTTACACGATGTCACCCGCCTCGGTGGCGTAGTTGGCTAACGCACCAGTCGTGTTGAGCCAGACCACCAAGGACGGGGAGATCGAGATTCGAATCTCGGTCGGGTGAATTGGGGGTGGTTTTTCCTAAATGGTTTTCCACTCTCCCTCCACGCAGATGCTGGTTCACTTCCTCTAAATTCAACCTTCCCAATTCCTAATCTATTAGTGTAGTTAGTACTTAAGCGTATAAACCGAACGGGTAGTAAGACGCGGTGCTAAATATTATTATTATTATTATTATTATTATTATTATTATTATTATTATTATTATTATTATTATTATTATTATTATTACACCATGTCTTATGGAATTTAAGATTTAATTTAAAAAATACACTAGCCTGGTTAAGAAAATGTATTATATTTATTATTTTAGCTGTGTGTATTTTAATTGTTTGCATAGCTAATTAGTAATTACATCTATAACTAATATTATATAGCCTATATGTATTTTAATTTTATTTTAATAATGTTTTGAATTTGATTAATACAATTTTAAACTCCAAGAACACTTCTTCTTTTTACCTATGCCCATAAAATTTAATTCCTGCGCATGTTCCCAGCTTTAAAACACATCCAACGGCGTGTACAGTATAATTTTCATAGGAAGAGCCTTATCTGAAAGATATAAATGTTACTATATTTAATTTTACGTATTCATACGTCAAATTATGGTATCTTTAGCTGTCACCTGGTGACCTGGTGGTCTAGAGGTAAGGTGTCAGACTTCTGTGCTCGGGGTCCGGGGTTCAATCCTCGGTCCC
The DNA here is from genome assembly GCA_033556935.1 of Timema podura. Lineage (NCBI taxonomy): Eukaryota > Metazoa > Arthropoda > Insecta > Phasmatodea > Timematidae > Timema > Timema podura. Next base: position 41,895,892 of record JAVRXN010000002.1, read on the forward strand.
GGCACAGATTTATCTGATTGCCAAACCCTTCCTTCACCTCTGACAAGATGTGTATTAATCACAACTTGTGAATGTGAGGAATGCCAGGCCTCTACCGTGGTTCGGATTCCACGTTAAACTGTAGGTCCTCCATTTCATCTCACAATCATCCTACCATTACACATTAGCGTAAGTGCGTATAACCCGAACGGGTAATAAGACGCGGTGCTAATAATAATAATAATAATCTTTAGCTGTCACTTTTGATAGAAAGAACCAATACCTAAAAAACAACACTAATAAACTAGTAAATTGTTATCAATTTTGGCCGCAAAAAAAACACGTGTTTATATTTTCTAAAAGGCCCTTCATAAGAAAATTGGTATGTAGATATTAAAGTAGATCTAGTAGATTTTTGAACCAACAGAAAAGATTCAACTGTGGGAACAAGTGGACTGAAGATTTGGTCCCCCTCATTCCCCCCTCCCCCCGATGCAATCGAGCATCCCTAACGCTGATATCTGTCGAGGAAGAAGTGGTGCCGTTTAGGCCTAGTCAAGGCTACCGTCAGGGGCCACCAGGTGAACGAACCCCGGGCCGTGTGGGCGGAAGGACAGGATTCCTCAGCGACTCGGACACACGCCAACAACCGAGAGAAGACGCCGCGCTACTCTCTTCGCCTTCTGATTGCTTGTCACTCCAGGGACGTTCATCTCGGGAGGGTGGAAGGGAACAGACCTTTCTGCGACTACAAAAAAACAACCTCTCTCTGGTTCTGTAGAGTTGGAGCGTTTCACTGAACTAGCAGGGGTTGACCAAATATGTTTTATATATGTATATTTGTATCCACACCCGTGGGCATGTGGACAAAGGCGACAGTCTCATTTAGTCTGGTTTGTACCCACACTGGTGTGCATACAGACAAAGTCATCAGTCCCATTTTGTTTTGTTTTGTTTTGTTTTGTTCGTACTTACACCAAACTTCCCTCCTATTGAAATCAGCCTGGATTCGAACCACGACCTTCCCGTTAACAGTGATTAAGTGCAATTCAAGTTTAGCTTCTTAGATCACGAAGCCATTAGTAAGAGTACATGGTTGTTATAACAGAAAACTTTACTAGATCCAAAATCTAAAGTTGGCAGTGTGCCAAAAAAAAAAAGTGTACACAATAACTTAGCATGGATCTATACTATCGCGATCAATGTAATTATTTCAGCATGACCACAGCATTTCACCGACCTTTTCCTACTTTACCAACCCCTGGTCGTTTTGTATAGGGCCATTACGTGAAACCAAGTTTGATGCGCCTCCGGCCCTGTCAGTCCGGTCCACTAATACATTTGTTGCAAGAACTAAAGACTCTCCTAAGTAAGTCAGACCTACACCTCTGGTCCTGTGGTTTGTGGCATCAGGCTCGCAATATATTGGGATGCCTGTGATGGAAAGTTCTAGGTTTGAATCTGGGGGTAACCTATCATTGTGTTTTTACATCCTGGATCCATGCTAATTGTAGTGCATTTCCTCTAAATCTATCCTCACTGTCTCCACTCCTTGGATAAAAACTTTAATAAACTGGCGTTAAAAAATAAACATTTCTAAAAATATACAAACATTAAATCAAGTTAAATGAAATATACAACAGTTCATTTTATTTCTTATCATCCGGGGCTATCAGCCTTTAATTTCCAAATTTAGAGAATATGTGTCCGCATTTGAGTTAAGGGAGAGTGAAAAACCATTGTAGGTAACCCAGGTGGGATTTAAACCCTCAACTTTCCCGTCCTCGGTGAACCAGACTAGATGAATTTAAAATTTAGTTCACGTTCGCGCTGATGTAGGCCATGAGACAAATAAATTTAAACTGCCACTGGATTCAATCAAACCAAATCATTGCATAGTTTCAATGGTACAAACTATCTTGTAAATACATAACGGTGGTTTTTATTGATCAAAATAATATCTTAGAGGAAATGTATTTAAATTTGCCCGGAGATAAATTTAATTAAAATAAAACGTATATCAGTGTTTCAGGTAATCTAGAAGAAGTGCACTTACACATTAAAGGAGAAAGAGCAAGGCCATAGCTAGGGAGGGGTTTTGGGGGGGTTCAAACCCCCCGCGAAATTTTATGAACAAAATATATATGGCTTTATTAATAGTTCAAACAATATTAGAATTAAGATACAAATACAAATTAGGGGGCTGTGTTACCATAAAAAGTACTTCAGAGAGCTTCTAGAACTGTTTATCATTTAGAATTTTTTTTCTAGCTTCCAGCAATTGTGGGATGTGCCCACCAAACCCCCCCTGAAATTATTGGCTGGCTACGGCCTTGAGAAAGAGGATAGGAAAACCACAGGGATAATCACATGAGTTAACACCCCCATCCAGTGCATCCGGCCCAGATACTTATCTAGATCCCTCCGTGAACTGCAGTCAGCCTGTTGCGAGTTAGGTCACTTAATCCAAGGGACCATCGATGGGGTTAGAAAAAATGCACTGTGTTTAATTTTACGGGCATACGTAGATAAACAAAATTAACGCACAAATTAAAAAAGTAATCAAAAGTGTTATAGGACTGGAGAATTGGAAAAACCCCTTAGTTCGTCTGACTACCGAGTTAAGGGACCGGGGATCGACTCCCAAGCATGACCAAAAAAAATATTTAATTGGTGAAATTGGAGCTTCCTTTTTCATATCGATGAAATGATTGCCGGGGGGCTGGTTGTTATGTCTGATATAAGTTATTTTGAAATTGGTATGTTGATATAAGCAGTCGTTCAAAAGTGCACATTAAAAATATCCCTAATTAATAAGTGTAGACTAGCAAAAATCCCCCATTTGTGTGTACGGCCAAAATCTCAAGCTCATTTAGTCTTATTTGCCAGTTGAGGTTCGAGTTCCTACCTCATTATTGTAATTAATATGCATGCTTATAACCCAAACGGCTACTAAGACGTGGGGGAGGGTGAAATAATTGAAAAAAAGTCAAAGTGTACTGGGAATGTATAGGATGAAGGGAGGTATAAAACAAGACAGCAGTAAAATGAGAACTTAAAAAGTATCTCAAAAATGTTGTCCAGGGGTCTTAGAAGCAAACTACTTTAGGGATCTAAGAGGGCGCTTCATTTCCATAATTCTGCGCAGTGTTTAGGTACTCGAAGGTAGAACGCCCGCGGCCCTCGGAAGGCACACAACACCTTGGGGGGTATGGGGAACGGTTTAAGGCCCTTAGAGCGCCCTGGTAATCCCCGGGCCCTCATTACCATGTATGCTAATTATTTACCGTAGAGGATAGATCAACACGGCGTGAGAGAAGGATTTAACCTCTCTTAGGTGATGTTGTCGTCCATGTTCTTCGTGTCTATAGTTCACCTTTTTTTGAGATAACTACACAAATTTAAGTAAATAAATTATTTAAAATATCATTAACACTTAGTTGGTTTAAATTGTGACATTAATTAAATCATCTCTGGAACCAATAAGGAATGCTTTATTTATCATTCCACAGAAGTGAATAATTTAATAAGTTAATAAACGTGCATTTTCTAAACACAATGCTATTATAATACAGCTTATAATAATTTAACTTAATCACGCATTGGTGGGCACGTGGGCAAGGGCGACAATTTCGCCTTGTTTTGTTTTCTGGTGTTGGGATGGTCAGGGCTCGAATCCTGTTTGGGTGAACTGAGATGTATTTTATCTCTAATATTCCCTACTTACCCTACTCTAAAATATGGGTACACTTCATGTAAAACTTAACCTTTTTCATCTTTATCCTCTCATTGTATATTAATACAAAAGCCCGGACAGGGATTAAGAAGAAGTACACTAAAAATAACTTAAGATGGGGTGCTAGTGAGCGTGAGTTTAGGGCAGTATTTTTTAAGTTTTGATAGCATAAACATTTTTCGGCTAAAATAAATCAAATATTTCTTCTATAGAAACATAGAGATTAGTTTTCTGCATATCCTTGATATCAACAGTTCTTGAATATCTGTCAAAGGTGTCCTGGAATTTAATGACAACTTTTTCTCTGCATTTAAAAAGTTTGTCACCAAATGCCGCTATGCTCATGACAGATATTCAAGAACTGTTGAAATTAGCACGTGCAGAAAACTAAACTCTATGTTTCTATAGAAGAAATATTTGATTTATTTTGGCCAAAAAATTTTTATGCTATAAAAACTGCAAAATCAATACGCTAAACTCGTGCTCACTAGCACCCCACCTTAAGCTAGAATAATACATAAACCCTATTCATGACTTATTTGGTGCTGACTGACAGTTCACAGCTGACAGCTGACGGCTTTAAAACGTTACCAGACCAAATTATTAATTCCTACGTTGAACCATATGATCTGCAAAAAACATGTGTTTAACAGCTGTAACTTCTGACAGTCAAAATTTAGGTATATACCTAAATTTTGAGTGTCAGAAATCAGCTGTGAGCTGTCAGTCAGCACCAAATAAGTCGTGGAGCTACTGTAGTCAACCCTAGCGCTAGGTAGGATAGATGTGGTTGAGTACTAACCCAGAAATTAATAATAAATAATGTCAAGCACCTGCACCTAGAATCAAACTAGGACATCTTAAGCTTGTAGCGAGTCAAAGTTTAAAATAACTCAGCCTCAAGAGGCAACAATAAGCTAGGTAAAAAAAAACTAAAAAATTATTCATTGAGCCCAAACTATCAATCCTTTGTTCTGATCTGTTGTAGTGCAAGATTTATTGCAGGCTATATATTGTATTAAAGATTTATAAAAAAAATTGCCACCCATATGGGCACGCAAACTAAATCTCAAGTTCACAAAATTTATTTTGCCGGTGATGGAGAATACCGGCCGGGTGCAGCGAGGGTAAGCTTAACTAAATTGTTTCCCCACTCTTACTTACCTCAAACGCTGATACATTTCCTATAATTCCTACTTTCCTCATGCCTCGCCTAGTGGAATTAAATGTTTCTTGCCTGGATAGGTTTTAAGACTAGGATGAAATTATTTTCTTATCAATATTCATCTTAAACAATATTAAAATTACCCGCTTCGGTGGCCACACGGTCTAACGCGTTACTTTCACTGTAGACTAGACTGCCGAAGACGCGGAGATCGAGGTTAGAATCTCGGTCGGGTGTATTTAGGGTATTTTTTCCTAAATTGTTTTCCATTCTCTTTTACACGCAAATACTGGTACACTTCCTACAAATATAGCCTCCCTAATCCCTAAAACCATTAGCGTAACTAGTACATAAGCGTACAACCCGAATGCGTAGTAGCCTAAGACGTGGTGTGAAAAAACTAGGCCTATAATTAAAATAAATTAATATGGTACCCCACAAATACGTTCTCGCTCATTTAAATAAAAATAGAGCCATTTGATTATACTCGGAAACTAAGAGGTACCTTCCATGCACCCAAGTAGAAAAAAACTATTTACAAAGATGAACAGAGAAAAGAAAATAGAATCCCAAATCAATCACGGCGAAAAATATGTTAATATAAATCTAATATTTGAAATAAAACAGTATTCAGCACATTTCTATAGCAACAAATTGGGTGTACAAACGAACGAAATTCATGGACAAAGTAATGTCTGCCTAAGATTGATCAAAGATAAGTAAAACGTAAATATACATTTTATAGAAACACAATGGAAAATAATATTATTTAATTTTTATTTATTTAAGGAATGAAACATGCACTTTCTGAACCGACTTATTATATCAGCACAGTAGAATTTCTATGAGCGAGAGTGAAAGGGTCTACCAATTTTGCTGGGAAAGGTATTTTCATATACCTTTCAGGGTTATTTTACAAGTCACAATTGACATGGGTGCAAAGGCTTTACTTTCACTCCGAAGGAAGTTGTGCTACGGATTCTTATCGTTCAAGAAAAATCCACCAACCCCGGCTAGGTTTGAACCTACACACGAACATTGAGTACTGAGGCGAGTACTTTACCCCAAGACCACCGAGATTGGTTGGAATTAATAATATCACATTTCACTCAAGAGCACAATGAATAGACAATGTTACAGAAACAAATTGAAAAGATCATGGAAGCTCTTAAATTTCACTAAAGAGAAAAACAGTTTCCCGTGCTATGTCAGCAGATGTATTTATTTTAATTTTTCTTTTTCCACCAGCTAGGTGTTCTATAATTTTTAGGTTTTTATTCATCTCCTATACTCAAATTATAATTTTCTTTCTCGTCAAGAATTAGTTTAAGAAAATTTCATCGTAGTTTTATTATTAGTTTTGTAAAGTTCTACAGACCACCCTTATTTCAGAAAGTGCACAATGTTTTTGTTTTATTATTACCGTGTCTTACTAGCTGTTCAGGCTTTACATAAGGTGCACATTAAATGTCTCAAATAAATAATAGTTAAGAGTCAAATTTATAAAGGAAGAGCCTCTGACAGCTAGAAAAGCTAATAAATCTACTTTCACGTATTCATACATTAAATAATGAGATCTGTAGTAATTTTTATAGATACTATCAATACCCTTAAAATAACAATATTAATAACTTTTTTTAAAACATCTGGTTTTTATAAGGAGAGATAATATGTATTATAATCATAAGAAAGATTAAAGTGAATCTTTGTTATTCAGCTTAAATATGTATTGCAATTAATTCTTCCACGTTAGATAGTTAAATTATGAACAGAAAAGTTAAAACCTCTGTATTGAAGTGATTTAATGTTTACCAAATGATAGTGATAGGTGACTATAATGACTAACACATTTATGTAGAAAATTGGTTTCGATATAATGTATAAATAAATATTTGAAAAAATTATTTTTTTAAATTATAATTAAAAGTAGAACAAATAAAAAAGTTTTAAACATTAAAAATTGATGAACACAATTAAATGATTTTTTTAAAGTATAAATTTAGTAGACCATAGATACAATTCATTAATATAATATTTTTTTAAATATTTGAAAAGTTTATAAGACTGTGATTTTAATACAACTAATTGAAGATTTTGTAATCATCTAAACGGATGGAATATCCTAATATATAAAAATAAGCTATGACACTATTGAGTGATGCGAAATATATAATATTGTTTGGAAATTGGAAAGTAACTAAATATTATAAAAATAGCTTTCTGTGTCTCTCTTATCTGTTATATATTATTTTATAATTTCTCCTATGAATGTAGCAGTTATATCTGCGACAGTTCCATTGACTAGTTTCAATGAATTTACGCTATCTTCAGGTCTTACCTATACAAGTAGGTGTTAATCATCACCCAAATCTGTTATAAAATATGATTTTAAAAAGTTAATGTATATAATTATTATGAACATTAACTTCTTTAAATATTATTTTGGTACTTCGATATTTTAACGCTTGTATGGTCATAGTGGCCATTTTACTTAGCAAAGACTGTATTTGTTGATACGTAATAGATTCTAATTTATATACTATAAACATTGTATTTTTATTTTAATCTAGAATTAATATCATCAAAAATTACAGGAGATAAGATTTAACTCTGTGATTTTGTCTCTATTATTTTGCTATATTTTCATGGCTATAAACCATTTTTGAAGGTACGGCCTACCCTGAGGGTTTTAAACTACACAGAGAAAGAAGCACCATTATAGTGACGATGCGCACCGAAAAGACGCGTTCTAGTAGCTTAGTGGTAAGAGTGGTTGATCACAAACTAATAGGACCAAGACTCAATTCTGGTTGGGAATGACAAACACCATTATTATTTGTATGTGAGCTCGTCTTGCTAGCCAGTTACTAGCAAACATCTAGGTGCTACGCAGGGAGATAACCTCTGACAATAGTAAAGATGATGCCCTCCAGCGGTTCTCAAATTTTTTTTAGATTGTACCCGTTGGCCATGACTAAAATTTTAATGTACCCCCCCAAGATAAAAAAAAAATTCCAAATGACAGGCTTTAAAAAATATGACCACTTGGTAAATTATTGATCTATATAATCTAACGGGAAAAATATTCGTAATCAAAATATTTCAAATGTGACAAAGCTATTTAGAGAGAATTCTACTGTTATAGCCTTAACATTATCTCTTATTGAGAATCGTTATGATCAGTTTAAAAAAAACATAATTTTACTGTAAAAAGTCGTATACATTTTCTTCACAAATTCGTTCAAAAATAAAGAAAAAAAGTTAACATAAATACAATATTTTTAAATCAAAATTTTTAAGTGTAATTCTGGAGCTGATATATTATGAATCCCTAAGTTTTTCAATGAGAGGGGTCTGTGTGATGTCTGGTTGTCCAGTTGAAACTTTCAAGCGGAGGTCCGGCTCCAAATCTACTCTATTGCGGTACTTATTTTTTAGGTACACCATGGATGAAAAACCACTCCAACAGAGATATATTGTTGAGAAAGACGTAATAAACTGTTAATGTAGAAGGTGCAAGGTAGAGGGATGAAAATTCTCATAAATCAGTCTCCAGCCGAGAACAAATACGGGGAAAAGAGGGGTGGAAATAACCAGATAACGGTAATTGCCAACAATTTGGATTTTCCATAAGTCCCTTGTAATTTTGTCAATTTTCCCTTGAGAGCTACTCGCGCACCTCAGTTTGAGAACCGCTGCCCTACTCTAAGCCTGAAGTTCTTTCAGAGGTTGTAACTTAGTGTAGGATTGATTGGAAAGTATTAGGCCTAAGCCTATAAAAAGCCATAACGGTGCCGATACATCAGTCGTATTTATGTTGACACTTGTACAAGTTGCATATTTTATTCTTTCTACGCTTTCAACTAAAGGAGCTGTATATTTTCTTCTGACTCATTTTTAAGATGTAAACATTTTATGTTGACATCTGAATGAATTGTACATTTAATGCTACCTAATGTAGAAGTACAGTATAATTGTTATGTTTAAAAATGTATAAGCTTTCCCTTTTAGGTTGATAACTGTAGACTATGTGCAGTACATTTTATGCTGACATATATAACTCATATATGTTACGTAGACAACTGTATGAACTGTCAATTTTATGCTGCCTACTCAACTGTAGAAGTATACATTTTATGTTGGCACCTGTAGAATTTTTCATTTTACGTCAACAGCTATCGAGGCTGTACGTTTAATGTTGACAATGTAAAATCTATACATTTTATGCTAACAATTGTAAAATATTTATATTTTATTCACACAACCGTGTAAGTTGTACATTTTATCTTAACTTTATAAATTATACATTTTGTTCTGCTAACCGAACAAACCAACATATTAGGCAATTTTCTGTAAATATTTACATCAATTTGCTACACTATAAACTGTACCATTTATACATTTTATGCTTACTTATTTCAATGTATAAACCATAAATTTTATATTGTCACTCTACAGGTTTTGTATTTTAAGTAATTTGAATCAAGTTTTTGATCAAAATGAGAGATTACTATTTGTAGCTACAAGCCTTTGCTAGCGAGGGGAAAAACAATTGGTAGAAGGGCCCAAAGGGGAGGATGGTAATAAACAGGGCCCAGATTTGGTTGACATGTCATATGTTCCCTATCCCATTTTTTTGTAGAGATGTGTTAGGTCATTTTTTTTACAATTATGGAATTATAGGTTGTATTATCTTTTGAGGCATTTCCAGGCATTTTTGATTAATTTTAAGGCATTCATATTGAATAAGTAGGTACATTTCTTAATATTATTGATATTTTATAACTGCATAATTTTTTCAACGAACATATGTCAGTGTGAGAAGATAATGTAGATAATGTACTTTGTATCCTCTTTGTATGATTGTAAAATACACATTCCTGATGATACATTGCAACTATGCTGGAGAGGGTTGCGTTGGAGGGGGGGTGGCTATTACTTCTGAAGCAGATATGTGTAAATCAATTTTGTATCTAGCAAAATGTAAGAATTTAGTTTTTAAAGACTTTTCTGTACATTTGTCACCCCCTCCCCCTTTTCCCTGCGTGGGCCTAAACTGTCAGGATGGGTTGCAGCTAAGGACTAGGGCGATGACTTGAAATATGATTGTGTGGGCTCGTAATTGACGTTTGTCTTGGGTTTTTATGGTTTTATTGTACTACCATACTCTATTACAAAATGTTATGTTTATAAGAAATATTAAAATATTTGAAAGAACTTAATGGAACTACTTAGGAGCTTGTGACAGAACGATGTATAATAGCAAGGAATGCTTAACCAATGGCCTGACTGACCTCTAGGTGGCCCCACACGGGTATGAACCCTGGTACCTTGGGTATGACGGCAGCCCCTCAGCACTCGTACTCGGTGATCCGGCGTCCTAGCCCACGTAGCTCCCAAAACGGGCAGAGTGACGCCGCTAGAATCGATGGTGAATTGTCAGAACAGTTAGCTCAAAAACATTACTATGTATCCTCCATTCTAGCCTGATTTACTGTGAGGAATGCTGACACTCTGTTTAAGTTATCAGCACATATGGTCTATTGTTTACCAACTAATCAAAACACCTTGCAATACTCGTTTTGTCACTTACAATCCACAACATAATAAATGTTAAAACAAAAAACACCTCAATTTATGCCGTGTCGATTACACGTTTGTATCTTTTAGTTTACTATAGTGTGTAAAGTGCATGTTTAATTTATTCGTGTGCATTTATTGCGAGTTTTTGTTCATATTTCTAGTTCTTTTTTGAAATTTGAAGTCATTTTTTAGAATGCCTAGGTAATTTTTTATTTATTTTTGATAATGTCTAGGTTATCAAAATCTGGGCTCTAGTAATAAGTGCTTACCCAAAAGGGAAATCCAAAATTCAATTTTTTTAAACTAACAAATCGGTAACAATCTTATTCTAAGGTAAAGGGATTGGGAAGTTAACTTAAATAGAATACACCCACATTAGCGTAGAAAGCTAGTGGGAAGAAAATCACCGTGATAAATCACAAGGGGAAAGTCATCCCCGATAAACCCAGCCGAGATTCAATCCTCAACCTCTTTTTCATCAGATAGTCAGTGTATATTTAGATATTGACGCCTTAGACCTTGTGGCCATTAGTGCAGGTACGGGTGTACTAATGAAATAGAAGGTGACACTGTACTACATCAAATAACACACTTTATGTACGGTAATCAGTCAAGAAATCTGACGGATGCGTGTTCCGTTAGCTTCAAGCATCGCTGCCTTTTTTTAAAAAAAATTAACCCTCCCTATATAATAAGACTTTAGTGAGTAGACCGGACATTGTAGTGGTCATTTTTTTTTAATGTGTCTCTTTTACACTCCTCCTACCACTCTTTCTCAACTTTTTTTTTTCTTAAAAAGTACTCCGCCTGTCATGACCTTGATTTCTCAACATTCCACGAAACCACTGAACCAAAAGTTGTATTATGTCATGCACTAGACAGGGTCCAAGATCCTCGACCTTATTTTGTAATTTGACCACGTTTTATACTAGATGCTCTACTAACATAACAATACTATTTTGGGTAAGTTTAATTTGAACATATGACTAAATAATATGGATACTCAATTTTGGGCCATGGGAGAGAAATATAGCAAGAGTGCCTTCCTTAGACATGAGAGTGAAGTGCATCAAGAAGGATTTCCTTGACCGTGGGAATGAAACACATCAGTTGTGCCTCTCTTGGCCATGTACGAGAAATATGGTAAGTGTGCCTTCCTTAATAAAGGGAGTGAAGGATAGCAAAAGTGACTTCCTTGGCCATGAGAATGAAATACAGCAAGGGTGACCTACTTGGTCATGATGGTGAAAGATAGAAAGTGTGCCTTCCTTGGTCATATGAGTGAAGGAAAACAAGTATGCCATCATATACCGTGTGAGTGAACTATATATATCAAGGGTGTTTTCCTTGGCCTGGGAGCTGTAACTAATGGTTATCTAGATATTCCTGTGTGAGGAGAGGATATGGCAACGTTGCCAGTGTGTGAGTATATAGAGTTAGGCTTTTTGGTCACATACATCAGTGGCAGGTGCACTTGATGGGAAGAACTGATTCTTACTCCCGAGGCGAACAAGAACAAGAGGAGGAGGAGGAGAGAGGAAGGGAAGCAAAAGCGACCAAACAAGAAATATCTTGGTTCGTTCTGAATAGCTTGAAGCCACCTGCTGTCGAGTGTTGCTCTGCTGTCTTTTACCTCCCGGAGGCTAACCAAGGAGACCGCACCCTCCAGCTATGGCCTACCTAGCACTCCTCTTTTTTTTATATAAAAAAATCTATATCTATCCTTCTCTTCTTCACTAAAATAAAAAAAACTCTTCCCCCTTGGCCCGCCCCTGTAATTTTAAAATGCCTTGTCTTCCCAAGTTTTTAGATTTTTTTTAATGCTCTTCTTGTTGGGAACCACAGAATAGATACATGAACTCCTTTCTTTGTTGTTTTTTAACCAAACACAAACACACACACACCAAGTCTCAGACACGAAAATGTATTTATAATTCGGTGAGGAGCAACATTTTGAAAGACCCTTTTAAACATATTTAAGAGACGAAAGACTCTTGTGTATTCGCGGAGATTGCCGCTCTTAATTGTTTCATAGGGAGAAAATTAATGATCTTAAAACACGTTGCTCTCGCGCGCTGCTCTGTACTTTTCGGCCGGGAGATCTGCTCCAGAGTTAAGTAAAGTTACCCATGGAACAATGTTTTTAGGGGGGGCAGAAGAAGTATGGTAAAGACCCCGAGTAGCAATTAGTAATGAGGCAGATTGTTTTGTAGCAACTTTACCCGAGTGTACGTGTGCGCGCGCAGCTCGCACTTTTTATGTGTGTGTGTGTGCGTGCGTGCGTGTGTGTGTGTGTGTGCGTGCGTGCGTGTGTGTGTGTGTACGTGCGCGCACTAGCGAGAGCCGCCGCAGAATCGTTCTATGACCGCAATTCGAGAAAGTTCACTTTGTCCTCCGACCCGATGCTTCCAGTGAATAATGATGACATGGCGGAACATGTTGCCGCGGAGAGGAAATTACAGTTGCTTTGTGCATTATTCAAAAGTTTTAGTTACCTCATTCCAGAAATTCGACATAACCTCGAAACTGGAACTGAATGTTTAGCTCCACTCTCAACCTATAAAATGATCAAGTAGTCATGTGACTGAAAAAAAAAATTTGTAATTTGTAAAGTAGGTTTTCCTTCTTTTTTTTTTTTACCAACATCAGCTTCTTTTTAAATTTGCTACATCCTGCAAACAAATTAGGAGTCATTCAAATTTATGAGCAGCGAAATATAATTATATTCTAGATAAAATCTCTAGAGTTTTTAAGTTCTTTTTGAAGTTAGTAGAGTACTTTTCCTTTCAATAAAAATTGTACTTAACTTCCTTTTTTTTACAAACATTAGGCTATAGCGTACAGAAATATTAACATTTTTGTACATAAAGTTCTCTTATAGAAGATCGCTCAGGTATTTTCTCAAATTAAACGAAATTCGAGGTCATTTGGAAAAAAAACAACTACTTACTTTTTTTTTAAATATGCACGGTATATTTTCAGAAAGAATAATAATAATAATAATACTTAGCACCGCGTCTTACTACCCGTTCGGATTATACGCTTAAGTATTAATTACACTAATGGGTTAGGAATTGGGAAGGTTGAATTTAGAGGAAGTGAACCCGCATTTGCGTGGAGGGAGAGTGGAAAACCATTTAGGAAAAACCACCCTCAGTTCACCCGACCGAGGTTCGAACCTCGATCTCCCCGTCCTCGGCGGTCGAGCTCAATACGACTGGCGCGTTAGCCAACTACGCCACCGAGGCGGGTCTTCAGAAAGAAATGGAAGTGATAAACATAGGGTTTTTTTTTTTTTTACATTCACTGCCGGAAAATAGCATTCCTATTGGTATTGCCTCTATTTCAATTAATAGCGCTAGTTCCACAAATGTGAAAGATCAATCATTGAGTCAATCGGATCTGCGCTTGAACTTAGTAAGAATATTAAGGTTGGATGGGTGGAAGTGCCAGTCAAAGCATCTTAAATACTGCTTCAGTAGATAAATTTATTTTAATTTTCTACACATTGTACTCTCAACAGTTCTTATATATTTACCAAGGGCTTAGTGAAATTTGATCAGAATCATTTTAAATTAAAAGTCCTGGTCAAACTACTCAATGCCCATGACAAATATTCAAAAGAACTGTTGAGATTGATTTGTGTATAAATTTAAACTGAAAGTATCTATTAATTTAAATTAATTGAAAAATGAAGCCTGGACACGGAAATCGAACCCGGGACCTATGACTTATCGTGACGATGCTCTAAGCCAAAGGTTTCTGGTTCGATTCTCATGCCCAGGTGTCATTTTTCAACTAATTTAAATTAATTGAAATGTGGCCTCCTCCATATGGACATTCCAATCATTACAATGATCTGATCTATTAAACCAATATTTGATTTATTTGGAGGGAGGAGGGGGGGGTGAAATTTTGGCATAAAAACTGAGAAAAAAAGGACCTTAACTCGCGTTCCCTTCTATCCCACTCAGCCCACCTCACGGCCAATTAACCGGTAAATTAAATTCAAAATTGAGTTTGACCCAGAAAACATATCAAAGTGCTATTCTATGTACAGTACATACTCTACACTTGACAACAGCGATATTGTAATCAATTTAGTAGTTTTTCGTTTTAAAAACATGTTTATAAATTGTGTTGTATTTTTTTAAACATGGTGTAATGGTTTCACTGAGCTCAATTCTATTGTTTTAAAAAAAATATATTACTGAAAACCACGCCATGTTCCGACGCCTGGCTAGAGCTGTATTACCTATCAAAGTAACCGGCCCCATGGTGTAATGGTCAGTGCACCTGGCTACGCGTCTAAGGGTCCTGGATTCGATTCCCGGCTTGTACCTTGTGTATTTTTCCCGAAAGAAGAATTACTCCAAAGGTAAATAGGGTTTGGTTAGTTAGACTTAAATTAGGTTTAAGTGTTTCCACTGGTTTTACACCCTAATACTCACTATCAACATCATATTATCTCATCTCATCACCCGCCTCGGTGGTGTAATTAGATAACGCGATAGTTTCATGTTGAGCTAGACTGCTGAGGACGGGGAGATCGAGGTTCGAATCCCGGTAAGGCGAATTGGGGTGGTTTTCCTAAATGGTTTTCCACTATCCCTCCTCACAAATGCGGGTTCACTTTCTATAAATTCAATCTTCCCAATTCCTAACCCATTATCGTAATTAGTACTTAAGCGTAGAACCCGAACGTGTAGTAAGATGTGGTGCTAGATTATTATAATTATTATCTCATCTCATCGGGACATGGAAAGAACCTCCACGGAAAGGATGTTCTGTACTTGTACAATTAGTACAGTTGGGCATACCCTGGGCAACGGTACATTAGTACTGATTAACCTCTCCACTACTGGGCTATGAATGATGTAGCCCAGACGCGCAATATTTATATCCTATAGTTATACCAACCTAAGTAAAGGTGTTAACCATGGGCTGAAACGAGCCTCATTGTCACATTTAATTTGATTTAAAAATGTATTTAAACTAATTTTAAAAACGTGTCATGAACCTCGATGACCGACTTCGTGATTTAGTGGTCAGAGTTCATGACCAGAGCTCCAGAGGTCTCAGGTTCAATCCCTGGCTCTTCCAGATTTTCTGTTGAGCATTGGGTTTTGAACTCAGTCTCGTAAGGGTAAATGAGGAGCTACTTAACTGAAAAAGTAGCGGATCCGGTCTATAAAACAGATATACTCGTTTTGTTGACTACATTACTCCCTCTATCCATATAATCTGGCACTATTTCGCCAACAGACGGCGGCCGCTCGGTCGGTTGGTATGACTCGATTACGAGCAGAGGCCATAGAGTTTTTTTTATTATGCATATAAGTATGGTCATACTCTCCAAGTCTTTTCTGTAAGTAAACAAAAAAAATAGTATATATTTTTCACAACGTTTCACTACCTGCTCAGGCTATACTGATTGTGATGATGCGATAGGGATTATTAAAGTAGAATTTTAGAGAAAATACACCTGAATTTACTTTAGGAAAATATAAGAAGCTATTTTTAAAAATTACCCGTTTGGGATTCTAACCATGAACCTCCCCGTTACTGGCAAAACGGACTAAAGGAAAATGTTATTTAGACGGATTATCCACCAATGCGGGATTAATAAAATATTATTAAGCTAAAATATTTTCATATTAAACGCGTTTCTCAGTATTTTCTTTAAATTAAACTATTTTATTTCCTCTTCATGGTATTTTGCTAATAGATAAAACTATTCCAAATATTTTTTGTGCCATCATATTTTCTCATTTAATTATACAAAGCAAATGATTTCAAGATACATTCAAAAAAGGCTCGTTAGCGGTGCCCGTTAATGCAATTAAACTTTGTTTTAGTACGGTAAGCTGCTATCTATCACAACACTTATTTAAAAGTATTACGAATCAATGGCAACGTCTTAATTTACTTCGGGAATATCTCGTCCTAATTTTCAATATCGTTTCAAATCTTCGAATGAATAAAAATTTCAGAAACACTCGTTCTGAAAAAACTCGGCACAAGAAATATTATTATGGTGGCCAAAATATATTTTATTCTTATGCTCCACATTTTATTTCCCGTTTGGGTATCCGCAGATTTACACTTATTGGGTAGGGATGAAGAAGTTTGAATTTCGAAGGAAGTATACCGGTATTTGCGAGGGTGGAGAAAGCATATATAAAGAATAATAATAATAATAATAATAATATTTAGCACCGCGTCTTACTACCCGTTCGGGTTATACGCTTAAGTACTAATTACGCTAATGGATTAGGAATTGGGAGGGTTGAATTTAGAGGAAGTGAACCCGAATTTGCGTGGAGGGAGAGTGGAAAACCATTTAGGAAAAACCACCCCAGTTCACCCGACCGAGATTCGAACCTCGATCTCCCCGTCCTCGGCGGTCGTGCTCAACACGACTAGCGCGTTAGCCAACTACGCCACCGAGGTGGGTCATATATAAAGAAAAACTACCCCTGTACAACCAATCGGGACTCGAACACAGGCATTCTCATGAACGGAAGGCCAAACAAAATTATACTGACGCCTTTATCTCTATGTATCCACAGGTGCGGATATCAAAATTTTAACATGTTTAGAAGATAAAGAAATTTTAAAAATGTTTATTCCTTATTTATTTTTAGTACCCCATTCGGGCTATACGCATATGTACTAATTACGCTAATGGTTGAGGGATGAGGAAGGTTTAATTTAGAGGAAGTGTACACGAATTTAGGTGGAGAGAGAGAGAGAGAGAGTTGAAAACCATTTAGGAAAACCACTCTCAATAATCCCAACCGGAATCGAACCTCGATCTCCCCGTCATACGCAGTCTAATCTAATGCAAGAGTAGCACCTTAGACCATGCGGCCACCAAACCGGGTTTAAATAATGTTTAAACAATATATTGTTTCCATAACCAAACTGATACAACCAGACCATGGCTCTAGAATATAGATGGCGGATCTATTTACATAGCATAAGTAGCATGAAATCAAGGATTACACGCAATACTCCCTTTCTCACGAACGAATGTAAACTTAATTTTATTCCCAACCTGTTAAAAAAAATATATTTCCAGGTGCTCAAATAGATAGACCGCTGCGATGTGGGGAAGCAAAAAGCTATCGTGAGATTTTTATTACTATTACTTTTTCGAGACTGGGATTGATGTTTAGTCGCTTCCAGACATGAGTTTTAAAACAGAAAAAACTTGCTACTCATTTCACATTTAAATCATGTACAGTTGGGTCCAGTCTACTTTCTTTTATATATATAAAAAAGGGTTTTTATTCTTTATTGTTTCTCGTCCAATTAGCTGCTTGTTAAAATACTTGAAATAATTAAAATGTCTGCTTATTACATAAATAAGACACAATTTGTTTTCCACCTTACCTATAATTTGACAATTTCCAGAAAGTAATTTACAAAAGACTGCTGCGAAGTCGTATAAACGTAAACTTGACATTTTCTTGTTTATTTGTTTTTTATTTTGTTCCTTGTCTTGTCTAGTATCACTTTGAAGGTCGTAGCTCCTGCATCTTTATAGTGCAAATAAAAATCTGAATTGTAATGGCTAAACGACTCGATAGGAATGGAGACGAAAACCTTTTAAACGAGTGTTTTCACATAAATCGGTCCTTGGCCTCTTGGTCCAGCAGTCAGTATTCCTAGATACTAATCTAAAAGCCCTGGGTTTGATTCCTGGCGGTTCCATAGGTATTTTTCCCGAAGAGGAATTGTTTCTATGGCTTAGTTTTCATTGTCTGTTTATTAGCGCCACATAATCATAATCATTATGATCACATCTCATTGGAAGAAGTAGCCGCACCTATATGTTGTCCCAACCAAAGAATATGGTTATAGATGATACCCAACAAACCTAAATGGTATAGGCTTTTAAAAAAAACCGTACCGGTGTTTAAGTAGTCTAAGGGACATATGTATGTATAGTCAGGATTTGGACGTCAGTCAATCCCCCATTCAAACTTAACTGCTTGTTATTCGTATAATGGAAGCGTGGTTGACCACGACACTTGACTTATAAATAGTAAATATACGGCCCTAAAAGTTTTTGCGCACTGGATCGGCTTAGGTCAGATACGTTAATCTCAGATCAACTCAGACCTGGCAGAAAATGTTTAGAAGCTAGTTATCAACTGGGGTACCACGCACTGGGTCTCTTCGGCTCAGGTTAACTCATCTCAGATCAGCTCAAGTCAGGTCCCATTATCTCAGATGTTTTATACGTATAAATTAGAGCTTTAAATATCTATTTTGAAGCATTGCGTTATTTTCAAAAAAAATTGTGAATTAGATATAAAGCTACATTTAATTAAATCGATTTCCCTCAAACTTTTTCCAAAACTACAAATTTTTGTTTCACTTTTGTTTTAAAGGTAAGAAATTCATTTTTGAATCTGTTGATGTAAGACTATTCTCCTGCGCATGCGTCTGTACTTAAAACATCGCTGAAAGCTATGACCTGCGTTACTACCAAATCAAGCGCATGTTTCCGTTACTTGTTTTTCTAATAGTTGCCATAATATCTGGTCATACACACAGTGATAGTAATAGTTGTACTGAATTAAGTACAGGAGTATCGCCTCTGTTTACGGGGCATTAAAAAATAAAAACAGGAAGCAATGTCGATGAACAGTAGAGGATTGAATTGGTTGAGAAAGTGCTCCGTCCTTCGCGATCAACAAAACAAAGTTTATTTTTAAAATTTGTTTAAAAATTACGCATGACAAGAGATTGATTGTAGAGCAAATTAAGTGTAATATCAGGCACAGAACATTATCTTAACGGTGTTAAGTGTGTTTTGGCCCAATCCTGGAAAAAAAAACTAGCGCGATACAAGGGTTGAGCTGGACCTGAGATAGCGATTAATTGTGATATTAGATACATGATTACACTCAAACAAGAAATCATATATGAAAGTGCAGGTTTTTTAAATCCGAACTTGACAAAGTTGTGAAATTAGGACCAATGAAATAGTTTTTTTTAAATAGTTATTTTTCAATGTTGCTGGGTTTTTTTAAATGTGGTAAAAAGGTCTCACTTTTCTCCTCTCCATTCCATTGTTTTCTAATGAAAGATCCGGCGTTGGGATCTCAATAGACTTAATTGCTGGTGATGGGGAATCCGAAGTTCAAATATAGGCCAGATTGACTGGGGATGGTTTTCCACTTTTGATGTAGTGCGGGTGCACTTACTCTAAACTGACCTCCTAACCCTAAATCTTATATTAAATCTCTGATAATCTCTGTTTTTAACTTACAAATTTAAAAATATAAAAACATAAGTGTGTTTAAGTTTATATTTTTACAGATAACTTACATCGGTGGGCACGCAGTCTATGGCATCCATATGGTCTTGTCAGTTTTGTCAATAATGGGGAGGTCAGGGTTCAAATCCCAGCAGGGAATATTGAAGGTAGTTTTTAATAAATGGTTTCCCACTCTCCTTGCATGCAAATGCCTGTAAATTTCCTCTAAACTATTTCTTCCTCATCCTTACCCCATTAGAGTGGTTAAAATGCGTATAACCCGTACGGATGGTTAAACAAGGTTTAAAAATTAGATAAAAGTCTACTCAATGTTAAATGACCTGATTCGGTGGCCGCATTGTCTAAGGCATCATTCTGGCAAAAGGTTATACTGGCGAGGACAGGCAAATAAGAGTTCGAATTCCGGTCTGGTGTAGGCAACTGAGGGTGATTTTTCCAAAATGGTTCTTCACTCTCCCTCCACATAGATGTTGGTACATTTACTCTAAATTCGACCTTTCTCATACCTAACTCATTAGTGTAATTAGTACATATGCATATAACCTGAACAGGTGGTAAGACGCAGTGCTATTTTTTTTTAAATGAGGCCACATTTATTGTGAATAGTTCTTAATCATTTTCGTAACTCAATTGTTTTCGCTTCGCAAGAAATTCAATGTTGACCCCGACGGAATATATGAACCCAGTCGCCTGGAGGTAGTCAAAGTCAACACACAGCTCAACACTCCCGACCAAAGGTGAGTTCATTAATTAAATGGATGACAAAACTACCCCATGGGTGGTCGCGTGTTCTAAAGGGTAATTATCTCAATAGAATGAATTGCCGGTGACACGGAGCTGGGGGATTGAATCTCTTTTGGGTGTACTGAGGATTCTTTTTCCCTCAAGTCCTCAAGTGTATCCTATTATCTCTATTTAAATATGAATATACATTTTCTCTGAATTATACTTTCCTCATTCCTACCACACAATTGTAAATATGTGGACTACCCATATGGTTAGTAATACATGAAACACGTAAAAAAAAAGTTGTAATCTTATCTTTCTCGGTCCAGTGATTGTTGTTGGAGAGAGAGAGAGAGAGAGAGAGAGAGAGAGAGAGAGAGAAAATGTTGAATATGACGAGAGAATGAAACAGACTGGAGACACTGAAGTAAACTTTTTTGGACAAACAATACAGATTTTTTTTATACATTGGAAGACCTCTTAAGCACGAGGACAACTATTTACTTTTTTCTTTAAAAAAAAAATATAACAAATTGGGACCGGTTCTGTTGGGCCCTTGCAGCCGTTTCGCTCCGACAACTTCTGTACATAGAAAAACTTAACAATCAATGTATTTATTTTTAATTTAAAAAATATGAAGATTTAATTACATGGATCAATCGTCTATAAATTCACTATACATAAAAAGTATAAATTGAAATGTATGAAATCAAAACATTTGTTATCGAAACCATACATAGTTAGTAAAGAAAAAAATATTCAGTATATTGCGAAAAGTGTTTTCAATATTTAGACCAAGATCTCTTTATATTAAAAACGTTATTAAATACCGAATTAATTCTTTTTAAATAACCAAGAAAGGTAACTTAGAATCAAAGTGTGTAAAGATTTACAAACTCCTATAAATGACACATTACCAAAAAAATGTTATTTTATAAATCATAACGTTTTTATAGTCTGTTTGAAAATGACATAAATTTGGTCATCGTTGATTTTAAGCTTTGATTATTTATAAAACACCCAATCAACAAGCATTTAATCTGATTATTTCTTTACAATTGTATTTATTTCTATTCATGCTGACAAAAACAGATCAAACTGTTTTAATTATAGCACATATAGTACAGCGTACAGGGCGTGAATAAAGGGGTTTGATCCCATTAATTGCAGAAGTTTTGAAACTTTGGGAATTTGTAGATTTTAATGCACTGAATGTTCCAATAAAAATGTTTGAATTTTATAAACTATAATTTAGTTGTTATTATGTATTGAATGTATCTAGGGTGGATTTAATAAAATTATAATTATTATTTTATTATTTATATCACGTCTTACTACCTGTTATAAAACTATTCATCTACTTCACAATAATGCGGTAGAGGTAGAAAAGGTTAAGTTTTAAGGTAATTGACATGAATTTGCATCAAAGGAGAGCAGCAAAATTTTTATGAAAACCTTCCTGAGAACGTCCGTAGTGGTAATCGAACCCCGAACTTGCCATCACCTACAAACCAAACTAGATAAGACTGACATATTTCTCATGTTCCCAGATATATGCGGGTTTTTTATTTTAAAAACTGACGACCTCAGTGTTCTTGGGGTAAAGTACTCGCGTCAGGACCCGATGTTTATGGGTTAAAAACCAGTCGGGGTTGACGAATTTTTCTTGTGGGATAAAAATCCGTAGCACAACTTCCTTCGGAGGGAAATTAAAACCGTTGGGCCCATGTCAATTGTGGCATGTGAAAGAACCCAGCCGGTTCAGAAAGTTCAAGTTAAATGCCTCAAATAAACAAATAGATAAATATACTAGCAATTGCTTTTGAAACGATATGTTTTCCAAGTTTACTTTAAAAAGTGTATTTTAGTCATTTATGTTCCACGAAATTTATTATAGTTCATACACCAATAATCTTAGCAGGCCTACGGTAACACAGGAAATCAAATTAAGGTCTTCTGATAAAATTTTACTCCTAGAAAAACATGGATAAATTAAAGAAGTCTACTATATTATTTTTTGTATTAATGTATGCTAAAATAGGACGTCTGAGTATTAAAAAATCAGCCTGATTGGTTTAAGTAGGCTAATTCTTTTACCTCCCAAAAATTATTATTACGGAATTAAATACTAATTTTCATTTTGGAAATTAATTTTTCTATATAACTTTACCTCTAAGCAAAAAATTAATAACATATTTGAGGAGGCACACAATATTTTCTCTATTATAAGTTGATTTCTGAAGAGAATAATTTTGTACAAAATTACATCATACATATAAGAATATTAATAAAACGTCAACGTTATTGCTAACCTATCGCAGTTGAGAAACCCACGATAGGGTTGCCTTGGTTATTATATTTCAATTTTACTCACAGAGCTTTCTTGTAATATCAGTGAAAAAAAGAATTTATGTTAGTAATAAAAAAATCTCTCATATAACGTTCCAACTTGGATTCTCAGGAAGATGGAAATTAAATACTTGAAGAGTTTTTAAATGTGGTGCTGGAGAAAATTTGAGAATAACAGGTGGACATACGGGGTGACAAATGAAGAAGTCCTAAGAAGAGTGGGTGAGAAGAGAACCATTTTGGATGTGATTCTTCGATACAAAGCAAACTGGATCGGACACATCCTTAGGAGGAAATTATCTTCTGCACAACGTTATAGAAATCAAGATTGAGGTAAAGAGGAGCTTAGTAAGAAGGAGGGTTCAAATATTGGATGACCTGAAGTAAAGAATAAAATTTGTGGGTGCTGAAGGAGGAGGCAAAGGACTGGTGCGTATTGGCGGTCTAAGTTCACTGACAAAAGGAATGGACCTGTTGTAAGACAGAACATATAATAATAATAGTTATATAATGTCACAGATAGAAATTTATAAATAAAATAATACCCACCTCAGTGGTATAGTTAGCTAACGCGCTAATTTCGTGTTGAGCTAGACTGACTTTGAATGTTCTCTGACTTATAAGATGTCAGATTAGTGGCGTAGTGGAGTTCTTTAGTGTCACATTGTTATTCAAGCAATGTTTAACTCTTTTTAAGGGATTATAAACTATAGTTTCTTTGCGGCCAACATTGATAACATTTTAATATATATATTTTTTATTTATAGGTAGTGTATTGATAATATTTATTAAAAGTGACAGCTACAGATAACATAACTTGGTGTATAAATATATTAAAATTGTTTTAGTAACCTTAGTAACTATAAGATACGGTTTTTTTTTTGTTTTTCTAAGCGCCGCATTTTACTGCCCGTTTGGGTTATACACCTATATACTAATTACACTAATATGTCAGAGATTAGGAAGGTTTAATTTAGAGGAAGTGTACACGCATTTGTGTGGAGGGAGAGTGCAAAACCATTTAGAAAAAAACCACTTTCAGTGCACCAGACCGGGATCGAACCTCAATCTTCGGCAGTCTAGTCTAACGCGAGAGTAGCGCGTTAGACCATGTGGCCACCAAAGCGGGTCAAACACTCCTCTTACTACCAAAATCTAGGAATAATTTATAATACTTTTAATTTGTTTTGTTGGGTTGTTGATGTAAAAATAAATTGTATATGATTTTTCAAGTATTTTTTAGGTTTATCGAATAAATCATCACTACTTCAATAAATATGCTAGTAATTTTGTATAGCAATAAAAATATTAGAAAATATCCCCATAATTGTTTATTTTAGAACTTCAGTTTGTTAATACAGATAGAACAAAAGTTTTCCCGGCAGTAAATTAATTATTTTTATAATATTTCAAAATCTGCAATGCAACTCAATATGAATAACTTAGCTGATAGCAGTTTTAATTTGCTATATTACTAAATTTAGAGCACTTTGGTCATACACGTGCTCTAATACAAATATGAAAGTTTGGTCTGTTAATTAAAACTATGCGAGACGTAAATAACTTTAGTTAATATTTGATGATTTAGAATCCCCTTGATGCTAGTAGCTACAAAGCATAAATAATAAAATATGAAACACAATGTTAACTCAAGTTCCAAGAGAACTTATTACAATTTTGAAATTGGAGGAAGGATTGTTACAGTGTATTAAGGACATATTATTAATAGCACAAATCTTAAAAGGTCAACTCATAAATTAGATCAGCCGTCCCTTTATAAAAAAAGGGGGAGAGGGGGTATTCTAAAATTGTAAGGCCTTCACCTCGCCTGAAATTCAGTCGGCTGTGTAATTCGTTTTAAAATAGAAACCCATTAACAACTTATTGAACCACCTATCGGAATTGCCATTAAGGGTAACAACTTAATTGTACTTTTAATTTTTCCTTCCTCTTATCAAAAAGAGAAAAGGTATCTCTCTAACAATTAAAAAAAGCTTCTTTTTTTTTACCTTTTTTTGGGAGTCTCATTTATAAAATGATTTACTTCCAGAATATGTTCACTGATAGAAATCACCTTATGTACCCTTTTTTTTTCTTTTTTTTTAGGGAATGAGTAAGAGATTTCACGGTTTTGTGGCTGAAATGTGTTTGAGGTCAGTCTAAAATAATGGACGTACTGGTCTTTCCTTTTATTCTTTAAGCAATAAAGAAACATTTACGGTACTGATAAATCTTTAAGAAAGCCCGAAAATACTTCGTTCAAAGAAAAATAGTCACAGCTTTCGCATGTCGTCTGACCTTGTAATTTAGTTCCTTACAAAATATTAACGAAATAAACTCTGTTCTTTTTCTCAACACAAAGACATAACGTTCTGTTGACGAACACAAATTATAGTGTTTTGTGTTTGTACGGAACACTTCCTCACAAACTTGGTTCCGCCAGGTTCGCTCTCTCCCATTGGGGAGGAAAAAGATGTATGTGGTGCTATCTATTGACGACGCTGTAAAGTATTTGGTGTCTCCCATTAATAACGTTCTGTACGACTGTTCCTAATTATATGGTTGGGGTGTGATGTTTATCAGCTGTAATTATATAGAATAATGCATGTATTTCTTATGTACACTGAGAGAGGGTATGTATTACATGATAAATAAATATCTTTGAAAAGATAACGTTACAAAGCGAGATCGGATAAGTTTAATAACCGCGGGTAGAGATTTAGTAAACTGAGATTGTATTCTATTTAATTTTCACTAACGGTAGAGTGTTACTGATAGAGTTCAAGAAAAATTAATAAAAAATTAACAATTATTAGTTAGTCACCCGTATTGGTGGTCACGTGACTATGTCATCAAACTCATTTATTATGGATTGCCGGTGACGCGGAGGTTAAAATCGCAGCCGGGAATTATGGTATTTTATTTATAAATGGTTTTCCATTCTCCACTAAATCAAATAAATTTTCTCTAAATGTATACTTCCTCATCCTTACCCTATGAGTGATAAATTGAGGATATCCCGGACGGGTAGTATGACATGGTTTACATCGCTTGTTATTTTGTAGTGGTATTTAAAGTTAACTTTTTGAAACAACATATTATGTCATCTTATGATTTTAAACTAACTTAACTCTAGAACTGAGACATTGTCCAATATTCTGACGATACACTATTTCATTTATGTAAAAAGTCCACAGTTAGATTTCCGCCATGATGGAAAAAAATAATAACTTATAAGTGAAAGTTGGGGCTTTCCCTTTCATAGTGATGAGTTAATTTCTGGGATACTGGGTGTTTAGAATGTTTAAAATTGAGAAAGATTGTAAGACGTATTCTGATGTGATCATTTGGTTCAGAAATTTCACGTTTAATACCCCAAATATAATATATAAAATAGATCGCTGGGAAAGAAGAAATACCAAATTCATCATTGTTGAATTTATCCCCCGTAACGAGGATCGAAATCGGGTATTTTAACTCCGTGGACTAGTCACGCTATCATCTGAACTAAAATGTTTGTGGAAATCAATTCACAGTTCAATATTTTTGTATAGAGTTTGAAGAAATAATTATTATCTTTTGAGTTTTAACGTCCAACATCTTGAGAATTTGTCTCGGAAAACCATGCCGCCTTATTAGTGAAACCCACACCGGTGGTCACTTGGTCTAAGGTGTTAGACTATAAATATACTAAATTGCCGGTGACGGAAAGATTAAGATTCAAATCGGGTTTTTTCATATAGAAATATTTTTAAATATAATTTTTTTAATAAATTAGCCAAACTACTATATTATATTCTAATTGTCTGTATATTATAAATATTGTGTATATAATTAATAATAAATACAAGATGATTCATTCGGGACTGAACACAATTAAACTACTATAAAAATAAGCAACTTAATAGCATCAGATAAAGGTTGAAGAACAATTATAAAACCTACTTTATTAGGACCTTTACGAATTTTAATATAACCTAAAATTTTACGTTCTAATAAAGTTAAAAAAACCTACCAAAATACGGGTGTTTAGTCCCAAGTGAACTATCCTGTACGATATATAAAAAAGTGTACACTACTGTGTATTTAAATACATACATATTTATTTAATATCTATATATATTTGTACAGTATAAATGTGTGTGTGTTAGTGAACGTGTCTTTCAGCAATGTTGGTTAATTAAATACAGTAACTCAATCAAGTAAAACCTACAGTGAAGCAAACAACCACAAAATTAAAGTAATTAATTAAAGTATTTCACTCACTAAAACCAAATTCAAACTCAATTCGACGGCTGGTTGTCACAAAGTGATGGTTCAGCCCATTTCACGTGAGAATATAGTTGTATTTTAAATTATATTTCGAATAAAAAATAATGTGGACCAACCAAAAAAAAAAAAAAGCATGACGCGTGTCCCCCACAAACACCCAACTCAAACACCCCTCTACCCCCCTCAAAAAAAACTACAATAAAATACAATCACGTTCGAAAAACGTCCTTGTGTCACAGTTGCAACTGCACACCATAAATCTATTATACGTTTACAATTTTTGTTTTATTGGTTTTGTCTTGTTTGTTTTTCGGGTGCAAATTCAAAGTTTTTACCGTCCCCGCTGTCCGATAACATTTATAGGACAATGGTTTTAACACGGGGTGGGGGAAGGGGGGGGGGTACTATTTGCTTGTAATGGTTGCACAGGTGCAGTTAAAAAGATCGCCCAGGGGACAAGCATACATCACGGGATAAAAACACACCCACAAACATTTCCTGCCCTAGCTGGTCGATCATCGGCTAATGGCTCCCAATGCGTTTCCCTCCATCAAGCTCAGCTCCCGGTTGATGCATCGTCTGGACAGATTATCTCTTTATTTAGTTCTCAACGTATCTCACTACCCATACAAGCTATACGCAAACGCATGTATATGCATATATATAATGCTAATGGAGTAGGAGTGAGTAAGTTAGAATTTAGAGGAAATGTACCCACATTTCTGTGAAAGGAGAGTGAGAAACCATTTAGTAAAAAAAAATTCTTCAAAACACCGAACACCGACCTCCCTTTCATCGCAGTTCGGTATATTGAGAGATTATATCGTCCTGTCGATTTTCAGGCAATTTAGTCGATCATGTGATAAAACTATGTTGTGATTAAAACTCGATCTTTCAGTCTTAAAAAAAACTCTCAATTATATCAAGTACTTTCAAATAATATTTTAATGTGAGAAAGATAACCTTGATCGCTAATAATTGGTAATGTTATTAGAAAATTAAATAGTCTAATATGAAAATGTAATTTTTTTTTTCTAATAAGGTGGAACATAAGTATTTGGGGAAGGTTGATTTTAAGGGAAAAAATAAGATGTGTAGAAAAAAATAAAAGTGATGGTTTAAGCTCTCATCTCGTGTTGGACTGGCCTACTTAAGATGGGGTTATCGGAGTTCGAATCCCGGTCGCGTCTACTGAGGGTGGTTTTTTCAAAGTGGTTTACCAATCTCCTTTCTACGAAAATGTGGGTAGATTACCTCTAAAATGCTTCCTATCTCATCCATACCATACCCCATTAGTGTAATTATCACATATGCGTAAAACCTGAATATGTAGCTAGACGCGGTGATAAAAAAAGTTGATAACATGTTCATCACTAAAAAAAAATGTTCTCACTTTATCAATATTTCGTATTGAAAATTTTGTCAAATAATTATCCTCAGGTATGTTTTTATACATTTGTTCATAGAAGCTATTCAACTGCAGGGGCGTCGCAACGGGGGGTGGGTTAGGGGGTCGCCCCTTCCTCTCCCACCACCATCCCCCACCACCAATTTTGGTTAAAAGCTTTAAAGTTGAGAATTTTGTGAGATTTGAGATCTGGAGTTGGGAAATTCTAGGCTTATTCTGTACCCCATTACTTTCTATTATGAAAGTCCTTAACCACAGACTTGTACAGACAAATTTAAAATTTCCCAAATGTTGATCCCTACACTAATAAAAATTCCAACTTCAAAAATCATCAAACATTGAAAGGAGATTCCTTGTTTAGTAAATTGTAGAACATCTAGTTAATCGAGTAGTCTAGTAGCGCCGTTGTCAGTAGGCAGAGACAATGGCCAGTGAGTGTATGCCGAATGCAGTATGGAAACGAATCATAAGGGAACATCATGAGCTGCCTAGTAGCAAACTTTCACTAGACAGCAATGCTTGAAGTGGCAGCATTGTCAGCCAATGTTTTATTTATGGGTTAGTCATTTTAGTTGTGACTTTTGTGGCTGCTGGACTGTCGCAGGTTTATGATTCAAATTATCATATATTGTACAGCCAATGTCTTAAATAATTTATTAAATTTTGAAGGGATATATATGGTGATTTTATTGTTTTCTAATCGAAAGCTATGACTGATAAAATGAGGACATTGAGGTTAGTGTTAATGGTTGACCTCTGAAATACACACTAATCTTTCTAGCAAGTATCCATACTAGTTTGAATTGAACTGATGTATCTTATTTCATTGTTTATTAAAATAGGATTTTATGAAAGCAAATTAAATAGGCTCAAAGCAACAATGAAGGTAGATGAGTAACTTAGGAATGTGTTACATTGTCACAACTCGTATAATTTTTCAAGACTACATTAAACAAATTTTTTTTCACCCCTTAACATTTTAAAATTTGGGAAACATTTTTAAAGTCGTTATTTAGTGTTAGATTTGAATGAAATTACGTATGACCATGTTGTTTGGAGTTCTGATTTCGGTTTTGCCATAAGTTATTTAATACAATTTCAGGGGGAGCTCCTACACCCTCACGCGTCAAATTACAATATGTTTTGTATAATTTATTGACGTATCGTATCAACATTTTAGGGCAACTCCCATGAGGTTATGAAGCAGGACATTGGTAGACAGGTATCAAAATACTGTAGAAATATCGATAAATTCAATTTTTATTGCTTTATTTTACAGTTGAAAATGTTTTTAAATAAACATGGCCAAATTGCTAATTTTTTTATAAAGTGGCTGTGAGTTCTACATCTCAGGGAGCTTACTAGTTAAATATTGCTTCCAAGTGTGTTATAATAAAGTAGTTGTTTCCAACCTGTGGGTCGCAGCGTATTTTGGGTGGGGTCACAATATGGAGGTTTTAGCTTTATATTAACTTTTCCAAGGATTTTAATGATTATGGGAAGATACGTAATTTTATTAGAAATGTAAGCTGTTAAAGTGATAAAAACTACCTGGTTACTGCTTAGGTTCCTTTTGGCTATGCCATTTTTATAGGTTCTTGCTGACTTGGTTTACCGTGGCAGCTTTGAAATTCTGCTAGCATAATATAAAATCATCCCCCAAACCCGGGCTTGTTGATTCTCTTATACTACATATTAGTCACATGTATAATCATTATTATAAGCAACTTATAATAATTAAAACAAGCATTAGTGGACATGCGGTTTAATGTTACGCTCTTTTGGTTTGGTTTGTTGGTGAATGTGAAGTAAGAATTTTAATTCTGGCCAGGGGTAGTTTATCTTAATATACCTCTAAGCAAATAAGGGTACATTTCCTCTAAATTTTACCTACTTCTCCTGGTGTAGTTAACTGTATATAATCCGGGCTGGCAGTAATACACAGCGAAAAAACTTAAAAGCTAGGATTTGAAGGCTTTTAAGTTATCAAAGGGTCGCGATGGCTGCAGAGAGAAAAGTTGTGGTCATAAATAACAAAATGTTGGAAACCGCTGTAATAAAGTCAGTTAAATGTTTTAATCTAAAATACACGATTTGAACGATATCTGCAAATCTAAATAAAGATATCTAAGCTCAATTGGATATTTAGCTCAGAAGCAGGTGAACTGAAATAAACAATAATTCATGTTATTTCCTTATGCACTGAAAAAGCCTTGTATCTTTAAAAATCCAGAGTAGATATGTAAATTTAATAATACAGCTGCCTAAAAGCTCGGTTCAAGGCTTGATTATCACCCCAATTTTTTTTTATAATCTGGAACCTCCTCCCCCTTTTACCCCCCCCCCCCCCTCAACTTTGCCCTTCTTGTACTCTCCTATGCTACTTGGGAATTTTTCTAATTTTGAAATGTTTAGAGTTGGGAAAAACACTGGTGTTCCCCCCCCCCAAATTATTATATTTAGTGCAACGCCCCTGTATTCAAGTTTAACGATTGAAACTGAATAAAATACCAAAAATAAATTAGTGTAGATATATTCCTTATTTTATTCACGAAAGCACAAATATTTAACAGAATAGTTCTTTTGATAAGGATTTAATTTCACATTTCCAAAGACTCTACTTCCTTCTTTTTCTCCCCTCCCCTTTCACTCTTAACCTACCCCTCAATGAGGGAGGTGGGGTAATCAACTTCATAATTTCAAGGTAGGCATTAGTTGACTTCATAACAGTTCAAACGTGGGTAATTACGTTCAATGTGCATGCCTTCTTTTTTTTTAGATATAAATACGTGCATTTAAACGGCACCGTCCAACTTTGAAAGTATCATGTGGAATCTCTCTCCACATTGCTTCTTAAGCTTCATATATATAGGGATACCACACACACACACACACACACACACACATCGATGTAAAATTATAATTTGTGAAGACATTAAGAACTTAAAAAACTAGTACAGATGCGCGTGCGCTATCGAATCTACCAACCTTTTCTCTTTCCCTCTACAAATTTGTTTTTGTATTCTTGCTAACATCAAAAGATGATAGGTTTGGTTACAACTAGAATTAATTAGATAGATGGTAGGTTTTTTCCTCTCTATTTGCTGGAATCTGAGCTTGTATCTGCTTCTCAACTACCACAATAATTAATAGCTAACTGAATGAAATTAAGACATTGGAATGGTACCTCTTGAAATTTAAATCAGTAGCATTGTTGAAGCAGCCATGTTTTTGTCTAATCTTGAGAGACTAGACAGGTGTAATCATATAGTATTATCTGACATCTGGTAGACCTCCAATATACTATTCTTTATAGCCCTGAGTGATATTTTATGGCACTAGTTAGTGACCATCAAGATAACTAAGATTACCAAAAAGTTTATAAAATTTTGTAATAAACATGTCCTGGAAAGGTTTCGTGCAGGGTTTGTTAAAAATCATTACATTTGTAATGGATATTAAGTATTTAAATGATACCATGACATCAATGGTTAAAATACAATTATGTTATAATACATTTATAGTGTGAATTTAAAGGATTGATTTTTTCTTAGTGCGGGCCCATTATATCAAAATCGCTGCTGTGGGTTGCGAATTAGTAATTTATAAACCACTTCGGTGGCCTCATCGGGGTTTAAGGCATCACTTTGCAGTAGACTATACTGTCGATGACGGAGTGATCGGGGTTCGAATTCCGATCTGGTGTATAAGGGTGGTTTTCTCTAAATGGTTTCCCACTCTCCCTCCACACAAATGCATGTACACTTAATCTAGATCCAACCTTCCTGATCCCTAACACATTAACGTAGTTAGTACATATGCGTACAAACCGAACGGGTAGTAGGCCACGGTGATGATAGTAACATAATAATAATAATAATAATAATCTATGCTCTGTCTATTTTCACAAAACTAGTTTACTTGTTATTAATAAGAGTATAAATGCTGATAAAGGACACATAAACAGCTTATAAACAGTTATTCCGATACAGCAGGTTAGCCAATGTTTGTAAAACAGTACTAGCTTTTAAATGTTTAATGATCACACTAACGGCATCTATTATCAACCAAGATAGTTATTTGTAGAAGACGAAGTTGTATTAAAACCATGTATTTTTTTACTAAAGTGTCTACTTGAGAGTCGTTAGAGATCAATATATCGTATTATTGAACCTAACCTGAATCTAAAAATATATTTAAAAAGAAGACTAAATTATTCATTAAACATAAATGTCATTAAAAGTAAATATAAAATGGGATCACTGACTAAAATGATAATTTGCGTGTGGAGAACCGTCACACGCTTTCTAAATTTTACCTTCCTTCCTACCCTTTTAGTATAAATATGACGTAGCCTCTATACCGGATGGGTAGTAAGGCGTGGGGCGCATAATTGGTGATTCTTATTTTACTATACACAACATTTGGTTCATTCTTTAACAAATATCGATTATATCACAATCCTAGTCACAGGCATTAATCAGGATATATAAAGTTGGCACATCTAATGTTTTATAAGAACACACTTTAACAGTTTTTTAAAAGAGCGTTCTGGAAAACCATTGGAATGATTATGGCGTGAGCCCGCAAGCTAGCTATTCCAACCAAGCGACCGCCGCTTGTTAGTGCCAATATTTTCGGATAGAGGGTGTCATATGTTCAGCACAACGAGCCCTTCGACAGTTAATCTCGGTTTTATAGACCGGAGCTGTAACTTAATGTTATTCAAGTAATTCCTCAATTTGTCCTACTTAACAAGGCTGAGTTTACCCCGTTCCAAACCCACTGCTCCAAAGAAAAATCTGAAACCGCCGGGTATCAAACTCAGAACCTCTGGATCCGTAACCAGAAACTCTGGCCCCTAGATCACAAAGGCAGGCTATATTTATGACCTAAAGTTGAATGGATTCATAGACGTGCTTAAATGTCTCGATGCATCAATTTTGTATCGAGTGATTATTCATAATTGAACGTTTAACTAAAGAATAGATCGTTTTGGATATGATCATTTTTTGAATCACGTAATCACTAAAAATGAGTATTTGATAATACATCATGGTAGCCACCCTGTCTTTCTAGCCCATCAAATTGTAAGGAAAAAAAAGTGTTAACCCTCACCTATTATCAAAACAACTTGATTAAGACTGTGCATAGCAGAGCACTCGCTACCTCCTGAATATTCATGGGAATATTCTATCAAGCTAACACGAGTTTAATTGTCTACTCAAAGTCTAACAAAGCTACCGTCAATTTAAATGCATTTTAAATAGAGAAAATAAAAAAAATAGTTCTAGATACTACTAAAAATATGTTTGATATTTTAAATGTTAACTATATTGGGTTGGCAAAATATAGTGCATAGTAAATAAAATACATTTAAAAAAATCAATGTTATCGCTATGGTATCATAAAATTGTTAGATTTAAAAAGGAAATTGACCAACAGTCAATTCTAAACTATTATTAATTAAATTTATTACAAGACAAGTCAAGGGACAAACTAACATACTAACAGATACAAATCAAATTATAGTTCATATTATAATTGAATAAAACTATACAAATAATACACAACATATATAAATAATACCTATATATATACATGTATATATACAGTTTTAGTATATATATATACCGGTACTCAAACTGTGGGCGAAGAGAACTTAAAATATCTTCCAACATGAAAGCAAAATGGTAGCTATAAAGAAATCGTAGCACTGTATTTTTATAAGTAACCTATGAATATTATCTAATAAAAATAAAGTTTGTCTTCCAAATATTTTTACACAACGAAAGGTAACGTCGAGATGATTAAAATTATGTATTTATTGGGCGTCACTCCTAGGAACTAGGATAAAAGAATAATAATTTTAAAAAAAAACTTCAGCTCGGCTAACTTTTACAGAGGCACGACGACTCTTAACACTCTAGACCACTGGGTGTGCTCGGGGAATGTTTTTCTGGATAATGCAATGTAATGATAATGACACTACCTTAACTACAACAATGGTGTGCCGTAAATCTCTACAAGAGTTGAAAGAATACTTAAACTAAAACATGAACAATTGAAATAAAATGTACTCATTTAGACTACAATAAAAAATATATAAAAAAGACAATTATTGAAACTTTTGTGGGTTATTATTATTATTATTATTATTATTGTTGTTGTTGTTGTTGTTGTTGTTTCCTTTTTATCACATCCCAATCCTACCTATGGAATTCCGAGTAAATATAATTCTAATCTGACAAAATAAAATACATATGGTATTACATATCGCTGGTCGGAAGAAAAACGTCACAAGTCAAAAAATACGATTTTTGAGTTATTGATACCATACCCCATAAAAAAATAGCCTATTCGCTAGAAAAATGACATTACGTCTAGTTCAAGTTGTGATCTACAGAGACGCAGTTGTGTCGTTTTTCACATGCTGGGAAGTGTTCACGTTGTCAACAAGATCGGCACAACTCAGTTGTGTTCTATTCTTGTAAAAAGAGAAGACATTCAAAATGCCAAGAAAAACAACAGAAGTGGATAAGTGCCTATGTTTGTATACACATTTTAAGTTATGTTATCAACAAAACTGACACAATTAGAAATATGACGTTTTTCATGGATATAAAATATCAACAAAACTGCCATTATTATAAATATGACGTTTTTTTATGATAATACATTGTGAAAATTTTACACATCTAGTTTCATATTTTTGACACAATAGAGTTATGTCGTTTTTCTTGGTAGGAGCTGAAGCAATAATTTAACTGTTAGGTGCTTCTTTTAAAATTATGCCCCTTTTCTTGATAAACATCTGGTGACTTTTGTAACAGATGATCGCTTTTATTTGACTTGTGCCACCTTTCTTGAACAGAAATTAAGTATTTGTTCATTTTAGAAGTTAGTGGCCGTATCCGAATAGTCAAGTACACTTGACTTGACGCAAACTTGATGCAGACTCGATAAATTTACACTTTACACGCACTTGAGATTGAAAACTGCAACAGACTTTTCGAACGGCAAACTACCCTTTACACGCCCTTGAATCCGCAGTGCTGCTTCCTACCCGTGATCTTAGAAACTATTTTAAACGCCATCTATCGCAGGGAATGAAAAAGAATACAAGGTTTTAATAACCATTCCCGCCACAAGATTGTTTTGAATTTAGTTAGTAAACACATTATAGTATTTGAAAATAGAATATGCACTATTATCAATTATTAGCAAAAGCTACTTACAGATTTTTGGCTGCTTCTTTTCACTGGACATTTCCAAAACAAAAAACACAACAACAAATGCAGTACCGGTATAGTTAAAATACTTTATCACAGATAACAGCTCACACACCACAGATTACATTACTCTAGCAGACGAAAAATTAAACAGTTGCCAGTCAAACTCCGCATCGACGGCGTGTCAAGGGTAACTTGCCATCACCCTTGGTCTCAAGGGCTTGTGCAGGGTGCATCGGCTCACTTCGTGACTATTCGGACGGTTGTTCACTCGATCACGTGATTGCCAATGCAATTATCGAGTGAGGGTCAAGGGTCGACGGCGCGTGAAGTAGACTATTCGGATACAGCCAGTGACTTGAATTAGTAGGCTATCCGTGAAACATTATTTTTTAATTTCTCTACTGTGCACATAAAATGGTAATTTACCTAAAGGAAAGCAAGTAACATGTCACGTTGAAATATGTTTAGGAAGTGACCGAAGAATATTATTGCTGCATTTAGCACGAACCAAACAAACATGGAGTGTACAAGGACAACCCTTCACGCTCGGCAACCCTTCAATTCCATAAAAACTGTCACCAAAACCAAGGTAGGTACTTATGATGTATTTAATTCTCGTCGAAGGAATTATTTATAAGTACAGTAGACTCGCAATTTTCCGGGGCAATGGAGGGGATCCATGGATAGCAAAAATCACGGATGATACAAAAAGAAACTTTTTCATGTATT
This sequence comes from Timema podura, assembly GCA_033556935.1. NCBI lineage: Eukaryota > Metazoa > Arthropoda > Insecta > Phasmatodea > Timematidae > Timema > Timema podura. Next base: position 41,932,369 of record JAVRXN010000002.1, read on the forward strand.
ACTTTAAGAAGTCCTCATCTTTTTTATTTTGTTTGTATTTCCTAGTCTCTTAGTCATTCAATACTGTACCATTATTAGGATGAACAAAGGTTTGTTGTGTACTGTGCAGAGAGAGACAGAAACATAAGCATTGACATTTCCTGACTATGCTAGGAAGATTTATGAAGGTCTTATGTTTCTCTCTCTTTCAGAGACTGCTATGCACCAGGCTGCAATAACAATACGGTGTGCTGTTTGTGACATGTTTACATAATCCACCCCCGGAAAATTGAGTTTTTACTGTAATAGCGATTTGAGTGTTCCAGTGTTGCGTCTACAAACAGATGAGAATGTTTCAACTGCAGATCTTGAAGATTAATTAGTTTGTAATATAATAATCATTCTTTTTCAGAGTGCCGTTTGCATTCAGACCGATATTATTGTACCAGGCTGCAATAACAATACGGTGTGCTGTTTGTGACATGTTTACATAATCCACCCCCGGAAAATTGAGTTTTTACTGTAATAGCGATTTGAGTGTTCCAGTGTTGCGTCTACAAACAGATGAGAATGTTTCAACTGCAGATCTTGAAGATTAATTAGTTTGTAATATAATAATCATTCTTTTTCAGAGTGCCGTTTGCATTCAGACCGATATTATTGTACCAGCACAGAAGTCTTGGAGCCTGCTGTACCGGTTGTAGACCTACCTGAAGAGACTGCAGCAGTCTTGTATCCCACTGTTACGGCTGTAGAATATTCTGAAGAGACTGCAGCACTCTTGGAGCCCGCTGTTACAGCTGTAGAGTTACCTGAAGAGATTGTATCACTCTTGGAACCCACTGTTACGGCTGTAGACTTACATGAAGAGACTACAGCACTCTTGAAGTCCACTCTTACGGCTGTACACACACATGAACTTTTGGAGCCCATTGCTACGGCTGTAGAGTTACCTGAAGAGACTGTCACACCCTTAGAGCACACTGTTACGGCTGTAGACTTACCTAAAGAGATTACAGCACCCTTGGAGTCCAATGAACCGGCTGTAGACTTACCTGAAGAGACCACAGCACTCTTGGAGCCTGCTGTTACGGCTGTATACTTACCTGAAGAGACCCCAGTACCCTTGGAGCCCGCTGAACTGGCTGTAGACTTACCTCAATATATTTTTGACTCTGATGAGAGTGTTAAGGATCCAGATTACCGTATTTCCCAATATAATACGTCAGTAAGTGAAAATGAAGCCGTAGTGATCAATGAAAATAAAAAGAGAAAGGTGAAAAGACCAACTGAACTACAGCAAAAAGGTAGAAAAAGAGTGAAGCATGAAGAAAAGTGGGTAAAAAATGAAGCAAAAATATTGAAGAATTTTGGGAAAAGCTACCATTCGTTTGCGAAGGGAAAAGCGGTTATCCCCGCCAAAGAAATGGGTGTTCCTTGTAGGGAAAAGTGTAGACTCAAATGCTATACAAATATTGATGAATAAAAAAGGCACAAGATTTTTGAAGTTTTCTGGGAACTCGGAAACATTGAACGCCAACGCAGTTTTATCTCGTCCTGTATGACAGCAATAATACCATAATATAGGTATCAAAGAGAAAACAGTCATAGGATCTGCAATAGTGCTTTTAGTTTTGAGATCGAAGGAAATAGCCGCGTAAGAGTGTGTAAGACCTTTTTCAAGAATACTCTAGCCATCACCGACCGTTCAATACGAACGGTGTTGGAAAATAACATGAAAGACAAGCGGGGAAACATGGGAAGCACAAAACAGTTCCAGATGGTGTAAAAGCGTCAATTTGGAGCCACATCGACAATATTCCTAGAATTGAGAGCCATTATTGCAGGGCAGATTCCAAAAAGTGGTACATCGAAGGTGGAAAAACTATAAAAGATTTGCACAGAGATTATGTGCAAGAATGCAATGGAAATGGAATTACACCTGGAAATTACGTCATGTATGCAAGGATATTCAACGAACAGTTCAACATGGCTTTCTTTAAACCAAAGAAAGACCAATGTGAGTTGTGTACAGCATACGTAAACTCTAGTGCAGAAGAAAAAGCAGCAATACAAGAAATATCATGCGTTGTAAAAGAAAAAGATAAAAAGAGCAACAGTGAAGTAGCGGTCTATGACCTGCAAGCGGTCCTCCCCTGTCCGATAAGGCAAACATCGCCATTCTACTATGTGAGCAAGCTTGGAGTTTACAATTTTACTATTTATAATTTGAAAACAAATGACGTTTCGTGCTACGGTTGGCATGAAGGAGAAGTTATTATTATTATTATTATTATTATTATTATTATTATTATTATTATTATTAGCACCGCGTCTTACTACCCGTTCGGGTTATACGCACTTACGCTAATGTGCAATGGTAGGGTGATTGTGAGATGAAATGGAGGACCTACAGTTTAACGTGGAATCCGAACCACGGTGGAGGCCTGGCATTCCTCACATTCACAAGTTGTGATTAATACACATCTTGTCAGAGGTGAAGGAAGGGTTTGGCAATCAGATAAATCTGTGTCGGGACCTAGGATTGAACCCCGGACCCTCAGCACAGAAGTCTGACACCTTACCCCTAGACCACCAGGCCACCAAGGAGAAGTTAAACGGGGTGCCAACGAAATAGAAAGCTATGTCTTCAAATATTTACAGAACTTGAATGAAAAGACTGAAGCAACAGACGTTATTTTTTATAGCGAAAACTGTGCAGGTCAGCAAAAAAATCAGTTTCTTGTAAACCTGTACGAACACGCTGTAAGAAATGTAGAACATATAAAGAGTATTGAACACAAATTTCTGATTACCGGACACACACAGAACGAGGGAGATAGTGCACTCGCAGCCATTGAGCGTCAAATCACGAGGGCACGCAGGGCAGGCCCAATATTTTCCCCTGAACGGTATTACGCTCTTATACGAACGGCAAAGATATCTGGGGCTCCTTACATTGTTCACGAGATGTCTCACAAGGACATTTATGATCTAAAAGAGCTTGCAAAGGACATGAAGGTGATAAGGCTTGAAAAAGTCAAGCCGGGTATCATGTCCTATAAAACGTCGTTTGGACAACATAATTTTGATGAAATGAAGATTGGCATCAGGAGGAGAAGTTCGGGTAAACCTACAACACTAAAGCCAGCTTACCAAAATAAAGTGGGAATCCCGACAAGAAGAAAAAAGGACTGCTGTCATTAATATTTAAAAAATGTGTGCCTGACACATACTCAGGATTTTATAATAACTTGTAGATAGTTAAATACATTATACTTTTTTATATAACATTATTTACTTTATTATTATTATTTACTTTTTGTATAACATTACTTACTTTTACTGTTTCTTTTTGTATACACATACTCAGGATTTTATAATCACTTGTACATTATAATTTTAGAGCCTACTTTTGAACCCACCAAGTTTTGTTTTTGTCTAAGGTGCTATTGTCCAAGTCCAAAAAATTAAGAAAATAAATCTAGAAAAATGTCATAAAAGTATTAAATTATTCACAGAAGACTGAAACTGCTCACATCCTTACGTGTTAAACTACCTTAATATGACTGTACTACATCTTGGTAGTAACAATCGATATGTTGCTGCAAGTAATATTACTACAGTAATTTGATTAAATAATATTTAGGGATATGTAACATTGTAACATGTTACATCATACTACCCCCTATATTAAGCTTCACGCAAAGGTTTCCCTTAAGAGTCATACTACCCACTCCGTATGAAACCTCAATATTAATAAACTTCCTACAATAGTAAGCTTCTCTGTTGTAGTCCCATTTAGGTTCAGTCTATATCTAGAACAATATTCAACAAGAGTAAACTCCCCGCAATCACAAACTGTTCATGTACTTACCCAATTGTATCTTCTGGCTAGAACAACCTTCAAAACTGGAGTAAAATTGTTTTCAATAATGTTACAACTAGTGGAAGAATAAATAAATTACGATTACTAAAAAAGATAGTATTTTGTACAAAATATATAGCTATTTTAATTTAAAAACACCTGTAATACATCAACAGAAAGTAGTTCTTACTACAGCAAATCCCAAGATTTGTAAGATATCTGCTCAAGAATTGTTTTTCCAAACTTAAGGTAGAGATACATTATAGATCAAAGTAAAATAAGAAATTAATTTCAAAAATATGGTACTTTTGAAAAATGGCATGAGTACATTTACAGAAGAACAGACTATTAATTTTATGATTCAATATTTATTTATTAGTACATGCATAGATAATAGGTTTTAAAATACATTTTCTTTGTAAACTCTTAAAAATACAATGTAGACAATGCATACAGTATGTACATATTAGTGAAACTATAGGTACTTTGAATATTTCAGAATTTGTGGGTAACGATAGTTGTAAAGATTACATAATATATTATTTTACACGACTAGGTGTTTATCACAAGTAGGCCTATCTATTAAAGAATATTGACAAATAAACTATCAGTCTTTTTTTTATAATCAAATCAGTAAAGTATGTACCTAACATACATAAATCGAGTAAAAATATGTAATTGCAAATTATTGTTAGCTGCTGTACTGCTTATAATAGACTCGAAATCATTTCAACAAATGTGTATATTTCAAATAGTTATAAATCAAAGTGATCAAAGCTGCATAGCTATATTAAATAGGGTGGCCACTAAAACTCTAGAATAAAATTCCAGCATAGTTCTCGGTTTCCTGGCAAAATAAAAAAAATATTTTTTCCCAATTTCCCGGTTGTTAGACTTTGAACAAATGACTCCAAATGAAAATGTTTTGTAAGAGGTGTTGTATAAGCCATCAAATGTTAGTAACTGAGCAAGTATTAATAGCAAGTATTTCTACCCAATGCCTAGAAGCAAGTAAGACTTCGCCATGAGCCATCACAGGGCTAAAACCTAAAAAAAAAGGGTACATCCATGAAATTACTCTACGACGTTATAGCACTTTTTTAAAGGTATGGATTTGAAAGTCATTTTATACTTGAGATGTGAGCCCAGCTAAGATCATATAGTAGTGTTAATACAAATGTGCTACAACCAGAGGTGGCAAAACTTTATTCTATGAAAAGGGGAGGAAGGTGAGAAATTAGCAAAAAAAATATATTTAAAAAATTTAGAGTTCCTTCTCCCAATCAAAAGAGGAGTGTGGAGATCCTATCCCGACAAATGTCTGAAAATTGGATCTCCTAGAACCCACTCAAAGGGGTCCTCTTCTGGAAATTAAATTCCTCTACATGATATTTGGAGTAGTCATCCCCCATTTATTTTTTGGAATTTGGGTACCCTTAGAAGATATTTAGAGTAGTTCTCACCAGAAACTTTCTGAAAATTGATTCCTCAAGAAGCTACAGTATTTGGAGGGATCTTTCCCTTACAAATTGTTGAAATATGAATGCCCCTGGAAGATATTTAGCCATTTTCTGAGTATTAAATGTATCTTGAAACTATTAGAAGAAATCCTTCAGTCAAATTTTTGAAAATTGGGTGTCTGTTGATTAACTAGACAAGACATATTGGCAACTGTGTTAATGCTAAAAACTCCTAATCTGTATTTATTTTTTATTTTTGAAAATCAGATGCCTCTAGAAGCTATTTAAAGTGTGGCCTTTCTCTGAAATTTTTTGAAATTTATATTCAACTATGAGCTATTGGAAGAGGTCATCTACTATATTTTTTTTTAAATTGGATTCCACTCGAAAATATTTTAAGTTAACCTTGCCTGGAAACATTTTGAAAATTAAATGCTTCTAAAAACTATAAGAAAGTTTTCTTCTATGGCAAATATTTGAAAATTGAATGCCTCTGGAAGATATTTAGAGTGGATTCTACCAGAAATTTTTTAAATATTAAATATCTCTAGAAACCATTAGAATTTTATGAAAATTGGGTAACTTTAGATTAATAAGACAATGTTGGCAGCCGTGTTGGTGCTAAAATAGTCAAGTACAATTTTTTTTTTAATTTAGTATAAAATTATAAAATAAAATCTAATAATCTATTCATACTTTAAGTCACATGATCTCCAGCTGTCACTTTTGATAGATATTATCAATACCGATGAAATAATAGTATAATAAAATGTTATCATTGACTGTTTGTATTTTCTAATAAAAGTTTATTTCTCCCAAAATCCTACCATACCCGATAATGTTAGCACAAAATCTGCATCGGTATCCTCAATCCAAAACATCACTTTAATACACAAATCTTAGTAACAAACTAAACTAATATTGTGAGCCAATATGGGAAAAGGTATCTATCTAAAAGTAAAGGTACTCTAATGCAGTTTATTTAGTTGATTTTAGGTATTTATTGGTGTCAAATCTTTACTGAGCAGGGGTGGACTGGTGGATTTCAAGTGGTCCAGGACTGCAAATAGGATGGCCCGTAACATATATTAATATCTATCACTGAAGCTATGTTTCAGTGTAAGCTGAAGTGGTGAGGTGAAGTATTTATATATTTTATCAATAGTTAATTTAATCCCGAGGCCATTTCATCTATATTATGATGATCAGTTTATACTTTCTACCAGCTTGAGCAAAAATGCTTCTAAATGCTTGTTTATAAGTTTGTAAAGTGATCATACATGTTTTACTTGTCTAGATCACTTAAACAGATGATTTTATGTTTGTTTATAAACAACATCAAAAAACAACAAACGAGATGGTTTTAAATTTAATGCTGCAAACGATGTATTCTGGGCACCTCAAACTCACAAGAACTTTTGATTAAAATTTAATAAAAGTATTTTCATAATTGAATGAATTATTTATTTTATTTTAAAGTAGTTGCGATAGTCCAAATCAAACTGGCCCATCGGATGTGTCTCGGCGGCCTAGTCCAACCCTGTTACTGAGATAAAATTGAATAGAAATCCCATAGTCAGTCATGACATTTCTAATGATTTTTAGTTAGTGTAAACAAATCTATTGGTTTTAGGTGTCAACACTATTAGAAAGATAAATGAAGTTGTGCTCTTGAAATATGTTTTGAGTTACATATATTATTATTATTTGTTTTAATAAATATGTGCCAATTTTAACCTAAGAGAATCAGATGAGGGTGAATTTTAATCAAATATTATAGCATTCCCCTGGAGAGAGGATGAGAAATCATATTGTGATGGGAAAAAAACCCAACATTTCACCAAATTATAGATTAAACTTTGATGTATTATGGTCTGGAAGTTATACTTTTTACCATATTGCTCCACAAGGATAAAATGTATGATTAAAATTAATAAAAATAAACAATTAATATTCAGTCAACATTTGTAATACTCATTTCTTCTTGTCTATGAAGAGCATGATGTGGAAGTACAGTTATTGAATGGAATGTGGAAGTAAAGTACTTGCGTGGAATGTGGAAGTACAATACTTGCGTGGAATGAGGAAGTGCAGCACTTGCGTGAATGAGGAAGTGCAGCACTTGCGTGGAATGAGGAAGTGCAGCACTTGCGTGGAATGCGGAAGTACAGCACCTGCGTGGAATGCGGAAGTACAGTTTTTGCGTGAAATGTGGAAATAAAGTACTTGTGTGGCATGTGGAATAAAGTACTTGTGTGGCTGTGGAAATAAAGTACTGTGTGGCATGTGGAAGTACAGTACTTGTGTGGAAGTACAGTACTTGCGTGGAAGTACAATACTTGCGTGGAATGCACAGTACTTGCGTGGAATGCACAATACTTGCGTGGAATGCACATTACTTGCGTGGAATGCACATTATTGCGTGGAATGCACATTACTTGCGTGGAATGCACATTACTTGCGTGGAATGCACATTACTTGCGTGGAATGCACATTACTTGCAAGGAAGCACATTACTTGCGTGGAATGCACATTACTTGCAAGGAATGCACATTACTTGCATGGAATGCACATACTTGCAAGGAATGCACATTACTTGCATGGAATGCACATTACTTGCATGGAATGCACATTACTTGCATGGAATGCACATTACTTGCATGGAATGCACATTACTTGCATGGAATGCACATTACTTGCTGGAATGCACATTACTTGCATGGAATGCACATTACTTGCATGGAATGTGGTTCTCTCTCTCTTCTTAACACTCAACACTTGGTATTTTGAGCAGCTGAAAGTTCTAAGATCTCGCAAGATCTGTGATAAATTCCCGACTTTCAGTTTCCAAAGTCTGGATGCTCTGATCGCTTTCATTTAACTTTCCGCTGTCCTCAATGAAACTTGCATCTTCAAATGAACTATCTGCAGAAACAAGCAATATATTTGTACACTTACCAAAAAAAACAATATTTTTTTAATTAAATATAGAATGTTCTAATCCTTCAAACCCTATCATCTGAAAGATGCAGAAGAATTATATTATATCATATATATAATGTGTAAAATTAACGTATGCCAAAAAGATAATTTAAGGCAGAAAATTGCAGAAATTTTTTTAAGAAAATAAAATTTTTTAGTGTATACTTATTTAATATATATATGTATATGTATATTATATATATATATATATATATTTTATTTATTTTTGGAGGGTACTGGTAAAACAAAAAATTAAGATGTATTTACAAAACATAAGTGCATTAGTAAAATTCAGAACATTCTGTTCTCTTTTTCTGTTTCAAATTTTTCTTTGCAGTAAAAATAGTGGGCCCTACCTGATTTTTGTTGATTCTTGTATGTGCTAAAAATGTATAATGATATTACAACATTACACCTAGGCCTATACTAGTAATTAAAACACAATTACACAAAAATTGATTAGGTCATTTGTTTACATCAGATTGCTATTAAAGCATTTGTTTCTGATGATGAAAATAAAAATGAGTCCAAACAATACTTACCATCAAGTTCCCCATTAAACTTGAATTCATCCTTGCGGTCCAGTGCTGCATATTGGAACTTACTAGCAGCTTCCTCAGACTCTGGTTGGTACAACTGGTACCATGAAAGTCCAGTGATTAACAAGATGAAGAACAGATTGGAGGTTATTCCCACTGCAGCAGACAGCAGTGGCCAATGAAACATGAGATATCGCAGGCCAGTGAAGTGGGCATGAATCCCTAATGATGCCGAGTAGAGCTCCACGTGACGGGACTGAATCTCCACATAAATGTCTGTCACAGGGTGATTCTTGAAGCACATATTACAAGTAGAAGAGTAAGAATTGTTATAAAATTAATCTTTTATTAATTCAAACTTATACAACATTTGATTGGCTTTGTGAAATAATTAATTCCAATACAAAATTAGGTTGAATTTTAAGTTTGTTTCATATATCTCAAATGCTTAGGACATCTTAATTAGAAGACTTTGACAAGTTTCACCCGAAAACCTTTGAATAATTACTTTAAGATATTAAACATAATATATTCAGAATTGAATGATTATAAGTATTAGCGCATGACTCACAAACTAACTTGATTATAGAAAAGACACAAAACCCAATCTTCCACCCTTTAATCTACCATTGTACATGGGGAAGACCCAATTTCACAAGAGTTTTTTTTAGCCCTGCTGAGAATCAAATCCAAGACCCTTAGATAAGTGCCTAGGTAAATGTCCTACTGACAAAGCTAAGATGCATACTGTGGAGCTCAACGTTTATTTGATCTTAGTTTACATAGATACAAACTCTGAAGCTCCAAGTTTATTTGGTCCTAGTTTACATAGATGCAGACTCTGAAGCTCTAAGTTTATTTGGTCCTATTTACATAGATGCAGACTCTGAGCTCTAAGTTATTTGGTCCTAGTTTACATAGATGCAGACTCTGAAGCTCTAAGTTTATTTGATTCTAGTTTACATAGATGCAGACTCTGAAGCTATAAGTTTATTTGGTCCTAATTTACATAGATGTGGTTTTTGTGGTAGGCTAATCACAGAAACACTACAAGTAAATAATGTAAGTTGTAGCATATTTTAAAATCCAATTTTATAATTATTTTAAGACACTAAATTTAGGAGAGGAAATGAGTTAAAATCAAATTTTGGATGTTTATAGGCATCAAATCATTATAAGAGGAAATCATTAAAGATATATGACAAGGACAACTTTATTTTGCAAGTATTTTTTGTTTGCTTCAGCCACCGGCTTATTAACCTGTCATGACCTATACCTGAGTAGCAGGGCTGTCACTTATAGGTCCTCAGGTAAACCTGCTTTTGGTGATAACCTTCCCTAAATGAGGCTCCAGATGCTGACGATGACTTAACTTGAATCGTCACCCAATTGTCACGCTCCCAGCCCACCAAGCTAGGAGCTAACTGGCCAAGCCTTGTTCCAAGCTTGTTGATTTTGGCCCTGACAAGTCTCCTGTCTCTCGTCTGCACCTAACCTGACTTTCGCTGGGGTTCAACTCTACCTCCACCAGGTTCCTCAGGCACCGGGATACACCCCCTGGCAGTGAGATCAGGAGTGAATATGAGAGGCAAAGCGGGACTCACTGGGTAGGCTCCTTCACTACCCCGTATGAATGAAGGAGATAGGAGGAGCAGACAAAAGAAAGTGTGCAAGTGTGAGGAGAATACTGGAAGTGATTAAAGGAGGAAGAATGGTGAAAGGAAAGAGGAAGAATGAGGCATTTTACTAAACTGACCAAGCCAGAGGATGGAAACCGTTGGTGGTGGTGGTGGTGGTGGTGGTGGTGGTGGTGGTGAGGAGGAGGAGGAGGAAGATAAGAACACCATTCAAAAAGTACCTGGTCTTCTTCAAAGTCAGAAAACAGCTCCAAGATGACATTTTGTTTTTCCTCAGCATGGCCAAAGAGGAGCATGGGTGAAAAAGTGAGGGTGGATAGGGCATGCAAGAGACTGCTGCGGTAGTGCAGCATCGCCGAGCGGCATGAGCTATCCACCAGTATTTCATCTTTACCTTGGAGCTCAACACAAACCATGAACATACCTATAAAAAAAAAAATAGAAAGAGGAAAATTGTAATTGGTTTAACAAGGCAGCAACAATACTAAAATTTCCAGACTTTTCCAGACAACATACATAGATATTTCCTGACTACCTCTTTTTAAATTTTTTGTTGTTGATAATTTTGACATTTAGTACATCGACCACATGTTTAGAAAAAAATGCTTTAACATCTTTACAAGGTTGTTTTTTTCCCCAGTAGTATTTCAGTAGTCTTACATTTTTTTGGCCCAGACTTTACAATTTCTTAAAACAGCCCTGCATGGGGGTGAAGTATGTCCCCCGACAACCAAACTATTCAGTCTTCTACAGTACAACTTGCTTATCTCGTGTTAGAATGCAATATCCAGGAAACACATTTGGTTAACATGTGAGAAAAAAATATATCACTTTTGTTTTAGTGTTTAGGAGCAATAATAATGGTTTTTTTAGCCAAGTATTTAAATTCCTTGATTTTTTTAATTCTTACCTAAATTCTCTGACATTACCCTGTTTCGCCTAACATAAAAGGGATTACCCTGATTTTTCTAGATTTTCTCTGCCTGTGATCACCATGTTTAGTTGTATTTACAAAGTAATCTTGGAGTCAAAATTAAAATTAAATCACTACGATTGTAAGTATAACACATTTTTTTAACACCATGTCTTAGTAGCCATTCAGGTTATATGTTTATGTACTAATTACATTAGTGGGTTAGGGATGAGTAAAGTTGAATTTAGAAGAATGTACCCACATTTGTGTGGAAATATTGGGAAACCATTTACAAAAACCACCCTCAGTACACCCGACCAGGAATGAACCACGATCACATCTTTGGCAGTCTATCTATTGCGAGAGTAGCGCCTTAGACCATGCAACCACCACCAATGCATGATAAAAATTAAGAGCCATTTTGACATTCAGTGTGATAGTCACTCAATGCCAGTGTTTTTAATTTATTTTAGTTGGTAATATTTGACTTAACATACAAGCTCATGTGTGGCTGCTGATTAAAGTGGACATCTAAACGCCATCCTTATATGACACTTTCTAGATTGAGAAGTTAAGTAAGTCACGTAAAAAACTTAAATAACTTCTGTGCCTCAATATTCTTCTTGACTAGAAACATTTTTGTTGCGAATTCAACCATGTGAAAATAAAGAATGGTTGGCCCTCTTTCGTGTTGAGGTTTATATGACAGCTATTCACTTGAGAAACTAAAGTTCAAAATTGGACATCTATACCGGACCGGTATTAGTTTTTTCATGAGTGCTAAAGTGTACTAAGCCAGGCTTGAGTGAATTGATATTCACTATAAGGAAATACCTAGGCTAAAGTAATCCCATTGGTTTTTCGTGCACCACATCTTACTACTAATTTGAGATATTTACACTAAATATGGTAAAGATGAGTAAGGTAGAATTTTAGATAAACCATACCACCATTTTCATTAGAAGAGACTAAAAATTTTTTAGGGAAAACCCATCTCAGTGCGCTTACACCCAAATTTCTTGAGAAACAAGAAAAAAATAATTGATGCCACTGTCTGTGTTATCATTGGTGTTATTTAGCACAACGTCTTACTACCTGTTCGGGTTATACACTTAAGTACTAATTAGGCTAATAGATTTGGAATTGGGAAGGTTGAATTTAGAGGAAGTGAACCCACATTTGTGTGGAGGGAAAGTGGAAAACCATTTAGTTCACTCGACCGAGATTCAAACCTCGATCTCCCAGTCCTCGGCAGTCTGACTCAACACAAAACTAGCACATTAGCTAACTACGCCACCGAGGCGGGTAACATTGGTGTTAAGTGCCTGCAATAACAATAGCTACTACACAAATAGTAAGTGTTAATGTTCTTATTTATAAGAGACCTATTTATGAACAAACCTACCTAGCATTTTATTTGCAGGTGATTCTGGCATTTCAAGGTTTAAAAACATTTTGTAAGACTGCCCAACCATAAGCAGCTGTTGCCGCTTGGTCAGTTGGACATGCGCAGATGGAAAACTGCAAGGTCCTTGAAGTTCTTCACATGACCTTTAACACAAGAAAACATGCGTTTAAAATAGTACTTACAGGAGAAAATTTGTATTAAATATTAGCAGAGTGTAACATGGGTCCTTTTTTTTTTTAGCATTGCATCCTACTACACGTTCAGGTTACACACATATGTGTAGGGCCTATTAGTTACGCTAGGAGCTAAGGGTGAGGAAGATTGGTTTAAAGGAGGTATACCTACATTTGCATGGAGGGAAAGTGGAAAACCTTTTTAGAAAAACCACACTCAATAGGCTACACCCAACAGAGATTCGAACCTCGATCTCCCTGTCATTGAGGTCTAGTATATTGCGAGAGTGATGTTTTAGAGTTTAGACAAGTGGTTCTCACACCCTGGGTTGCGACCCAAATGAGGATCACAAACGATGTTTCCGAGAGCTACGCAGATCTGAAGAGAAAATAAAATAGAGGGAGGGGGAGTATGACCAGTTAAATATTGTGAGCAAAATAAATATTAAGTGCCACACATCCTTGTGTTGATCCTCCCTAGTAGTCCTAATTGATGTCCTTGCAGTCTAGGAAGTGGACTAAGTCCCAAAGATTGCGGCAGGTTTCAAATCTCCCAGTTTCACACGTGGTTCCATCGAGGAATTGCAAAGAGGCTAGACATTTACCTATTATAAATAATCGGTAATTTTAGATTATCGCCTTTATGCCTAATAGTAAAAAATATAAATGATCAAGTTAACAAATACCAGTTAAAAACCTTCCAAAAAAAAGCTTCTAGGTGTATATAATATTGAAAAAGATTTGTCTCTGGCAGTTGGGGGTACCTCCCCCAAACCCCCCTTCATCCCCCACCTACTTCGCAATCCTGTCTACACTACTGATTGTAATAAAATTAATTTTAATTTTGAAGAAGTGGTAATAGGCAGGTCTAAGTGTTGGTAGGTGATACTCACTTAAATTGCAAATGCACTGGACGTATATGTGACGTTGATGGCATGTAAGTGTAATAAAATGCTACATACAAAAATATTGCCACCCATATAATGAGAGACGCGACCAAAGCAACCAGCCCTCCACTACATAAAACATCTTTAATATTTTGAAAACCACTAGCTGTTGTTCGCCTGTAAATGTTGAGGCTTTTGCTAAGAAATTGAAAGCCAAACATATTTTACAGAAATGTTAAAGGTAATTATATTGAAACAATAAAATCAACGTTGATAAATGATCTAATAAAATATCAAAAACTAAGAAACCATTTTAAATCTAATAATTCTAGTTTGTTTTTTTCCTGGCAGACAGCATAATATTTAGAAAAACGCAACATATCATTGGTCAAAACAATTAGTCAATTTAATATCATCCAATCATACTGCAACTATTGTCTTAGGTTTAAGCAATGTGACCACAAATAGATACAAATATATGATACATTTATATTTTAAAAGTCCAAATATCATCTAATATAGAACTATTTAGAGATCGCTAAGACGTATTACCAGTATTACTAAGAGGGTTGGCAAGATTATATTAGTAAAAGTGCTTATTTTCCTGGAAATTGTTTAACTTTTGAAAGCGCCATTCTAATTAATATTACAGTTTGGAAATGAAGACGATAACCGGTATAAAAATTCAGAGCGTACTTTTAATGTTTTATAATTTATAATAAATATAATTTTTATAGTAATATGTATATAATGTTACTGGGATATTTATGATAAGTGTTGGCTACATTAATAGAGAATAGCAACAGATATGAGTGGTAATTCGTGCGCATGTGCTCGTATTAAATAAGAAACGACACCTGTATTGCCAACTGCACGATCTGGATACTACTTTTGATATAATTTCATCACGTGTACAATCAAATTTTGGGATATTTTATAATAGTAATATCCTGTGGCCCCTCTACCTAGTAACAAATTTTACATTAATTTTTTAAAATGAAAATCGCAGGGCTTATCAATATAATGTCAGAAAGTAGTATCCTACCGGTCAAAATACAATCCATTTCAGGTTTATGTACTATTGCTAGAGACTATAGACTTGGCAACACTGACGACAATATTGTAATCTTGCTCGCGCACTGAACCAGTGACATAGAAAAGGGAATACAGAGTCAAGCCTACTAAACAGAAAATTAGGAAATCTAATACAGCATAATATTATAATGTAATCTGTTCTAATCCATGCTCTAACATCCGATGCGTCACACCCCAACTTCACATGTGGTAAGATTACAAGATATAACTTTGTATAAAATTATTCACTTCTTTTTTCCTTATTCAAATTAATAAACAATGCGCATGACATGGGGTTGACACTGGGATGGTAATATTTTGTATGTTGTTTCTTCTCTCCCCCCCCTCCTTCGTGTGTACTTGATCTGTGGCGCATGAGCACGATAGGAATGGGAAAAACTGCTCCTTTAGTGGAGCAGGAGCAATCTGCTACTTCTCCACCACTGGACCTGTTCCTTTTACCTGCTCCTTTTTGTCACAGCTCCTATATACAAAACTACTCCCAGCCTAATTTTTTTTAAGCATCGTGTCTACTCCCCGTTCGGTTTATAGCCATATGCACTAATTGCGCTAATTTGTTAGGGACGGAGATGGCTGATTTTAGAGGAAGTGCACCCACATTTGTGTGAAATGAGAGTGGAATATACGTAATTTACGTAAAACCACCCTCATTGCAACCAACCGGGATCGAACCCCAATCTCCCTATATCGGCAGTTCAGTCTATCGCAAGAATAACGCCAGAGACTAGGGGTCTGCAACCTTTTTGATATCGTGGGCCATATGTGTTTAAAAAATAATAATTGTTGGGCCTATTCGAAACAAAAAGTTCAACTTTACATTTTTCATGTAGCAATTAGTTATTAATTCTATTGAACACAATTGTTTTCTAAATATTTTGTGGGCTAAATAAAACCAGTCAGTGGGCCGTAGATTGCTAAACCTTGCCTTGAATCATTTGATCACCAAGTGGGCCCTTTCAATGTTCAACATTAACGTAACAATTTATTGTGCGAATACATTACATACTGTACTTGTATTGTGGAAATATTATTCTTTACTACAAAAGCTTTCCTCCTAAAAACTCATTTGTGACTCCCCAAACCATCTCTAAACTAAGCCTATAATAGATAAGTAAGGTTGCACTGGACCTGATCTCAGCGCTATGACAAGAACACAACGTATCCACTTCCTTTCTACTGTACGACTGCTCCAAAATATCTCAGGATCATAAAGGAACAAGGTTGCTCCGGACCTGTTACAGCGCAGCCTGTCACAGAGACGAGGAGCAAGGTTACTTTGGACCTGTTCCAACGCTGCATGTGACAGAGAGACGAGGAGCAAGGTTACGCCAGACCTGTTACAGTGCAGCCTGTCACAGAGACGAGGAGCAAGGTTCCTCTGGATCTGTTCCAGCGTTGCCTGTGACAGAGAGACGAGGAGCAATGCCAAGCGTTGATAAACACTTCTAATACGTAGCTGTTTTGTGCTGCCATCTACCGTACAATATTGTAACGACGCAGTCTCGACTGAGAGAAAACAGTAGAAGCTCGGAGAAAACAAATGGGAATACAGTAATAGGTTTAACGTTTCAAACTGACCTGTGACAAAAAGGAACAGCTCCTTTCGTCTGTCAGGAACAGGTTGTGAATGTGACGTCAGAGGAGCAGTGACAAAGGAGCAGGTTGTGATTTCACAACCCATCCCTAGAGCACGAGCTATCGCTCAGTTTATCGGGATCTGCTTTGCTGTTTACTATTTTGTTGACTAAAATAATTGAATACTAGAGCCGCTGAATTATGATTAATTCACTTTTTTAAAAAAAGTTTATACAATGAGGTGTAAGAAAATATAGAATATTTAACAAATATAGTGGATTTATAATATTATTTTATTCAAACATGTCAATCAACTTAGATATTAGAGTGAAGAAAGCAAATAAAGTATATCATGAGGGGTATGTGTAATAATGATTTTTTAATATGATTTGCTTATGTTTTGGGTTTGGTTTTAAAGTAAGTAGACTTACATTAACGTGGTAAGCGGATACTAAGACAAAGACCCCCATACATCCTGTCAAAATTTGAACCTATACCTTTAAATTACCAACAATCCATTTTGAGCCTGTGACCTAGATTTCAAAATATAAACATTAATTTATTGTTTTTAATATTATATAGAGATACTAACACAAGCTCAAAGAAGTAATACAACTTAACAAATTTTTAATTAAAAACATAAACCAATACATGTACCCCCACTTAGTTGTAGTGGACTACAAACCACTTGGAGCCTATTAGCAGTGGCGCAGCAAGGTCATTTGATAGCCAGGGCGGGTCTCGATTCTGACACCCCTTGCCGGTGTAGAAACCAAATTCTTATACGAAATTTAATAAAAGCTTAAATAAAAATAAGGCTGCAAAACCAATTCGGTAAATAGACAGTAATGTAGCAAACTTTAAAATCATAATAAATTATTATAGCCTAGTAATTAATAACATTATGACTTCAATCTTTTTTTAATAATAATAATGTTCTAATATTTTTAACTACTATTAATATTTTTTCATCTTTTTTTTTTACTAAATTACACCTTTATGACATCCCTTGACTGATGGTCCACACACCCACTCACACCCCCACACCCCTCCCGACTCTCGTACCCCCAGTAGTGGTACTGATTTCGGACCATATACAGATATTATTTGAGATATATTATTTCTTTGTCAACATCACTTTTTCTCAACTAATACAAAGTCTACAGCAATCACTAAGGTATCTGGTGACCTGGTGTTCTAGGGGTAAGGTGTCAGACTTATGTGCTAAGAGTCCGGGTTCAATCCTCGGTCCCGGCACAGATTTATCTGATTGCCAAACCCTTCCTTCACCTCTGACACGACTTGTATTAATCACAACTTGTGAATGTGAGGAATACCAGGCCTCCACCGTGGTTCGGATTCCACGTTAAACTGTAGGTCCTCCATTTCAACTCACGATCATCCTACCTTTACACATTAGCGTAAGTGCGTATAACCCGAACGGGTAGTAAGACGCGGTGCTAATAATAATGTATCAGTGGATAGGATTTTTTACCAACTTCTGACATAGCATACTCAGCTTCATTAAAACACATTGTTTGTGTAAAATTCAAGTTAAAAGAAAAATCTAACAATATTTTATATCAATTACCAAAAATAAACTCTCACTATTTTGTGAAGGCCTATACACTTTGCTGAGTATTTTAATTTCAACAACCCAACAAAAGACTCAAATCTTTTTTTTGGGGGGGGGGGGGGGGGAGGGAGGAAGGTTGAATGTGCGAAAGTTTTGCAAGCATTGACTGGTTTGAGATTATTTTTATTTGGGTAACCAAACTTATCATAACCGATGCCCGGGCATCACCAAGAGAAACCTTAATTATTTATCTCCCAAGACAAATGATTCTTCCTTCTAGTGTTAAGGTAGTACTTAATGGCTTAGCTCTAGATCATCATTTGTTTTTGAGAACGTTTATGCATTTTCATTCAGTAAAAATGTTAAGAAATTAATCCTAAAATCTTTGAGTAGGCCTATTTATGTAAGTAGTCTTTTAAGCCCGCATAGGTTGTGGTTGGTCATGCATGGCTTAGTAAATGGGATTTAAATTATAGGTTTATAAAAACAGGTTACAAAATGTCAAATTCTCAAATATTACAAGCTAAACTTTATTTACATGTGTTTGTATAAGGGTAATAAATGCATATTATAATTAGTAAAAAAAATACATGACAGAAAAAAATAGTTTTCTATTAAATTAAAACTACAAATTGTATATGAAAAACCTTTAAGTTGGAAAACTGTGTTTCTTTTGTAAATAAAACTAATTTCTGGTGTTTTTCGGGTAATTTTCAATTGCACTGTCACAAACATTATTCTGATTGATCAGAATTAGACACATACATATATCATCCAGTAAGCGGTCCATGCAAAGCCTGGCTTGAGGCTCTCTTCAACAAATGTACCCTCTGCATTTTTGCACAGATGAATCTCAAATTTCTGTTCTGTTTCCAATTACAAAATTGACATTGTCCAGGATTCGCAGGTTCCTCTGCTACTCTTTCTTCTTGGATACCAGCTAGTTATTTGACTTGTGTTTTTAACCTGAGAGAAAGATTGTTCCAAGTGGCCCTCACTTGCAAATACTCCAAACATAGTTCTAGAACTAGAATTTTAAGGAATAAACAGGTTCTGGTGAATCTACATTGGGTGTTGGCCTGCCTAACTATATAGCTGTTAACTCCTCCAATGTTCATCATCGCAAAGAATACAGCGAGAGACTATCGGCTTGTTATCCTAGAAACTGAGTAGGCGCCCTTAATTGTATCTAGAGTATCCACACCTTCCTTACTCATGTTGTAAAACGAGAATATCTTTGGTTTCTTGGCTTCTCCTGGAGCCTCATCGATCACGTCTTGAGAAGTGAAATGAAGAAAGAAAGATCAATTTTTAAGCACCTATGACAATAGAGTAATATCATCACCAAAACAAAAGAGACCACTTTTAGGTGGCCTTTCATTTGTCTCGCCTAATAAGAGTAGTATTTCTAGTTTATTTTTTCTTGGTGAACCGATAATTGATAATCTGTGTTGTTGCTTGAGTTATGTTACAAGTGGAATTGAAGTGAACCAGTTGGCAACTGTAACGTTTCATTTAGTTCCAGGTATAGGCTGTATCATTCATAGAACAACTTAATTTGGCTTATTGTCTACTTTAAATGACCCATTAAGCTGCTTCCCACCATAAATCTCCATTATCATTGCATAACATAGCATAGCATCCGTCAGGGCATGGCTAGCAGGCTTAGGGCGCTTACACACAAGTTCACGTGAGCTAGTTCACACGAACCGAAGCGAGAGTTAGGGTATTGAGTCTTATGTAGTCTTTCACATGATAATATTTAGCACCGCGTCTTACTACCCGTTTGGGTTATACACTTAAGTACTATTTACGCTAATGGATTAGGAATTGGGAAGGTTGAATTTAGAGGAAGTGAACCCGCATTTGGTGGAGGAAGAGTGGAAAACCATTTAGGAAAAACCACCCCTAGTTTCACCTGACCGAGATTCGAACCTCGATCTCCCCGTCCTCGGCGGTCGAGCTCAACACGACTAGCGGTTAGCCAACTACGCCACTGAGGCGGGTTCTTTCACATGAGCGAGATGTCAGGTCTATTGAGCCATTTGCCAGCTCTTCCTATCCAGCTCTTCATCCACTCTCTATCCAGCTCTTCCTATCCAGCTGCCGGCTTACCACTAGTAGGTATTTATTCTTAAGTAGCCTTTCACACAAGTGCACATGAGCTTAAGCTCAGTACAGAAACAGGCTTGTTTCAAGTTGCATGTGATAAAAAAAGTCAAAGTCGTCTTCGATACAGAGGAATTTATTTAAAATTTATTTGTTCTATTAAACTTTATTTATGCTTAAGAAACCAGCATAACAACCTCATTACATACTTTTATGTTAGTGTTTAGTCACCCTTAAAGAAGACCCCTTAGCTTACTATAGTAACGTTTTATCTATTTTAGCAAAATTACTTTAAAGGTAGGAAAAATTCAGAATGTGTGTAAAGTTCAACTTGTGTTATATCATTGTGTGGGTGACAAATAAAACCTCATGAACTATTTTAGTATTTAAAATTAATCATTGTGACAGCTAATCTCTCTCTAAACAGCAACAAGTAAATTATTTCTGGTTTTCAAGACCAGTATTTCTTTGATTCCTGTTTCATCTCTGCATAAGTCATCAAAGCTTACATAAAAGTATCTAAATATATATAAATCCTTTATGAAGCTTGAGACTTTATATATTGTGTGATAAATATAAATATAATTATACAATAGAATAGTCAAGACAGCACTATTTCTGTCATATAGGTAGGAAGAGCATCCATTTCCCATGCGCTGTGATCCACTGGTTGGTATGGCTACAAATATTTTGCAGTATATCCTCAGCAAAGAACAATGACCATGAATCAATCGGGTTGTATAGAATCTCGTGCTACCCTCTATGCACCAGTTGATTGAGGTGACAACTTTTTGTCACCTGGCTCCTACATTTTGCCTGATTGATTTTGCACCCAGGTGTCGTGCCAGGGGGAGTTTGGGGGCGCTCTCCCCCCAACTGTTGGTTAAAAGCTTGAAAGTTGGAAATTTTGTGAGATTTGAGACCTTGAGTTGGGAAATTCTAGGCTTATCTGTACCCCAGTTACTTTCTTATGAAAGTCCTTAACCACAGACTTGTACAGACAAATTTAAAATTTCCCAACTGTTGATCCCTACTCTACAAAAAAAATCCCAACTTCAAAATATCCAACAATAAAAGAGATTCCCTCTGTAGTAGATTGTAGAAAGCTTAGTTAATCGAGTAGTCTAGTAGCGCTGTTGTCAGTAGGCAAAGACAACGGCCAGTGAGTGTATGCCGAATGCGGTATAAACAAATAATAAGAGAACATGAGCTGCCCTATAGCAAAATTTCACTTATCCAGCAAGGTTTGAAGGGGCAGCATTGTCAGCCAAAGTTACATTGAATCCAATTTAACTGGTGTAACGTTAATAGTACATATAACCACACTTCAATGAGATTTCTGGTTTGAGTGTAATTGTGTACTCATTTTCCCAATTAATTAGCCTTAAGATTGGTTCTTGAACCCCCTTTAAGTAAGTGATATAGAGGACATTATAAAATGTAAGTTTTTTTTTTAGTTTTTATATAAAAACATTTTTGGTCAAAATAGATCAAATATTGCTTCAGTACAAACATAAAGTTTAGTTTTCTTCACATGGTGATAATAACAGTTCTTGAATACCTGTTTTAAAAAAAGTTCCTATGCCGCTCTGCTCATTCATGGCAATATTCAAGAACTGTTTATTCACCATGTGAAGAAAATTAAACTCTATGTTGCACTGAAGCAATATTTTTTTATTTTGGCCAAAATAATGTTTTGCTATAAAAACTTCAAAAACACTGATTTTATTCTCGCATCCCCAACTAAGAGGCCACCTCATGCTAGTTAACCAGGATATTAGTTACAAAACTACTTTGAATAAGAAATTTAATCTAGAGTAGTTTTCTGCATTCTTCACTAGACAACAGTGAAATTTAGATCAGTTTAAAAGTTTTTATCATTTTTATCATTTAGCTACACAGGCTAGCAACGGTATTGGAAAAATATATGGCTTGAATAAAAAACGATCAGCCACAGGCTGGAAACAGTAACGGATGTAAAAAGTTGTTATTATAAAAAAAAATTTTTCACTTTTGTTGTATTTTTTTAAATATAGTAAAACTTTTTTCTGGTCTCACTTCAATTGTTTCCTAAAGTAAGGTAAAGAAAACTGCACCACACTGGAATCTGAGCCGTATTACTTACCAAAGCTACATTTATTCGTGAGGTGAGACAAATCCTTAACTTCCCACCATTGAAAATGCCATAAAGTTCATGGTAAGGGAGGTAATAAAGTATAAATGATGTTTTACCATGAAATCTCAAGTGAAGCATAAATCTTGTGTTTTTCTTATTGTTTCAGGAGAAAATCACTGGAGTCATCCTAGTTAGCTCTAACTCGGACATCAAACATGAAGGCATCACATTAGCTATGGAAGGCACTGTCAACCTCCAGCTGAGTGCTAAAAATGTTGGCATATTTGAGGCATTTTATAATTCAGTCAAGGTTATTATTTTTATATGAATCCTAGGCTTAAGTTAAACTGAGTTCTTCTGTGACTGAGAATGCCGAGTCACTAATGCTCATTGCTTCAATTCCATCAGATAGGGAGTTTTATCATTCTACAGAACACATTTTAACAGATTTGTTCATACTTATTTTATTATTTATTATGCTTTACACAATTATTATTAAAGAAGTAATTTAAGAGGATTATGGTGAGGAAAATTAAGAGTCAATAGGTTCTAATAGAGAGTGTGAAACTAAATTGTTGATGTCCTCCTAACCTCTGAGCACCAAGTCGTCAATCAAACCACATCATTTTATTGCTAGTACTGAGCTGACATCGCTTTTTTTTTTTAGCATTTATTTGACAACATACCCCACTTGTAATACCTTATATCACTGTTCCTGAATGCACTTTTCTTATATATATTTTTTAATGGAGCCCACACTTACCATTAGCTGTGAACTTTTTTAAGTTGTACACAAATTATTTTTACATTTTTGCTCCGAAAGCTTAAAGTCTTTCTACCTTGATCGGCTCTACTATGGTTCATTCAAACAAGCATCACCATAGTGGAAACTAAGCAATATAAGTTTGTGCTTGTTTCCTTTCAGGATAAACAAAGTGTACATATTATCATAAAACTTAAAAGTAAGAATGTTACATAACTTTTAACAGTGACTTAAACTCCCACCCTTTCAAACCACATAATACCATATCATTCTAGGCTTAGGCCCTTCCCACTCTAATTATATTAGTTATTAGTCACCTACTTAAGGTGCAGCAGAAGGAGCACAAGTATTTTTACATTTTTATAGATATATTTTTGGCAAAAATAATCAATTTTCCAGTGCAACTAGATTTTTCTGCACATTAATATCACATCTTGAATACTGTCAAGGTGTCTGAATTTGTCAACATTTAAATAAGAAAAATATTACCAAATTCGACATCTTGAAAATTCAAGATCTGTTATATAGCTGTGCAAAAATTAGCTATGTTGCTACTGGGAAATATTGAAATTTGGGCCAAGAATTAATTCATAAACTGTAAATTCTCGCGCTCCTTCTGCGCACAGAAACACTTAGCTTACAGTTGAAACAGCTCAACAAGGCATTGCATCATGGTGCAGTAAACCTGTATTACCTAACCGATGATAGTAAGATGCAGTGCCAAAAAATCACATTGAAACTGTTTTAACATATTTAAAATTTATTTTGAAATGAAAAATATTTAAAAACTGGTTCCAATTTTGATGTTGACAAGCAAAGCATACAGAAAAGCACACTTATATTTTCTTGTTAGGGCATAATTTAGTATCTAATTTCCCGCTAATATGTTGGGTGATGCTCTTAAGGCACTTGTTTGAGAGGCAAAGGACACCTGAACGTAAAGCCTATATATTTATATTGGTAACCCAAAGTAACTCACCTTTGGATCAGGATGTGTCAACAGGCATTACTCTCTTGTATTTTCAACCTCATCTAATATGAGACTTTATGCTTGCATCCTGGTTACAAATATTTACATATCCCTGGAATAAAACTTTAGTAGGTGGATATGATGAATTTGGGGTACACTTTATTCAGGAGCACTACATCCAGGGGTGCACCCACAGGGCGGGGGAGGCTTTGGGGACTGAGGCCCCCCCCCCCCCCAGCTGAAGGTCCTCCCAGAAAATTTAGGATTTACAAAAATAGGATTAGCATTATGTTCCGTCAATTAATCAACTATATTTTGTTTAGTTATATTTAATATAAAAAAATTAAATTTGTGCAGTAATTAGGCTTTTAAAGGAATACATCTTTCTGTTGATTTTTAATTTTACTGTAAATTTGCACTTAAATGAAAACTGGACCTGTAATACGTAATATTTTCTAGAAATGGTTCAAGATTTTACTCTTTGTACATAGAGTTTGAAAGTGGGTAGAGTAATTGAAATTATTATTTTTAGAGCAAATATGAAAACACTTATGTATCAGGAAGAGGATAAGGGGCGGTTGGGATATTATTATATGCCCCATCCCACCAACTGCAATTCCTGGGTGTGAAGAAGAATGTGTAAACACAGACCTGTTAACCAGTGGTGTACACAGTGATAGAGGGTAGACCAAGGATCCAATTTTGGTAACAAATTAGCTTAAAGATTACCATTTGCCTCCTTTAAAATCAACCTATTTCCCAGGGGCTCAGGGGAGAAACCCCTGGAACCCTACTTTTTAGGGGTATCGCTGATTCTATATATTTCTTATCCCCCTACTTCAAATTAAATTTCCAAATATTACAGTAATTGAAATACATAATGTTGCAATTATGAAAATTATTATGTTAAAAGCTGCCTCCAGCTCAAAATCCTGGGTGTGCACCTACCTACATTAGTGATTAGTCTGATCACACAGCCTTAAGACAAGGGTCAACAACCTCAGGCCCACCGACTGATTTTATTTGGCCCACAAAAGATTTATAAAACAAATACTTGTGTTCATAAAAACTTACTAATAAAAAAAACTAATTACAATATGAGAAATGTAAAATTGAAATTTTTTTCAAACTGGTCCACAAATTTTTTTTTTACCCATACGGACCACGACCCATGGTCTAAGACATTCCTCATGCTATAAATTGAATTTCGGTGACCAGGAGGTCAGGGTTCAAATCTGAGAGGGCAGACTGGGGGTTGATGTATCGTGTGTTCTAATTTATATAAAATAAAAGGTCTATAATCGTTTAAGAATATGAACCAAACAAATAAGTGCCAATAAGACTGCCATGGCTGGGTATGTGACCTACACGTCTAGCCTCTGGAATCCAGGTTTCAATCCCACCTGGCAGAACTGAAAAAACATGATTTTTTTCAATTTTTAATTTTTTAAACCTCTTGTCAAGGGAGTCCTAGTGCTTTCCCTGGAAAGTCAAACAAATTATCTCATATATTTATACTATTTAGACTAAAATTACTAAGAAAAAGAATTATTGAATATTTTTATCTTGCAGCCAATCCAGCTGGTCTCATATGCACTCGAAGTGGCCTCCCCAGGCAAGATCCCAGCGGGGAAGACCGAGATCCCCTTTGAGTTTCCTCTTGCTTCTCGCCCAAACAAGACTTTATATGAGACATATCACGGGGTGTTTGTTAACGTTCAGTATCTGCTAAAGTGTGAGATGAAGAGGAGCTTCCTGGCCAAAGATCTCATCAAGGTGAACAATGTCGTCTATGTCGTCATGCAACGGACATGATGTTTATCGTGGAAATACCACTTTATTAAATAATGTTCTTTAAGTAAAATATAAGATATGATTAAATAAATATGATAGAATTGTAGAGAAATAGATCACAAATAAAAGTAAAAACACACATATTTACACACTTCAATATTTCAATATCGAGCATGACAAGAGGGTCAGAAAGAGACCAAGGACCTTTGAAAGGACTGTCACGATGAAAATATGGGATCCAGTAAGAGAAGTAAAGAAGGAGAGAGAACCAGGGAATGTAGTCAGAATGCAACCGGAAAGAAGTCCGAGAGCTCTTGTCATGAACGGTATACCTGGCACTCAAAAGACAATATTTATATGCTTTCATTGCATCTTCCTCAGGAATTAGTAGTAATACTTAAGACTAAACAGTAAGTTAGCTTCATTGATACCAAATGGTTGATTTGAAACACTCTGTGGAGGTTTATCTATTGTTCTTTGGATGGCAGGTGGTGCTGGTGTTGCAACGGGGTTGAAATCTGGCCTTGTTAACTAATATTTAGGTTGGGTGGTTTTCTAGACTTAGTGATCTATTAATTTGCCAGTTCCCATCTTCTTAACTGGGACATATTGCATTGGTTCATGTTAAATGATTTGAATAGTTTGACAGTGTAACTGTATTCAAAGTTGAGGTTATGAGTGAAGGCGTGTGCTGAAACTGGTTTTTCTGGACTCTTTGGGCACCTCAGACTTAATGAATTTATTTTAGTTTAAAGTAGGCCTAGTTGTGGCAGCCCAAATAAAACCAGCCAACTAGGATATCCTCCTGTGTCCCGACGGCTTAGTTCACCTGGATTACATAGTCTAGAAAACCGCCCAACCTAAATTTTCGTTAACTAGGCCTGATTTCAACCCTTTATCAAAACTAGCACCACTTGCCATTCACAGGACAATAGCCGAACCTCCAGAGAATTTCAAATCCACCAGAGAAGTTTTCATCTTTCACAACCGGTTGGCATCACTGAAGCAAACTTCCTGTTTAGTCTTATTACTACTACCTGAGGAAGATGCAATGAATGCATCAAAATATTGAAGTGTGTGTTTTTACTAGGGGTGTAGCCTACCGATGCGGATACTGATGAACTGTTATCAGGTGATTATTATGCCGATTAATTTTTTTTTTAAGTAAAATTTAAAGCAAAATTTTCTAAGTAGGAGTTTAGTGATAAATATCACGAAAAAAAACTTATATACACACTGCGTCTGGGTTGTGGGCTATGCAAAAATTACATAACCAGATAAAGAAATATAAATTCATATCATTGATAAAACTAACAATCTAGTTCCAAATCTCGCCGGCTATACAAAGATTAATAAAAAATTAAGATTAACAAGGCTTTAACTGTTGATTTTCGAATAAAATCTTTTTGTATTAGTTACATTAACTGTTATCTGAAGCATAAGCATATTTCTCAATAGTTATTTAAAAATAATCAATAATCGGGACTAATCAGTGTAAATAATCGTAGCATGAACAATTATTTTAAACAATTAGTAATCGATTTTACTGAATTGGTACACCTCTAGTTTTTACTTTTACTCTATTTATCTACAATTCTATCATATTTATTTAATTAAATATTACATTTATTTATATAGAAACGCAGTTATATATTTCTAGAAACCATAGTATACCTATGTTGGTCCATTCCTTGACTGATAGTTTGGTAAAGTGTCGATGAATTGAAAGATCTACCGACTGGAGTCAGCTCATGTGCTGTTGCCAGGTAAATTAAATTCTCTGGTATGGTTATTTACAGAATCGTTGCAATCTGAACTAAAAAGAGTTGTGTAAAACAAAATATTACTACTATAGTAGGTGTGTGCGAGTACTCGAAAATTTGAGTTTGAGTTGAGTTTTAGGATCTTTTTGAATTTGACAAAACTTAGAATTTTCAATCTTTTTCTCAATAATTCTTAGTTTAACCAAGTTTATTCAATTTTAGTGTATAATTTCATAGCAAATGGAATACCTCAAAATTTAATTTTGTCTAACTAAAAAAATTAACCAATTATATAAAATTTATTTAAAGATTCGAATTTGTGTGCTTATAAATCTTTTCACAAAAATCAAATTAATTTTAAATAAATTATGTTTGTACTTATTTATGGTTTATGCCTGGATCTATTACATAAATTCAACTTGAAACAAGAAACATTCTTGTATAAATATTGTTCTCTAATACTTGAACTAATAAAAATTTGTTTTCATTCAAACTTTACTTGAAGGGGGAAATGCCAATTTGTGCATCCCTGTAATTTAGTCGAGATAAAAACTCTGCTTTTAGGTTGGTTTCTTTTGACATTGCTTTAGAGTTTAGCTTTTTTTTTTGAATGAATATAATATCTAACCAAAAGCAATGTCAAGCTTTTTAAAGAATTTTTTTTTTTTCTGGCACGTCTTACTACTCATCCTGGCTATACACATTTTAACTATGTTAATGGGTTAAGAATAAGGAAGGTAGCGTTTACTGGAAATATTCCCACATTTGCGTGAAGGTAGAGGGAGAAACCATCTAGGAAAACAAATTTCAATACTCGTTGCTGGGATTCAAACCCTAACTTCCTTTCATCTGAAAACCTGACTAGATGGATAAGCTTAGCACTTAGGCTGTTTGTACACTTATATGGCTTATTGCTTCTTAATTGATTGGAGTTTGAGGGTACATATAGTAATTTCTAATATATTTTTCTACTATATTTGTCTTACTACCTCTTCAGGATACACGCATATATAATAATTACTCTAATGGGGTAGGGATGAGAAAGGAAGCATTTTAGAGATAATCTACTCACATTTGCATGGGAGGAGAGTGGGAAACCATTTAGGCAAAACCACCCTCAGTAGACCTGACTAGGATTCGAACCACTATCTCCTCGTCATCACTATGTCAGTCTTAACACGAGAGTGATGCCTTAGACCATTTGGCCACTGAAGCGGGTCTCCATTTTTTAGTAACTTTTTTCCGATAAGACAGACATTTGCGGTTGTGTAAATAATTTTGCAAAATAATTGTTTGCCTTATTTAATTAATAACGGATATTGCATCTTGAAAGTTAATAGTTGTAATTGGAGAAGATGAAATTCATCAAAATTATAAAAATATTTTGGTGAATTCGGAAAGTGTCCAATTTAGCTTCTTGTAAATAACCAAAACCCGCATGATCTAATGCACTACTCAAGCAGTAGATTAGATTGCCGATGATGGGGAGATTGTGGTTTGAATCTCAGTTGGGTGTATTGAGGGTGTTTTTCTCCAAATGATTTCCCACCAGGTCTGGATTAAGGCATGTGCCAAATGTGCCATGCACCGAGGCCCCCAAGCTTAGGGGCCCCTGCTCGCCTCTCAAATAAATCTCTTTGACTTCATATTTATTTTGTAATAATATTATTTTTTAATATTTCCCTTTTTTTTACGTTTTTTCATAAAATATATCGCAAACTAAACTCGAAATTCCCTAATCAAATCTCTGTCTGTTCATTTATTGTACCTGATATGCGCCGCTAGGGGTGCTAGTAGCCTGATATTACATGGAGTCCATGCTTATAAATTAATGCAACCTTTGTTTTTGACAAACCGGAAATACTACATATCTGCAAATGGTACAGTTGAATTTTGCCAGAAAAATAAACATTGATTTTCTATTCACAACATCTAAATTTCTGAGGTAAAATAATAAAATACTTGGCACAGGGCCCCCGAAAGTGTTAATCCGGGCCTGTTTCCCACTCTTCTACCACACAAATGTGGGTACACTTCCTCTAAATATAACCTTTCTAATTTCTAAAATCATTAACATAATTAGTACATAAGCGTATAACCCAAACGCAGTGATAAAAAAACCAAATTTAACAGATATTTAGATATTAACTCAACCAAAACTATTTTTTTTTTCAATCTATACATTTTAATGAATACATACATTCAAGACAGAAGGCTATTAACTAAATATAATTGATGGGTATTGAGAGAGTAATGTAGAGAAAATGCACCCACATTAGTGTGAAGAAGGGATTATAAAACTACAACCAATGCTCCTATCAGAGATTAGAGCCATGACTTTACGTCATCAGAAATCAAGTCTTATCAGGAGAGTGACACTGTTGCCCATGTAACCACTGTTAGTTTTTTACTATAACAAGTTAGTATAATGTCAAGTTTACATACTGTAAAATTCACTGGTGAACTGAAAAAAATTTGTTCGCTATTTTAAGACTGATAATAGAAAAGTTTCATCCAATTATTGTTGAATGGAATATCCACAAAAAATCCTACTGACTGAATAAAGCCATGTTTTGTTTGTTTCTTTTATTGATTTCTTTTCTTAATATGACTAGGAACTCAAAAATTGTTTTTAAATTAAAGCTTTCACTTTTGACAAACTTTTGTTTTTAATTCACAAATTTAAATCCCCTTTATATAGCTCTATTAAATCACAATTATTTTAAATATACCTATCTCTCTCTTTAAGGAAAATCTCTTTTTGAGGTACATTTTCTTATATTTGGAAGAAACTACAGGAAAGATGGTTGGAAACACATTAAAGGGAACAAACATAATCTGGCTTTTACAATATATAATTATTAGTAGCCATTAACTATGTAATATATAAATGTATTTATATTCCTGTGCGTTACCGGACTGTTTGGCTGCCCAGATAGTGTGCTTAGCTTCGATTGGAAGGCCAATGCTCCATTCCTTCCAACAACATAAGAATAGGCTTTTACACCCATTGGTTTCTCATCCTCCAATTAAATATTAATAGAGTTCCTCCAAATTTTTCTTCGACATCTTGTTCCTTTGGTTGGCAAGTTGAAGTTGCCATTAGTTAGTATTGGCACTAGAAAGAAAGCCTTAAAATAAAAAATCTTGCCATCTTAGGTAGCAGAGTTCATCGTGGAATACAAGTCTCAGACCAGCGACAAGGCGTCTCCTCGCCCTGTGGAATTCTCCATCACTCCAGAGTCCCTCCAGAATAATAGGGATAGGGGGCGTATTCCCCACTTCAGGGTCAAAGGTCATCTGGACTCAACGGTCTGTTGCCTCACCAAGCCTTTCTCAGGCGAGGTTAGTACTTTACATGATTGCACTCAATTTATCTTCCAGTAAGCACTCTTTTTTATATATATATATATATATATATATATAGTTGTGTTGAATCCAAATCTTGAGCCTGAGTCTTCTTATTACCTGTGAATCTTTTATCTCCATTTTACCTGTGAATCTTGAATCTCAAATTCGAATCTGACTTTTGTAAATAATTATGAACTAATGTTAAAAGAAATATTAACACATTTTGCTATAATGCATTGATATATTCTATTAAGTGTTAAATCAACGGTCTGGGTTTTGGTTGTCACCTTTATCCTACAATTATTTTAGGACTGAGCCACCAAAGATCAGTATTAAAACTATAAAACAAATTCCAATTCAAAATTTGAAATAAATAAAACTTGAAACCAAATTTTTCTTAAATTCTCAAACCTCGAATATTCATAAGGTTTTGAGGGCCCGTCCCTTATTAATATTAATGAAAATAATAATATAGACAAAATAATTTTCTCAACAAAATGTGAGTTATGGTTTCTATTCCTGCATGTTTTATTAGATTAAATGGTGTAAATGAATTGGTGGATAAGTGTACTCACTACTTTTCAGGATAGCTATTAAAGGGTATCTGGGCAAAGGTTACAGTACTTAGTAAATCATCAAATGATTTAGACAACGAAGTGCTAGTTTATTATAGACGAATTTGGTATACATGGGAGAAACATGTTCAATGATTTGGAGTTGATAGCCAGAGAGAGTCGGATGTCAGTAACATGCTAGATGTGAGCATCTCCTTCTAAGGTCCACGATTCAATACCTGGGACGTCTCTACACTCGCACTCATCATGAATCTGTCAGAACTCAGGTCCAACATATACTCATGTCCATGGCATGAGAACAACTGCCTTGAAGTCTCTAGCACCGTCTTGAATATTACACCACTTTCACCCAATCGGCCCAACCCGAGAGCAGTTCTGGGGTTCATCCATGATTGCTAATATTACACCCAATTGTGTTAGTCCAGCTGAACTCTGGATATATGTGAACCTGTGATGTTTGCTAAGCTAAGCTGTCATTTTATACCTTTCTCGGACTTCCAGCATGTCTTGAATGTTAATATAGATATAACTTAAGTTAAAACTATTAAATATTAAGTTGAGGGCATTACAAAACTAAGGTTTAAGATTTCACAGAATAATAAAACCACATTTATTAAGAGAGAACCCATCATGGATGTGTCGTTAAGGAGAAACATTTGACTTTCTAAAGTCACAATAGTTCCATGACAAGGACAGTTCATTTCTCAGTAGTTTTGATTTATTGTGTGTAGGAATTTAAAGTACACCTTTCTTTTCTGTTGTGTTGTGTCCACACATCCATACACATTTTAATGTTATGAACACTGTTGAAATAAAACCTGTAACTTCTAAATTAACCCATTCCCTGGTGCACAATGACTGGTTGAACAATATCTTTGTTTGCCCAAACATTCCCTAACGGGGGCGCGAATCGACATTTCATTGCAATAAGTTATTGTGGGGCTACCAATCCAATGCTATACTATAACCCCAAATAAACCACTAAATGAGAAAATAAGTGAGTAGTGAAAATATGTGTCCGATAAGCGTATACGAGTAGAAAAATTACTGCTGGGCCTGCGTGGACTGCTTTGCTAAACACGCGTCAGACAATGGGTTAATATGTTATTAAAATTGGTTGTATTGTTTTCAGTTGATTGTGGACCATTGTGAAATACCAATCAAGTCTGTGGAACTACAGTTGGTGCGTGTGGAGACTTGTGGGTGTGCAGAAGGATATGCTAAAGATGGTAATACCGTAGTGATACTCTAGCAGGGCTTAGGCCTAGGGCACAGACAAGGATATAACAGATACGTAGCCTTACGGGAGATTTGTTGCGCTCCTCGAGTCAGGTAGAACTTAAAATATCCAGTGATAACAGCGCTTCCAAGTGAGAATTCTTTAAAACAACTCACTTGCAAAATGTTCTTGGTGAGAAAGTCAAGCTAAGAGCTAAGAGCTGCCTTCTCTCAGAGTACAATAGTCCAGGTAGCGGTAATCCCTTACCCCGCCTCACCCCCCCTTTCATTGACCAAAACTGTTCAAACAATTGAGATGGTTGGACCCAAATATACAATGCCAGTGCTTCTACAGTTTAAACGTGACACGAGTCTTGGAAATGCACTTTTAAATGAATTATTAAATTTTTGGAACCATCTTATGTGGTCACAATTCTTTAGGATTCACTTCTTCGTTAGACTGGACTGCAAATAACTGGGATATCAGTGTTCGAATCCCGATTGGGTGTACTGAGAGTGTTTTTTTCCTAATATGCTTATAATTCTCCTTCAACGCAAATACGGGCACATTTCCCAAACATTTTGCCATCCTCATTTCTTCTCCACTGGAGTAAATACGCGGATAGCTGTAATGGGAAGTAAGACACGGTGCACAAAATATATCAGTAATTAAAATTAAATACTTATGTTGTAAAGGTTGCATTTATTTTTACATTTTGTTGTCAAATTAATACAAACAAAATATACCAGTTATATGCTACTTTATAAACTAAAAAAAGTTAAAAGCATGGAAAATACAATGAAAAGAGTTTTCTAAGTATATATTTGGTATCGGCAATACCCCCTTATTTTAAACACTGGAATGATTATATTCAAAATTATTTTATACTAATACCCGCCTCGGTGGCATGGTTAGCTAACACACTAGTTTATTGTTGAGCTAGACTGCTGAGGACGGGGAGACCGAGGTTCGAATCTCGCTTGGTTGAACTTGGCTCCCTAAATGGTTTTCCACTCTTCCTCCATGCAAATGTGGTTTCACGTCCTCTATATCCAACCTTCTCAAATCCTAGCCCATTAGCGTAATTAGTACGTAAGCGTATAACCTGAACGGTTAGTAAGACGCGGTACTAAGTATTAGTATTATTATTTTTATATTAATGTGCAATGAGAGTTAACAAATCAGTTTTAAATCAGTATAGTAAAATCTTTCTGAAAATGAAGCTCATCTCCCTAAACGCGCTTTAGGATTACATAACAAAAAACTCATAATGTTTTGCCCAATTACACTTGTCCAACACCTTCTCGTATATGTATGGAAAATTAAATATCTCTTAATTTTAATAAAGGTGAATAGAAATAAACATTTAAAAAAATGTACACTGAAATATCTTTCAGTATAAGATTATTTTACTATAATAGAACAATATTTTCTTACAATCAATAATTGCAGATTTTCTTTAAAAAATAAATATTTATATCACAATAAAAGAGTTTATTAAAGTGAGTAAAATTGTTGACAATACAAAGTATATGAAAAATATATATTCTTAACTATACCCAAATATTGTTTTAATCACAGCTATAGTTATTAAGTGTTTGGTATAAAAATTATCTACTAAAGTAAAGAAAAAAAGTTCTGATTATGTAGTTTGGATAGGTTTGAAACTAACTTATGATCACTATTATAAAAAAATTAATACAATAATAATAAATAAATAAGATTTAACATAAATTTGATTAAAATATGTGTCAAACAAGTTTGGACATTGATATATTTCATAATATTCTGGTCACTTTGATTTCGTAATGTACTAGATCGAGCTTTGACGTATTTCGCTATAGCATTATTGCTTTATTGGTGAACATCCAGCTGTCATAATTTTGAAAGTTCCTTCATGTACAATCCTAAGCTAACCATGGCAATCCCAAACCAGTTATGGCGATTAACAAATAAAAAAATCTTAGAAATAAAATATTACCTAGTCTACAATCTGAGTGCTTAAACGAGCACAATTTCAGGGCGGCCGTCGCACTCCATTGACAATGCAAACTTTACCAAAGCACGATTATAGAAACATGTTTGAAAAAAGAGCATCACATTTCACCAATGAGCATAAATTAAATAATAGACTCTTTTACAGAAACATATGAAGCATCATTATTATCCAAGTTATGTCGTCTAGATTGGTTTATTTTAATTGTTATGTCGCTCCTAGATATGCGATAATAGCTATGTGTTTGTAAATCTAATGTATCCACTTTAAGATAGGCTTTAGTTTGTGTGTTGATTTACTTTTAGTACTTTAAAATTTTTTCCTCTGTCTTTACAAATTTAGTGTTCCAGATGTCTTACTACAGTTCAATTTTTATAAAAAGAGACTTTTAGAATATTTTTTTTTGCTGTCAACATCAATAACATTTTCTATTTTGTTATTTTTGTTAGCACCGTACCTTAATATTCGTTCAAGTTATACGCTTATGTACTACTAATTACGCTATTGTGTTAGAGACGAGGGAAGGTTAATTAGTATAAAGTGTACCCGCATTTGGAACATATCGAGTTTTTATAGCTTAGGAAATTTTAGAGGCCCCTCCCATTTCCCAGCAGTAAATTTTCGAATTCCAAACTTTCTAACTTTTATGGTTATGTGGGATAGTCCTTTTATCAAATTGGCAAATTTAAATTTTCTTCCATGCATAAAAGTATATTTTCTTTGGAAAATGTCAATTTACTCTCATTTCCAAACCCATCTGTCTCCCTCACCCTCCTTAGCTTCCACAATTCCAATTGGAAATTTTAAGACTTATTTGGTTATCTTATATGATATTTTATGTGACTACCAAATGTTAACCTAACCAAATCGTAAATAATGTTCTATTTTGGTTGTATACATTTTAAGCGCTACCGTTTCCTGGGCTTCAATTTTGAAATTCCATTTGTTCAAGAGTGTAGGAAGCGCGAGAAAATGCCAATGTTTTTGCAGTTTTTTAATCAAAATATTTTGGCAAAATTAATAAATATATTATTATTATTATTATTATTATTATTATTATTATTATTATTATTATTAGCACCGCGTCTTACTACCCGTTCGGGTTATACGCACTTACGCTAATGTGTAATGGTAGGGTGATTGTGAGATGAAATGGAGGACCTACAGTTTAACGTGGAATCCGAACCACGGTGGGGGCCTGGCATTCCTCACATTCACAGGTTGTGATTAATGCACGTCTTATCAGGGGCGAAGGAAGGGTTTGGCAATCAGATAAATCTGTGCCGGGACCGAGGATTGAACCCCGGAACCCTAGCACAGAAGTCTGACAACTTACCCCTAGACCACCAGGTCACCCTATTAATAAATATAGCTCTAGTAGAAATATATAGTTTAAATTCCTTCCATAGGTCATATCAATAGTTGTTGAATATCTGTCATGAGCATAGCAGCATTAGATGAGAAACTTTTTAAATGAATTAACGTGAACAATGTATCCCTGTTTAGCGACTCAAACCTGTTTTATTATTAAAATGAATGACGACATTTCAAGCTTTATATCTACAAAAATTGCATTTATATAGCTTTGTAAACATTTTTAGGAGGCCATCTCTCCCTATTTTCCAAGCCTTCATTTTTAAATTTAATAATTCAGGCCTTGATACCGTTTTAGGTGGTCTCTAAACCCACCTGACTTATGTAAATCATCTAACACTTTGAGAAGTAGTTTAGTCTTAGAGTTGTAAAAATTTGAGACCTCCTATATCACCAGCCTCCTTAAAAATAACTAATATTTAAAATGTGTTTGTAGTTATTTGAAGTTATCCCTCTACATTTTTGACAAATTTAACATTTCTACCTCCTACATGTACACCCTATCCTCTCCCCCACCACATCCTTTGCTATTTCCTGTAGTCTCATTTTGAAATTTAAAATGTTCAGCCTTTATACTTAATTTGGGTGGTCCCTATCTCTGCTTGACGAATTTCAGTTTTATACCACACATACAAGTAGTTTATCCACTGGTTTTGAAAATTTTTGCCTCCCCCTCTCCATTTATATAACTCCCACTTCAAAATCTCAAATTTAAGACTTATTTGGTTATCTGAAGTCGTACCTCTACCAGCATGCAAAATTTAGACTTTCTACCATACTTAATTATTTTTGTAAACTCCCTTTTTTTTCCTGGACTCCCATCATAAACTTTAAAAATTTTGGACTTTTATAGTTATTTGGAGTGGTATCTTTGCCTATATGCAGAATTTTAGTTTTATAACACACTTAGAAGTGGTTATTTCTAGTAGTTTTGTAAGTTTTTTTTAACTACTCAACCCACTTTTCCAATCCACTTTGAGAATTTTTAAATTTGGATATCTGAAGTTTCATTTCTACCTGTCTTTCAAATTTTAATTTTTAACCTCATCTCAAAAGTTATTTCTAGCTGTAACTTCCCCCTTCCCCATTTCTCATAGTTTAAATTTAAAATTTTCACAATTTTTTGTTTATTTAGAATAATCTAACGAACCTAAG
The DNA here is from genome assembly GCA_033556935.1 of Timema podura. Taxonomy (NCBI): domain Eukaryota; kingdom Metazoa; phylum Arthropoda; class Insecta; order Phasmatodea; family Timematidae; genus Timema; species Timema podura. Next base: position 41,969,646 of record JAVRXN010000002.1, read on the forward strand.
CTCTCTACTACACAGAAAGGTAGTTGAATGTATTAATTTTTGTAAATGACGAGCCCGCCCCCTTTCACTAACATTTCTTCAACTCCCACTTATAAATTTCAAATGTTAAGATTTATTTGGTTATTTTGAAAGGTCATTCTACCAACTTGCCAAATTTAAATATTCTATCACCGCTAAAAGTTGTTTTTATTTTTATAAACCCTTACACCCTCCCTATTTCCCGGGGTTCCATTTAAAATTTTAAATGTACAGACTTATAGTAATTTGACATGTCCCTTAACTTTACTTATACATTTAAATTTTCTACCACACTGGGAATTAGTTGTTTCTATTAGTTTTGAAATATTTAAGCTCATTTTTCTAACTATCATTTATAAATTTTCATTTTTAAGGATTATTTGGTTATTTGGAGTAGTCCTCCTAAACGACTGTCAAATTTAAATTTGCTAGCACACATAAAAGGTTTTTATTCTGTTTATATCCCCTTCCCTATGTCCCAGGGTCCCACTTATTAAACAAAAATGTTCATACTTTTATAATTATTTGGAGTATTCCATGGGTTGTCTGAAAAATTTAAATCTTCTATCACCCTGGAAAGTAGGGCCTACTTATTTATATTAGTTTTGGTAGTATTGAACACACTTTTTTACCAACGCACCTTTGGGACCCATCGTGTGGATGCCGTACATAAATTAATTTCGTATTAGTACTCTGCGACCCGATAAACCCCCATATATCAAATTTAATCTTGATTGGAGGACATATAATTTAGTGCCCCTTTACCCCCCTTTCCCCCCTTTGCACCCCTTTGGGTTATTAAATTTGAAAAAAAAACTAAAAATTTCTCACTCAATTCTATAAAGAAACATTCATTTTAAATTTCAAGGCTCTATGTCCACTAGTTCAAAAAAATGCACGGTTTATGAATTTTGAAAACTTTTGAACCCCCTTTTTCATCTCGCACAGGTTGATGAATTTCACAAAATTCTGTCCTAGCTCTGGTCTTGAGCCAAAAAGGAACTTTTACTAAAAATTTCAAATGTCCATGTTTGAAACCATTAAGATCTTCTAACAAAACCACAAACCCCCATACCCCCACATCATTTATTGTCTCTACAGGCAAAATTGGCCTTGTAGTTTGGAATTTTAAGCAATAATGTCTTATACCCGTATATCCACACTCGTGTTAATATTATTAAATCAATACTTAGTTTAATATAAGAGAGAAAACCTAACAAATCCTCATTTCTGTGCTTTATACCTCTAATATTTAGATATATTATTTTTAAATTGCGGTTGGAATGGAATATTTGGTCGAAATTAACTGTAGATAAATGTTTTCAATAGATGATTCTTCTATTATATCAGTTTTGGTATCCACTAAGTGAGAAATAATGTTTTAATAAAGACGAAACTACAAACAAGTTTGTAAGTTGTATAATATTAACTTGTGTCCATATTATGAAGGCTAATAACTAGGCCTACCTCAATAAATAAATGATATGGTGCACCACACAGACTTTCTCTCTCCTTTGTCTAAAAATGGAAACATTTACTTAAAACTCATAAGATTTGTGAAACCAGATTATATATATTTTTTGCAGAAACATGAAGGAAAAAAAGAGCATCATATTCCACAAAGAGGCATGAAAGAAACGTATTGTTCATTATTCATATTTTACAGATTTTACATATCTTCATCAAAAAGAATAATAATAAACTCGTTTTCCGAGACCTCAATTAATTTTTTTTTTACCAATATCTCGGAAGATAAGAATTTTTTGGGGGTAGGTATGATCAGTAATTTCTTTAGTTTTCATGGGGGTGGGTAGAATTTAACTTAACTAAGGATTTTATCAATTTTTATGGTGAGACAAAATCTAAAAAAAACACTTCTACAGACGCGCGGTCAAAAAGGTTGCACCTAACGATGACAGGTGGCGCTGAAGCGTAGCCTATAGACGTATACAGCTATACATAGCTATAAAATGTCATTTATTTATGATGTGCTATACCTAATTTCACTGCGATAAGTATTCTATAATTTCACATCACCAATCCTTTTGTATAAAATAATATAATTTACCAAATCTTAAGAAAATTACGTAAGATCGGTAAGGGAAAGGGGGGAACGAAAAATCTTACGATCCCCTAAGTAAGGAGGTTTGGGGGGAAGCGGGGTTGAAATAATGAAAAAAAATCCTTACGTAATTTATGGACCCCTATTGGTTTTATAAAAATATATTTCAAGTAAAGGGTTTTTTTAATTTTAATTTTGTTACAACCTTACAATAATGAGTTATTTCGTGTATCTAATACTTGCAAAGATATGATTAAAATTGGCAATATCTGCTTATATAAATTACCCTTAAAATTATGTTCATGGGATGATTAGAACGGACATTTAGTTTATAATGATAAACAATGCCCAGATACGAAATTTAATAAAAATCGTTTTAGCAGATTTCGAGATAGATTGTTTTTTTATTTTTTACCTGTAGTAAACTACCCTCAATTGTAGGGTAGGATATCTAACTCCAAAAACTCCTCTGGGGAACCTTATAAAAACCATATGTACCAAGTTTTAGCCTGATCAGTAAAATGGTGTCGGCTCTAGGCCTAAATATAGACACACAGGCAGAAGGCATTGCCAAAAAAAAAAACACCTTTTCGGTTTCGGGGGGTTGACAGTTGTCAAAATTTGGACTTTTTGTTACGAGCAAAGTACTTTTCTCTTCAAGGTGTTGAGAGAAAGTAAAAATTGTCTCTTTACCTATAGATGAGCACAAATCATAGTCTTATACGCTCCAACGGTGCAAGAACATTTCTATACATTCTTAAAACTAATTTCAACTAAGGGCTCAATGACACTATGGAGTAAAATAATCACAATTTAAGAAGCAAAAAGTAGTAAAGATTACATTGGCCACTTATGTAAGTTTTTGAGTTTATACATTCATAATGTCCCATTATTTGATTATTGTATTTATTTTTACCTATCAACTATAGTTAGACAGTCTTATGAAGAGTCTTTTGTTAAATACCGATACATATTTGAGCTTTTACACATTTTAACAACTTAAGTGTTTTATTGAAACATACCTCTTATAAAAACCCACTATTTAAAAGCCAAAGTTGTTAACCTAAATCTTAAGCCAAACAGCTGTTTTTTGTTGTTTTAAAAAAAAACAATTATTCAACATTAAAACTACGTATACACTCTTACATTATTTCAACGTTTCAAAATGGAACATGCTACAAATATTACTTTTGAGACAATAGTCTAGATTCATAGAAATATGTCAAAACACAGTTAATTTATTACATTTAATTGGGATCAAAATCAGCTTAAAGTCACAAGTACTCAACTCTCCAAAGTCCACTCAACGAGATGAGATTATTGGTGTAATAGGCCTACGTTCCATATTTTCTGCGTCGGTTTCCCTAAACATTAAATATTCTCGTTTGCAGTCCACAGCAAGTGATTGTGGATTCTAACTTTAAGGAGGTAGCTTTGTGCAAAATAGTTTGTGCTTTTTGCATTGTTTAAGCCAAAGAGGGTATAATATTATCCTTATTTTCTTCAATGCCTTTCCTAACATTATATGTACAATACCTTCTTTGTGTTGCACATAAGGAAATTGCTCAATAAATGTTTCTAGGATATGCGTGTGAACATATCTGTAGGGGATTTGAGATTCCCTAAGTCACCTTGCCCTTTATTGAGATATGCTCTATGAAAAATTAAATAATCATGTCAAGACTTCATTTTGGTATCACACTTTGTTAATGTATTCATGCAGTTTACTGTGAAATTCGTTCTATCTTGTATGCAAGAAAGCCAACAACATATTTAAAAGATCGAACAGTAAAACCAATAAGTATCTAATCTTAATTTGTGATGATAAAATAACGTTAAAATTGTATGTGTATTTTCATACTCATTAGTTCCTATTTAAAATACCATTCATTTAATAACAAAATATGTTAAATAGTAAATAGGAAAGCATTTTGAGATACCTATTTATTTTATATTCCACGTATCAAAATAATATCTATGTAGCCTACAATCGTATCACACTGAAAGGCGACATCAATACTTTAATGGACTAGACTAGCCTAAGGCCGTATTTTATAAACCACAATGCTACAACATAATCTATAATAATAAAAGGAAGTGTTTGTCTGTGTGTGTTTGTTTGTGTGCGATGCCCAGCCAAATCTACGACATGCAGAGATCTGAAATTTTTAACATAGGTGGACGGAAGGGGGTCCGAATGCACCTCGAAGCAGGATTTTTAAATTTTCAATTATCTTTTTAATTAGACTATTTTAAACAAATTTTTGAAGAAAATATTTTCTATCTGCTTTAGAATTACGTTTCAGAGGTACGGGCACCAGGGGGAGGGAGAGGGGTGCTTATATAATTCTTATACCACAGTGGATCACGGGCAACGTCATGCGGGATTGCTAGTAATTCATAAAATAAAGCTTGCTAACTTTTAAGATAAAAGGAGTGTATGGTATATAATATGTTGAATAATTGTTTCAATAAACTGTACATAATTTTATCTATGCTTATGGGCCTTATATGATTAATTAAACTTTCGAACTGATTTAACTTTTATTAACAGACAACCCCCTTTCAAGGTCGAATGATAAGGCAGGATTCACAAACAAACGGCCCGCGAGACAAGCTGACCGGCCCTTTTGTCTGCAATATCTTTATATTACTATCCGGCCTGCGTCCATGTACTCTCACAAAATACAATAGTTTAACTTTAGAGTTTATTTCGTAATTTTAAATAACAGAAACCCTCAGAATTATTAAAACTATCCTTTATTTTTGTTTTAACTTTAATGACTTGAGTGTGTGAATTTTAATTTACACCGGGAAAATACCAGTTTTTAAATTATTCCAAGTATACATTAATTATTTTAAATACATAGCATCAAATATCTATTATAGACCTGCATTAGTGGTCATGCGGTATGGTATTTAGCCTTCCTTGATCAAATACTCATGTTTTGATAGGGTAACAATTTGTGGGATTGTTTTATACGGTTCTATCACCATTTAAAAAACACTTTATAGTTAAAATTTAAACTATTTAACTGGTCAGAACTTTCACCCTCATTTTGGTGAAAACAATATTAAAAAATATCGAACCACTTCTTAAATAAATTGGTATTTCTAGAAGTCTGCAATTCTCCTCAGTGCTCTTTAAACAAATATTAGCCATTGACAGCCAGTCCCTTGGTTAAAAAAAGGTTCATTGTATTTAAAGTTTTCTTTGTAATGTGCAGTCAGAGTAAACATATTTGTGTGGCAGGATTATGTTACTTAGGGACAAGGGAAGGGGAGGAGGGACGGGGGAGGGTCGGAGGAGGGTCGGGGGAGGGTACTACCTGAAACTTGCTCGGTGACCGCCAGCCGACAGGTTAACTCGAAGAGCTCATATTTTGTATCTTCCTTCTAGTAAATTCGAGTTTAAAGTGAGTCGTTTAAAAAATGCTCACTTGATTGCGCTGTAGTCACTGGTGATCGCACCTAGCGATCCCAACGTTGAGGGAGTAAAGCCTCGAAAAGGAGTGCAACACGTTTAACCTAGCGGCTGGGGATCTGTTCTTTCCTTCTCTGTGGCCTAGGGTGATTTCTTAAGTTTTTTCACACACCAAGTAGCAATCTACCACAAAAAAAGTGGTTGGTTCGCAGTCTAGAGCCTACAAAACACATTGTTCTTTATATTTTTTTTAAAATCATCAAAATTTAACTCATAAAGAAGAGAAAATGTTAGTTTTGTTTGCAATAATTTACGAAGATGAGCATCAGGCTAGTCAATATATCTTATCTAGCATCTACAAAAGGAATTTTAACATTCCTATGCTCAATAAGAATCTAAAAAAAAATTTAACACCATCTTAATTCATAATGTCGGTAAGTTTTACAATTATAATACACATTGTGAATCCTAGAAACAGAATACAGATCACAGATCAAACTCTATATGTAGCTTCTGATCGACCATGTGGAGTATAACGCTGCACTGCCTACATATTCGCTGTCAGTGTCAACACGTCCATTGGGTGGTAAATAAAGTTGACATCTTAGTGTATGAAGACTTTTAATATTGCTTCCTAAGTGTGTATGGACTCTCACTGTTTTTAAAATGGTTACATTTTCAATTCATTTTGTTCCTTCTCTGTTCTATGATAACGATGTAAAGTGGGAAATGCATTTCCATTGTGAAACTTTCCTGTACTTTCGGCCATACATCAAATATTTTACTTAAAAAGTGAAAACCAGCTGGGGTCGACATATTTTTTACTGGGTGATAAGAATCTGTACTACAACTTCTTTCAGAGGTTAAGTAAAGCTGTCGGTCCCATGTTGATTAGAGCATGTAAAAGAACCCTGGAAGACTAAAAGAAAAAATGAAATCTTCAAATATGCTCATAATAAAAATTAATTTTCTCCCCATTTTATTTTTTGGTCAAATGTTTTTAAGCCTTATTCCTTTAAAAAGGATGTGTGTCATGTGTATTGCCAACCCTGTGCAATATAATCTAGTACAAGAGCTGCATAAATCTGACCCCCAAGTCGCCAGTGGCTCTTATTTGATAATGGCTTTATGAGCTTATGAATTCACATGGCTATTACAGACTTTGCCTTAAAACTGCGTGTGAAGAATTACTTTTGGCTTGAGACCACTCAGTGGTAAATCATTAGTGCGCTAAGCCAAACATCATGGGTTCGATTCCCGTGTTCAGGTTTTTTCTTCGACAATATTTAATATAATCGAAAGATCAACATAAAAAGTTTGAATGGATGTTTTCCTTCCAAAAACTTGAACCTTTTTATTTATTTGTTGATATAGTTGTGTTGTGATATGTTTTCCAGCAACGGAGATTCAAAATATTCAAATCGGGGAAGGCAACGTTCCTTGTGGAATGGCCATTCCCATTTATATGATCTTCCCCAGGTTATTCACTTGTCCCACACTCTTCACCAGCAACTTTAAAGTTGGTAAGTAATTAAGTTGGGTGTACTCACTATTTTTCTTGGTACTAATATTATCACTTAGTAATTTATAAAAACGAGCAATTGCTTAAGGACTTTGAAGCATATGAAAACATTGTAAAATAATGTGATGTAAGGGATATGGCAAGAAGCCAACTTAAAAAGATAGTTGGATAGTATTTAGACAAATAATTTTCTTTCTTCTTTCTTCACGCATTAATCAGATCATCATTTTCACTGCTACATGTAATTTTGGATTTTTAGTAATCCTTTATAGGCTCAAGAAACACAGAAAAAGCTTATTTTTTATTCACGCTGAGCATCTTATGTACATTTATACCTTATATCAAATATATGTTGTGTTTATCCACTGTGTATCACTGTTGTACACTAATACACAAAACTGATGGACACTTGCATATACTATTTCAGCTTGTGTGTGTATTTTAACACATTTTATTACACATGATACTTATTGTTTTTGTGTTGTTGTTTTTTTGTAACTTAGTATTTTTTATAAAACTGGTGGAAAAATGGGTTTTGACATTCATGTTTACATTCAATATAAATTAGAGCCTATTAAAAGTGTTATCTGCAGAAATATTTATATATTTAAATTATTGTAGCGTTTAATACAGAAGCTATAAAAACATATAAAACTCAAATAATAAATAGTTATTGAAATGAAAACTAATGAGATATATCATGCAGAAAATAGTTTGAATTATGCCAGAGCAATACCTCGACATTTGTCACTTCAAGTTTTGTTGTTGCGCTCTTTAATTAGGTTTCAATTATAATCACATTTCTAAATTTTGGTGCTTGCTTCACTCTTTCGCTGCATTTCATCACCACTGTACACCATCTTGTTTCTTTATTCATTCAATAAATTTTCTTTTAATTGTTCGCATTGAATCTCTTATTTTTCTTATGACCAAACATATTAATACTACTGTAACGAGTAGAAATAGGATTAGGAATGATTTTATCTGGGGAAAGAATGGGCATACAGTTAGCTTAGTTTATGAGATAGTTTCTTAAGCAAGGTTGAGATGGTATAGCTACGTAATGAAGATGAAAAAAAAAGAGTACCCAAAAAAAATGCTGGAGATTAAGTATGTAGGAAAAAGACCGCAAGGGAGACCAAGAAAGAGATGGGAGGAGTGCCCAATTGAGAGGAGAAGAATGGAAGCAATTAAAGGAGGAAGAATGGTGAAAGGATAGATGCATTTTACTAAACTGAACTGTCCACAGTCTGGAAACAGTTAAGAATGATGATGATAAATACTACTTATTTTTGTTATTAAAACAAGCAAACTATTCCTAATATCTTATTTATTATAATGTTTATTTCTGTTTATTAAATGTTGCACGCATTCACAAGATATATAAGTTTTCTGGTTCATTACCTATATAAAGAGTGATTTTATAGTAAAGTAAATTGAAGAAAAAGGAAAAATAAACTGCTTAGCAGTTTATTTTTCCATTTTTCCTTTTTTCCTTTTTCTTCAATTTACTTTACTATAAAATTATTTAGCCATTGGGCCACTTCATTTTTATATATATAAAGAGTGAAGTATTGCTATATAACCATGGGGTCCTGGTTGCTAGTTGCCGAGGTATTTTAAATGCCTGGAAATAAAATTAATTGTCTTACCAAATTCTCATTTATTGTACAGTGATTTTTGAAGGCAGTGTTAGTATTGTGTTACGCTTTGTTTCAGAGTTTGAAGTGAACATAGTGATTGTGTTCCAGGATGACCACCTTATCACAGAAAATTTCCCAATTGTTCTCACTCGGTGTTGATTGAAAGTGAAATTGACTGGAATATATTTGTTGTACCTGGTGATGTATGTAGCCTAATCATGTTTAATATAAATCTGATGTTAAAACATTTGACAAACTGTTGTGACATTAGAATACAGACTCTGTAACTTTGTTGGATTGAAACTGTAAATAAATATATATATATTTTTTAAATTTTGTTGGACTATTTAATAATCAACCATCAATCATTTAGTGGTTTATTGGTTCATCCATGACAGATGAAAAAGAAGTCCTTGGTTTTATTTCTTATGAAAGAGATGTAAGCTAAATAAACATTTGTTTGAAAATATGAGTATGTAAGTGTCTGCTTTCTCAATTCACTCTTAGCTGAACTAAATATAACTTCATATATTATTTATTATTTATTTTACTTCGAATATAATTTAACATTACTATTTTACCCTAAAACTATTTAACATAATTTGTCCTCATTGCTTATTTAAAGTCATTAAAACATCATAAAAAAACAATCTTTAGATTTTTCGCAAACATTAGTGTAAAGTATCACAAAAATTTAAAAATAATGTGTTTTCAGATCATAGGTTTTTAAACTTTTTTAATTGCCACCCCTTTTCATAAGATAAAATTATTTATTAGCGACACCAGCTAGTAATGGCTAAATTTGTTTAATTTTTACTATCTAATTAATGTTTCCTTTTGAGCTGTTGATTAAATTAAAAATAGAAATAGTAACATATTTATTGCAAAAAATGCATCACATGCAGTTATATTTGATATACTTGATTACATTTATATAATTCACTGAAAAGAAGATAGAAGGGCAAGGCCTACACGCCAGAAAACTCTAGACCTAAAAGTTCACAATTAAAAACACATAATTATGAAATTTTCGGGGTTCATCAATCCCCTTCTTAAGCAGAAGAGAGTAAAACACCAACTGGACTATGGCAGCGTGGCTAGAGGTAAATCATGGTCACTTAGATTTTGTTGTTGTTGTCTCTTGATTGATTTTTTTTTTACTTGGATTCTATAACTGCCTGTTCAAACTTGTGACTTGACTCTTAGTAGATGGATAGAATGTTATATTTATATTATATTTAATTATTAAACTATCAGCTATTAAGTAAAATTATAGAATATTAGGAAAATGGTAGAACACTAATAAAAGTAAAAACACTAACACATATTTAAGTGTGTGTAAATATTTGTTAGTGTTTTTACTTTTATTAGTGCTCTACCATTTTCCTAATATTCTATCATTTTATTTATTACAATTTGTTTTTGTTCAACGCACTTTATTTCATACATATAACTATCAGTTATTATTTATTATTATTGTTGTTTATATAGAAATGGAGTAGGCCTGCTTGGAAGAAAAGGAGAGATGGCTATCTAAGGTTGGACCAGGGGGTGCCTGGATTTGGTTACATATTGGTGAGAAAGTTCCCACCTACAAAGCTAGGAAGCACTGCAACTATTGGGGAAGGCTCATACTACTCTAGTAATATATATCTTGATATTTCAAATAATTTTTCATCTTATTAACATTCTATTTCGCCATTGCACAGCAAAAATAAGCAAGGAATGTCAAACAAACAGCACACATGCACAACTAAAAGCAGCTGTTGAGAACTATAGTAGGAGAGAGGAATTTTTTAATGCCATTATTTCTCTCAGTAATGGTTTTTTTTAATTATTGAATAATTTTTCAAAAACTAAAAACGGATCTATTTCTCATAATGAGGCAGGTGCAAAGGTTGCGCTTATTCCCAGTTACTGTTGATGGTATTGATGTCACCGAGGTATGGACATGATACCACCGCAGGTATGGACATGATACCATATACTCATATATTATACGTCCTAGTTTTTACCTTTTTTTTTAACTTTCTCCAATTTTTTTCTCTTTTCAAATGATTACAAAATTTTCATATTTCAAAAGATTTTCGTGACCCACCAAAAATCGGCTTGAGACCCACAGATTAGGACCCATTATTTTAAGACGTCAGCCACTCAAAAAATATACTGGACTGCCAAAGACGAGATTGTGGTTCAAATCCCAATTGGGTGTATTTAGGGCAGTTCTTAATCGCTTTCCACTCCCCTTTCATGCAAATACACGTACACTTCCTCTAAATTCAAACCTTCCTCATCCCTAACACATTAGTGCAATTAGTTCATATGTGTATATTCTGAAAGGGTAGTGAGATGCGGGTGGCCAAAAAAAAGGTATATCTATATAATTTATTGAATATAGATACAAATTCCTTAAAATACTAAGCAACATTATTATTCTTTGCTAACCACCTTTAAAATGACCAAATTTTAAAAAGAATGTTATGTGTGTTGCGGATGCAGCAACACTTGCTACTAAAAAAAACATGTTTGGACAATTATTGAAGTGGGAACTTGGAGTCAACTGTCCCAGTTGTTCCCCCTCTGGGTGGCCAGCTCATATGTATGAGGCAGTAGATTAGAAAGACAAGTTATCGATTCAGCTAATGTGCCACACTCCACCAAAAAAGTTTATAGAAAGGCAAACTTACTTTGATATTTCAACCTACTACACTTTTTCAAATGAGGCTATCAGGCTTGTCGACTCTATAATAACAATCCTCCCTCCAATTTTACTTTGAATGCCTGTACCTATGATTATGTAAGTCAATGAATTCGCAATATACTGGTGACGGGAAGTTGCAATTTCAATCTTTGACAGGTGCACTAGGGTTGAGGTGGTTTTTGTACTTATTATCTATCGTGTGGTTCTTACCTCCTCTTCTACTCTAATGCTGTTGACTTCCTCTAAAACTAACTTCATCACTACCCCATGAATTAAATCGTGAATCTTTTGTGTTTAAACATACTAACTAAGAAATAAAATCTGCTTTGGTGGCCACATGATCTGAGGCGCTAATCTCGCATTAGACTAGACTACTGATGACAGGGAAATCAAGGTTAAAATCTCGGCTGGGTGTACTGAGGTTAGTTTTTACAAACTTGTTTTCCACTCTTTCTCTCCATGCAAACATGTGTACACTTTCTATAAATATCACTTGCCTAATCCCTAAAACCATTAGCGTAATTAGTACATAAGCGTATCAACCCAAATAGGTAGTAAGACACTGTGATAAAAATAAATAAAGTATGATACTTTAACAAGTGTTTTGCACGGAGGAAGGTTCAGAAATAAGAACAAATAAAGAGACAAACACAAGATGGCTTTTAAATTGAAAAGAGATAATTGGCTCAAACTTTTCATAGTTAACATGGGGCGTGAAGAAACACATATCATACTTTACATTGCTGACACTGAGCAAAGAGTAAAATAGCTTAAATTTTACACTGTTTCAATCGAGCATAAAATAACACATGTTAAACTTGATACTATTGCCATTAAGCATAGGGTATCACGATTCAAACTTTTTACTGTTGCCACTGAGCGTAGTGTAACAGTTCCAATTTTACACTGTTGCTATTGAGCATTGAGTAACAGTTCAAAATTACACTGTTGAAATTTAGGACAGAGTAACAGTTTAAACTTTGCAATGTTGCAACTGAGCATAGAATAACACAGTTCAGACTTTTTATTGTTACTATTAAGCATAAAGTAAGAGTTAAAATGGTACACTTGCAATTGAGGGTAGAGTAACAGTTCAAATTTTATGCATTTGCCATTGAACATAAAATAACGCAGTTCAATTCTACACTGTTACAATTGAGCATACAGTAACAATTCAAACTTTATACTGTTACCACCAAGGCCATAGCTAAACCAACTTTTCAGGGAAGGCTTGGGGGCCACGGCTAGCCCCCCCCCCCCCCCTTCCCCAACGTTTAAGGCCAAAGAAATATAATAAATATGAAATACCTCTAGAAGCTCTATAGAATTAGTTTTTATGTTAATTAATGGCAGGGATTAAACAGGCTACATTAAGTGTTTTAAATGTTTTAACATATAGAAACCTATATATCGCCTCCTACCTCCAAGTCTGAAAATTTACATTGATCACTTATTAAAAGACATAAACTTGTGGCCAACTGGGGTGGCGGGTTTTCAGGGAGGGGAATGGGATTTTAGGGAGTGATAAATTTTGCCCCCCTCTCTCTAGTTTTATTTCACTCCCAACTTAAATTTTCAAAAATGATATGATTTGCAAAATTCAAATAGCTTCTAAATCTAAAGGCATTGATTGAATTAAACTTTAAAAAACAGATGAAAACTGCTTTAAATATCATTCAGAGGCATCAATATTTTAAAAATTTATAAAGCAAGACCACTCCAAATAAATTATAAAAGTATAAATTTTTTTTTAAATATATGACTCCAATAGCTTGCCATTTGCCGGGAGTACCCCTAGAACTCCTTAGTCTGGAAAGGGGGGGGGGAATGTACCTCAAAATCCCTTTTTGGTTAATTGACCTCCATTACATAAGTAAGTTTCTGCCACCACTGACCCAACATGAATAATTTAAGAGATTATTTCATTTTTCTCTAATAATGTTAGGGTTTTAAAAATATGTGCTTGTAGAAAAAGGTTGTCACCCCTGCTTCTTAATCCAAAATTTTACACTTCAATTAAAGGTATTTCCATCTTGACCTTGATGTATTAAAGACTTTGACTTTTATATCTAACTGAAAGCTGTTTTGGGGGTTGAAGCTGGACCTCCTCCCTTTATTTTATCCCATCCTTTCATTCTTGTTTCTTTGGCGGCTTATTTGCAACGTGTTCTCGGAACTACCATTCTTAAACTCAAAAGACTAAGCTGCTTCCACAGTTCTTTCCACATTCCCTAATACTTCCTATTTCCTTTGTCAATATTTTGTCATGATCTACCCATCTTTGTTGCCTGACTAATGAACACAATCACAAAATATTTTTAAAATATACTGTACTTAACATTAGAATACCTATTTACTCATATATTCTTGTTTTGTTAAAACGTATTAATTTTTTGCCAACTTTCAGAGGGTTTGAACCCTAGCCCCTACCACTTGGCTATGGCCATGGCTACCACTGAACATAGAGTAACACAGTTCAAATTTTACAGTGGCCTCAAGCTATACAGTTCAAAGTTTATACTGCTGCAATGGGACAAAGTGGTAATGTGTGCTCTTAAGTAAAAATGTATTTAATTATTTGCATTATTTTTATACATCAGTATGAGATAAATTACATATATATTTCATTCTCTCACACTAATACTATTCCTACCCATACTCCAAATAAACAAGAGCGTTTGTTGTATGGGCAAATATACTGTCATTTAGTATAATATTAAACATCTTACCCCCAAATTTAAATTAACACTATTGTGTATACCCTATTTGGTGGCTGCATAGTCTAAGGCATCACTCTCGTAATATACTATACTATTGATGACGGGGAAATCGAGGTTCGAATCTCGGTCGGTTGTACTAAGGGCTTTACAAAAAAATTCGGGTACACGTTGTCTAAATCGAGCCTTCCTCATCCCTGACACACTAGCTTAATTAGTAGAGCCTAAATGTGAGTGATGCTTATAAAAGACTCCACAACAAAATTATAAGCTATCATATTATAAAGATTAAAAACAATATAATTTACTATATATAATATCATCTATATTATTTTAAGCTATTTAAAATAATATTAGCTTTCATTTTAGGGGTCCGTTACAACTTACACTAACCCACTAAAATCAAACAGACTATACTAGATCCTGTCTTTCTACGGCGGCACAGCTGTTGTCATTAAAAAATATAATGTCAAATTAAAATTTTCAGTCATAGCTTAAATTTTCCTCGAACCCTTTTTCTCTATTCCTTGCCCTAACTTTTGGGGACAAAATTGTTTTCTACCGCTCTCAAGTTTCGATCTGTACCATAACATCTGCCTGTAGATTGCATACAACCCTACATCACCACCATCACCTATCTCCCCCTCCCCCAATCCTAACTAAACCCACACTTTTCCTTTTAACATTGTGGGTGTGTAGCCCCTGTCCCCCTTTCATTGCTTCCTCCACTCTAGGGGCATGGGGACCCCCTCACAAACTAATCCACTGTGTGCGATGGGAGTGTTAGGGGGAAGGGGCATCATTCTACACTGCTGGATTAGCAAAAAGGGGAGAAGTGGGGGGAACTCGTGTGTGTGTGTGTGTGTTACATATGGGATTCTAAAATAAAAAGAGCAACACTCGTCAAAAAGGGAGAAGGCGCAGATTTAAAGTAGGCCTATGTGCTCATATAAACCTATACTTTCAGCCTCCTGCTAACTAGTCGGTGCGTGTGTGTTTTTTTTTTTTTTTTGCCAATCCTGTGCGCTTTTTTGCTGTACTCAGACTTAAAATGTGTTTTAAATCCATCGCAGTCTCTTTTAGATTACCTTTTTTTTTCTCTCCTCTGTTTGCAGCATGTATGATTGTCCATAAGATCACACATGGCTTTATAATAAAACAGAAATAAAATAGGTTGTTTGCATAAATGTGTTTTGAGGGCTATTAAAAATAAATTTTAAAGGATTTTTTAGTCATTTTTTTAAATAGGCCTATTTTAAATATTAGTCAAAGGATAAAATTAAAATCATTGATTGGTGTAAACGAAAGAGTAGAGGTTCGAATCTCTGCCGGGTGTATTAAATGTAATTTATCGCTCTGGTTTTCCAGTCTTGTCTCCACGCTAATGCGGTGAATTTCCTCTAACTACTTTTCTCGCCCTTAAGATAAAGTTAAAATGTACTATTGAAATAAATGCCATTTTATATGTAATTTGATAAGCCCATTTCCGGTAGTTGAAATTACGATTTTGACAAATGCGCACTTATTTTAAAAGTCAGGGGTCTAAGATGTTGTCGAAAATAGTAGCTTCAAACGAAAACCTGACTTTCTTAGTAAACTTTCATCTTTTCTACTGTGTACACACTAACTCATCGGCACATTCATTATTTGATTACATCACCGTAGAAACACCGGTTTGTGTATGATTGTAAACCGATAAACAAAATATTTATCTTTGGTTAGAAAAAATTACAACTCAATTCTTACTTATGTGGTTTGTTGCAAAAAATAGATAGAGAGTTTTGAAAGAAGGCTCGGTTTAAAGTTCTCATTGTGGTGTGAAGGGGGAAATATACGTGTTGATTTAAATTAAACACCGAAAGATCAAAGACCATTTAGGCTACCCGCAAACTACACTAACTTAATCAGTGACCTGGCGGTCTAGGGGTAAGGTGTCAGACTTCTGTACTGGGGGTCCGGGGTTCAATCCTTGGTTCAGGCACAGATTTATCTGATTGCCAAACCCTTCCTTCACCTCTGACAAGACGTGTATTAATCACAACTTGTGAATGTGTGTAATGCCAGGCCTCCACCGTGGTTCGGATCTTACTTTAAACTGTAGGTCCTCCATTTCATCTCACAATCACATTAGCGTAAGTGCGTATAATCCAAATGGGTAGTAAGACGCAGTGCTAATAATAATAGTAATAATAATACACTAACTTAAAGACACAAGATGAGGTTTGTAGCTTGTAAGTAAAGGCATCAACACTCATCACAATGTTTGAAATCACATCCAGTGCAGATTAGATTTTCAAATAAATACTGACTTCCAACATAAAAGCTTAGCACACCCCTCTAGCTTGATGACGCATATCCGGTCAGACAAGCGGTAGTTTCAAGTGAATAGGTTTTCTTAATATATATACTTTCAAGGCGGAATCAAAGTAAAAGTGAATAAAGTTCCTTGTTTTTGCAGTTTTTACGACAACACCCCCCCCCCTCTTTTTTTTTGTTGCCAAAATCAATAAAATATTTCTTCAGTAGATACATTTAGCTTAAATGTCTACATATTGTAATCTCAACCGTTCTTTTAATTTTGTCATGAGCATCGCGGCACTTTATCAAAAAATGTTGCATAAAATTAAACTATTACTGAAGTAATATTTGATTTATTTTGACCAAAAATGTATAGTGAAAAAATAATAGTAATAAATAAAGACAACGTGTGTTTTCTGTCAATTTTTTTTTAGTACCACGTCTTACTACCCATTCGGTTAATACGCTAATGGTTTTAGGGATGAGAAAGGTTATATTTTTTATATAAAGTGTACCCATATTTTCGTAGAGTAAGAGTGAAAAACCCTTTTGTAAAAAAATCACCCTCAGTACAACCGACCGAGATTCGAAACTCAATCTCCCGCCATCGGCAGTCTAGTCTACTACGACAGTAGCGCGTTAGAACACGTGGCCATCGAAGCTGGTCCTTTAGTACTCACCTATGAGAACAGGTGTAAAAGAATGAATTTTAAAGTGGATGGAAAGAAAAATTGGGGTAGGGGAAAAAAAACCTCAGTGCACCCTAAACTTAACGGGTCAGAATGAAAGCATACTGACGCCGGTCCTATGAAACTCAGAATTCTCAACATAGTCACTATTATTACCACAAACCTCACTTCTAAGTTTGTAGTTTGTGTGCAAAAGGTGTGGAATACTTGTTTGAAAACAAGCCGGCTATGAAAAAGTGTCGAATTGTTCCCCCCCAAACCATATTTCCTTTTTCTTTCTTATCGGCTCTCTCTCTCACCCACCATACACCGAGAGTAGGCGGGGTTGTTTTGAAAGTAACCGCTCATTGTCCAGTTTGAAAGGTTTTCAACGTTTCACCCCCTATTTCCATAACTATCATCCCTTGTATGTGTGAATATGAGCTTACAACATCAACATGAGTGACAGCTATACAGATCATTCTCTTGTGAGCTGACAAGTGACCCGCACTGGTGGTAGCGTGGTTTAAGGCGTCAGACTTGCAATAGACTGGACAGGTTCGAATCTCAGCTGGGTACACTGGAGGGGGAGTGTTTATCCACGCGACTTAGTGGCCGGCCTTAAATTACGTAAGGTTTTATTTTTTGAGGGGGGAGAAGGGTTCGGTATTTTCTAACGTTCTCTTACGAGGGGTGTCAAGGGAGTCAAAATATATCTTACCTAAGGTTTTTTTTATCAATGTTTACGATGAGACATAATCTAAAAAAAACTTTTTTGCCTGAAACAAATATATTTAGTTATAGTGTGTTACACCTAATTTTACTGCAATTAAAGTGTTCTAAAACTTCACATCACTCGCTTTATTACCAATCCTTATGTCTAAAAATGACCAAACTATTAAAATAATCTAATTTACCAAATCTAAAAATATTATGTAAGATAAAGAGGGAGGGTCAAAAATCATTGGAAAAAAAAAGCCTCACGTAATTTAAGGGTGGCCCCTTATAATCTTGTATTTCCCTTTTGCACACTAATTTTGGCTCACTTTCCTAAATCTACCCTTCTCACCCCTTTGGCAAAGCGTTAATAAACTTGTTTTTTTTTAAAACAAATATATGTGACAAAGCTTTCGATCTCATGACAAATAAATAATTTATAATTAATGTTTTTACTTTACTTGTAAGATTTTTTGTTTGTTTGGAGTACTTATCTGACGTTCAATTTACAAACACACATATATCTTACAACTACATACAACTTACAAACTAACTTAAAATCTAAAATAGCATATATTATACTATCCACCCACACTTAGTGTCAGATATTATATTAACTAAGTTGTAAGACTCATTTATACATCAGAACTAATCTGAATAAGGATCAATCCAGGGCCTTCCAGATTTATGGCTTTCTATATAGAAACAAGGAGGGGGATATTTGCAGGAAGAAATTGAAAACCTACATATTTTATAGTGGTGAGATATTCGAAACTTCAACGTAACCGGCTGGGATTGAATCCTGACCCAAACCTACGAGTAATACTTATTACTAGAATGAGATATTTTATGTTGCAGGGTAATTGACAGTATATTTATCCCTTGAAGCATTGGATCCGAACTATTATCACCCCCTTTTCTCCACCATCCTTTTCACCCATAAGCCCACAAGCTATTTGACGTCCCCCCAAAAACTCTGCTAGAGATATCAAACAATTATCAAGGCATGCCTGCTCTCTTTGTCCTCTGAAAAGGTGGGGGTCCTTTTGACCCCTCCTCCCTTCCTAGAAATATATATATATTTTTTTTTTTGTCAAACGAAAGGTAGAATAGTTCAGAGCCCTGAAAAGCGCCCTACTGCCATATGTGGATGATCACAATGATATTCAGCGCCGCCGGCAACACTGCTGCTACCTGACGGTGAAAGGGAGACACTACAGGCTGGCACGTAAACTGCAATACTCTAATATATTTATATAATTTTAGTACCGCGTATTACTACCATTCCGGTTTTAAGCATATGTACTAATTACGCTAATGTGCTATAGATAAGGAAGGTTGAATTTATAGGAAGTGTACCCGAATTTGCGTGGAGGGATAGATAGGAAAAATAATTATGGAAATCCACTTTCAATACACCCGACAGGGATTAAAACCCAGTAATAGGCAGTCCAGGCTATTGAGAGACTGATGTCTTGGAGCAGATATGTGCAAACTTACAGAATGGAAAAAAAAGGTGCCAAAGTTTTTTATTCGTTGATTTTTCCTTCAAAATTATAAACACACAAAACATTCAACGCAGCTCAGTGGGCGATGCAAACTGCTTAACGAAAGTGTCTTGCGTGTGGCTTGGTAGAGCAGGCGCTTCTATGACAATCAACAACACCTGTATGACAAGCACTAGCAAAGACTATCAAATCCACTGAACGAAAAACAGTTAAATTGTTTTACATTAAAACACGCACTAAGTTTACTTTATACATTTCAATTCAAATACTGCAAGTATTTGTTTTCATCCTAAAACAAAATGTAACAAGCAGTTGTTGTTTTTTTACAGAAATGTCATTCAGAAGCTAAATATTAATTTTAGTAGATTTATTAAGATAAGTTTTTATAACATATTAAAACTTAATTTTTGATGTGTTTTTATTTTATTACTATTCTATCTTTGTTTGTACTATTTAATATAATTATCTCATTGTTTTATTTATTATATAAAGTTTTTTATAGCTTTCCTAATACTTACTTATCATTTTTGACAATTAACTTAAAAAAATAGTTTTTTTGTGTGAATTAAATGTGTTTTCTGCCATTAATGTATATTAAACAGTAATGAATGGAGGATAAAGCAGTGCAGTTTGAAAGAGAATCCAATAGGTAAATGTGAAAGAAGCGTGCTACGTTGGTTTGGACATGTTGAGAGGTTGAGTGTGGATCTAGTGATAAGGCAATTATATGAAGGTAGAGAGTGTGGATCAAAAGGAAGGGGTAGGCAAGGAAATTATATGAAGGTAGAGTGTGTGGATCAAAATAAAGGGGTAGGCAAGGCAATTATATGAGGTAGAGTGTGTGGATCAAAAGGAAGGGGTAGGCAAGGCAATTATATGAGGTAGAGTGTGTGGATCAAAAGGAAGGGGTAGGCAAGGCAATTATATGAAGGTAGAGTGTGTGGATCAAAAGGAAGGGGTAGGCAAGGCAATTATATGAAGGTAAAGTGTGTGGATCAAAAGAAAGGGGTAGGCAATGTAAGACGTGGCTAAATGTGCTAGATAAATGTGTGAAAAAGAGAAACATTAAGAGTTCTAAGAATAAAATAACCATGTATTACTCGGTGTATGGATGTTGTTGAAGTGAAGAGAGTAGCTCTATGCAAGGATAGGGAAGTGTATAGAGAGTTAGTGAGTATGAAATAAGTAAGGAGTTGTTGTTCTTTGAGCTATATGCACAGTTTCTTGCTAATCCGCAAAGGAACGGCGTGACTAGATATGTATGTTAGATCTTTATGTGTAGATTAAATTTGTCTTAGTAGTGTTATTTTGATGGTAAATATAATATAAATTGTGTTTATGCGACCTTACACAAGGTCTATTAATCTAACTACTTTATTTTCCAGTGCTTTATTAGTTTAATTTTTTTTAAATTACGTTGATTTTTGTGGACATCATCAAACTAACTACGATATGAAATAAAAAATGTTGTATAAAACTTGGATCAAACCTTTATACTGTATTATTTTATAAAAAAATATATTTCATGCTACTAACGATTAAATACAAATACTAGGAATAAAGAGCGTATCCTTCAATCTGTATTAACATGAAGAGAAGTAAAACAACAATAAATCACATGTGGAAAACCACTCTCAGTGCACTCAATGTCGACCATATGTGATGCATTGTTATTAATTGATATTGAGTAGCTAGTAATTTAATTTAGTTTATTTGTTAAGATTTTACTTTCGGAAATGGCCGCGTCTAGCTTATTTTCTGCAGGCTTTCACAATTTTCTTCCTCCTTCCTGAAACCGTGTCGAGCTGTGTGTCGCCTTAACTTCACGTCAATCTGCATTTAGTGCTGAAATGGTGGTAGTAAACTTTTATAGCAACACCTAATGGCTGAAAGATGGAAACACAGTGCCCTCAATGTTTATTCATAACCTCTTACTTAACTAATCATTAGAACTGTTGTGTTGTTGGAATATTTTAGACCCTAATTTGCATATTACATCCTTCTCATTTGCCCCTCACTTCTTTATACATCCCTCCTTATTCTCCTTTTGTGGTTTACTATCCAATAAATAAAAGTAAACCAGGTTCAAAATGCCTCTATCTATCTTTCTTCTCTTTTTTTTTTTATATCCTTTCTTGGAGGCAGACCTTGTTTGGGTCACTAAGGTGTAAGATGTAAAGTGCCATGGATGTCACAAGTTTAGAATTAACGTAACAGGGCTGTACAAAACTAGATTTCCTTTTTAACTCGCTCAATAACGCGTCTGTCGGCCCACTTAAAAGTTCTGGTTTTATTTCCGAAATCATCCAAAAATTTGTCATGGATAAAAAAAATATTTATTTTTTAGCACCGCTCGGGTTCTATGTTATTGGTGAAATTAAGTTTCCATTTTCACAATAATTAATTGATAGCAAGTCGTGTGCTTATATAATCAGTTGATTCATAGTGTTCACGATGAACACACATTATAATACAAATAACTTAATATCTTCTCGTGAGGAGTGAGATTGTAAAGTTTATTTTTATTAAATAAGTATTCTTCTCTATGGAACAACATAAATTATTTTAAACTAGAATTCATAGGCAAAAACTAACCTCATTTTAGTACGAATCATTAATTCAATCGATAGTCAATCCATACACATAGAAAAGGGGCCTAGATCTGATTACCAGCATGAGTCAAAAAATTAAATTTAGAGAAATTCTGGTTTTCTTTTTCAATGTTATGAATTGATGGCTGGAATACTAGTGACGTATCCAGGAAAGGGAGACAAACTGGACATATACTGGACCCCCCTCCCCCTCTGCCCCCTTCAGAGCCGAGCTACTTATATAACTCAAGACCGGTAACGAATTCAAACTTTTAAAATGAGGAAATATATAAAACATGCCTTGGATGCCATATTTGTATTTACAGTAAACAATTCCAACTAAAACTGTAACAATCGTGCTTACCCGGCAAAGATTTGACGTTTGTGGTGAAATACAAAATAAATGTTGATTTATAAAGTCAATGTATGTTGGCTACTTGATGATTTCGAAGTTATTGTGCGAAGCGGGTTGCATCTTAACTTGACGCACTTAAAACATTCTATAGCGCTATTACACTAGGACGCCAATTTTCAAAATAGAAAGAGAGAGAAGAAAATGAGCAGTTCACACTGCAAGGCCTTTTTGATTAACTGCTTATAGCACTTCCCCTCTTCCTCCGACGAGTTTACACACCACTATATTATTTGCTCCTTGAAAATATTAGCAGACTCAAACAGGCAATTTGCGGGACAAAGCCAAATAGCTGTAGATAGATCTATATCATAAAAAATACGTTTAAAAACACTACTTCAAGATAAAAATAATAATTTTGAGCCATTGTAAGATTATTTTTAGAATTATTTAATAATGTACAGGTATGGTTTTTGTTTCAATGTAATCTTCAAAACTCTGAATGAAACGTAAACTAACCAACATGGGAAATCCTATTTTGACCTGCTGTGACGTCACAGGTAGGAAACGAACGTCCTTAGTTATATAACCTACACAGCATCCAAGTCTTTATCCGTTAATGTATCACTGAGAAGAAAGTCTCAATTTCATAAACGAATACAATTTAGTCTCTGTCGAGAATCGAACCTGATACCTCATAACCCGGTAGGCAGACGCTTTACCGATGGAGCTAATCTTTACGGGAAGTTCTCATCTTGAAAAATAAGAAGCCTCGGTTTAATAAAAGAATTATAACTGAGATCTCTAAGCGAGTAGGCGGACGCTTTAATGCCGACAGAGATAATCTGCCTGTCAATCCTCTTCTGTACACAATCAACACATGAATCAAGAGTGGATCATCCGTTGAAAATTTTCTGGGATTACTTAGGGATTAGTAAGTGTACAAAGTTCAATCTACTGACCTCTAAATATTGTGTAAACTACTGATTCCGCTATCTACAAATAAAGCGTTTGTCCAAAGTTCACATACAAATGTCTTAGGGCTTGGACACCCATGTACTACAAGAATTCCTCGCTTACCATTTCACTAACTTGTCATCATTATCGGGTAAGTTTATTTGGCGAGCAAGAGAGATGAAGAATAAAAAAATTGAAAAAGTACTCTAAATATATATATATATAAAAAGACTGGGTGACAACACAAAGAACAACGGACAGAGTACGAGAGAAGGAAATGAACAAAACCCAACCCGACCTCACTTCACTATCATGCTTCTCCTCCTAATAAATAGGCTCGCTCGCAACAAAATATATTACATCAACAGGAAGGTAAGAGAAAGATAGAAACAAAAGAGACGGAGCGATTGCTCTTTTTTTATAGCCATAAAACCCCGCCCCCTTTCATCCCAGGGGGTACCAACGTGAACAGACCAATGAGATCGCTCCGACAGCTGCCATCATGATGGTGATTGCACCCGGTGTGTGTGTGTGTGTGCTTGTGCTTGGATGTGTGTATGTGTAGGGGAGCCTGGCAACTGGTGTGGAGGATTCAGTGCACAGAGAGGGAAGGAGTGAACTAGAGAGGACAGATAAAAAAAAAAGAACCGTAAGAGAGAGACAGTGATGATAGAGAACTTTTTTTTTAATTAAAAAAAAAAAGAACGTTAACACGAAACGGTGGCTTGTCAGAGCGCTCTTTCTAGCGGCAACATTTTGAAACTCCTACCTTATAAAAAAATTAAGAGGGGGGGTAAGGGGAAGGGTGTTATGGTTCTTAATAGTTAGACAAGTGAATAACGCTATCGGGACTACAGAACGCTTGCTAGCTAGAAATGTTGCGTTAAAACTGATACACCCATTACTATTCGGTCAATTAGTTTGTAAAAGGAATAGGCCCACACATTTTAAACAAAAACGTTGTCACGGGGACATTGTTATGTCGTTCGAGAAATAACACGTGTGAATGAGTGCGCGAAGTGTTCGATTTTCAAACGCACCTTATTGTTGGGTTCATATTTCGATTGTTCGAGTGTTCGTGTTCAGAGTAATTGTCTGTTGTAAAATAACGGAGGGTGTGTTGTTGTGTCTTTTGGTTTGGAGACGGCTTTCGAACCGTGAAAAGATACTCCGCGTTCTATTTCTGAAAAACTGACACGGTGGCCAGAGAACCAACTCATTTCGTCCCAAAGGTAAGATGAGATATGATTTAAATTATTATTTGCTGGTCTATGGCATTACAATAAAAAGTTTAAACGTCACACTTATTAAATTTATTGGTTCTTAGAAAGTAATATAATTTGGTGTAAATTCGTGATTCTTTGTGTCTATTTGTATATACCTAAAAATATTAGTATTACGATTAGGAATCGGGTTCTTAGGTACCAAATAGGCATTAAAAATATGGGACTTATAGCGAGGCAAAAACAAGCACAAAATAAGCAATGTAAAATTGATTTTACAATTAATTTTACCTACAGAATATTTTGTTTTTGTTTCTTTAGCACGACAAGATTACCCATTCGGTTTATACGCATACTAACTACGGTCTGATGGATAAGTTTTATTTAATTTATTTGAGGTACGGTATTTGATGTTCACGTTATGAACTGATTATCATCACACGAGAATTTCTATGAGCGAGAGTGAAAGGGCCTATCAATTTTGCGGGGAAAGGTATTTTAACATACCATCCAGGGTTCTTTTACATCTCACAATTGACATGGTACCAATGGCTTTACTTCCCCTCCGAAGGAAGTTGTGCTACGGATTGTTATCACTCGAGAAAATCCGTCGACCCCGGCTAGGTTTGAACCCACGAGGATCGGGTCCTGAGGCGAGCACTTTACCCCAAGATCACCGAGTTCGATGACGGATAAATAAGGTTTAATGTAGAGTAAGTGTAGCCAAATTTTCTTGGAGGGAGAGTGGGAAAACTGTTTATGGAAAAATACCCTCATTACACTCGAGCGGAATTTGAACCCCCATTTCCCCGTCATCAGCAGAGTATAATCTATTGTGAGGGGTTACCTCTTAGAACATTCGACCACAAAAGTGGGTTTACGGGCCATTTACATTGCTGTTAATCACAAGATTTTTTTTAGCGCTGCGTCTTACTACCCGCTCGGCTTATATGCCTAATCATTAGATACTTTTCTAGATTTTCGGTGGTGAAATGGATATAAATTGACAGATAGAATATTTTTGGAATTTGAAAAGCTTCGTTCTTCTTCACACTATTAAGGGACAAAATTTCATAGCTGCCATTTCCGAAGAATTGAATTTTTCTCCAGCAATGGAATGTTGTTTCAGAAAAATATCCACACTGGAGCGTTAAAAGAAAGAAGAGAATGAGGTCAAAGCTTAAACAGGCGCATTAAGATAGGGATTTAGGGAACGCCAGAAAAGGTCAGTGTTTTTTTTTGCAATTTTTGTAGTAAGACTTTTTTTTGGTCAAAATAAATCAAGTTTTCATGAAATTCCAGGACACCCTTGACAGATACTCAACAACTGTTGATATCACTACGTGAAGAAAATTAAACTCTTATGTTTTTATAGAAGCAATATTTGATTTACTTTGACTAAAAAAAAGTTTTGCTATAAAAACTGCAAAAACGCTGACTTTTTCTCGCGTTCCCTGTATCCTCACTTTAAGGCTCTTATTAATCAAATAAGCAAAAAATATATAATAGGCAATATAGGCACTATAAAACTAATAGGCCTACATTGTATTCGTAATGACATGAAATGTATTAATATGTCAACTTTATATGTTTTTCGATCAAGGAAAAGAAAATCTCCCTAATTATGATGGTTAGTAATCAATAAACAATTATCTTGCTGCACTGCATTAAGAATATATTTTATTGCTAATAATATATAATTTAAACTATTACCAAATTAATAAGTTTGTATATACACCTTTTCATACCTTCACCGAATTAATTTTGTACCATTAGTAAAAAAAAAACATTCATTTTCAAATCAGATTATATTTCAAGGCTCTATAAAAGTTACAGAAATCTATCCTCTCGAATAAATTACAAGTTGTGTTACTAAAACGACTATTACAATGGTAACTATTTTCTAGAACTAGGTTGCGGGAATTAATTTGTTATTTGGAAATATGATTTAATTAATATGCATTAAATTTACACCAAGTAACCAATAATAGAATACATTCGGACAAGCGTTAACATCAAGGATATAACTATTATACGATTATAATCGTACATATGCTAGATTTAAAATTATAATGGTAGTTTAAATAATTAATAAACATTTTTCATCGGCCCTACATCAATTTTAAAATCTCCTCAATATATAACAACATAATACGTGTACAGGTTTTAAGTAAGGATATAAGATTTTTTTTTTAATGTACGATGTATCTTCACTTAATTAGGGTCCCAAGGATGTTCCTGAGGGTCGCGGGAATATCTAAGGAAAAAACTTATTAAAAAATTATAAAATATTAAAATTACATACACTCCATCAAACGGGGACATTAACTTATAAAGAATTACTGCGATATTGCCATTAGCAAAAGAGTTTAAACAACGTTTTAAAACCTTCCTGTAATCGGAATTTTGAACCCAGCTCAAGGAAGTTCAGGAAGTTGAAAAGGCTATTTCCCCTCTTCTAAAAAGATTATTAGAGGTGTATGAAGCTTCGAAACTTCGACTTTACTTCGAAACAAACATCAGCTTCGCTTCGAAAAAAATGTTAGCTTCGCTAATAAAAATACTGACAACTAAAAAAAAGTCAATTTATGTTCAATTACAGCCATTCTGAGCTGTTTCGTACCGTACATTACAAATTAATATTTGTATAGAAGAAATTTAATGTAACTAAGCTTTGAATTGTGGTGGTAGCTTGAATTAACAGATTAAAACCAAATATCACAAACAATTGTGCAATAAAACATTTTACTAGTGATTTTTGTGCATAAAGAAATATAAATAAGCACAATTAAATATTTTTACTTTCTCGCTATAATACAGATAGAATAAGTATTGTGATCGTGAAAAAAATCGAACTCAAGTTTTTGATGAATGTTGACGTTTCATGACCCCCAGAATCCGAGAAAGTGTTTTTTTTGCAATTATATCCGTCTGTCTGTACCTCGGAGTAGAGCCTAAACTATTTTACCGATCGGGCTAAAACTTGGTATTTAGGGTTTTCAAAGGGCTGCCCCGAGGGTTTTTTTTGGAATTGGATATCCAACCCGAAAATTAAGGGTAGTTTTCTTAAGGGCGAGAAGAGAAAAAAATCGACTCTAATGATTTTTATTAAATCTCATTTCTAATCATTGATCAAAATTACAAACAAAATGGCTACTCTCAATTTTTCATAAAAATGACTCTAAGGGTTCCGGTCTGATGCGTAAATTTTATTTTTTTATTTCAAGTACGAAACAACTAACAAAAAATATCCGAGCTTCAGTTCGGGAATCGAGAATATTCCATATGTTCGATTTGAATTCGCTTCGAATTGAAAAGTGGACTTGGCACTTCCCCGCAAGATAGCCTACCTCTGTAAATAAGGACTTTAAAGTCTTGTAACGATTAATACTAAAGCAAGGAATCATCTCACAATTATTCGTGTTGTAATCTGTCCAACAACACAACACAACACTCAAACTCGAATAACTCATCTACAAAATAAAGTAAAAATAGTTTTTGTCACCAAATTTTGCAATGAAGTCACATGTTTACGGAAAATATTGCGTAGAAAGATTTTTTTTAAAGTCACTGAAATTGATTCAATTTAACTGATAACGTTATTCTAAATAAAATCAAAACTCAAATAGAACTCTCCACAAGAACGAAACAGCAATACAGTAGCCAATGAAATTGTAATTTTGGTCACATACCGAACATTATAGCAAAGTAACATTTTCAATAAAAGTGTGCTTTACATTTTGTCTAATTAAAATGTTATCGAAAATAATTCCGCTTTTTAAAAATTAATTCAATTAAGTTAATCTAATAAATAACGATATAAAAATAATAGTCAATTGAAACTACATGACGTAACCTAATGACACTTTGGTTCGCCAGGCCGGGAAAATATTATGTTTGGGGCCATGATCAAACAAGTTTGGGAAACACTGGTCTAAGCCAAAGCGTCACTCTCGCAGTAGACTGGACTGCCGAGGACGGAGAGATAGGAGTTCGAATCCTGGTTGGGTGTAGCAGTTTTTTTCCTAAACTTTTTTCATTCTTTCTCCACGCTAATGCGTCTACAATTCATCTAAATTTAACCTTAATCATTCCTAACACATTATATATATATATATATATGCGTATAACCCAGATGGGTAGTAAGACGCGGTGCTTAAAAGGAAATTGTTTATTGACCAAAGTGAAGAAAAAAACTTGGGAGAGGATAAAATATCGTCATCATTAACAATCATTATTTGCAATGTAGTCCTAATTTCCTGTTGACTGTGAGAGAAAGTTTCCACTGATGGTGTTTTTGTCGAAACAAAATTAAAGTTGGGAACCGAAAAGCAAGAAAATATAAAGTTAACGTGTCATTTGGACAATGAATAAATAAACTGTGAATTGTATCGCCGTGCTGCAATGGCTTCAGTGTGATTAGTTATATTCTATTTTTGAATGTAGTTGCTTCTAATCGTGCGTTGGTATAGTGTTCTATAGTAAAAGTTTTATTTTGTTTTAGAAAACAAAATCGTACAATTCCGTTAAAATAATTTAAGATGAGATTTAGATGGAAAAACTTAAGTAGTAGTTAATAGATTTAAAAAAGTTTGGTGTGATTAAATTTGACTAATGTTGGACTTATGGACATATCATGCACATTAAACTTTATTAGTGTAAAATAAATTACAGAAAGTTATTATTAATATAATTAAGCTATGTAATGATTAGCACATAGGCCTTCACGTTAGGTACCATACTGAAAATGAATATTAATGATATAAAATTTAAATTATAATCACAACGTTAACCGCATTATTATTATCATCATCATTATTATTATTATTATTATTATTATTATCACCGCGTCTTACTACCCGTTCGGGTTATACACACCTACGCTAATGTGTAATGGTAACGTGATTGTGAGATGAAAATGGAGGACCTACAGTTTAACGTGGAATCCGAACCACGGTGGAGGCCTGGCATTCCACGCATTCACAAGTTGTGATTAATATACGTCTTGTCAGAGGTGAAGGAAGGGTTTGGCAATCAGATAAATCTGTGCTGGAACTGAGGATAGAACCCCGGACCCTCAGCACAGAGGTCCGACACCTTACCCCTACACCATCAGGTCACCTTAATTATGTTATTAAAAAGTAGTTTTACAATCTATTTAAAACTTGTTTATTTTAAATAAAACTTTTCATGAAACTTAATCATAATACCGTACCAATTTTTTGATTAATTAAGTAACCAACCAATTTTAAACTAACCTCGTGTAATCTCCCAATTTTTGGGATGGAAATTTATTTAATTAATAAGAGGTGTCCATTTTGTTATCAAGTGAAAGATACAAACAAGCCTACAGTGTTTTAAAATGGTTTCAAATGCAATAAACTTTAGAGTAAAACCAGTTTAGACCCTCGTGGTACACATATAATACGTAGTTGGGTTCAATTTTGTTGGCAATCGCAGACCGTATGGATATTTTTTTAATCGGAATATTTGTTTACAGCAACGCGTCTTACTACCCGTCCAGGCTATAGGCTATGTACTAACTACTCTAGTGAGTTAGGAATGAGAAAAATATAATTTAGAGAAAATGTAATCGCATTTGAGTGAAAGGAATGTGGGTAACAAACTGGGAAAAACCATTGTATATACAGTACATCTAACTGGAATTCGAACCCTGACCTCCCCGACACTGGAAAACTAAACCAGAAGCGCCCGAATTTAATCTACGTGGCCACTGATTTAAACCTTTACTGGCTATTTGATGCAATATATTTAGAATCATTCCTGTATATTTAAAATATTTAAAAACTTATATTCTGATAGATGTTTATGTGGGTTAGCAAAATACACAAAGCCGTATCTATTAAATTATGTAGCCAGGCCTCCACCGTGGTTCGGATTCCACGTTAAACTGTAGGTCCTCCATTTCACCTCACAATCACCCTACCATTACACATTAGCGTAAGTGCGTATAACCCGAACGGGTAGTAAGACGCGGTGCTAATAATAATAATAATAATAATAATAATAATAATATTAAATTATGTAAATAAAAACTCTCACAATCAAGTATTTAAAGTGAAAAAAAAATTACCCCACACTTTGAAATAGTGCTTTTTTTTTTCAAAACCATCTTCACACTAAAATTAAACAATTTTTTTCTGTATGCGTATTTGACTGAAGGCCGGTAATATAAAAGTACTACATACAAGCGGGCCTATCAGATGTGGACCGTGTGTTTGCGAGCCCTGCATTAGACCATGAAGCCACCGAAGTGGTTTAATCACCATATTATTCCATATAATCTTAAAATAAATGGAATCGTCAGTCATTGTTTGATTTTTAAAAAATATATAGATTGGAGTTAACATTTTTAAATAATTTGTTTACTGGTATTCAAAGATTAACTATTAGAATGTGTAGAACAAATTTTTGTTTGCCTTGAGACGGAAAATATGACTTAAAAAAACTTTTGAAAAATATACTATGGCCATACAATCTATAAGAAAGCAGCCATCACTAATAAGTGAGAAGTAATGTTTATACTAATGGCCTTTTTTTTTAATATTAGAACCTTTATTGGTTATTCTGAATATCAACTTAGATGAGCAGTAGGCATTTAATTAATATCTGAAATAACAAAGTATAGCTACTCTATTATAGAAGCTATATCAAACCTATATTTATTATTAAATAGCAATTAGCTCAAACAACGCAAGCTATATATATTGTTTTACCTATTATAGGTCTATATATACTATCTATCAGTAAATTCTAATGAAAACAATCAAGACCAAGGTAACAAGACTAAGAGGGTGAATTTTAATAAAACTCGCCGGCATTCAACAGAAGTGAAGATACATTCTGATTTAGATAGCAAGGATTTTTTTTCTTACAATCATAAAGCCGTTGTGATGGGACAGTCAAATCCTCAACTCTTCGAATCCCTCAAATTCTATGGTATTCGAAAGATTTGAGATTCGGACAAAATTTCAAAAAAGTAACTCGAATACAATAATTTTATTATGTAGACCTTGAATTCAAATAATGATTTTAAGCAATTGGTAAAAGGAATTAGAGACGTGTATATTTGGAAGAATAGCAAAAATCACAAAAAATAACAAATTTAAATATCAATTTTACTAAAAAAAAAGGTTCTATCTTTTTTATAGTTTATGAAATAGGTAATATACATGACAAGCAAAATATAATTTGTCTGTGGCACCAAGTCTTAAACAACAATTTCTAAATTAAATTCGAAATATTTTCACTTTAAGAAAATTGCACATTTAAAAAAATTTAAGGATTAAAATTTGGATTCAAGAGTCGAAAGAAAATGTAAGCTTCGGATTCGATAAATAAAGTATTCAACACATTTCTACATAAAATATATTAAAATCATTTTGATATAATTATATGTAAAGCCTTGTGATCAGCAGCTGTCACTTTTCATAATTAATGTTGATCAGCAAATAAATATGTTTATATTTTCCAAAAGTTCCTTCCTATCCTAATAATACTATAGTAAAATCATTTTAGGGAAAAAATCTCTCAATTAGAGAGCTATGCACGTGACCGCCTGTAGTTTATGAAATAATTTATTTCACTCAAAAACCAGTAAATAACTGGGTGTTAAATTGGTTCCGGACCGATTTCTTGGAAATAAGCTATCTGGTTTACATATTCTTATTTGCCATCCTATTACACTAAAAAAATACTATTCCTCCCCATCCATCCCTCTACCACTCCGAATTAAATTTTGTGCATTTCTGACAAAACAAGTAGGCCTAGACATCTTATTTTATGAATTCATAGAAAATAGAATCCTACTTCATAGGAACAATAGCAATGTAAATGTACCGCTCATCAGTATGTGTGTGTATCTAAAACATAGGCTATCCCTAACAAACTTGATACACTCAATAGTGCCAACCGAATAATATATTATTTTTATTTTCTTTCTTCTCCTTTACCACTAATGTAAGAAATACACAAACCTAAGAAATAAATTTTTCGTTTATTTTCAGTTTTTAATGTATAATAAAATATTGACTTGTCTTGAAATAATTATGATCACTAATGCACTAAGTCGACCTCGATGTTCTTGTGGTAAAGGGCTCGCCTAAGATATTTGTGGGTTCAAACCCAGCCGGGGTCAACGGATTTTTCTTTAGCGATAAAAATTCTGTAGCACATCTTTCTTCAGATTGCGGCATGTAAAAAAAACCTGTGAGTTATGTTAAAATACTTTTCTCAGCAAAATTGGTAGGCCCTTTTGTTTTCACTCATAGGAAATTCTCATGTGCTGATATAATCAGTCAGCTCAGAAAGTGCACATTAAATACCTCAAAAAAATAAATAAAAATGAAATATAATGCACTATAAAACCAAAGAGTTTGAATACGAAAAGTGTGAAAAATTGTAAATAAAAAATTATCATATTTTGACAAAAGTTGGTACAACCATTTGTTTATATCATTGCATGATAATTTTTGGTTGGTTGATTTTATCGTGTTTTTTTCTTTAAGGAAGTAGGAAAACATATTACTTACTTACTATATGGCTTTAGGAACTCGAAAGTAGAACTTAGAAAAGTACGCCACCTATCCCTATCTTTAGCTAGTTCTATTCAGTCCACCTCATCACACCTTAACTCTTTCAGGTCCATTCTAATGTTATCCTCCAACCTCCATATAGGTCTTACCAATGATCTCTTCCCATTGGGTTTGCCGGTCAATACTTTTAACACGGTTCTAGATTCTTCCATTCGCATTGCATGTCATGTCCACCGTAATCTACGAGATTTGACTAACCTAACAATGTCTTGTGATGAGTACAAGGTATATAACTCATCATTATGTAATCTCCTCCACTCTTCAGTATCTTTATCCCCCTTTCGACCAAATATCTTCCTAAGCACCTTGTTTTCGATCACCCTAAATTTGTTTTCGTCATGTACGGTAAGATACCGCGTTTAACACCCGTAGTGAGCAACCGATTAAACTTTTGTTTCGAGTATTCTGAGTTTTACATTCCTTGACAGCAGGAAAGATCTTAACGTTAAACTTACTGACCGATTAACAGCTTACATTTCCTGACTGTACTCTTTTATTATTATACACTCTAATATCTTGATTGCTAGTTAAGATTGTTCCAATATGTAAACTCATTAACCATGTCAAATTATAGCCTATGTTGTTCACAGTAATCTCTAAATTACTGTCCTCAATTTGTGCTATCTGTGTGATCATATGCTTAATCTTTTAATGTTCACTTTTAAACCTTACTACTATCTAATAAAATTTCTGCATTTATTGTAACATCTTCCTTACTATTATCTAACAAAACTAAATCATCTGCGTATCCTAATAGCTGCATTGTACCGTTTAATATTAATCTTTCCCTACTTTTATACTTTACCCTAATAGGATACTCTAAGGATCGATTAAAAATAAAGGTGAAAATGCATCTTCTAGATAAACATATCTTTAAAAAAACTATTTTTATATTGTGTGTAGCTAGAAATATAAATATAAGCTATTGCGCTGGACTAGTATATGAAATTTTAAAATAGATTTTAAATTAGAATCAATTTTCAAGCTACTTTTAAACTTATTATATTTACAT
This sequence comes from Timema podura, assembly GCA_033556935.1. Taxonomy (NCBI): domain Eukaryota; kingdom Metazoa; phylum Arthropoda; class Insecta; order Phasmatodea; family Timematidae; genus Timema; species Timema podura. The sequence continues at coordinate 42,003,674 of JAVRXN010000002.1, forward strand.
GTTGTTCATTTGTACGTTTTTATTCTATTTCTGTGTAATTAAATGGTTAATATGAATGTATTGTTATTTCTTGCATCCAAAAGATAAAGCAAATTATGATAATAAATTTTTTAAGAAACAATTTTGAGAATGTATAAATTATCAAGTTTGACTGTAGTAGGTCTATTTTATCTGGCTAGCTTTGAACAAATTTATCTTATATATGATATGATAATTGTAACCCAAGTTCAACCGCGGCGTTTGTTTCTCTAACCTGGTAGGCCTATATTGGAGGATAACTACCACTTTTAGTATAGCCTGTGTTTTATATTTAGCCTATCATGTTGTTTTTTATACAAACCTAAGAATACATTTTTACTTTCTCTCTATCTTACAGGTAGAGAAAGTATTGTGATCGTCAAAAAAATCGAACTCGAGATTTTGATGAATTTTGACGTTTCATGACTTCCTGAATCCGAAAAAGTTGTTTTTGAATTTCCGTCTGTCTGTCTGTCTGTCTGTCTGTCTGTACCTCCAACTAGAGCCTAAACTATTTTACCGATTGAGCTGAAACTTGATATCTAGGGTTTTCATAGGGTTGCCCCGAGGTGTTTTTGGAATTGGATATCTACCCCTAAAATTAAGGGTAGTTTACTGTAGGGCAAAAAGAGAAAGAGTCGATTTTCTCAAAATCGGCTCTAACGATTTTGATTAAATTTCATTTATGAACATAAATAAATATTCCAAACAAAATGGCTACTCTCAATATTTCGGCAAAATCGTTTTAAGGGCTCCGGTCTGACGCGTAAATTAACATTTTTATAATAGCTCCGAAACTATTTGAGATATGAAATTACTTAGCATTACAAATATGTATATATATTTATAATACAAATATTTTATTCGAAACATATTTTTTATAAATCAATAACTTTCAATATATACGCAATTATATATATATTTTTAACTTTTTGGTCATTAAAGCTTAAGTATTGCGACCGTAAGAAAAACTAACCTGAAATGTTGATGGATGTCGACGTCTCATGACCCCCCGAACCCTTAAAAATAGTCTTTGCAATGCCGTCTGTCTGTTTGTCTATTAAAACTTAAAATTAAGGGTAGTTTACTGAAGGGCAAAAAGAGAAAAAGTCGATTTTCTCAAAATCGCTCTAACGATGTTGATTAAATTTCATTTATGAACATAAATAAATATTCCAAACAAAATGGCTACTCTCAATATTTCGGCAAAATCGTTTTAAGGGCTCCGGTCTGATGCGTAAATTAACATTTTTTATAATAGCTCCGAAACTATTTGAGATATGAAATTACTTAGCATTACAAATATGTATATATATTTATAATACAAATATTTTATTCGAAACATATTTTTTATAAAATCAATAACTTTCAATATATACGCAATTATATATATATTTTTAACTTTTTGGGCATTAAAGCTTAAGTATTGCGACCGTAAGAAAAACTAACCTGAAATGTTGATGGATGTCGACGTCTCATGACCCCCCGAACCCTTAAAAATAGTCTTTGCAATGCCGTCTGTCTGTGTGTCTATTAAAACTTAAAATTAAGGGTAGTTTACTGAATGGCAAAAAGAGAAAAAGTCGATTTTCTCAAAACCGGCTCAAACGATTTTGATTAAATTTCATTTATAAACATTAATAAATATTCCAAACAAAATGGCTACCCTCAATATTTCGGCAAAATGGCTTTAAGGGCTCCGGTCTGATGCGTAAATTAACATTTTTTTAAATAGCTCCGAAACTATTTGAGATATGAAATTACTTAGCATTACAAATATGTATATATATTTATAATACAGATATTTTATCCAAAACATATTTTTATAAAATCAATAACTTTCAATATATACGCAATTATATGAATTTTTTTAACTTTTTGGACATTAAAGTTTAAGTATTGCGACCGTAAAAAAAAAAAACTAACCTGAAATGTTGATGGATGTCGACGTCTCATGACCCCCCGAACCCTTAAAAATAGTCTTTGCAATGCCGTCTGTCTGTGTGTCTATAAAAACTTAAAATTAAGGGTAGTTTACTGAAGGACAAAAAGAGAAAAATTTGGTTTTCTCAAAATCTGCTTAAACGATTTTGATTAAAATTCGTATCTAGGCGTTGATTAAGATTATAAAAAAACTGGCTATTTTCATTTTCCTATGAAAATGATTTTTAGGGTACATTACAGAAGCGTTAATTTCCGTATCTCCACAACTATTGGAGAAACTAAACAACTTATCATTGCAAAATTGTAGGACTATTAGAAATAAAAAACTTTTATTTGACATATATTTTTATAAAAACAGCAGTTTCTGAGATATTTGCAAATATATTAATACAATTTTGTGAGCTTTAGTTGTAAACATATATTACTTAAGTCTTAACGCAATAATACTCCAATGCCATAGAGTAATTAAATATAAGTAAGTATCTAAAAAAAGTATGTTATTTTTCCTTATATCTCTTAGGAGAAATGTTTGCATAGCAATGATCTATCTCCATTTTAGACTCAATAGTCAATATTTACATTTTTTATTGGTCAAAATGTATAAATGAATAATTAAATATCAATGCGATGACTTGAAGATCTGCAACACCTTTTAAAATGTTAGAATTTTAACCAGAAATCGAAATTTTAATACGAAGTGTTGACCCTTGTGGAAGACATTAAACTGTTTGAAATGTTCTTAGGTGGACAAAGATGCGCCTCTTTTCTCATTGATTCTATATCATTGTATATTATTTTATGCGTGTTCTTATGTGGAGTGGTGATGATACAATGTACATTATTCCGTTCAGAAATCTTACGAGTTTATAGAAAGAGAGAGAAAGTCTGTGCGGTGTGCCGTACCATTTATTAATTTTCGGAACTATGGCCCACATCATCCTAAAGTGTCAAAAACAAAGATTTCCAAAAGCGCGGCTACGGGTGAACAAAGTTCGGTCCAAATTCTTCAGCATACGTGTGTCCATTGAGCAAAAAAATGACTCAATTGATCAATTTTAACGCGAGTATATATATTATGTTAACGAAATTTATGCAAATCACATCATGATATGCTCAGACTAAAGTATAAATAGGCTGGATGATAAAATTATTATTATTACTAGCACCACGTCTTACTACCCGTTCAGGTTATACGCACGTACGCTAATGCGCAATGTTAGGGTGATTGTGAGATGAAATGGAGGACCTACAGTTTAACGTGGAATCCGAACCATGGTGGAGGCCTGGAATTCCACACATTCACAAGTTGTGATTAATACATGTCTTGTCAAAGGTGAATGAAGGGTTTGGTAACCAGATAAATATGTGTCAGGACCGAGGATTGAATCCCGGACCCCCAGTACAGAAGTCTGACACTTTACCCCTAGACCACCAGGTCACCCTGGATGATAGAGGAAACGTTCCAGAAATATGACATGTTTGTTTAGAAGTGGTTTTATCATCAATTTTGTCTCCATATATTTTTTTAGATCATTGCAAAGTTTACTTATATAAATTAAGTAAAAATACTATAATCAATTTAGAAGCTAAAAAGTTTAAATTTACAATTCTGGAAGCAATATACTGTATATCACCACGAACGAGTATTTTTCACTCATTCAAACTTTTTTCAAACTTCTTTTATTAGTGCTTAGGCTAATTTGCTATAAAATTCCTACCACTTTAATTTTATAAATCGCTACATTTCTTAGAACTAATTTACTGACACTCTCCAAAAACACGAATATAAAAATAATTGTCTAACATATTCGTATAAACTTTCTCAGATAGAGATTTATAGTGAAGAACTAAATTTCCAAAAATAGGCTTACAGTAAGCTACCATTAAGTAAGTTTTCCTCCGTAAAATAAACATAGCATCTTGTAAATCATAATAAATACTCTTCATATTAAAATTTGAAACAAAATTATCAAAATCTTTGATTTTTTTTTTCCAAATAAGTTATTTGTAAACAAACTTTAAATCATTGATACTTGTAAAAATAAATATATACTCTTATTTACTAGCCTAATAAAAATATTCCCAGATACCTTTTGTGAACTAGTAAATCTCAAAAGACATTAAAAAAATATAATAATTTGTCATGATTAGTTAAACTAATTTATTTATCAAGTAAAATCGTCTCAAATTCCAATTTCAACAAAATGGTTTGAAACATTTTTTTAAATAAGATTTTCAAAAAATCTTATTTTTTTGATAGGATTTTTTAAAATCTTTTATCAGTAAACTACTATCAAATGAATTTTTTTAAGAAAAACAAATATATATATAATTGTATATAGGTAGCCTATAAGTTTATTATTTTAAATCTTAAAAAAATAACAATATCTTATTTGTCGAGTTAACTAAACCGTTAAGGCAATTTTTGAAAAATTTGGAATTAAAAAAAACTCAATAGTAAATTAACCTTAATTTGAAGGGCTAGATTAAGGAAAAAATCTTCCTGAGGTAAAGGCTTATAAAATCTAAATATGAGTTATGAATGAAGTCAATCTAACAGTTTCAGATCTAGGCCCGAGGAAAGACAAACATGAGGACACACAGAATCGTAAAATCCACTTTTTTTTTATGTTCGGGAGCATATAAAACGTGAAGAATCATCATAATCGTGAGATCGATAATTTGTAAGATTACAATACTCTCTCTTTATATGCGAAATTATAAATATTACTTTAAGGTTTATCATGTGCCATTTAAATTTCAACTATCTTAAATGGCTTCCATAAAATGATTTTAGAATTTCAAGAAAATTCCAAGAAAAATATGGTCACATGTTAAATAATGACACGTTAAATGTATCTTAATATATATAATTCTTCTGTACGTGTATGTCACTGAACTCCTCCTAAACGGCTGGACATATTTTGATGAATGTTTGTGTGTGTGTGTTTGAGTGGGTCCGTGAATGGTTTAGATTCACAATTGGACCCGGTAGGTGGCGCTGCAATCGGGTTCTAGGATTAATTTTTTAGGGAATTTTTTTGGGGGGGATTTTTTATTATTTTTTTAGATTTTTTACATATCAGAACATGTAACCTCAAAAAAAAATTCGATACAGCTTATTTGTGGAGTTGTGGGCGAAATGCCAAAAATGAAAAGATGTTTTATTTTGTATGTTTTCTTGACAAACACTGAATTTGTAATATTTGTGTTACTCACTAATTGGAGTTCATTGTGAATTTGTAATTGTGATGATCACATAGTATTTGTTTTATTATTGAAATCAATTATGCCACCCAAACTAAAAGCCAACGTTCGGGCAGGACAACGTCTGTCGGGTCCGCTAGTATTATTTAAAATCAACGCTTTACAGGTAGATTAGGAACAGCGTTGGTTTATAAAGATAATTACACAGACTCATATCCCGCACAGATTCTTAGATGCTTAGTTGCTTAATTCAGTAGCAAATTCAGTATAAGTTGAATATTACTGTGTGATTGACCAAGTACTATGAAAACTATTAGAAAAACAAAAGAGCAATCACGAAAATTTGTGCGTAAATTGGTAACAACGCGGGTAATATTTTTCGACGATGTTTAAATACAGACGCATTTACAGAATAGATACTATAGGCTTCCAAGAGTTAGTGTGCAGTAAATTATCACGTACCTCGTTGAAGTTCTTCCTAAAAATATGTTGGAAATGTCCCTCACGAATTTGAAGACATGTCTGGACACGCATCTTCATATGATATGATAAGAAGAATCGTGTCCAGACATGGCTTCAAGACTGATACTTTGTACTAATACTTTTTTTTTAGCACCGTGTCTTATTACCCGGTTGGGCTATACGCCGATGTACTAATTACACTAATGGGTTAGGGATTAAGAAAACTTAATTGAGAGGAAATTCACCCACATTTGCGTGGATGGAGAGTGGAAAACCATTAAGGAAAAACCACCCTCAATGCACCTGACCGGGATTGAACCCCGATCTATCCGTCTTCGGCAGTCTAGTCCAACACGAGTGTAGCGCGTCAGACTACGCGGCCACCGAAGTGGATTATATTTTTATTAATCAAATAAATGCATAATAAAATGCAATCATGATTTTTTAAATAAATATTTTCATTTAAATTATTAGATATTTAACATCTGCCACCGAGGGTTTCCCTTTAATTTTCCTCCAAGATGGAGCGCGGGCCGCATTTGACCCACGAACTGCCAGTTGGACCACATTTTTAAGCGCTATACCATAATGGAATAATGTAAGGTAAGGTTGGCACCTTTTCTGGGTAGACAAATGGTACATAAGTGCAATACAATGCTGTTTATAACCCGCTTCGGTGGCCTCATGGTCTAAGCCCCAAGGCGTCACTCTCGCAATAGTATAGGCCGCCGTTGACGGGGAGATTGGTGCTCATCCCAGTCGGGTGTACTAAGAGTGGTTTTCCCTAAATGGTTTCCTTCTCTCTTACTCTCCACGCAAATATGGGTACATTTTCTCTGAATTCAAATTTTCTCATCCTAAACGCATTAGCGTGATTAGTACATAGGTGTATAATCCGAATGGGTAGTAAGACGCGGTGCTAAAAAAAATACTTATGTTTATAAAGTGACATTAGAGTATATCATCCCAGTCTTTTGATGTTATTAAATATTTACCGAAGTTAAATTATGGTCTCTATTTTCTCTTAATTATTAACTGTTTTGTTTGTTTTTAATAGTTGGCCTCCTTTTACTTATTTATAAGACTATTCCAAACACTTAGGCCTATTATAGTCATTTTACTTTATCCAACTTTAAATAACAAATTATGTAAGGGCGTAGAGTTGAAATGGACCTTTTTTCTCTGTAATTAACTCTAAACGGTTTTAGAGGTCTTGTCTTTAATACTGAAACAAAATCAAAACCGAACAATAGTTTCACCTATTTTACATATTTCAGATACATTCTCATAGTACCTAATTTCCGAAAAGTTTTAATTGCACTTAAATTTACAAGATTTGGGGGTTTAAAAACCAGGAATTACACTTGGGCGTTTAAGCGCAAGATATACGGACTTTCTACAATTTGTTTGAAATGTTGAACAAAGGGTATAATTCAATTCTGCTTGGAGATAACTTTATGTAAACCCTATGCATGACTTATTTGGTGCTGACTGACAGCTGACGGCTTTGAAACGTTACCAGACCAAATTATTAATCCCTACGTTGAACCATATGATCTACAAAAAACATGTGTTTAACAGCTGTAACTTTTGACAGTCAAAATGTAGGTATATACCTAAATGTTGAGTGTCAAAAGTCAGCTGTGAACTGTCAGTCAGCACCAAATAAGTCGTGGAGCTACTGTAGGCCTATTAAACATAGGCACTGAAGTAGTTAATTGTAACCCACTGGTTTGGACTAGATCAGCGTTGGCACAGTTCATTTGAAAATGATGGAAAGTCATGGAATTTAATGAGGCTAATCTTAACTTATCTGAGATGATACTATCCATGTCAGTGGGAGTTGCCTCGTTAGATCAACTAGTGGCACAAATCCTCAAACATATAAGGCCATTAATAAATAATAATTAGTGTTGAATTTGTGCCACAAGATCATCCCACTTTAATTATAATAAATGTGTGCGACACTATCTTTCGTGAAAACACTCGAAAACGACGGGTGAAACTTGAGAAACCACTAACGGAACAAATTCCTAAACTTAAAAGGCAAATTATTAGTGTTAAAGTTGATCCGCAAGAATATCCTAATATCATAACTTAAACCCTGACCGTTTTAAGCCCCATCTGTGGACTGCGTATCCCTAAGTCCGTAGTCTGTGGCCCATAAAAAATCGATGCTACATTATCAGATTGCTCTGCCTACAGAGTCCTGATCCGTATTATTATTCTGGTCTGTACGCCATAGAAGTTGGTCAACTTTAATCTTCTAAGGAATAGTTTATAATGACTTGCAATCACACCTAAGTAAATGTATGCGCGTACATCAAAATAAAAGCACCAATGGCAGCGAAAGGATCCGTTGCTAATTATAGGTTTGATAGCTCAAATCGTGTTGTTATTGTATTTAACCTACATTTCAAGTATATTATGAACGTTTTCTTAAAAAATAAAGTTTAATTTCATTTATTGTTCAGCTGACTGCTTGTCGTTTGCTCCTTGTTGTAAACGATTTTCGTTCAAAGAGTTTTATTCGACGAAGTGTCTGACTATCTCATTGGTTAGCAGGCATGGACACGTGATTAAAGGTACGGACTGTGTTGACCAAAATTGAATTTTTAAGGAACATGGACTACGTACTATGGACCTATGGATACGGAGTCTGTAGAGGGAGCTTTATAGAGCGATCCGGGAAGGTCCAGCTCGGGCATGTATGGAGGTGGGAAGCTCGAATTTTAACAACTTTTGTAAAAATCATTAAATATGTATATTTATACGTGGCAATATATAAAACTTAAAATAATGTATGTTTTCGTTTAGTAATTATATATCGATGGTTTTAATTAACTCTTCGTGATTTTGTTACAATTGTTTACTAAAATATAAAATAAATCATGACTGATAGATCTACTATAAACTACCCGATTCATTGACCGAATGGTTCAAGTTGTACTTTCGTATTAGCCTGGCCTTCTTATGACGGGGAGATTGGGGTTCAAATCTCGGTCAGGTCCACTGAGGATGGTTTTCCCTAAATGGTTTTCAACCCTCTTTCCACGGTGATGTGGGTATACTACCTCTAAAATGCTTCTTTCCTTATCCCTACACCATTAAAGTAATGATCATGTATACGTATAGCCTGAACAGGTAACCAGCCGTGTATAATTACTAGGCTAGCCCCCATTTAACTCTTTACGAATTGTTGCTACAATAGTTTTCCAAAGCATAAAGATAAACTACGACTACTAGGCTGACTATGAACTGTAACGTTGTAGATTAACCCTCACAACGAATAATTGTTATAGTTATTGTTTCCTAAAGTACAGAAATAAACTACGACTACTAAGCTTACTATAAATGTACAATTAGAAGACTAGCCCCCATTTAACTCTGCACGAATACCAGGCCTAAGCTCTGAACCCACTGACCGAACACACGGGACCAACAAGTGTGTGTTATAATCACTCTCACCACCTTACCCCCGCCCTGCCCTAAAATACTACGGTACAAGCTTTAGTTGCTCGTTTTTCGTTTCGAAACGACACATTTTAATTGTCATAATTAATAATTAAATCTTCACTATATACATATCAGCCTGCGTTTTGTATGAATAATTAATTATCTACTATGAGCATGTTATTTATGTTGCTGGCCTGTGTGAATATAGAGGAGGATATGTTTTGGGAAGTATTTACATGTGTACACTTTTAATAACAACTTAATGGACATGAAATTAAATGTGACTCTCGAAACACAGATAAGCTTTTCAGCTCTGGGTGGAAATAATTAAAATAATTAGTATTCGAGGTAATACCATGTTGTTTTTTTCCCAATGAAACAAACACGTATATCAAAAACACGGGTGTCACTATAGTTTCGAATTCATACACGCGAGGTTAAGGATTAGTATTTTATTTGAGAGAATATAATTTTTATACCGTATAGTACATATAGGAACACAACGTTTTATGTGTGTATTTTTTAATTATTCAGATACCCTCTTCAATGGCCGCATGGTCTAAAACGTTACACTCGCAGTAGACTAGACTGCCGATGACGGGGAGATTGAGGTTGGAATTTCGAGGTTCGAGGTTTGGGTGTGCATAGTATTTTTTCAAAATGGTTTTGCACTTTCCCTCCACTCAAATGCGGATACATTTCCTATGAATATAACCTTCCTTATCCCTAAAACCACTAGCGTATTTAATTAGTATATAAACGTATAACCCGATCGAATAGTAAGACAGGTTGGGAAAAAAATTAAGTATAATTGATTGCCGTAACTAAACATTTAGTATGGCCTTAGTATAATAATATGTATATACATACCTATTCACGCCATTTCCTTACGGGGTAGGCAAGAAACTGTGTACATAGCTAAAAAAAACAACTCCGTACTTAATCGATCCTCACTAACTTTCTCCACCCATTCCTAACCTGCATACTCCCTTCGCTTCAACAACATCCATACACCAAGTCATGCATGCTCTTTTATTCTTTAAACTCTTAATGATATTCATTTTCACAAATTCGTCTACCACATATTGCCAATTCTTACATGGCCTACCCTTTACTTTTGATCCACACTCTACCTTTTTATACAGGATGTTTGGAAACTCCTAGCCCAAACTGCACATGTAGCGTGTTTGAACCAAAAGTAATACAAAATCCCTGTACTCTGACATCCGGAAACATATGCTAATACCATTAAATTATGTTCAAAGTTTCGGCGTATATTGCCGGGATATCAAAGTTGTCAAGCATGCGTTTAGGCCTACAACAAGTTATATGAGAGTTAGTCGCGCGGCACTGCACATGTAATAATGGCAAGCATTTTCTGTGATTTAGGACCGTTAATGATGACCCTCAGAACGTATTCGCATTTCTAGATGGACCGGTGTGTTGTTTATTATTAATTGTAGTATGTTCTGCTGCCGTGCTCAAAGATGTCGAGGTGTGTAGTGCCGCGCGATTAACTCCTATGCAACCTGTTGTACGCGAACGCTTGAACAGCTTTTCTATCCCGGCGCTGTACGCCGAAACTTTGGACACCATTTTATGGTATCAGCATAGCTTTCAGGATGTAAGTGTATAAGTATTTTACCTGCCTCGGTGGCGTAGTTGGCTAACGCGCTAGTCGTGTTGAGCTCGACCGCCGAGGACGGGGAGATCTAGGTTCGAATCTCGGTCGGGTGAACTGGGGGTGTTTTTCCTAAATGGTTCACTTCCTCTAAATTCAACCCTCCCATTTCCTAATGCATTAGCGTAATTAGTACTTAAGCGTATAACCCAAGACGCGGTGCTAAAAAAATAAAAAAGTATTTTGTATTACTTTTGGTTCATACAAGCTATATGTGCAGTTTGGGATATGAGTTTCCGAACATCCTGTATTTACTTCGTTGATCCACACTCATCCAACGTAACACGCTTCTTTCATATTTACCTCTCGCATTCCCTTTCAAACCGCACTCCTTCAACACCCACTCATTACTGACTGTCATACGAGTTTTTCCACTTACAATTCTTAGATATTTCATTCCAACTGCATTCACTTTGCTCTTGTGTTTCTCTTAACAAACCCACGCTTCACATCCATAAAACAATGTTGGCGCTAACCCACTTTTATACACTGCAATCTTTGACTTTCTCGATATTACTTCATTCTTCGCAATAGTCCACATACATCCAAATACTCTCCGAGATGCATTCACCCGGCTGTCCTTCCATTTTTACAGAACATTTTACTCAGATACACAAAATCATTCATGTCTAACAGTTTTTCATTTATACTAAGCTGACAGTCATTTTCTGATCCGTCCCTATCAAAAACTATCAACTTAGTTTTGAAGACATTTATATGATGATCCATTCTGCCTGTCGTCACATTCAAACGATTTTATGCATTCTACAAATCCCTTTCTTTCTCAGCAATTAATATGTCATCATCTGAATATAATAGCACTCTCACATTCACATTGTCCATTTGTACACCAACCCTGTCCTCACACGTATCCTTCATACAATTATCCATGACTACATTAATCAACCATGGAGACATAACACAACCTTGTCTAACACTCTGTTTAGTGTCAAACCGTTTGCTCATACACCACCGTAACTGCATTTATTAACCATGCATCCATACCATCCTCATTAAGAACATTCCATAACATACTTCCTATTCACCCGATTGTACGCTTTCTCCAGATCAATGAATGAACAGTAAAATTTCTTCCTTACTGCCATATCTTTCTCAAACCCTTGTTGCAATACAAATATCTGGTCCATGCAAACTCTACTTGGCGTAAGACCACATTGCACACCCCAAATCTTGTCTGCAGTTTTTTCACGCACCCTCTCAATTAAAACTCTCCCAAAGACTGCTTGAAATATTCAACAAACTAATTGCCCTATTATTATTACATTCACTCATACTGCCTTTAATAAAGAATCAAATAGCCAAAGTATTATATTTGTTTTAGTGAGGATTTACTCGGATCCAGATATTATATTCTGAAAATTGAAAAATACACCTGGACACGGAAAAACGAACCCGCGACCTTTGGCTTAGTACGCCAATGCTCTAACCACTGAGCTATCCAGGAATCGTCCCGTGCTCAGGGTCATTCTTCACTCATATTTTAAGGTAAAGTCTATGATGGACGTGCGGAAATCGTCGGCTACAAATGTGTGATTTATTAAGATCACGAGCTATCAGATAACTCAGCCACCTTCGACTCGGTAGTTTGCTTAATGCTGCCACTTGTACATTACTATAATTGTAAGGGATTACATATTTAAGAATCAAATAGCCAAAGCTATTATATATGTTTTAGTGAGGATTTACTCGCATCTAGATATCATATTCTGAAAATTGAAAAATGAATCCCGGACACGGGAAAACGAACCCGGGACTTTTGGCTTAGTACGCCAATGCTCTAACCACTGAGTTATCCAGGAATTGTCCCGTGCTCAGGCTCATTCTTCACTCGTATTCCTGGATAACTCAGTGGCTGGAGCATTAGCGCACTAAGCCAAAGATCCCGGGTTCGGTTTCCCGTGCCCGGGTGTATTTTTAAATTTTCATAATATGTATTTAATAAAGTGTTTTAAAATTAAATTTGACTTTGAACATGTACTGAGGAAATATGGTTATTACTAACTAAATTACTTATTTATGCACTAACCAAAACCTTAATGCTGAAAACAATTATCATACAGACCTACTATTATATAGACCTGTCGGATAATAATATATATCAACTTTAATTTTTTTATGAGAATGTGGATATTTTTAAAGAAATGTTAAACAAGTGTTATTGTTATATTTTTAGTTGTGGGTATTACATTATTCTATCTTTCAAAGATAACAAAAATGTTGGGAGGTTTTTTTCATTCTTTTTACACTTGCTGAAATGTTAACTGATAAGTTTAAGCTTAAAAAACGTAAAACTACTATAAAAAAGATTCAAAAGGACAAATAGGTAAAAAACTTCCTTTATTAATTTTTAGAGAAACAAAATAAAATTGCTAAGTCTGAAATATTAACTCACGTTAATGACAAAAGAATTTGATTAAGAAAATTATCAATGCACTAATATTACAAAGAGTGAAAATATCTACTCCTTCTATCCTTTTTTTTTTTAATTTCAACGTTCATAAATTATTTTTAAAAGCTATTATTATTATTATTATTATTATTATTATTATTATTATTATTATTATTATTATTATTATTATTATTATTATTATTATTATAGCACTACCCGTTCGGGTTATACGCACTTATGCTAAAGTATAATGGTAGGGCGAGTGTGAGATAAAATGGAGGACATGCAGTTTAACGAGAAATCCGAACCACGGTGGCGGCCTGGCATTCCTCCTCACTTTCAAAAGTTGTGATTAATACACGTCTTGTCAAAGGTGAAGGAAGGGTTTGGCAATCAGATAAATTTTAAAAGCTATTGTTTTACTAAAATCTTATCAGACAATTAAATTGTGTAAAAAACTTTGATAATTTAGACTAAGAAAAATAATTTTAGTTATTTTAAGGAAATGATACAAAAATATATCGCTAGGTAAACAAACATTTAACATTAAAAACCTGCTTCGGTCGCCACATGGGCTAAGGCGTCACTCTCGCAATAGACTAGACTGTCAATGACAGGAAGATCGTGGTTCAAATCCCGGTCGGATGTACTTAGGGTGGCTTTTACTAAATGATTTTCAACTTTCTCTCTCTGCACAAATGCGAGTACACGTCCTCTAAATTCAACCTTGCAAATATTTAACATATTATAGTAATTAGTAGGCCGTACATGTGCGTGTAACCAGAACGTGTAGTAATATATGGTGCTAAAAGAATTTAAGAACTATAGGTTATTTATAGCCATATGGTTTAAGCCGTTATACTCGTATCGCGCAAGATCACCGTTGACTGGTAGTCTGGGATTTGATTCTCTGTTTGGTCCAATGAAGGTGATTTTACACGCATGATTTATCACTGTGGTTTTCTTATCCTCTCTAACCAACCATCCTCATGCCTATTCCTTAGATTAAGCCGCTTTTAGCCCATGTGTTAAATTTCGATCTATTTGTTAGACAAAATCGACTATGCTCAAATATTCTCGTAGACTGTAACATATTATGTTGTAATTTTATAAACTGTTATATTGACATATTCATTAAAGTGAAAACTGAACTTTTTTACTACCATCCCGAGTGACGAGAAGGTCGTGGTTTAAATTCCTGTTGGGTGTATTCAGGGTAATTTTTTCTTAAAAGTTTTCCCACTCTCTCTCCACGCAAGAGTAGGTACATTTTATTTCAATTTTGACCTCATCCTCCCTACCCCATTAGTGTAGCTAAATATGGATTGCCCGTGCAGAAAGAAAGACGCGGATGAAAAAATTTAAATCAATGATTCGAACTACATTTTAGCTTATCTTCTAGGTACAGTACCTGACACCCGCGTCGATGGTCACGATTTATAAATGTAGGGCTCATTTAGTTTGGTTTGCTAGTGACGGGGAGGACGGGGCTTGAATACCGGCTGAGTGTCCTGAGTTTTTTTCCCCCCCGAATGGGTTCCCACCCTCCCACTGTGCAAATGCGGGTACATTACCTATAAAATTATATCTTACTCATATTTATAACATTAACGTAATTAGTTAGTATGCGCACGACTCAAACATTTAATAAGACGCGATTGAAAAAAAATGTACTTTGTATGCCATAATTGCTAGTAGGCCTACCTAGAACGCCCTAATTAAATTACTCTGAAATGGCTTCCTCTTTTTATTTAAAGTATCTGGGATTCGAACAAGGTATATTTAAGGTGTTGGGGGAACGTTCTCACACATGGTCATGGATTTTAAAACTATGAAACATAAACACAAAGAAAGTGCGACGTTATTGGCTAGCGTTCCGTAAAGAGACATCTTTCAAGTATCAGCCTAATTTGTTCTACCTCCCTAGCTCCTTAGAGAACATAGCTTCTATACACACTTACAAAAAAAAGAACATGGCCACTCTACAAACCGCGTCGTCATTCACTTTAAAACTCCTCAAATACAACTTCTTCATTTTGATACTGAGAATTTAAAACAAGTAAAAAAAAAAAAGCAACAACACACTTTTAAATTTGATTCAAAGCTTTTTTTACTCGAGTTACCTTTTTTTTAAATTTGTTTGAATGGTAAACACAAACATGCTCAATTTTTTTATTTTTTTGCTATCACTAATTACGTTCCTTATTTTTTGTTATTCTATTTATTATGTCATTATGAAAATATACATCACTTCACTATTAGAGAAATGTCTTAATAAAGAAGCACATCTTTGCTGACTCATGTTCAAATGTACTTTTGTAACAAGAGGGTATAAAAGGCAGTATTTTTTTAACACACACACACACACACACACACACACACACACACACACACACCACAACACACACACACACACACACACACATACAGATACAATTCAAAGCGGCACACAGTAGCAAAAACATTAATTGACAATTGAACGTCGTGATACACCTGATGTCTTCATTTTATTTTAAAGAAAACATTTTTTTCTTACACATATTTTTTCTTTTGTATATGTAGACATATTTTTTTTAAAAGTATTTCTTCGCCGCTTCATAGAAAGTTGTTTCTATACCAGTTACTACTCAGTGTAGTCTACTAGACAAGGAGAAAATATTCGTCGAGGATAATGCTCAGTCACCACAATTTATTTATGTCATAGCACGGACTACTAAGAATATTACTTTAAAATGCGTCACCACTAAAGAGGTTAGGTTACCGACAGTGATTAGATAGATGAGTAACTATATAAATTATAATTGGCTTCATTTTTATACTTTAGGAATATGATAAGTTAATTTGCTCGCCAATTTATTTCATGTAGTTTTAAATCTCATATAAAAGTTTTGATACATGTTAAATAAAATTGTAAACGTTATTGTTTATTCACATCTTACTACACCGTCTGGGATATTTACATCAATGTGGTGGATTTTTTTTTAGCATTACGTCCTACTACCTTTTCGGGTTATATTCATATGTATTAATTACGCTAATGTGCTAGGAATTGGGAAGATTGAATTTTTAGGAAATGTACCAGCACTTTCTTGGAGGGAGAGTGGAAAACCATTTGGGAAAAATCACCCTCGGTAGGCCGACTGGGATTTGAACCTCGAACTCTCCTTCATCGGAAATTCAGTTCACCGAAACGGCTACACTCAAGATTTATTCGAACTATACTATCCTCAACCTGACATCCTACACTATTTTTATTTATACAGTAGTTTTAAGTAAGTTTTTAAAATATATATATTCAACATGCACTTATTAAATCAACTTAATATATATCCATAGATGACTTACAAATTAACTTTACTCAGGAACAACCACAATACATAAAGTTCTCCTGGACGTCAATTCGTCACTGTAAACATGAAAGCCCAATCTCTCCGCCATGCGGGAATCGAACCCGGCACCCTTAACTCAGCAAAAATACATCCTAACAACTGACCTAAGGGTTTGGATCCTAAATGGCTAGTTAGATGCCGGATAGAATTTCCAATATATTTATTTAGAAAAAATAAAAAAACTACAAATAGGCCTACCTGTTTGAAATAGGCCAAGTACCACTTAAAACAAAATACAATGAAAACCAAACAAAAAAAGTCCAACTGTAAACGATTTCAAAAAATGTTTTCATATGAATTTCTCGAAGTACGCCAATAAAATGAAAAAACTTTCAGCAGCATTTGATCGCCATTTCTCGGAATTCGCAAAATATGATAAAGTGTTTGAGATATTAATTTTATACTCCATTTCACGTCGACGTTTCTAGTGTTTCCTAAACTCTGCAATTACGGTGCAACAAGAATTAAAACAGATTCACGCCACATCAAAAATCAACTTTTAAAAGAGGTTAATGATGGCGGAAAAGTATCATAAATTAAGATATTTTGCCCGACAAATTGTGGGTGCCTTTGGATCCACATATTCTTGCGAAACTTTTTTATTTTTTCGAAAATGAAATTTAATAAAAGTAGATCTCGAGCTTCAATAATAGATGAAGATCTGGAGAATCAAATAAGATTTGCAACTACCAATATTGAAGTAGATTTTTTTTTAATTGAATGATCGCAAATAAAAGCAGATATCTCACTTGATGTAGATAAATAATAAAGTTAATGAACAAAATACATTTTAATGGAATTTGATTTTTAATTTTTTAAATAGTGTTTTATTTTATGTGTGACCAGCGGATAATTGTATATAGTTCGTCAAAATGACCCGTGGAACGTATTGGGTTGGCCAGTCCTGACCTAAACGATATCCAGTCCCGTAGTGTAGTGGCCATTGCACCTGGCTACGAACCCTAGGGGTCCCGGAAATTATCCCAACGGTCACCAGGGGGCGGTAAATTAGGCTTAAGTTAGTTTGAAGACTTTCACTGGCCCACGTCCACATATCACTATCATCACATCAGCTCTTAGCGAGTACAGCGTGACGTATAAACCAACCTCCATAGGTGTACGCTGGGCAAAGTTCTGTCGTTGAAAGTATATACTACTATAGAAGTATCGAAGGATAGGGAAAAACTCTACGCGGCTCATTCAAATTATTTCACTAGTTAAATATCTCGCCGTGAGAAAGCGCTAGTACGATAGGGGCGCATCCTGATGGCCAGTTATGGTACTCTTTGAATATTACTCTCCCTCTTTGTCTAAAAGAAGAGAGGAATACTTCTCTTGTAAAAGAGGGGTGGTAAGAATTAGGGAGGGTTGAAAGTTATTAGAAAACTGACAAGGTCGGTTTTCTCAAGGTATAAACTAATCGTAATGGGTTTTAGGGGTCGTTTACCTGTCATTCAATAACATTGCATTCAAACCAAACGAAACTTATATTCTTAGTTTGTTAGGCTTCAAGGAAAATAAATCTTTAATAGTTATTTTTATAAATGACCATTTTTACGTCCATTTAGTTCAAATACAAAGATATATTTATTAATATAACTATCACAATTATATTAATACAAAACCTTTTCTATCTTAAGCTAGATGCTCAAATTCATTTTTTTTAAGGTTTCTTTTTGAGTTTACAATATTGGCCACTCGCGGTATACGTAGGCAGGGTTTCTCAAACTCACGGTCCGTGGATAATATCTAACTGGCCCGCTTGTCTGCAAAACTCTTAAATAAGTATTTGGCCTGCAGTTACACACACACACACACACACACACACACACAATAATAGTTTAATTTTAGTGTGAATATAATATTGATATAAAACACTTAAACCATTTCAAATTGCGCTATTTTTTATCACTTTTTAAATAGTGGATTGTGGGGATTTTTGTTTATATATTTTAATAAATACTGCTTTGAGTGATTCTCTAACCCACATTAACATCTAGAAAATATAAGTTATGTAATATTTTATATACATAACATCAAATAGCTATTATAGAGATACATTGGTGGGCATGCGGATTAAACGTCAGATTATTATAATCTAGTTAGCTGGTGTCAGGGAAGACGGGGCTCGAATTACATCTGGATGTACAGAGGGTGGATTCCTGCTATTTATGGTCTCCCACATTCCCTTTTCTCAGATGCAGTTACATTTCCTCCCCATTATGTTCCTCATCCCTTACTTACTAGCGTTATTAAAATATGCTTAGTCAGGATGGCTAGTAAGATGCGCTACAAAAACAAATGTATATTCTGTGGCCCTCAACACACCTCGAGTTTGTGAATCTGGACCTTCGGCTAGTTTGAGTTTGAGAATCACTGATGAAGGCTATAATTTTTTAGTTTACAGATTCTCACACACATTTTGAATGATTCATCTATAATTGCTCCAAATTTCAGCTTTCTAGGTCATGAAGAAATGTGAAAATTTTCTGTACTTCAATATTTACTAACCAAACTCAACCTTTTCTTTAATTATTATTGGTAGACGCATGGTGGACTAGGTTTTGTTGTTGGTATAGCTTGTCTGTATAGTAAATATATGAGAGAAGCAATTTTTTTTAATTCTATTAGCGGTTCAACTTTTTTTCATAAGACATTTTTTCTTGCAAAACTGTTAAGTCGTGGAATACATCCTAGTTACATGAAAAACAATTCAACAACAAAAAATTAAAAATAATATAATGTTTATACTTTTTAGGTTCATGCATCTTACATACATTATTTATTAAATTTTTTTTTACTAAACTAATAATGCAAAACGCCAATATTGGGTGAAAAAGTTTTAAAATCATGAATATTTATTTGTATATGAAAATCAAAAATTATAGGGTGGGGTGGGAGATCCGCTAACTGTGCCTCCTCAACATTTTTAATATTAAATATTTGTTATTTAAAAGCTATTAGGTGCAAAACGCCATAATTAGGTTCTATACAGAAATACCCAATTTAAGAAAAAATTAATAATAAAAATTAAGACAGATAAACTTGAATATTTTGGGCATTTTTGATGCACAGTAAAAAAAATAGAAAAAAGTTTAGATACTAACAGAACAAGAGTTTTTAAAGTGGTATACGTTTATCTCTGTGGTCTATATCATCCATTCAAGTGACGCCCCTACCTAAAATTTGTACAGTGACAAGATAGAAGAAAGTATGCATAAACAAAACATAAGTTACACTTATAAGAATTGACATAATTCAAAAATTTACATTTGCACAATTTGAAAATAGTTTTAACTATAGACTTAATTGTAGTTAAAATCTTAATTGGTATTAATTAATTTTTTATCATTGTTGGTGCACACATAAGTTTAGTCCTCCCTTATTACATCCCCATTACTTCAGTTATTCGACATCATGCATTAAAATCATTTCATTTTTTCATTTATTTGGAGTATTTAACGTGCACTTTCTAAACAGAATGGTTATATCCGTACACGAATTATAAACTAACTTAAATTTAGAACAGACACAACAACCATTCCCCTGACAGTTAATTCAGTACTGTGAAAGAGGAAACGCACAGTTCACCAATGATAAATTTTTCTGCTATGTCGGGAATCGAACCCGGGACCTTTAGCTCAGAATGCAAACACACTACCGACTGAGCCAAAGTGTCAGCCTGTTTATTATAATCAACATTTAGAACGGTTTGTGTGTTGTTAACCAAATATTTCTAGATTACGTGATAAAAAAATTACACCTCTGTACCTAAATAAAAACTGGTACCTTGGTACTAACGCTGTAAGCTACCTGGTCTCGTAAGTCATCACACTCAAAATATAACTTGTTTTTGGGTGACGCGGAGGTCGGGGCTTGAATTCCTGTTGTTTATACTGAGGGACAATTTTCCAAACGATTTCCCTCTCTCTTTCTCCACTCAAATTCGTGTACATTTCATTTTAAATAAACCTTTCTAATTTATTCAATTATTGTAAAGAGGCGGATAGCTCGGACGTACAGTTAGATGCGGTGTACATAAAAATAAAACACAATGCCATTGAGTACTCATTATTTTAAGGAGTCTTAATATAACTTCAACCTATTCAACATCCCCTCAGTAAATTAAATATCCTAGCTACGCATATCTTGAACAAATTTAATCCAAGTTTGACACCTTACCTCAATTATAATCACTTCTTACCACAGAACTGATGTCCCGAGAATCGATTCCCGGCATGACCAAAACTTTTACCATTGGTGAAATATAAATTTGCGGGAATGCGTATTGTGTCTGTTCTAATATTAAGTTAGCTTGCAATTCATGTTATATAACCTGTCAGTTCTGATAAGGCTCACTAAACATACAAAAATAAAAATTTAATTTTTCTATTCAAATCCAACCTAATCGCGCGAAGAAACTTTTACTATATTTGGGTTTTATTTCTAATCTAAAGATAGTATCTATAATGTTTGAAAAAATAATATTATATATGTGTGTGTGTGTATTCCATCCAATGACTCACTCAGGAATTTACTTTAGGTAGGCAACTATCAAATAACGTAGTTTCTGTAAATGACTATTATTTTAGTTTATAGTAGGTAGTTATAATCAAAAGCACTCAAATCTGTTAAATGTATACATTGTTCTTTGGTTTATGAATAAGGGAGAAGGAAAATGTATAGCTTTAAAAGATGGTGTTATTTATAACTCTAGAACCATTTTGGAAACATCTGCTCTTTATAAATAGCTAATTATAGCTTCCAGATGTGTATAAGATTTTCTAAATTTTTCAGATATTAAAGTTTGTAGGAATTTGTTATTTTATTGTTAGATATTAATTATTATTGTTTGAAATACATTTTAATTCATCATCGGCATCGGGTTAGTTTGAGGCCTCTAAGGTAGCATTTTTCAAACTGGGCTCCGCCTTAGCTATCTGAGGCTAAGTGGGGAAATTTCATAATGTTATTTAGTTTTTCACACTATAAAATAGCATCAGTAACTAGGATTGCCAATTTTTTTTAAATCTAAATAAATTATATATGCCACACAAGCCACTATTAAATAAATATATATTGATTTAGATTTTGCATTTTTCATTGTGAATATTTTGCATAAATTGGTGGGGAAGTGTAGTTTTTCTTTTATATTTATTCAAGTATTAAATTATAAAAGACTTGTGAGATTTAAATGTATGTATTGAATGTTCATAATACTAGTGTAAACATTTTGATGAGAGTTCAAACATTTATTTTTTTCTGGTACAAAGGTTCCTTCGGTCTAAAATGTGAGTCAATATACGTTAATGTGTTGAATAGCACGCTTTGGTAGCTTTGTCAGTTCGAAGTACTTTAGTATTAACTTTAACCGAAATTGGGTGGGGTGCGAGTGATTCTGAAGTTTTTATAAGCGAGGTCCTTGGTGTAATAACCCATATCTTGTGTTAAGAGCCTTAAAAACTAAAACGAATTTAATTACCAGAATGGTGGCTACTAGCCATATACATTTCCTTCTATACAATGTATGGAAGCTATTATGGCTGTGCTTTTTTCAAATGAGAATATAAGTGGCACTTTTAATATGTGTATGTGTGTGTGTGTTTTGAATATAAAGTCTTAAACCAAGTCTTAAAATGGAGCCTATGTATCCGAATCATCTTCTGTGGTTTATGTTTTAGTTATACAGTATATTATCTATATTTTATTGAAATTATTAGGGGTCATGGGGGAAGGTGCCCCGTTTAGTCCACCCCCTTGGGTGCGCCACTGGCTCTAAGTAAGCGCTTAGTGAGAGAAGGGCATTTTATCATAGATATAATTAATTTATAAAATATGACAGTTATTTCAATGGTTTTTATGAACTTATAATGCCCCTTTTACTCGTTAACTGAAAAAACCAAAAGTATATCCATTAGCTTTTATTTAATTAAAGGACACTTAACTTTTAGTTCAACACCCTTAAAAAAAGGTTTAAACTATATGTGTATAATGTTAATAATGAATAGTTTTTGAGCCAGTGTGTTAAAGGAGTCTCTCATTTTATATTATCAAGTCAATATAGTAAGCATAGTATTTATCTTAAAAATGTTAATTCAAGTTCAAAATTAATTATAATCATACAAAATGTACATTTGTTGTTATATTTGAATATGATTTATTTTCACTGTCTAAAATATGTTTTTCAAATAATTAGAGTAAGCTCTAATAGTGTTGTTTTTGGCATTGTATCTTCACGCCAGTCAATGCTTTCCGCATTTAATAGCACATAGAAGGTTAGCTATGAGGAAGATAAAATTATGAGAAGTACCCTCGTTTGCGTGGAAATAGCGGGAAACCGTTTAGGGAAAATTACCATCAGTACACCGTGTAATTGAGCAGCCGCGGTATGCACATTTTTGTCCTCGATTCATTAATTCATAGTACAAATCTTTCTTTCAAAAATGAAGATGAATTATTAAAAAAAAATTAAATATTACTCAACATTACACAAAAATATACAAATCAATACATTATTTAATCTATAAAGCAAACGGTGTGAAGCAAGACAGATGTGCCCGCCTACAACTAGTGAATCTCAAAACAAATTATGTTAGTGGGTTTGAAAAAAGAACCAAAGGAGAGTTGTCAGGGAACAATGAATTTTTGTCATGCTTTACTTCAAGGTCGTTTGCTATTATTAGGAATGGAGGGAGGAAAGGACTGCTGCCTAATCCACCCTTCAAAGTGTCTTGTAGAGAGCGACGGAGAAGAGAGAAAGAGAAGATTTTGGTCTGTTTACCTCTAGGCTATCAGAGGGTCACTTTCTGGTGTTGGAGAACACAAGCGATCCTAGCGGCGAGATATTTTTTACCAACCAAAGCTCGTCAGTTTTATTTGCTGGGCTGGCGACTTCTAGTGTATATATACATTCAACGGTTCTGTGACATCAGAGCGACAAATAGTCTACATACAGGCGACCGAACTGGATATTATGTCGCTCCCAGTCAGTAATGCCATACGCTAAAAAAAAAAAAAAAATCCACCTAAACCGTGTGCCATAGATTTGTCACCCCTGATATAAGGCATAGCTTTCGTGTTAGACTAGCCTGATGAATACGGTGATATCAGGGATCGAATCCCGGTTGGGTCTACTGAGTGTGGTTTTACCTGAATTGTTTCCTACTCTCATTCCAATCAAATTCTAGTAAATTGTCCCTAAAATGCGTCCTTCCTCATCTCTACCCCAATGGGGTACATTCGTATAATCTGAACAGGTAGTAGAACGCGGTGATAAAAATAAATAAAATAAATAGGGTCTGTGAGCAACATGCGAGGCATACGGCTTAACATAGTTTAATCAAACTAGCAGTTATTTTGTATTATACATACAGTAGCCCCATGGCTTCTTTGGTGCTGACTGACAGTTCACAGCTGACTTCTGACAGTCAACAGTTAGGTATATACCTAAATTTTGACTGTCAGAAGTGACAACTGCTAAAGACATGTTTTTTGCAGATCATATGGTTCGGCGTAGGGATACATAATTTGGTCTGGTAGCTTTTCAAAGCCGTCAGAAGTCGGCTGTGAGCTGTCAGTCAGCACCACAGAAGATAAAACTGAGGTATATATAAATATAACTTATATAACAAACATAGCAGTTCTATTTTCTTTGACATATACATATATATACAATTATTTAGCAAAAATAGCAGTTATATTTGTGTTTAAATATACATGCAAGTAAGCTATATAACAAAAATTGGACTGGTAGTATAGGTCTATATATTATGTGTATGTGTTAGATAAACATTGTCGTCATTGTGTTGCACTCATGTTGTACGTGAACCGAACATAAAGGAGAGCGTGATAGAATGAAATATATATATTTTTTATCGCGGCGTCTTACTACTCGTTCGTTCTTCTATCTAGTAGCACGCAATGGCGTGCACTAATTACTGGCTGAGCCACTGAGGATAAAATTCAACACGGCATGGGGCTGTCCAATACTCATGGGTAGAGAAAGAGTCACATGTGTATGTTTAAAAAAATCACAAAATTTTGTCAGATTTTTCATAATTTCTTTTGTAATTTCATCAATAATCTTGCAAATTTTCAAATCCAACCAAAAATACATATAGACAACATTGAAAATAAGCGTATTTATATGCTTAAAACAATCTACAGTAGCTTCATGGCTTCTTTAGTGCTGACTGACAGTTCACAGCTGACTTCTGACAGTCAACATTTAGGTATATACCTAAATTTTGACTGTCAGAAGTGACAGCTGCTAAACACATATATTTTGCAGATCATATGGTTTGGCGTAGGGATACATAATTTGGTCTGGTAGCTTTTCAAAGCCGTCATCTATCAGCTGTGAGCTGTCAGTCAGCACCAAAGAAACCATGGGGCTACTGTGACTAACTTTCTGTCCTTAAGGTGGGAGTGTAGGAGACGCGAGTTAAGGTCAGCGTTCTTGCAGTTTTTGTATCAAAACTTTTTTGACCAAAATAAATAAAATATTACTCCAGTAGAGACATAGAATTTTAAGCCACTCGCGCACTAGCGGCCAAGTATATATGCGTTTCTGCCGCCGCGACCAATAGATTTAAGAGTCCACCATAGTACTCGAAAGATATACCGAAACATGTGCGTATAATTGATCTAATTTATCAGCAATTAATAAGAGTACGTCGAAGAAAAAAAAGCCAACAGATTTAAGAGTGTCTCTTGGATATTTTTTTTACTCCGGCAACGAGAAAAAAAAGTAAATTGTCAAAAAAATATTTATTTTACCAGAGAAACATGGAGAACTAAACTAAATTAAAACCATAGAGTCCTAGCTATGAGCTGTGAGATAAATATTTCGTGATAAAATCTTGTGCACACAACACAAAAACTTGAAATATTAGTTAAATTAGAATCTAGATTGGCCCCAGCTAGTGCTGCTGCAGTGTGTTGGCTGACCAAGCGCACGTCTATCATGGGTAAGGATGAAGGGAGGAGGGGGAGGGACAATGTCAAAACAGAAGAAGAAAAACAACTTGCGGGGAAAGAGGGGGAGGGGAAAAGTGAGAAGGATCCTGCGGTCTCTTTGACAGACCACTCACATTACAGCTATCGATAAGTTTTTGCTCGAGTTTAAATCGAATGTTATTTCAGTTTTACGGCACGACGCGGACTTTGGCTGCGGCGGTCAGTGAGAATACGGACGGACGACGCACACGCGGCCAGTTGTTTTCACAGAATGTTATGTGTGGGCGCACACCTGCAGTCAAATACACAGCGGCAAAGTACAATCAGTTCAGTCGCTCGATGGAACTAGCTTGTTGAAGAGGTACCTAATAACAGCTACTTTCCCCGCGTTCATTGCAAGACTAGACTGTACACACTCAGTAGCGACTTCCCACGCTTGATTGGCCGCGCATTTTTCTGGTCGATTGCGCGCGGGCGGCCTAATTTTCTTCACTTGGTGATATCAACAGTTTTTGAAGATCTTTCATGACTGAATATATTAGCATTAGATGAGAAACTTTTTAAATAAAGAGAAAAAGTTGTAATTCAATTCTAGAACACCCTTGAGAGAAATTCAAGAACTGTTGATATCACCATGTGAATAAAATTAAACTCACAATGTGAATAAAATTAAACTCTGTGTTTCTACTGAAGAAATATTTGATTTATTTTGACAAAAAAAAAGTTTGACATGAAAACAAAAAAAAAAGTTCTTTTCTCGCATTCCCTACGCTCCCACCTTTTAAGGAGCTCGAATGTTGATGGCCACCAGAACGTAAGCCAGCCTCATTCAACCCTATACTGAGAACTTCATAAAAATCCTTAACATGACACATAATCTCTTTCAAATCAATTTTCACATTATTCTTCCATCGACAACTTGACCTACCAAGAGGTCTTGTATATTCAGGTTTCCCTACTAAAATTGTGTATATATGCCTGTCATTAGCCATATGCACCACATTAGTAGGCTACCCCATTTCAGCCTGCGCGCGTTGATTAGTATCCTTCATTTGTTTGGGAATGCATACAATCCATTAAGTTCTTCATAGTGTAACTTTATCAAAAAATACTAAATTATTTTATCTTGATGCAGAGTGATCTGTTGGAGCAGTTCTCAAGAATTTAAATTTGTCAACCTTTTCGGAGCGCATGAATTTGAATTGTCTTAGTTTTATATTACGACTTACGGTTACGTTTGATTTTTCACTTTCTCTCACAAAAAACAGTATTATAGTCGTGAAAATTTTCTGTCTGGAGATTATGATGCATCTTAACGTGTTATGCGGCACCGAACCCAAAAATGTGGACTTTACGATTTTGTCCTTTTTTGTAAAATTTGAATTTTTTTGTAAAAGGCCTTTAATATTTATTTCAAATTTGGTCTGTAGAAATTGTTTTCCATGATAAAAAATAAGAATATATTCTTACTTTTACAAATAGGCATATACATAATTTCAGAGTATCTACAAATAACATATTTTTGAAAATTTGAAATGTTAATTAAAATGTATAGGTGTTTATAGTGATTAACAAAATAATAGATTTTTTGAGGAATGCTTACTTAAGGGGTATGCCTAGGTAGCTGAGATATTGAGCTTTAAATATTGACAAAATCTTCAACAGTACAAGAGTTTGATGTTTACTGGAATGAATATAAAATTATTTCTTATGATCCGCTTCGGTAGTTGCATCGTCTAAGGTGCTACTCTCTCATTAGACTAGACTGCCGATGACTCAGATATCGAGGCTCGAATCTCACTCTAGATTAATGAGGGTGATTTTTCCAACATGGTTTTCCACTTTCCTTCCAAACAAATGCGGGTACAATTTCTAAAAATATAACCTTATTCATCCCTAAAACCATTGGCGTAATTAGTACATAAGTTTATTACCCGGGTAGTAAAACTAGGTGCTGAAAAAGTGTATCTACCGAAGAAATATTTTGTTTATTTTGGCAAAAAAAAAAGTTTTTTGCTATAAAAGATGTAAACATACCTATGCGCCTTTCCATCCCACTTTTGAGTTCGACGAAAATATTTATAATTTGTTCACAGTGACTTAGGCCTTTTCTGAGTCTATCTATTGTGGGAGTGTAGATAAGTGACAGCTAGTCGAAGGTTCTTTATTTGCAAACATTCATGTCTGAAAGTCACTGATATCAAACTATTTGTAAATAATAATTATTTGCTTGGTAATACTATATTATCAATTAAAAAGTGTTATAAAACGATTCTAATAATACTTTCAGCCAGTGTTTGCAATAAATAACCTACTGCTAGCTATCACTGAAGCGCATTTACACGTTTAGTAACTAAAACAAGTAGCTAAAATTTAGTGTTTTATGTTTAGAGCATGTCTACACGCATTTAGCATAATTGATTAGCTGACATAAATTAAAATGGGGCAACGTACGATTATTCTTGCATCATTAAAAATGTATTTTACATTTATGTGTTGAGCTAGCAGATGAGATTACAAGTGAACTTAATAAAAAGAAGCATTTGTGGATTTATAAAATGGTTGTCTCGGAGAGTAACTTATGGCGCTTTTTCTATGTTACTGAAATAACTTGCTAATGAAGATTTGTAGGAATACAGAAATTATATAAAGATGACAAAAATCAATTTAACAGGCTGTTGGACCACCTTTGCCTTTCAACTACAAAAAATGACACAGTAATTAGAGCTGCTATTCCTGCCAAAGTAAAATTATAAATTTATTAGAAGTTGATCAAAAAGCCCGTATTTTATTATTTATTTCTGCAACTCCAAACCCTTCGATTCTCATGATGTTTCTTTTGTAAGCCGTTTCTTGGGCTTGTTTACTCTCGTAAATGCTAACCCTGGTATTCCATAAACATTGTCTCTTCATTCCAACAAGACAACATTTTTTACAATACAATGTTTCACACTCACAAATAACAAACACCAAACACTTCTTCCACTAATCAACTTCACTAAACTGGCCTGTCTACACTTATTTATTTCGCTTTTAGTTGCAGTGAAACGGGGTGGGGGAAGCCTACTTACACAAAGTAAATAAAAATGATATCTATTCACTTGACTAAATAGTTCACTAACATTTTTACTTGCTCATGTACTTAACGAACATGTCTACATGATGCAAGTAGTTAAATTTCACTAAATTTAGCTAGCTGATTTAATTACCTACTTTAGCTACTATACACGTGTAACTGCTGCTTTAACTACACTCCAACCGTAGATAGACTCTAGTTTTCAAGCTAGCTAGGGGGAAAAAATAGTTTCATATAATTTCGCTTTGCAAACATGTATTGCTATTTTGACAAATTATGTAAATCGTCACGTAACATCGCTTGACAAAAATAATTATTTCGTGAGCTTGATGAATTCATCTTTTTTTATATTAAAATTTTCAGCTGTCAGAAAAATTCGAGTTATCTTGAACAAATTACTTGGAGCAATTCATAGGTGTTAAGTCTCGTCTTGCTTGGTTTGTTGGATATGGGGAGGTCGAAATTCAAATTTCTGTAGAATTGGTTGAATTTTTTAAATAAATTGTTTCTTACTCCCCCTAGGCGCAAATGTTGGTATAATTTATTGTAAGTTTTTTCAGCCTCCTCATTCTATCAGTGAAAGTATGTTTATAGCCCGGATGGGTAGTAAGACACAGTGCATGAATATTGTAAACACACACACACACACACAAAAATTTCGCTGTGGGCCAACCAATAGAAAAACATCAATTTTAAGGCCTTTGATAATTAGCCAAATAATTAAGCCAAATGATTTTCAGTAACAAAACAGGCAGAAATAAAAGGAGGAATTTCTTAACGCTAATTGTGTTATATCTTTTAAATAATATTGATTTGAGTTTATTTAATTTTTTATGAGTGCTGTACAAGCATAAACGATAGCCAAAATAGGTAATTTACAAAGATAAAATGTAAGTTATTTTTGGCAGCTATATTGTTAATATTATGATAAACTTATTGTTAGTGACCCTCTACTATATTGGGACTCACTCTCAAAAACCAATTTTTGAAAGCGAGGGAAAATAATTTAAAATACTTATAAATAACTTTTTTATTTGGCCATGGTTAAAAATCAATAGATCTTGTTGATAAAACTTTCTACGAACAAAGTTTTAAATTAGCGAACTATCATTATGTATACTTTTGTTCAGCTTCTTTGGCCTATAATTCTGTTCTAATGGAGGTTATGTTTATAATTAAAAAAATGACATCCCTTGCACTTTAAGATTAAAACTTTTCTTTTAACCCTGCATCAATTTACGTCAAACTTGTATAATCTGGTTGCCAGTGACGGGGACTCGAATCTCCATCCAGGTGAACTGATTATTGGTTTCCTAAAATTAATTTTCACCTTCCGTTATTCTAGCCTTTTTCCTAGGTCATGGTTCGAATTTCATTCTGGTGTAATGAATATAGTTTTTCTTCCATTATTTTACACACTTCTTCCATACAATTGCGGTTACAGTTCTTCTAAATATTTTATCCTTAATTTCTACCACACTATTGTATTTTTTTTAGCACTACGTTTTACTACCCGTTTGGGCTATACGCTTATAGTTTTAGTTATAAGGAAGGTTATATTTATAGGCAGTGTACCAACATTTGCGTGGAGGGAGAGTGGAAAACTATTTTTTTTAAACCCCCAGTACACTCGACCGAGATTGGAACCTTGATCTCCCCGTCATCGGCAGTCTGGTATACAGCGTGAGTAGCGTAAACATGCGACCCCCTAGGCGGGTATTTTTGTAATTAAATGCTGATAGCCTGGACTTGGTCTAAAATCATGGTGGCTACAGACAGGGAAAACAGGAAAAACCTGGAAAAGTCAGGGAATTTTGGATGACAGGGAAAACGGGGAAATGTCAGGGAATTTAACTAAAAATAAGGAAAAGTCAGGGAGTCAAAAAATATGTCTAAAATATCCCATTAATTTCGCAACTAAACACTAAAACAGTTAATAATACCTAAATAAAATAACATTTTAATTTTTCAAATAACTGATAAATCTGTTTGTGTTTGGTAGATACAAACTTTTTTAATATGTGATCAATAAGAAATAAATCAAGTCATCATCCACCATTAAAACTGGAAAAAAGTAGTCATGGAAAATTGAAAAATGTTGCCTGGAAAACCTGGAAAAGTCAGGGAATTTTGTAAAATATGTTTTGTAGCCACCCTGAAAATATGCGATTTAAATCTGAATGCCAACTTACAAGTGTCAGAATACTATTATTATACGTAGCATATTATCCGGAGTCTAACAAAAATGTTGAATTTGCAATAGTGCAAGAAAATTAAAGAATTTTTAATATTCAAGTAGAATGGAAAAATTAACCCAATATCAAATCTCTTCATGATAACTTTTTTTTTTCAAGGGAGGGAAGTGAAAGTTTGGTAATATGTAATTTATTAATTGTAATATAGTAACCAAACATTATTTTTTAGATCATTGTTCAATATTACCAAGTTGTCTAACCCTTAAAATGTTAGACATGTATTGCACTTTGTGCCCTTAACGAGGATCTTTAAGTTCGAATCGAACCCGGGACCATTGGAGGTTGAATTTTACACATGGGATTTTCACTGTGATATTCCCATGCTCACTCCACGCCATTGTGGAGGCGTCTCCTAAGCGTCACCAGTCCGGGAAATGGGGTTAGGGACGGGAAGGTAGAATTTAAAGAAAATGTACCAGCATTTACGTGGTGGATGATTGAGGAACCATTTAGAAAATACTACCTCAATGTACTCTGTAGGGCTTTGAACCCTGACCTTCTAACGTCCTGCATGACATAGACCACGTGACCATAAATGCTGGCTAGTATACGTGCACTTAAGAAAATCGTTAACGAATTCTCGTTCACTAATTGAATAAATAAAAGTAAGTTTTCATAAAAAAATAAATTGGGTTATCTAGATCTTCTTTAAGAAACGCATCATATCCCAGCTGGAATGATGTCTCGAAGGGTTGAAGGGTTTGTCGGTGGCTGCTACATTGAAGCATTCTTACCTATCCCGTCGGCGGGATAGAACGATTCCTATCCACCTGTAAACTATCAAGAACTCGGTTCTTCACAAAGACTTCTCTACCTCTCTCACACATACACTTTATTATTTATTAACGTGTCTCCATACACGGAGTCAAAGAAGAAGAAATAAGGGGGATGGGGGGGAACTAGATTTTTTTTCTTTTAGCAAGCGGCAAAGAAACCGGTAGCGCAGACGACTAGGAAAGACTACTCTTAGTCATATTTTATAGTTAGTCTTTGGACTTGACCGTGTGGAGATGTACCTTAGCTTTTTTTTCACCTTAATTTTTTTTTAATTCTATATTTGTGAGGGTTTTTTTTACTCTTTTTTTTTTCTCGGCTACTAGTAGCTACTGAAGAACTTTTCTTGGCTGACCTTTTGATTATTTTTTTCTATAAACTTTTTTTAAAATATAGTATGAGTAATGTTTATGTATTAGATATGGTGTTATAGAGTCTATATATTATCGTGATATACAAAGGCATCAAATATATTTCTTACGTTTGGAGTATAATAATAGTAGTAATAATAATGATGATAATATTAATAATACAAAACTATTTAGAATTTGTAAGGAAAAAATTTAATGCCGTGAAATCTTCTGGACTCGTGCCTATTTTCGGGGCCATTGTGATGGAAAAATTTGAGAGCATTAATAACAAAACTAAAACATGACTTTTGAAATTATTATTAATGATGTTATCCTCGAGTTTTTCAATATTGTTTACTTGGCGAAGTGAACAACCAAGGATAACTTTAATTGGCGCTATTATCCTGTTAAGAAAAGTATCCAAATTTTAATACCCGAGATGTTAACTTGGTCGGTAGCACGTCTGTCCAAGGAACCCGGGTTTGATTCGTGACGTATTAAAAGAATTTAACGTCTATTAATTGGGGGTATCTCTTTTCAGTTATTAAATAACTTCCGGTGGACTGTGGTTGTCATATTCCCACTCCCCCCCGTATCAACCTCAAACAAAAAATAATATATTTTGACAAAAATTTACTTTTTATGTGCCCTTGATTAAAAAATAAGTTGGTTTGGGCATACTACAGGAAAAACAGTGACTTGAAATTAAGGTGACTAGAAACAAACAAAAAAATAGAATGTTAAACGATTTTATTCAAATTTAATATAATAGAAAACACGACCCATAAGATGTAGGACCTATTTTTTTAAACTTGTAAAATACTGCTTTAATTGACAAATTAATTAATAAGTTATTACCCCCATAGGTGGCCGCATGGTCTGAGGTGCTACTATCCCAATAGACTAGACTGCCGACGGTGGGGATATCAAGGTTCGAATCTCAGTCGTGTACTGAGGGTGGTTCTTCCAAAACGATTTTCTAATTTACCTCCACGCAAATGCGGGTACACTTCTTATAAATATAACCTTCCTTGTCCCTAAAACCATTAGCTTAATTAGTACATTTAAGCGGACAACCCAAACGGAAAGTAAGACATGGTGCATAAAAAAAACCACAAATTAAAGCCAATTTTCTTATAATTAGATATTTGTAGATATGTTTATCATAAAAACTTTCCTGTTCACATGAAAAAATAAACTAAATAACAGAAGTTAGAGTCTATTTTACCTAAAGCAACAAAATACTCACTATTCAGTTTTAAAAATAATAAAGTACACAAGTATTCGGTAAATGCAAATATCCTAAAGGATGTTGGAGTGTTTGTTTTTATCCTGACTCTTTACCCAAGACTAAATGATTGTTTTTAATTTTAACCATGCATTTGTACTGTTCAAGTTAAAATAAGAGTTGATTTTTACCGTCCAGGAAAACTTTTTCCCCAAATTATTGAACAGGAAAATGTACTGTGCAACAAATTTATCCAATAAGTAAAATATTTTTCATAAAACATTAACAAATAAAAAACTTTGTAGCCCCATTTTAAATACGCTATAAATAAGAAATATACATACCTACTAGTTTTAAAACTAAGATAGTTATAGAAAGCTTTTATAATTAAAATCGATGTAAGGACTTCATTTCGTGGATTGCAATAATACGCTGAGCAATTGTATGGAGGATTTAAATTTCTGAAACCGTAGTTTACTGAAAGTATATATTTTTAGACTAATTACTTCTCTATTGAGCATCAACTCAAATGGATCAACAACAGTCACTACCGGTGACCTGGTGGTCTAGGGGTAAGGTGTCAGACTTCTGTGCTGAGGGTCCGGGGTTCAATCCTCGGTCCCGGCATATATTTATCTGATTGCCAAACCCTTCCTTCACCTCTGAAAAGATGTATATTAATCACAACTTGTGAATGTGAGGAATGCCAGGCCTCCACCGTGGTTCGGATTCCACGTTAAACTGTAGGTACTCCATTTCATCTCACAATTACCCTACCATTGCACATTAGCGTAAGTGCGTATAACCCGAACGGGTAGTAAGACGCGGTGCTAATAATAATAATAATAATAACAGTCACTACCAGGTTTTCACCTTTAATGACATCACGGTCGGCGAGAGCTATAGTGGAATGGGGGGAGTGTGTACTCACGCATGCGCTGTAAAGTCGTAAAGATCTACGCATGTGCAGTAGTCTAACATGACGTTACAGTAAAATATAAATGTGTACCAAGTCTTTATCCGGTACAGGCATGATCAATTTTTTTTCTTTCATTTTAGCACTACATCTTAATACCCGTTCGGGCTATACGCTTATGTACTAATGGGTTAGGTGATGAGGAAGATTGAATTTAGAGGAAGTATACCCGCATTTGTGTGTAGAAAGAGTGGGTAAACATTTAGGAAAAAAAATCATCCTCAGTACGCCCGGGCGGGTTCGAACCACAAACCTCCCGTCATCGGCAGTCTTGTCTATTGCCGAAGCGGATAGCAATATATTTGGATAATAAAAATAATATATTATTGTATGTTTTCTCTTCAAAGTGAACTATTACTACTTTTAGGGATTAGGCTATTATAGATTTATATAGTAAATTAATCTGTGTAGAGGGAGATTTGAAAACCCTCAGTACACCCGGCCGAGTTTCGAACCCCAACCTCACCATCATTGACAAATCATACTATATGAGTTTAACGTTTAGTTCGCATAGCCACTGGTACGGCTAATTAGTCATGTAAAAATAATACTTGGGGGGATTAGTCAATACTTGCTAACACAATATGTTGAGAGTGTAATCTTAAAAGATGCTAGCACTGATTATTAATATGTACACAAGCAAAATCTGACTCAGCGCTAGTATTTTCAGTTGGCGTGTCAAGTAAAGTGGATCCTTGGTTTGAATTCTGACCGGGTGCATTGGGGCAGGTTTCCCGCATTTTGATATTTAAATGTGGTTTTCTCATTTTCTCTCTTCATTAAAGGGAGTGAATTAATGCGAATGAATTTTTGCCGTCGTGCGTCTTTAAAATTTAATTTCCTACTCCCTAATATGTAGATAGCCCGGAAAAAAAAAGAAAACTCACAGCAAATTAAAGGTCCCTTCTATACTTATATAGTAATCAAACTAAATTTAATATGAAGCAGTGGCTGTCTTAGGCGTCAGACTCGCATTTCACCCGATGGAGAGGTAAGAGCTGGCTGGATTATGTGAGAGTGGTTTTCTAAATGGGATTGTCCAATCCTTACTTTACGCTTGTGCGGGTGCATTCCTTCTCAGTAACTTGCCTCATCCTTATCCCTTGGATGAAGTCGTTTCTAAGCCTCGTGTTAAAATCTCTAGAGATGAAACTCTTCAGTAAATTTAGATAAACAACAGAAATATGATTAGTCCAAATATTTCGAAAAATTATTTTTCAAGTGTTTATTTTAAATAAAAACAAATCAAATTACTCCAAAACACTTTCAAAATGATTAGACCTAGTCTTTTTTTTGTAACATTTTAATATTTCAGTTTAGTTGATGATCGCAAATTTGCAATAGAGTGATATCAGCTTAGAAACTAATACATCACACACAAATGCTTACATATTCTAGGAGCGACCTTTATTCGAACCAAGGTACCACTAGACCAGTACAGTCGAGGTCCCAAACCACTAAAACACAAGTACGAGAACTAGGTTTAGTTCATATTTAAATATGTCTGAAATACAAATTTGTGTTTATTTAGACCACGATGGTAAAAAAAAAAGGTGGACCTTCATAATTGAAAGGACACGTATGTAATAAATGGTCCTTATTCATGGTCTGACCTTAACCTCCACCTCAACAACATTCTTCCCTGTCCTGGCTCCCTTCAGCCACCTGATCGTTACTGCCTCCCTCCCCCCATGCTCCTCTCTCCCTCGAACCACCCTTCAGTCCCAACACTTGGCTGCTACTTAAAACTACAAATTTTCTCGAAGGGTTGAAAGAATGAAAGGGAATATATTATATACACCCTCTTCCTTCCCGCGCGCGGTCGGTCACACAGAGTATGCATACCAAATATTATTTCTTGAAAATACATTTTTTTCCCTTTCCGTCTCTTGATCCTGAAATCAAGTGACGATTTCAGAGCCACGAAGCTTTTTAACATCGTCGTATTAGGAATATAGAACATAATCGAACCTAATTTCGTTTTACTACCCTACGTGAAATAAGATAGTCCTTTTAACTGGCATCCCCCAACCTATCACTTTCACCTCCCCTCAGCCCTTGTCTGGAGTAAAGATAAAAATAATAATGTTAGAACCAAATAAAAGTGTTTTTTTATAGATCATGGGGTAGGTCAGATAAAATTTTACAAGGTTTGCTATTAATTTACCCAGTACAATTATCCGACTGCTTATACAGCTATTAAATCTACTTTCATGTATTCATACGTCACGTCATGTATCTGCATCTGTCATTCTTGATAGATTTTATCAATGCCAATAAAATAGCACTATTACATAGTAACATTTCAACCATATTGACTACAAAAGATACGTTTGTATTTTCCAAGAGGCCTTTTATATGGAAATAAGATTTGTAATGATCCTGCTTTGTTGCATAGCTTTTGGTGTAATTAAATTAAGTTTGTGTCAAATCTATTTGTCGCACTGTACTGTTGTGTATTCATTTCCGTACACGTGCGAGCAGGCAACGGGTTAGGAACATTTGGTTTGCTTGTTTCTAGCTCTAGTAATTATTAAAGAAAAAAACCTCGCAGTGTGAGTGCGAGAAAGAGAGCAATATTTTTCATTTGCAAACTGTATTTGTTTTGATTTCTTTTTAAAAGGTAGTTTTGCTTGTGCTCGCAAGAGTTCAGCAGCTCTCAGTATCAAAATTAATGTTATAGCCATGAAACTGGTGGGGGGTATGAATAATTTGCAGCACTTGTTAACGAGGTGTTCTGAGAGAAAGACACGATGAAGAAACGCGAGTGTTATTAGGGCAATTTCTTGAATGTAGCAGCTTAATATGTGAAAATAAAACTTGTAATATGTATTAATATATACATTATTTAATTAACAACATCATCAGGAGGTTCGCGTGGGAAGGAGAATCGCGACAAATGGCTTTCCCAATCGCGGGGCACGATAAAAAACACTCACGGTAAACTCGGGAATTTAAGAGGTGCTTACCGACGGCTTGATAAAAAACACTCACGGTAAACTCGGGAATTTAAGAGGTGCTCACCGACGGCTTGATAAAATACTCGCGGAGAACACGGGGAATTAATAGGTGCTACCAACCAATTCAAGGGCAGATGCAGCAGCGGGGCAGATGCAGCAATGGAGCAGCTGTGACACACAAAGGCGTTCCTGTAGGTACTTCATCAACAATGCAGAATAGCAACAGAGCATCGAAGTAACCGATCAACGGATGTTGGCGAATCACCGAGGGACAGGTCGACTGAATAGCGTAGATATGTTTTGCTACATGGTATTATTTCATTATTTAATCAATTAATGTTGTTGATAACAGCAGTGAGGCAACAGAGCAGCGGATGCTGGACCATCGCCGTGGAACAGATCAACAGAATAGGAGGGGATGAATAAAATGTTTGTGTCACATTTCAGTATTTTAACTAATTAATGTCATTGTGGATAGCAGCGAAGTATTTCATTAACGGATGCTGGACAATCACCGAGGGACAGATCAACAGAAGAGCAGTAGTTATATATATTTTGTTTGTTACATTTAATTATTTTAATTGATTGATTGATGGGTTCATTGTAGTAAGGGAATTCGTTATAACATTTAATGAAGTAAGTAGAACTTAAAAGGTGTTTAAACTTAGAAATTAATATATTTAAGAAATTCAACAACTCTTTTAGTTGATGATGTTAGAATCAGAAGAGGATTTAATTGGGGAAGAGTGTAGTAGTGGGATAGGTCAGTTTCCATTTTGTTCGGAAGATAAAGACATCATGAACAGACCATATAACCAAGAAGGATTAGAGGAGAGTGAGGAGGATTGGGAAAATGAAATGTATGAGAGTAGATTAAACAAACTAAAGGTGGGAAATGCAAACAGTAGAAACTTACATGAAGGGTGCATTTCTGTAACAGAACAGGTAGAAGAAGGGGAGTCAGGAAATAATAGTGAGGATCAGATATTAGATGAAAATAGCTCAAAGGGACATTCAAAATTAAAGGATGGGGGTGATGAAATTTCGATATTCAAAAAAACTACTGTAGACATAGAGGATAGTAAAAGAGATTCTGAACCAGCTCAGGTAGAAAAGAATTTAATAGGGGAAGGGAACAAAAAAATTGAACAACTTATCATGACTATAATGAGTCAGATGGAAGATAATAATAAAAAATTGGGAACCCAAATAGAAAATAATAATGAAAAATTGAGAGCTCAAATAGAAAACAATAATAAACAAATAGAAAACAATAATAAAGAAATAAAAAACAATATTAAAGAATTAGGAATAAAATTAGAGTGTAAACTAGATAACCTGGAAATATCGCACCAGGCACTTAATGTTAAGGTAATGGATCTAGATAAGAGTTTGATCACTGTAAAACAAAATCAAAACGAGTTGGAACAAAAACAAGATAATTTAAGAAAAATTCATTTTGATTTAATAGGGGGAGTTGACAAAGTGAATGAAAAAATAGAAGGGCTAGAAAAGAAATTTATAGAGACAGTCAAAAGCACAGAAAATAAGGTAGAAGGTATTGAGTTCAAAATTGTTCAAATAAAAAATAATGTCAAAATAGTTCAGTCTAACTTGGAAAGAGAAGTCAGTAAGGTTAGGTTAGAATTGGAGGGTCAACTGGATGTGAACAGGGATTATATTACGTCTCAAGTAGAAGATGTACTAACTCAAAAAGGCGAAAGCATAGAGGAAAAGGTCAAAAAGTTAAAAGATAGCTATATGAAAAATCTTGAGAAATTACAAAACAAAGTGGAGGACTTAGAATGCAAATTTAACGAAGTCAAAAATAAAGAGAAAGTTGATAGTCATGTTTGTCATAATAGTGTCTTGTTTAGAGGAGTGAATGAGGAGATGTTATCTTCAATTCCCAAATTCAAGGGGCAGAAAGGAAATATTTCGGCAATCCAATATATTCGAAAAGTGGAGCGTACTTTGGAAGGAGAACGATTTAGTGAAGCTATTAAGATTGCTATTTTGTTATCAGGATTAAGAGAGGAAGCTAGGTCCTGGGCAAATTCTGTAGAAGGAGAATGGGATACATTTTTGGAAGCAAAGAATGCTTTGTTGGGAAAATTTTGGTCACAGGTAAAACAAGATAGTTTTTTGCAGCAGATTTTCAATGGTAAATACAGTGTTCGAGCAGGAACTATGTGTGAATATCTTCACAAATATAAGGTACAAGCAAAGTATTTGAAATACCCGATAGAGGAAGATAGGCTCATGGGGCATTTAATATATCATTTTCCTCAAAATGTACAGGATGCTCTTATTGGCGCGAATTTACAGGACCTTCAAGACATGGAGCGGGTGTTAAATGCATTTGATGATAGATGTCAAAGAACTAGAGAGTGGGAATATTTAGGGGATGTGCAGGAACATGATTCAACACAAAATGGGCACGTACCTTCAAATTTAGAAAGAAGTGAAGGGAGAGAAAGTAAACCAAATTGGTCAGGTTTCCAGAAATTTAAGGGTCAATACCATCCACAGGGACAAGGTAGAACAAATTATCAGTTTCAGAGAGAAAGCAGAACACCACCTCCATCACAACACTGGGAGAGAGGGCAAGGAAATAGGAGCAGGGGAAACCAAAATAGTGGTCCACGATTCAACCAGGGACAGTATAGGCAACATGATCACAATCAGGGACCGAAGGGATATAATCAGTATTATCACCCACCAAGGTACAGAGAACAAAGAGACATGGGAACCCAAAATACTAATCAGGGACAGAGGCAAGATGATGGACGAGTTCGAGCGAGAACTGTAATGGCAGAGGTGTATCAGCCTAAACATTTGGATGAAATTAAACCTTATTTTGAGAAAGTGACAAAGATAGAGGGAAAGTAGGGATGTATGGCTGGAGTAGGAATAGGTTTTGTGTCCTCATGATGATAAAACTTTTATTAGGATTGTACTATGAGCTTAGTAAATTGTGCTTTAAACTTAGTGTGTATAAGAAAAATCTTTTAAGATCTTCTTGTAATGTGAATTTAACTTAGGGTATAATTCTACCGAAATATGGATAGTGTATATTTTGAATGCTATTCAAGAGAACTACCAATTTAGTCTGAAATGTCAAAGATATTATATTTTGTGTTTTGTCAAGAGTTTCATGCTAATTATGTGCAGTGCAATGTGTATGTTTTTTTTATGTTGTTTATTATATTATATTATCATGTGAAAATAGTGTACATGAACTCTAAACAATAATTCTCTTTTGTATCACTAGTCTAGTGTATTACATCAATTAAAGTGAGACTCTAAAACCTTTCTGCCATAGAACATTAAAATCAGAAAAGGAAATGGCAAAGCAAAATGAACATTATTAGAACTGTTAAGTGAGAGATTTTGAAGTAAATGATAAACATTTTAAATTATATCAGATGATTGATGCCTGCCGCTACTCTATGTAATCAATACATTGGTTTTCTAGTTTTTATTAAATATATAAGCTTTAGTGGTGTCATAATATGTGCAAAGGGCTCAATGTAAAA
This sequence comes from Timema podura, assembly GCA_033556935.1. NCBI lineage: Eukaryota > Metazoa > Arthropoda > Insecta > Phasmatodea > Timematidae > Timema > Timema podura. The sequence continues at coordinate 42,044,357 of JAVRXN010000002.1, forward strand.
ACAAGCTGACCGAATTACTTCCTGACTTATTTTTCTTCTAAAAATAACTCAGAAAGTAGGGGAGTACTGTAATGATCCTGCTTTGTTGCATAGCTTTTGGTGTAATTAAATTAAGTTTGTGTCAAATCTATTTGTCGCACTGTACTGTTGTGTATTCATTTCCGTACACGTGCGAGCAGGCAACGGGTTAGGAACATTTGGTTTGCTTGTTTCTAGCTCTAGTAATTATTAAAGAAAAAAACCTCGCAGTGTGAGTGCGAGAAAGAGAGCAATTTTTCATTTGCAAACTGTATTTGTTTTGATTTCTTTTTAAAAGGTAGTTTTGCTTGTGCTCGCAAGAGTTCACCCCCCCTTTCCCTAGGGAAACCCGAGTTTTTTGGGGTTATAAGAAAAATTTTTTTGGGGTGTTTTGCCTTTTTTTTTTAAAAGAAAGAAAGATTTATTTCTGGGTGAGTTTTTTTCTTTTTGAAAAATTACAGGAGATCGAACGGGTTTATTTAAATGAACTTAGACAAGGGTGTAAAGTGAACCAAAAATGCTTCTTATAAAAGATCCACATAATATTTTACTTGTTTTTTGGGTTTTTCTTCAGAATAATAATGCATTATGCCAAAACAATGAAAAAAATACATCAACGAATATACCATTTTCATAGATTTGAGACAAATGAAGTTTACACATACATAACTAAGAATACTTCTATCCATTTTTTACGTTGACTTTTTATCTGTTTAAGTGTTTGTATATACTTTTAAATTTAAATATTAAATTAAATAATTATTTTTTAATAAACTTTTTTCATCCAATCGAGGTATGAGTCAGTCACATTAATCCTTTTGGACCTAGTTTCATGCTATCTATTCGTTTTACCACAACTAAATTCTGTCAATCATTTATCCAAAAGCTAAACCTATATTTATGTAGCCTGTAGTTAAAGTGTGTAATTCATCATCTTCAATATCTAATCATGTTTCAACATCTATTAATACTTGATTGTTCCATAATAGCTTTTAGTATTAACTCCCTGGCCCACAGTAAATCCTAGCTTTATTTAAATAAAATTAGGTTTGGGGTTCGAAGATTAACATTTACACATTTAATATGACTAAAAAAGTATTTTAAATTGATTTTTTAAAAAATCAAATTTTTTTTAGTATTTTACTTAAAATATTTCATTTCAGTCTTTGATATATTAAAATAATATTAGGATGAAAAAAAGGACGCTATACAAATTAAAGTACATGAAAGGTTTAAGCTTGAGTTATGAATTTTTTTATAAACGACGATCGCCGTAACTAAATCATATAAAAAAAACTCCATGTGTTAGCCCGCAAGCGGCTATACCTATCGAGGGAGGCGCCGAAATTTGCAATGAGTGCCAACATTTGGGGAAGAGAGGGTGTCACTGATCAGCACAGTGAGCCACCACTGATAACTCAGTTTTCTAACCGGAGCCATTACTATTTATTTCATGCCCTTTATTTGTCCCCACGAGGCTGAGTTTGACCCCGTTCCAGACCCAAGCTTTACAGATAGTAAGGGAATTCGTTATAACATTTAATGAAGTAAGTAGAACTTAAAAGGTGTTTAAACTTAGAAATTAATATATTTAAGAAATTCAACAACTCTTTTAGTTGATGATGTTAGAATCAGAAGAGGATTTAATTGGGGAAGAGTGTAGTAGTGGGATAGGTCAGTTTCCATTTTGTTCGGAAGATAAAGACATCATGAACAGACCATATAACCAAGAAGGATTAGAGGAGAGTGAGGAGGATTGGGAAAATGAAATGTATGAGAGTAGATTAAACAAACTAAAGGTGGGAAATGCAAACAGTAGAAACTTACATGAAGGGTGCATTTCTGTAACAGAACAGGTAGAAGAAGGGGAGTCAGGAAATAATAGTGAGGATCAGATATTAGATGAAAATAGCTCAAAGGGACATTCAAAATTAAAGGATGGGGGTGATGAAATTTCGATATTCAAAAAAACTACTGTAGACATAGAGGATAGTAAAAGAGATTCTGAACCAGCTCAGGTAGAAAAGAATTTAATAGGGGAAGGGAACAAAAAAATTGAACAACTTATCATGACTATAATGAGTCAGATGGAAGATAATAATAAAAAATTGGGAACCCAAATAGAAAATAATAATGAAAAATTGAGAGCTCAAATAGAAAACAATAATAAACAAATAGAAAACAATAATAAAGAAATAAAAAACAATATTAAAGAATTAGGAATAAAATTAGAGTGTAAACTAGATAACCTGGAAATATCGCACCAGGCACTTAATGTTAAGGTAATGGATCTAGATAAGAGTTTGATCACTGTAAAACAAAATCAAAACGAGTTGGAACAAAAACAAGATAATTTAAGAAAAATTCATTTTGATTTAATAGGGGGAGTTGACAAAGTGAATGAAAAAATAGAAGGGCTAGAAAAGAAATTTATAGAGACAGTCAAAAGCACAGAAAATAAGGTAGAAGGTATTGAGTTCAAAATTGTTCAAATAAAAAATAATGTCAAAATAGTTCAGTCTAACTTGGAAAGAGAAGTCAGTAAGGTTAGGTTAGAATTGGAGGGTCAACTGGATGTGAACAGGGATTATATTACGTCTCAAGTAGAAGATGTACTAACTCAAAAAGGCGAAAGCATAGAGGAAAAGGTCAAAAAGTTAAAAGATAGCTATATGAAAAATCTTGAGAAATTACAAAACAAAGTGGAGGACTTAGAATGCAAATTTAACGAAGTCAAAAATAAAGAGAAAGTTGATAGTCATGTTTGTCATAATAGTGTCTTGTTTAGAGGAGTGAATGAGGAGATGTTATCTTCAATTCCCAAATTCAAGGGGCAGAAAGGAAATATTTCGGCAATCCAATATATTCGAAAAGTGGAGCGTACTTTGGAAGGAGAACGATTTAGTGAAGCTATTAAGATTGCTATTTTGTTATCAGGATTAAGAGAGGAAGCTAGGTCCTGGGCAAATTCTGTAGAAGGAGAATGGGATACATTTTTGGAAGCAAAGAATGCTTTGTTGGGAAAATTTTGGTCACAGGTAAAACAAGATAGTTTTTTGCAGCAGATTTTCAATGGTAAATACAGTGTTCGAGCAGGAACTATGTGTGAATATCTTCACAAATATAAGGTACAAGCAAAGTATTTGAAATACCCGATAGAGGAAGATAGGCTCATGGGGCATTTAATATATCATTTTCCTCAAAATGTACAGGATGCTCTTATTGGCGCGAATTTACAGGACCTTCAAGACATGGAGCGGGTGTTAAATGCATTTGATGATAGATGTCAAAGAACTAGAGAGTGGGAATATTTAGGGGATGTGCAGGAACATGATTCAACACAAAATGGGCACGTACCTTCAAATTTAGAAAGAAGTGAAGGAGAGAAAGTAAACCAAATTGGTCAGGTTTCCAGAAATTTAAGGGTCAATACCATCCACAGGGACAAGGTAGAACAAATTATCAGTTTCAGAGAGAAAGCAGAACACCACCTCCATCACAACACTGGGAGAGAGGGCAAGGAAATAGGAGCAGGGGAAACCAAGATAGTGGTCCACGATTCAACCAGGGACAGTATAGGCAACATGATCACAATCAGGGACCGAAGGGATATAATCAGTATTATCACCCACCAAGGTACAGAGAACAAAGAGACATGGGAACCCAAAATACTAATCAGGGACAGAGGCAAGATGATGGACGAGTTCGAGCGAGAACTGTAATGGCAGAGGTGTATCAGCCTAAACATTTGGATGAAATTAAACCTTATTTTGAGAAAGTGACAAAGATAGAGGGAAAGTAGGGATGTATGGCTGGAGTAGGAATAGGTTTTGTGTCCTCATGATGATAAAACTTTTATTAGGATTGTACTATGAGCTTAGTAAATTGTGCTTTAAACTTAGTGTGTATAAGAAAAATCTTTTAAGATCTTCTTGTAATGTGAATTTAACTTAGGGTATAATTCTACCGAAATATGGATAGTGTATATTTTGAATGCTATTCAAGAGAACTACCAATTTAGTCTGAAATGTCAAAGATATTATATTTTGTGTTTTGTCAAGAGTTTCATGCTAATTATGTGCAGTGCAATGTGTATGTTTTTTTTATGTTGTTTATTATATTATATTATCATGTGAAAATAGTGTACATGAACTCTAAACAATAATTCTCTTTTGTATCACTAGTCTAGTGTATTACATCAATTAAAGTGAGACTCTAAAACCTTTCTGCCATAGAACATTAAAATCAGAAAAGGAAATGGCAAAGCAAATGAACATTATTAGAACTGTTAAGTGAGAGATTTTGAAGTAAATGATAAACATTTTAAATTATATCAGATGATTGATGCCTGCCGCTACTCTATGTAATCAATACATTGGTTTTCTAGTTTTTATTAAATATATAAGCTTTAGTGGTGTCATAATATGTGCAAAGGGCTCAATGTAAAAACAAGCTGACCGAATTACTTCCTGACTTATTTTTCTTCTAAAAATAACTCAGAAAGTAGGGGAGTACTGTAATGATCCTGCTTTGTTGCATAGCTTTTGGTGTAATTAAATTAAGTTTGTGTCAAATCTATTTGTCGCACTGTACTGTTGTGTATTCATTTCCGTACACGTGCGAGCAGGCAACGGGTTAGGAACATTTGGTTTGCTTGTTTCTAGCTCTAGTAATTATTAAAGAAAAAAACCTCGCAGTGTGAGTGCGAGAAAGAGAGCAATATTTTTCATTTGCAAACTGTATTTGTTTTGATTTCTTTTTAAAAGGTAGTTTTGCTTGTGCTCGCAAGAGTTCAGCAGCTCTCAGTATCAAAATTAATGTTATAGCCATGAAACTGGTGGGGGGTATGAATAATTTGCAGCACTTGTTAACGAGGTGTTCTGAGAGAAAGACACGATGAAGAAACGCGAGTGTTATTAGGGCAATTTCTTGAATGTAGCAGCTTAATATGTGAAAATAAAACTTGTAATATGTATTAATATATACATTATTTAATTAACAACATCATCAGGAGGTTCGCGTGGGAAGGAGAATCGCGACAGATTGTATATATTGTATTCGGTGGTATAAGAAACTAATTTTTTTGTGGGTCAGCCCACACATTAATTAATAAAGCACAAAAAAAATTTAATTTATGCAATAGTTTCATCAAGATTTATTCTACTACGCGGATGCACTGTTAATTTCTACTTTTGAAAATATTACAGTGAGATCGAACGAGGTTTATTTAATGAACTCTAAGACAAGGGTGTAAAGTGAACCAAATAATGCTTCTTATAAAAGACTCACACAATAATATTTTACTTGTTTGTTGGTGCTTCAGAAATAATAATGCATTATGCCAATAACAATGAAAAACATACATCAACAGAATATACCATTTTCATAGATTTGAGACAACATGAAGATACACTATACATAACTAAGCAATACTTACTATCACACTTTTACGTCTGACTTTTTATCTGTTTAAGTGTTTGTATATATCTTTTAACATATTAACATATTAAATTAAATAATTATTTTTTAATAAACATTATTTCATCCAATCGAGGTAGTGAGTCACGTCACATTTAAATCCTATTTGGACCTAGTTTCATAGCTATGCTATTCGTTTTACCACAACTGAATTCTGTCAATCATTTATCCAGAAGCTAAACCTATATTTATGTAGCCTGTAGTTAAAGTGTGTAATGTCATCATCTATCTAATATCTAATCATGTTTCAACATCATATTAATACTTGATTAGTTCCATAACTAGCTTTTAGTATTAACTCCATGGCCCTACAGTAAATCCATAGCTTTATTTATAATAAAATTAAGGTGTGCTTCAGAAGATTAGATTCATTTACACATTTAATATGACTAAAAATGTATTTTAAATTGATTTTTAAAACAATCAAATTTGTATAGTATTTTACTTAAATATTTCATTTCAGTCTTTGATATATTAAAATAATATTAGGATGCAAGAAAGAGACGCTATACAATTAAGTACATGAAAGGTGAAGCTTGAGTTATGATTTATTATAATTACGACGATCAGCCGTAACTAAATCATATAAAAAAAACTCCATAGTGTTAGCCCGCAAGCGAGCTATACCTATCGAGGAGGCGCCGAAATTTGCAATGATAGTGCCAACATTTGTGAAGAGAGGGTGTCACGTGATCAGCACAGTGAGCCATCCGACTGATAAGCTCAGTTTTCTAGACCGGAGCCATTACTCATTTATTTACATAGCTCCTCATTTGTCCTCACGAGGCTGAGTTTGACCCCGTTCCAGACCCAATGCTTCACAGATACATTTTGGAAGCGCTGAGATTTGAACCCGGGACTTCTGGATCTGGAAGTTTGCTAACAAATTATGCCTTCCACACCAAGGAAACTAGGTCTAGGATCTTCATGGCCAAGGAAGCTTTCAACAATAAGAGGTTACTGCTGACTTGTAATTTGAGTTGGGAATTGAGGACAAAAATTACGAAATGATACATTTGAACTAGAAACTTGGACTCTCAGGAAGATGGAAAAGAAATACTTGGAGTGCTTTAAATGTGGTGCTGTAAAAGAGAAGAGAAGATCAGGTGAACAGACAGGGTGATAAATGAAGTCCTAAGAAGAGTGTGTGAGAAGAGAACCCTTTTGGATGTTATTCTTCAGTACAGATCAAACTGGGTCGGATATATCCTTAGGAGGAACTGTCTTCTGCACGACGTCATATAATGCAAGGTTGAGGGAAATGTGTTTAGGAAGAAAGAGGTTTCACGGATGAGTTGAAGTAAAAAAGAAAATTCTGGCTGCTGAAGGTGGAGGCAGAGGACATGGTGCACTGGCGGTCTAAGTTCACTGACAAAAGAATGGACCTGTTGTAAGACAGAACACCTAATAATATTATGTATATTAATATAGGATGACTATTTAACTATATTGACAACATACTTATATAGACTATATAATTATAAGGATTAAGACTATAGACTATAAAAGGCATATCTATGCCTTATATCCGCTGGCAAAGCGAAATAATTATTTACAACTTGCGACAGTTTTGATGTAACAGTATTTAGAGCGATCCCACTCTTTAAAGTTATAGTAGGTCTATTGGTTTGATCCAGTTTTTAAGGGCACTAAATACTTTTTAATGTGTCAATATGTATGGTTAAAATTTGAAAACTACCAAAAGCATGGTTTTATAAGCGTTTGCTAAAAACGACATGGTCCCAGTCCTACCTTTTTTAATTGATTCACGCCTCCATTTTTTTTGTGGGGTGGGAGAGAAAGGGCGTGGACAATCTATTTATTATTTTCGTACCCCATTTTCACCCCTACTGTGGTACAGTTCACCTCATGTCCACGGTAATGACAGCTACACAATGAGAACAACAATCGCAGAGAGCATGCGCTTACAATACATGTGGCGGTCGGAAATCATTCGAGTGTGTCATTCTTCATTACACTGTAGCCTTCTAACCTTGTTGAATAGCGGGCTATGCTCTACTCTGTGTGTGTGTGTATAGTGTTTGCAGGGAGGCTTTGACAGACGTGGATTGAGATACTATACAGAGTGTGTAGCGCTGTGGCGAATTCTTCCCCTGAAGTATATTCCCTAGGACCCTTTAAGGTACAGTCTGTGTCGGGCGTGACATAAGGGTATTCAAGTTATACCTTGATTTTCTTACGAATGGACATTTTGAAACACTTTTTTTTTAAATAAATAAATAGTACATTACACTGTACAGGTTTTCTCTCTCTCTAATATTAAAATGCCTATGTACATTTACTAAAACTTCGTAAGATTTGTAAAACTAAATAATATAAAATGTTGCAGAAACACTCCACCAAAAAGAATAAATTAAATAGTATACGCTGTCCCAGAAACATTGAAAAAATAGGAACCTCTCTGTTCACCAACGAGCATAAAAAAACAAATAAAAATATAAATATAAATATAAAAATATATGTCCTATAATATATATATATATATTATATATATATATATATACGTTTTCTTACAGATCAGAAATGGGTGGTTCAATAAAACTATATTTCATATCAAAGATCTTTAATTTTAATAATACTACAACTTTACATTTTAAAATGTTAAGTTATTTACTATCTCAATAGTTTCAAGGATATGGTAATTAAATTAGGAAATTGCAGGTATGAGATTTTCATGGGAAAACGAGAATAGCTATGTCATTTTTAATGTTAAACATTCCTTGGATATAAAATTTAATAAAAACCTTTAGTACAAATTTCGAGATTTTTTTTTACTCTTTTTGCCCTTCAGTAAAATATGCTTAATCCAAAGGTTAGATATATAATTTCAAAAACTCCTTAGTTGAGCCCCGTGAAAACATTATGTATCAAGTTTCAGCCCAATCGGCTCTAGTGTGAGGTACAGACAGACAGCATCACGAAAACAACTTTTTCTGTTTCAAGGGGTCGAAAAAAAGGAGGTTGGACTTAATGATATAGTTTGGAACATTTTTTATACATTTTATAATTTTGTAGAGAATATATCTGTACTATGTAGAGTAACAAACTTTCCTTCTATTTTCATAATTACATAGACAATATAGAATTATAGAGGAAACGTACTAGTATTTGCGTTTAGGGATAGTGGGAAACCATTTAGGGAAAAATACCTTCAATATATCCGACTGGTATTCGAACCCTGATCTCACCATCATCGGTAATTCCTTCTAACACGAGAGTGATGCGTTAGACCGTGTGACCAATAATATAGCTACTAAGCCGCCAATGACTCTGCTGTTAAAATAGATTAGATTATTAGCACCGCATCTTACTACCCGTTCGGGTTGTACGCACTTACGCTAATGTGCAATGGTAGGATGATTGTGAAATGAAATGGAGGACCTACAGCTTAACGTGGAATCCTAACCACGGTGGAGGCCTGGCATTCCTCACATTCACAAGTTGTGATTAATACACGTCTTGTCAGAGGTGAAGGAAGGGTTTGGCAATCAGATAAATCTGTGCCGGGACCGAGGATCGAACCCTGGACCCTCAGCACAGAAGTCTGACACTGCTGTTAAAATAAACATACGCCCTTGGAAGATTGTAAAAGAAGCTACTATCGCACGTCATACATACCCGACTGACATTATTTTATTTTTAATTAGAAGGCCTACATTCAAAGCACCCCTGCCACCCCCGATAGTTCGTGTAACATCATTGCTATTAATAATGAGGAGGTTAATTTGGACGTAGTGGAAATGTATCCACATTAATGTGAAGATTGTTTGAGAAAAACCCCAGTGATTGATCACGCGTGAAAAAAAAAGAAAAAAAACACTCCTTGTGAACCTGGAGGAGATTCTAACCTCAATCTCCCTTCCTCCCGGCAATATAGTAAATTGCGAGATTGATTTCTTTAAGGCTTTAAGGTGGGGATGTAGGGGACGCGAGAGAAGGCCAGTGTTTTTCCAGCTTTAATAGAAAAACTTTCGTTTTTTTTTGTCAAAAGAAGTCAAATAATTATCCAGTAGAAACATAGTTTAATTTTCTTTACATGTGTTATATCAACAGTTGTTGAATATCTGTCGATGGTGTCCTGGAATTAATGACAACTTTTTTATTTTCCTTTAAAAAGTTTGTCATCTAATGGCCGCTATGCATATGATGTATCTTCAACAACTGTTGATATCAACGTGTGAAGAAAATTAAACTCTATATTTCTACTGGAGAACTATTTTATACATTCTGGCCATCAAAATGTTTTGTTATAAAAACTGCAAAAACACCTACCCTCTCCCCGTCCCTTACACCCCCCACCTTAAACTATCTCATTGCTGGTACGAGAGGAATAAAAGTTAATAAACAGACTTTAAAAAAAACCCGCCTCGGTGGAGTAGTTAGTTAACGCGCTAGTCGTGTTGAACTCGACTGCCGAGGACGGGGAGATCAAGGTTCGAATCTAGGTCGGGTGAACTGGGAGGGTTTTTCCTAAATGGTTTTCCACTCTCCCTCCACGCAAATGCGGGTTCACTTCCTCTATATTCAACCTTCCCAATTCCTAACCCATTAGCGTAATTAGTATTTAAGCGTATAAACCGAACGGGTAGTCAGACGCGGTGCTAAATAATAATAATAATAATAATAAAACTTATACCTCAGTTTTAGCTTCTGTGGTGCTGACTGACAGCTCACAGCTGACTTCTGACGGCTTTTAAAAGCTACCAGACCAAATTATGTATCCCTACGCCGAACCATATGATCTGCAAAAACCATGTCTTTATCAGTTGTCACTTCTGACGGTCAAAATTTAGGTATATACCTAACTGTTGACTTTCAGAAGTCAGCTGTGAGCTGTCAGTCAGCACCACAGAAGATAAAACTGAGGTATAAATTTATATCCAATACATTATTTTGAGTCATAATAGCTTCAAATCTATTACAAAAACATGTTGAGGGCGGGGGGGAGGGGGAAGAAGAGTCATATTTGGTCAAGCAAGCAAGACAAGGCCACTAATACAATCGGGTCAAGTCGAGAACGCGTTTCTACGGGTGTCATAACATGTCATGTCATTAGGAGATACAGTATTTAGAAGCGTTGTATAGCGGGATTTTGTATTACTGTACTATACAAAAAAAGTTCACAGTTAAGTATACTCTTTTGTAAATGTTTTGAGGCGGACTAAAACAGAACTGAAAATATAATTTCATTAGTTCACAAAGAAAACCAGGTTCGGTGCGAGATTTTTTTTTTTTGTTTAGCAAAATACGGAATAAACAAATATTATAGCTATTTTATAATTATCAGGCCTACTCACAATGGTGGATTCACAGACAAAGGCGTCAGTCTCACTTATTCTGGTTGAACGAAACCGGAGAAGTTGATGTTCGAATCTTGGCTGGGATTACTAAAGTGTTTTTTTCTCTTAAATTGTGTTCCGTTCTCTCCACGTAAATGCAGATACATTTCCTTTTAATCCTACTTTTACTAATTAAAAATGTTAGCAACCATTAATGGTTAATGAGATTTAACTCTTGAGCGTCTAACGAAAGAAACCCAATAGTCATAGCACTCTAAATATATAGGTCTAGTAACATTTATTTAAATACTACCTGCTTTGGTGACTGCATGGTCTAAGGCGTCACTCTCGTAATAGACTGGACTACCGCTTATGGGGAGATCGGTGCTTGAATCTCGTTCGGGTGTGCTTAGGGCTGTATTACATGGTTTTCCACTCTCCCTCCATGAAAATGCGGGTACAGTCTATCTAAATTCAACCTTCCTTATTCCTAACCCATTAGCGTAATTAGTACATATTCCTGTAACCATAACTGGAAATAAGATATGGTGTTAAAAATATACATATATTTAGTAAAAAATGCGCTAAATCTGAAAATATGTTAACTCTCCGGACTGGTGGTAATACGCAAAGCACGATGGAAAAAAAACACTGTATTTTACTCGAATGTTTTTTAACCATCTGATTGCATCAACACACTACTTACAAACTAGCTTAATTCTAGAACACACCCAGTCTCCCGGTAGTCAGTTGATTACCGTGAAAGGGGAAACCCTACTTTTGACTATGATACATTTTTCGGTAGAGCAGTGTTTCTCAAACTCTCTCCAGACGCGTACCCCTTTTGAGGTGATAATCTAACCAACGTACCCCTTTTATCTATTTGTAATAAAAACAAAACGAAAAAAAAACTTTCTATTGTAAACTTTTTTTTAATTTTAATAAAATTATATCATGTATGCATAAATAGTCGTTACGAATTTTACATTACATTTTTGTGATAAGTTTAACAAATCTCTGACAGAAGGAAAGAAAGGCTTATAAAAGTTCATAACACCCCGTCAAAATATGCACTTATTTGTTTATCAGACTATTATTAATAATCTAATAATTAATAAAACTCAATGGTATATGGCGTACCCCCTGAAATCCTTCCCGTACTTTTAGGGGTACGCGTACCACAGTTTGAGAAACACTGGTGTAGAGAATCGAACATGAGACCCTATCTCAATATTCAAACGTGCTACTGACTGAGATAAGGTATTGAATAATATGAATACTTCTGTACAGATGTATTTAATAAATAATTACATTAAATACAATTTAAAATAATAAGGTAGATCTAGGTATTTGCCTGGAAATAAAACTATCAATGCTTTTAAAAAAATGTTGAATTTACTATAGTCATAAAGGTCACCCATGTTGGGTAGACATTAGAGGGAAATTATAAAACCCCAACAGTTTGTTTTCTACACGACCAGACTGTACAATACTCTGATGATTATATTCATGTTTTTGTTACATTGGTAGAAAGGAAAGAAAATAAATCTCCCTTTTCAACTTGCGTGTGTGTTTGGCGAAGTGGAGAAGAATATGTGGACTTGGATGAAGGAGCCGGTAAAAAAACTGGTCATGTCCCTCGGACTTACTATTAAATATATTTGTTACAAAGGTGTTAGTTTTTTTTATGTTTTCATATAAAAAAATATTTTAATCGAGAAAGTGTTTAACCTCGAGATTCGAATGAATCTTGGCGTTTTATGTGCCCCTAACGAAAAAAAGAGAAACGGATTTCGTTAAAACTTGATATTTATATGATATACTATCAAAAGTACTCGGCGTTACCAATCAATGCTTACATTTAATATCCCAACATTTTTCTTGAATAGTCTGTTGTCCGTCTTCATCAACGAGTGGTTATTAAGGACGAACAATTATCTAAAGTGCCTTAGAAGACTATAGATGAAGTGGTGAAGAAGTGTCAAAGTGGCAACGTATGCTCTAAAATAGTGTCGTCCAACCCAAGCCCCGTGGACTGCATGGGGCCCGCAACATTTTTCATTTGGCGCGCCAATATCAACAGGTCTTTAAGTCAATAGTAGAACGTTTTAGAAAATCTTGTGGCACAAAAACATACTCAGTTCTCTTCACCATCTTTATTAAATAAGGTAGTTATCTTTACACTTTTTTACTACGTGATTTGGATGTGACGCGATCAGCGAAATAGGGATAGACGCAAGGCCGTAGCCAGCCAATGATTTCAGGGGGGGTTTGGTGTGCACATCTCCCATATTTATGGCGACATACCCCCTAACTGCCGGAGGCTAGGACAAATTCAAAATATTAAACAGTTCTAGAAGCTTTCTAAAGTGTTTTTATGGCAACACAACCCCCTAATTTGTACTTCTACCTTAATTTTGATATTGTTTGAACCATAAATAAAGCCATATATTTTTTGTTCATAACATTTCGGGGGGGGGTTTGAACCCCCAAAACCCCCCTTGACTACGGCCTTGGATAGACGGCTATTACGTGATTTCCGAAAGTGGGCCACTGTTATTCCCCGCATTTACAGTTTTGCGTAGCCCCATGCTAGTGCCTTATTTCGCCACCACGAGTGCTGTAATCGCGCTTTATCTAGTCTGCATCAGTCTGATTCCAGCTTGACTCCAATTACCACTGTACAAATACTTCTGCTTTTTTTGTAGTGTGTTTATGCCATTGTGAGTCATTTATCGTGATCGTATTGTCTATTTTTGTATTTACTATAATACATATAGCCAAAATGAACTATAAAATAAGTCAAAATCTGAACGGAAAGGGCTTTTTCACAGGTCTCATCACAGGGCCGCCCTCAGGGATGTGCATATGGTGCGGTGCACAGGTCCCCGCGTTTTGGATCCCCCCCCCCCTCCGCTTGTCTAGGTGACAGAGGGAAAAAAACAAGTTGGGGTGGAACATTTTTGCTTGCGCAGTGCGCACTCTTATAGTAAGTAAGCTCGCTCCCTATACATGCAATCTAGCAAATATTGTCATTTTAAACTACTGTAAAAATATTAAACAAAAATAGAGTTTTTAAATTGTTTTGGGGGAGAATTGGGGTGAGGCCAATAACTGGGGGCCCCACATACAAAGTTTGGGCAGGGTTCCACGTCTGCTGAGGGCGGCCCTGTCTGGTCAGTAGCTTTTCGTTTCCATTTAACTAATGTTTTCTATAGCGAGATTTTTCATTAACGCGATGTTTTTCAGAACGCAACTACCGCGTCATGGGAGAACTTCCTTTATACGCTACTCATAATAATATTATATTGAACTTTTATATTGGTTCTAATTAATTTAAAAAAAGTGTTACTTGTTTTTTACTATTATAATATATATTATTTTTCTTTTTCTTGTGACCCGCTATGTTTGATGCCTTATGTAGATTGTCCCGTGAAGGAAAGTTTGGGCTAGATTGATTTAAAACATAGTTATATATCTTCCACAATAGTTGGCCAATCACTGCAAGCTGAATAAATTTAACAGGCTCATAAATAAAGCGTTGAAACATATATCAAATTGTTGAAACAATTAATATAATAATTTGAATATTGTATAAAGTTCCCTACAAAGTTCATTTTAGAGTTGTATTTTTAATTAACACCATAATTAGTAAAGTTTTTTTAGCACTTAGTCATATCACCTGTTCTTGTTAAACGCATATTTACTAATTACATTAATGAGTTTAGGATGAGTAAGAATACATTTAAAGGTAATGTACCCAGATTTGCAGGAAGGTAGACTGAAAAACCACTTAGTAAAAAACCCGTCTTAGTACACCCAACCCGGATTCAAACCTCGATCTACCTGTCATCGGCAGTCTAGTATATTAGGAGAGTGATGCCTTAGACTATTCGGCCACTGAAGCAGGTAATTTTGGTTAAAGATTTTTTAAAGGAAGTGCAACCACATAATTCTGGAAATAGGATGGGAAAACCAAAATGATAAATAACGTGATGAACCCCTCTCCGTCAATCCGGCCAAGATTCAGACTTCAACACTCCCGCTACTTGCAATACATTTTATTGTGAGGCTGACGCCTTAAATTGTGTGTTCACTGATAAAGGTTTAATAAATATTAAGTTATATATCACAGTAATAAAAAATAAATAAAAAACTGTAGACTTGAATCAAGTGTGCAACCTTTAAACTTGTCGCGTGCTGATTTAATCTAGTGTTTAAAAAGTGTATTTTAAAACAAATAAACGTTGATAGTTACTACTCATATATTGATAGTTACGAAAAATTTAATAAAAACTTTTTTTTCACCTTTGACATAGGTCCCATATAAATCTAGGTAGCGCTAGTGCTTATCATGGTTTAGCGCAGTTAAAAGGTTGGGATGTAGGGAACGCGAAAAGAGGCTAGCGTTTTTGCACTTTTTATAGCATAGAATTTTTTTGGCTAAAATAAATAAAATGTTGCTTCAGTACAAACATAGACTTTAATTTCTTCACATGGTGATATTAACAGTTGTTGAATATCTTTCATAAGCATTGCGACATCAGATGACAAACTTTTTAAATAAAGAATAAAGTTTGTCATTAAATTCCAGGATACCCTTAACAAACATTCAAGAATTAATTTTGGGTTCACCAACCATGCGAAGAAAATTAAACTCTTAATGTTTCTACTGAAACAATATTATTTGATTTAGCCATCTTAAGGAAATTGACATAGCTCCTTTTCCAACCAGTCAACCTCTGAGACCTGTGTCACAACGGGTCTTTTCCATATTGTGTACTGTCTATGTACATCCCGCCCTACAAACCCAGCTCCCCCCAGCCCCTTTCTCCCTGAACCCTGGGGTGCTAAAATGAGGGGGTTGTACCTCCCCATTGTACAGCCACAATAGGAGACCGGGCTATAAATGCACTGCCAATTTGATGACAGTCTCTACATACCCTTCTCATATCCCTTCAACAGGATATATCCGTCTCCTATATCATCTCTCCCAACTATTAATATCACATATACCCTATCTCGGCTGACACTTTGTTAACCTTAATTTCGCCCTGAAGACTACACCGAATTTGAACGAATGTAAAAGTTGGACCCGTGTGTTCACGCCCTTTCAATTGTCTGGAAAGGGGAGAGGGGGGTATTGTATAGTTTCCGTGAGGAACACCTTCAAGCTAGACTTTGACTACCGATGAGTGAACCTTTACAGATTTATTTTTTTCACACGCTCTAGTGCAGGCATGTCCAATCT
Source organism: Timema podura (assembly GCA_033556935.1). Taxonomy (NCBI): domain Eukaryota; kingdom Metazoa; phylum Arthropoda; class Insecta; order Phasmatodea; family Timematidae; genus Timema; species Timema podura. The sequence goes on from JAVRXN010000002.1 coordinate 42,060,404, forward strand.
TACTCAGACTGAGGGCCGCATAGATTCTTATTGGGTCGGCTGTAGGTCAACATGGAATATAAAAAGTACGGAGAGACAGGATAAGGAATTAAGCTATCCGGGAAAGAGTGGGAGTACAGGGAGTAGGTAGATAAAGCAAGGTGAGGTGGTATGGGCATGTAATGAGGATGGAGAAGGAGAGAATACCAAAGAGAATGATGGAAATGAAGTATGTAGGGAAAAGATCGCAAAGCAGCCCAAGAAATAGGTGGAAGGAGCAGATAACAAAAAGTGTGCAAATGAGAGGAGAATGATGGAAGAAATTAAAGGAGGAAGAATAGTGGAAGTATAGAGGAAGATGGAGGCATTTTACTAAACTGACCCGGCAATAGTCTGGTAACAATTTATGATGATGATGATGATGAAGATTATGATGATGATGATGAAGATTATGATGACATACATTATATAAGGAATAAATATTATTTTAAAAAACTTTGTTTCTTATTTCTGCAAATTTAAATATTTCAATTTAAGCGGGTTGAACATGCTTGATTTGCTCTTAGTAACTGCTAATTTGTGTGGGTGTGTGTGTTCCACCACGGACGTAGCTAGTTCTTAATTATTAGGATAGACAGAACAAACCAATTTTTATTTTAAATTAGAAAATTATTTCATTATAAATGAATAACACTAATAATATGATTGAAAGTGGAATTATTTATATAACTCATATAAAAAAATGTTGTGTCAATAATTTATGCATTGCTCCAAACATCGATTTTAATATTCTGAATAAAACAATCCGTTTATTTTACGGTACTAAGCGTCGTGTCCCCTTTGAGCAATTATTGGGGAGATGTAGGGGGAGACTGTGCCCCCTGTTCTCCCGTTAGCGATACCCGTGGGCGCTACAAACGGGCTATCCGCATATTTACACAATAGGGACAGGTATTAGGGAGGTAGAATTTAGAGAAAATGTAGGCTACCATTTAGATAAAACCACCGGGCGGAATTCGAACCCTGATTTCCCTGTTAATGTCAAACTAGATCAGACGATGTTGTTTCGTGCTCACCGACGTGGGTAAACAAATATTAAATGAATGTAGACCCCAAAAAATATCAAACCATTGTCTCCCTAGACTTATAGGAGACTTTTCCACCCCTTCGGCCACGGATATGGGTACTAATGGAGAGGCGAGGGAGGGGAACCAATACTGATATCAACCCCACAGGAGGAATTGAAGCTTAGCTGAAGCTCGCTTGCAAGCTCACACTTTCCTGGGAGAAATGAGACCGAAAAATAATGTTTCACGCCAAGTTGAAGGCAGAAGGAGATAAAAATATTGGAATTCTTTGAAAGGCCACACGCAAAGAATGAGATGGCGTAAAGGGGAGTTGAAGCTTGGTAAAAAAAAAAAGCGGGGGGGAGGTAGAAACTAAGTCTTGAGAATAGTGACACAGTTGTTAGGTCTTAACAGAGTGAAAACGGGGAGGGATAAAAAAATATAATAATTTTTTTTTTCTAGGCGATGAACAGACGTTTGAGCGGGTGGAATGTATACTCAAAGGTATAAGACATGGTAGGCCTCAAATGTTCAATTATGTTGTTATTGTTCTTTAGAAGCACTTTAACGCAAGGGGATTATTGATATTTTGAATTCTGGCATCTTAACTCAGTCAATAGCCCGTCTGCCTACTGAACCATAGGGTCCCAGGTTCGAGTAACGGCTTGACCGACAAATTCATCATTGGTTAATTTGTTGCAAAGAGAGGAATTAATGGCTTACGGAATTGATGTTTTACATTTTCTAGAGTTAAGATAGGTTATAAATCGTGTGCTAGTATAATCGGTCGGTTAAGAACGGGCACTTTTTTGTATACATAAAATTTACACTATCATATCATTTAAATTATTAGCAATATACTAACATTAATTTCTTATAAATATAATAGGAATTTCTTAGAACTATAATAATATGAAATGTACCCTTTCTGGGACTTCAAGTATATACACAATAAAGAGAATAGGCTAAGAGTAGAATAAAAACCCGTCAATCAAATGGTACTAGCCCCATTGTGTCAATTGCCCGGATAAATAATCATGACATGATTTAAACAAATATAAATATACTTTTTTATTTGTAAGTTTAGCGTAAGGGATTTTAATAACTTAATCCGAAGGGTAGTTATGAAAAGGGTATATTTAAAGAAATTTACTTGCATTATCGTGAAGATCGGATAGATAAAACCACAGTGAAAAATGGCATAAGAAAAAAAAAATTCTCCAGGCCAAGATTCGAACCCCAATATCTTTGTCAACGACTATAAAATATATTGCCTTAAATCACTCGGTTGCTACAACGGGTATGAAACATTACCAAAGATAAGAGTTTCTTCTTATATTTTGTTCCTTTGACTGTACAGTACAGCAGCCTTGTAGGTATATCTTTTTGTGTGTTTTCTTTCGTGTTTTTTTTTTTACCTTTTCAATTTCTATCTCTTGAATTTCTTTCACTTTCTTTTTTTACTTTATTTATATTATATTTTCATCATCTTTGATTCTTTCATATTCTTATAGAGCGCTTGTACTAAGTTTAAATTCAAATTGGTTGCATTTTTGTAATAGGTCTGTGTACACTGCGTTCACTTTAAAATGTAGCGTGCAGCTTTACTTTTATTTTATGCAGCCTGTAAGAAAGCTGTTTTATATTTATTTACTTAACTTGTTTTAGTGTGTTCTGCTGTAGCTTAAAGATAGCTGGTTTACCTTGGTTTACTGCACGCCGCAGTAGCTTACAATATACAGTAGCTACTTTACCTAGCTTTACTGCGCTCTGCTGTAGCTTATTGTTTTACCTTGCTTTACTGCACTCTGCTGTAGCTTATTAGATAACTAGAGCGGCGTTATCCGATGGCTTGTGATATTAATATAATCACATATTTGTAGCCGACGATTTCTGCTAAGTCCATCATAGACTCTGCCTTAAAATATGAGTGAAGAATGACCCAGGGCACGAGACGAATCCTGGATAGCTCAGTGGTTAGAGCATTGGCGTACTAAGCCAGAGGTCCCGGGTTCGATTCCCGTGTCCAGGTGTCATTTTTCAATTATCAGAATATGATATCTAGGTGGAGTAATCCCACTAATAAGCATAAATAATAGCTCTGGCTATTAATTCTTAATTATTAGATAACTGCTTTACCATGTTTTACTATGCTCTGCTGTGGCTTGTAATAAATCTTGCTTTACCTTGCTTTACTCCACTCTGCTGCAACTTATAAGATACATTTTTTTTACCCAGCCTGTTGTAACTTTATTGTAGCCTAGTGTTTAGTGGCTTTACCTATCTTTACTACAGGGTTAGTTGTTTATGAGACAGTAAGTAGCCTGGCTTTGGTTTATTTCGATATGACATATCATATGGAGAGTGTGTCATGGAGAGACTAGCATACTCAAAATAGAACAGAGATTTGATTGGTAGTGCTACCAAACATCCACTTTAAGTAATTAATTTCCACTAGATCATAGCAATAATTTTTTTAATTTGTTATATTTTAATAAATTATTGAAAATCGGTTTATTTTACATGATATACGTGGAAGATAGTACATTAAAAAAGCACGATTTTAACACTATTTCTGCTTACCTTTCCCTACAGAAATAAACCTCTTTATAAAAAAGGTGACTTATGTATTCGTGTGAAATTTTTATGAAGACACTAATTTAAACCCTAGGCACATATTTATTAATAAAATAACTCGTACCATGTCTTCTAAATTTTAATCCAGTCGGGATTTAAACTAAAATGTCCCTAAAAGAACTAATCATAGTCTAAAGCACAGCACCTTAATCATCTAAACCATCTCCAAGGACGTATATGATAAGGTCAAATATAATTGATTAGAACAGTATAGACCAGGGGTGGCAAATCTATGACATGCGTGACACCCAATGACACGCGGACACGGTTTAGGTGGCACATCAACCCGAAAAAAATAAACACTAAATAAAACTTTACCCAACGCGGTATAATTTTTTTGAAGTCAATAATATTTCGACAGCCAGTCAATTCAATTCTATGTCTCAGTGAACTTTGTGAATACAATGCTTAGAAATCGTCTTGTCTCGTAATTAAGTGCATCCTGCATGCTGTTGAAAACAAGTTATGGGTGACCTGGTGGTCTAGGGGTATGGTGTCAGACTTCTGTGCTGAGGGTCCGGGGTTCAATCCTCGGTCCCGGCACAGATTTATCTGATTGCCAAACCCTTCCTTCACCTCTGACAAGACGTGTATTAATCACAACTTGTGAATGTGAGGAATGCCAGGCCTCCACCGTGGTTCGGATTCCACGTTAAACTGTAGGTCCTCCATTTCATCTCACAATCACCCTACCATTGCACATTAGCGTAAGTGCGTATAACCCGAACGGGTAGTAAGACGCGGTGCTAATAATAATTTAAAAATAATAATAATAATAATAATAATAATAATAATAATAATATTTGTTTTTTGTTTTCACTGGAGGTATCGTTTTCAACGTTTGTTATTGAAATTAATATTGTATAGTCTAAGACAGCGATTCTTAACCGGGAGGCCGCAAAAGGTTTTTTGGGGGTCTCGAAAAAATCATTTAAAATGTTATTTGCTTATTACTAAAGTCAATTATCTTAAATTTTACGTTTCGGAAGAAAGAATCCGATGATTGTAAGTATATAAGTACAGTAAACTCTCGATTTTCCGGGGTAATTGGGGGGAGGGGAAACACGTATAATAGAAATCACGGGCAGTTAAAATAATCCTCATCCGTTTACCATCACCATTCAAAATTTGCTGCCCTTTGTTTCTGCTTATTTATGTGAAAAGGGGTTTTCCACAATGGTAAATATTAAAACGAAGCAGTGAAATCGACTCCAAATCGACTCTTGCATACAATTTAAACAAGAATAGACAAATTAGTAGAAAGTGTTCAAGAGCAGAGGTCTCATTAAATACATTCATTTAGGTATAAGTTAATTTCTGTTGTTGTGGTTTTTTGTTATTATAATCAGTAAAAAATAACACACTATTTTACAATATGTACACCTTAATGATTAATATTTTAGTAAAAACTAGGGGTCCGTGAAAATATTTTAGGATATTTAGGTGGCCGCGAGTAATAAAAAGTTTAGAACCACTGGTCTAAGACTTTCAATTTGACAATTTAATCAATTTCCATTCTTTAACATTTAGGCATTATTAAAATATTTACAATATGATTTAAGCTTCTAACAATATCAAATAAGTATTTTTATTTATAAATACTTATTTAAAAAACGTGTACATAAGTGGTGACACACTAGACTAGTTCGAAATTCAGACAGTCCTCAAGTTGTCCACTGGCTGGAAAAGTTTATACATCCTTGGTATAGATTATAGCCTAAGTGTGCGCACACAAACTCTATCTCTCTCTTACATACATATATATTATATACTATCTCTTACAAACATTATCTTTTTTTTTATATACACACGTACTACTGCTGCACAACATAAAGTCAACCATCCTGCCGGCCGAGCCGTCGAGACCGTCATGAAATATTCCCTCTAGCTCCAAACTAGCCGCACCGCGCGCGCACATGAATCCCACGAGGCCACAAGCTATAAATCAAGCTGGTCCCTAGGCATTCATTGTCTTCACCAAGGTAGACGCGACACACAGAATTCTCTGATGTAAGGGCTACCGTAGATTATCTGCTGCAACACACTTCGACGACACCGCTGCCATACAACTCGTCTTTGGGACTGACTTTTATATATATATGCTCATCTTCTTTAAAGCTGTAAAATAAAAATATATATTTAGAACTCGTTTGTAATTTAGATTTAATTTATTTGACATTTCTTTGAGAAACTTTTTGGGTGAAACTTTCTCTCCCCCATTTTCTTGAGAAGCTACTTAATCATATATTTTAATTGCTTAAACTTGTTGTTAATAAAAGGAGGCTCGTTATAAATGTTAAAGAAAGGTAAACATAGGTTTTTGATATTTAAAACAAATATATCTAACACATTTTTGCAATGAAAATAAAGAATAAAAAGAATATAATAGAACATTATATTCCATAGCCCTTGACGCATATGCCTAAAATAATTTCAAATTAACATCCATTTTACATGGGTGTAAAACCCTTAAGTATAATTGATATTTAAGGGGTATGATTAAAATAAATAGAACTACACAATCGTAAAAAAGGTTCTTATATACATAGTGTATAATATAACTTGAAAAAAAAAAATCAAAAATAGATTTTGAATAGACTAGGCTACCCTTAAACAAAATTTGCCCAAAAAATAATTACACATTTTTATTTTTCATGTCAAACATGTATGATATTATTTAAAATGCTCACCTATTTCAAAAATAATAATAATAATGAAATATTTATAATATTAAAATCATTATTTTTATTATTATGGTTGATATTAATTTTCATTATGTACTCCTCTTATGAATGTCTAGTTATACTAAATTTTAGCCCCATATATTAATTATTTTTTATTTATTTGAGGTAATTAACGTGCACTTTCTGAACCGACTGAGCACACGAGGATTTCTATGAGCGAGAGTGAAAGGGCCTACCAATTTTCCTGATAAAGGTATTTTTACATACCTTTCAGGTTTATTTTACATTCCATAATTGAGATGGGACCGACGGCTTTATTTCCCCTCCGAATGAAGTTGTGCTACGGATTTTTATCGCTCAAGAAAAATCCGTCAACCCCAGCCGGGGTTTGAACCCACGAACATCGAGTCTTGAGACTAGCACTTTACCCCAATATCATTGAGGTTGAACCCATATTAATTACTTTACCTTAAAAAGAATAAATAGCAAGTTTGACCCCTTATAACTCCTGAACTGAAATGGTTTTGAAATAATTGAGTCACTATTTTATAGCTTACTAATTATACCCTAGTTAAAATTGTGCTATAAATTTTTTCTGTCTAATGACGAGTGCTTACGAATATAATTGATGATATTATATGTACTGGTTCATAATCGACTTTGTTGTATTGTTTTGGCTGAAGCAGTTACTTAAGCTGTTGTTGGATATAGCCATCCCAACTATTTCTACACGGAAAGCGAATATTTCAACCAATCATAAGGTATTTTACGCTAATTTGAATATTGCTTGTTTTGCATTAGCTTTCGAGTCGTTGTGATATTATTTTATCTTAAGCAACGGGTATCAACAAACCTGTTTAATTTAATCTACAATGTTTCAATATTCGCATTAAAACTACTTGACGTTCTTATCGTTTAGCTATTCTCTGCAAGACAAGTCAATGTATGGTGGACTGGACGTATCATAAGTTTCAAGTATGAATCAAAGAGTTACAAAAACTAACGTTAGACGGGAAAGCGGTCCTTTTAAGTGCCAATGCTTCATTTCCAATATTTCTTGACCAATCCATGGTTAAATAAAGAAAACTCTCTTCGCATAATTGATTGGAACAATGTTACCTTTAAGGAAGGTTCCATCAAAAGAAAAACAAAACTGTCCAATTGTAAGAAAACAGCGAGGATAGAATTTTATTTATATGAGTTAAGTTGATCTACGTGATACTTTTATTATTTTTATGTCTCCCGTTGTATTTTAGTTTATTCTATGTAAGAGAAACCCGCCTCGGTGGCGTAGTTGGCTAACGCGCTAGTCGTGTTGAGCTCGACCGCCGAGGATGGGGATATCGAGGTTCGAATCTCGGTCGGGTGAACTGGGGGTGGTTTTTCCTAAATGGTTTTCCACTATTCCTCCACGCAAATGCGGGTTCACTTCCCTAAATTCAACCCTCCCAATTCCTAATCCATTAGCGTAATTAGTACTTAAGCGTATAACCCGAACGGGTAGTAAGACGCGGTGCTAAATATTAATTAATATTATTATGTAAGAGAAGAGGGTTTGAGCCTCGTATTTAAATGTATTATTGTAAGGGCCGTGCTGGCCAACGTGAGGTGTGTAGAGGGGAAGGGGAGAGAGGAGTTTGAAATATTTTCCCAATCCCCATCAACGGGAGAGTTAATATTAACCCGAAAAGAGCACCCTTATTACGTGTGTTATTATGTTATCTTGTGTGTGATAGCCCTGGAGAGCCCTTCGAGGCTGATTTAATTATGTTTCTGTATGTATTTACTTTTATTTTGATGATGGGTTCGATTCTCGTGTCCAGGTGTCATTTTTCAATTTAAAGATGATGATGTTCACAAATAAATAAAGCCTTAAAAATTTAAAAACATAATATTTACTACATTAAAGATCATGATGATTTAATTATTCGAAAACTATTTTATAAACACTATATTACTTAACTGAGGAATGTTATCAAAGCTTAGAACCAGTTTCAAATAAATTTTTATCGAGTTAAATTTAAAGATGAAACTCAACTGCTGAAGTGCGCTTTTACCTCTTAATCTTTTTTTTATTTCGTATGAACGAGGCTCAATGTAAGGTATTGCGGTGGATTTATTAAATTATTACAAATACGTTAACACCTCTGGATTGTTATGACGCCCTGGCCCATTTACTGGACACTGGACAGTCGATAAACTTAACAACTGGAGCCAGACGGACTTGACAAGTTCGCTATTGTGAATGTAGCACATTTTGGCCAATCGTTTGCGTACACTCCCTTAAACCTAAATTTATGTGTTTTTAAAATTAAAAAAAAAGGAGCTCATGGGTTAATAATTTGTTCTACTATGACAGACCCACGTAAATAAATTGTACGTAGCTATACAAGGTCTCAAGGACGTTTACAACTTTATGTTATTTATATATGTATTTCTTGCAGGCTGGTTCTATACAACACATAAATCAAAAATAACCCGTGTTATAGGTTGTGGCGCAGGGGGGTGATATGAGTACATTGTACCCATCCAAATTATGATGGATGAGTATCGTACATAATATAATTTGTATCCATTAAAATTTCAAGATAAAAACTATACTTAACTAAGAGGGGAAATATTTTATACAAGTTAAGTATTTGTGTAAATTTAGTATTTAAGTGTTTTGTGCACTGTGTTAAAACAAACTTTATTAATTATGAGAACATGCTTTTAATTATTTCCCCCTTTCCCCTCCTCGTGGATCCGCCCCTGGTACTCAAATCCGACTCAAATTTTTGTACAAAACTTGAAAATTTTGAGTACTCATAATTTTATAACTTTTCCTTGAAGATTCCTAGTTTGATTAATGTTATTCAATCTTAAGATATAATTTTATGGCAAATCATCACTAACTGTTTCCAGCTTATGGCCGGGTCGGTTTAGTAAAATGCCTCTAACTTCCTCTTTCCTTCCACAATTCTTCCTACTTAAATTGCTTCCATTCTTCTGCTTTAACTTGAACACTTTCTGCTCCTCCCATCTTTTTCTCGCCCTCCCTTGTGGTATTTTTCTTAAATACAGTATTTCCATAATTTTCTTTTACATTCTCTCCTTTTTCATGATAATTACATGCCTCAACTATCTCATGTACTCCCGGTACCCCACTCTTTCCCATATAACTTCATTCTTAACCTTGTTCCTCATAGTGACAACTAACACTCTCCTCACAAACTTAATTCCCATAGCCTCCAATTTCCTAGTCTCTTTTACATTTAATATCCATGTTTCTGCTGCATGTGGGACAATGGGTATAACGTACGCCCTGTACAACACTTCCTTATACTTCAAGGACACTTCTCAGGTCTCTTACACACCTATAAAACAACTCTCCCTGCTGTCCTATTCTCATTATATCCTCTCTGCTCCTACCTTTCACCTCAATCACGCTTCCAAGATATTATTTTACGTTCTGAACTTTTCTCAGCTCTAATCCATCCAACTATATAACTTTACTGGGCCTGATCCTCTTCCTCGTAATTACCATCCCTTCACACTTCACCATGCTAAATTTCACTTCCTCGTTCTGTTCCCGTGCATTCTCTTACTTTTCCCGGCATACCATCAAGTCATCAGCAAACATCATGGCTTTCATTCTTTCCTCTTCGAGTTTTTCTGCCACTTTATTCATGACTATTTCCATAACCATTACAAATAATAATGGTGAGCGGGAACTCCCTTGCTTCAATCAATTTTTTTAATTTGAAACCACTCCGGCCTCCCACTATTCGTCTTAATACAACTCATGCTATCCTCAAACATGCCTTTCACTCTCATTACAACTCCTCTGAATTTCTACTTCGGTCTCCTCCATCGCTTTCCGAACTTTATTTCTATCCACGCTATCATATGCATCTTCCACATCCATAACTACCATTACAAAGTATTTTCTTTATTCATACCTTCTTTCCATCAGCTGTCGTATGGCAAAGATCAAGTCTATTGTAGACCTTTGTCACCTAAACCCGTTCTGTTTCTCTCTCCACCTACCTTTAATTTTATTTCTTATTCTCTTTTCCAATATCTTCTCATATATTGTTTTACAGTGGTACGTCATCGTTATCCCCCTATAATTTGTACACCTGTTCCTGTCTCCTTTATTTAAAATAGGTACAATAACTCCCTTTTTCCTGTCTCCCGGTACCTTTTTCTACTTCCAAATTACCCTCAGCACCCTCTACAACAATTGTATACCTGCTTCTTCTGCGACTCTTATCAACTATAAAGTCAGTTCATCCACACACGGTGCTTTTTCCTTGTGTCATCCTCTTTAATACGTCTTCCATCTCTTTCTATGTATGGAACTCCTTTGCTCCTCTTCTGATATTTTTTCTTGCTCCTCTGTTTTATTCTCATCCCTTTCATCTTCCAGGTTGAACATCTTCTAAAAATATATCATTACTACCCGTTCAGGTTATACACCTGTTTCTTTTTAATAAATGGAACACCTTAGGAGAGCAACTTTTTTTTTTTAAATTTCTTTGTCCATTGGCAAATATTTTTATAAGATTCCAGATCTTTAATTTTAAGTTCTTGTAGCAGGCAGCTGTTAATTCATATCGTCCTACGCCTACTGTACAAACTTTGAAAGAAATGATGCAAGGGCTTCGGGACGGAATATATTTGAAAGTGGGGGGGCTCAACTGAGAGGGAGTCCAGACGTCCTGACCGGGTACAATTTAAGACCCTTGATGACTTTTGAAGCTATTTAAAGGAGGTTAATTTTCATTGATAGTACTTTTTTGTATGTCTCTCTTTGTCAATATGCTTAGTAACAATATAGTGAAAACTCGTGTGGAGAAGAACGTGGTAAATTTTTTTTCTGTCAACAATTAAAAATGATCGGTAGGCCCCGTATATATTTTTTTATTTCATAGGTAATGATACTATCCAGTGGTATTTGGCCAAACGAGGAATCAGAAGGGCTCCTTTAAAAAATTTCTGAAACTTTGATGCCCTTAGAAGCTAATTTAGAGTGGTCGACATTTGGAGACATTTACGAAAATTATACTCTTCTGGAAATTATTTGGAGTGGTTCTCACCCAGAAGATTCTTATGGATTCGGGATTTTCTAAAAGCTACTTAAAGTGTTCCTCACCTGGAAATCATTTGAAAATTAATTACCTGTAGATGATATTTAAAGTGATCTTCCTCTAAGACATTTTTGAAAATTAGATGCCTCTATAAACTTCTTAGAGTGGTTATTTAGTGTTTTTTTTAATTTTATGCCTTTCAAATATATTTAGAGTTTTTTATAACTGTAGTTAGACTTTAGTGCACACAACAAAAAATATATTTCTTACATTTATGTGGGAGCCATGAATCTCATTGAATGCCAGGGTTATCCATTCGACTACCGAGGACGGGGATATCGAGATTCGAATCTCGGTCGGGTGATCTGGAATGGTTTTCCCTAAATGGTTTTCCACTCTCCCTCCACGCAAATGCGGGTTCACTTCCTCTATATTCAACCTTCCCAATTCCTTACCCATTAGCGTAATTAGTACTTAAGTGTATAACCCGAACGGGTAGTAAGACGCGGTGCTAAATAATAATAAAAAACTTTACATATAAAATTGTCTTTCTATAATATTTAATTGAGGGGAAACCTCTCAAATACAGAAAGAATATTAGTTTAAGTAAAAATACAATTATTGATTGTTCGCATTGCAAGTGGTACACAAAACAACCCACAAGGCTATTGTAATCACATTATAATTTATTCTGAGCCTCTCGACAAATACCCCACACACTATAATGTAACTTAAGCCTAATGATTAAACATTGACCCTACGTTTTGGTATTCTTTCATTTTGAAATATACCATCCAGATTAACGGTTGATTAAAATTTTAAATCCAGCCGATTTCTGCTGACAAACTGTATTTATTTTACACAGTTCAAACAGTACTGATAAGGCCTACACACTTACTTACCCAAGTTTTCCAGCCCAAAGAATATTTACTTTCTCATTATTTTATAATAAAAGTTATTGGCCAAAATACATAATCTCATAATTTGAATTGCTTTCTATTAAATTCTTGGCACAAAGATCATCAAGAAATCACATTAATTGTGGATAAAAATAATAGTTTAGGCTTGGTAATGTTCTCTATTTCCTATTTCACAAATTATTGTAATAAAATTTAAAAATCTCAATGACATTTTATAATTTATCTAACTTCTCCTTGACTTTTCACGTCACTTTTCCACGTACACTCCCTTTACCATGAAAGGTAGCAGTCTTAGTTTCATGGGCGTAGGGAGAATTTAATTTTGGGAGGATTCCAAATTGTAAGTCTGTGACATTATGTTAAGATTTCTGAGAAATAAGAAAATGGTTTTAAAAAGTGGTGGTGGAACCTTATTTGTGTGATGGGGGGAAGGGGAAATATCAAGATTTATTTAGTTTAGGAAGTTTTATCCCTCCCAGTTAATGTTTAAAAATTGGATGCCCTAGATTTTTTTATTAATTTTCCTTCTTCCCAGTTAATGTATGGAAATAGGATGCCCTAGAGCAGCGTTTCGCAACCTATGGTACGCGTACCACTGGTGGTACGTGAGTCAGTGCTGGATTGTACGGGAACGAAGTATAAAATAAAAAGCTAAATTAACATAAAATACAAACATATTTTTTTACTCGGTACACGAGTTGAAATTTATGCACAAATGTCTAACTTTTCTACTCAAAACATTTCATGTAACTAAATGAAAACAATTAGATTTTACACTATCATCAACAATATCGTGTTTTAATCACTCTACGTTATCACAGTTTCGAGAAAGAAGACTTAGACAGACGCGATTGGTTGACCTCGAGGGCAGCGAGAAGCTTCGCAGAGAAAACGCCATGACTCGCTGCCATTCGGCAAACGCTCGAATATTCAAGAGACAGTCGTTCTTATAGGCTTCAGCGAGTCCGTTTCAGTTCAATGAGAAATATTCCATTCAGTCAGTGAGTAAAGACTGTATGAGTGATTAATCCGAGGTACTAACAGAGTTGTATTGTGTTGCAGTATAATTTTAGGGGGAAAGACAGCGAAACAACTTGAAATAATTCCATTATCCAACTACACCCTGTCACGAAAAATTTCAGATTTGGTTTCAAATGTTAAAGAAGAGTTAATAGAAAAGGTTAAGGCTAGTAAACATTATTCTTTTCAATTTGATGAAATTACTGACTTTACCAACATAACCTAACTTCTTACGTATGTAAGATTTATAGAGGGGAATACAGTGAAAGAAGAGTTCTTGTTTTGTTTGACCATTGCTTGGTCGAAAAACTTTTAACGAAATAGTTGTAAAACTAGACCAGTTTATGAATATAAATTATATACAGTGGAATAAATGTGTTGGTGTTTGTTCCGATGGAGTACGTGAAATGAATGGGAAACACAGTGAGGTTGTTACCAAAATTAATGAAGTCACACCTGAGGCTAAGAGACAATGGTTCGTTGTAACATTCATAGCGAGGCTCTAGCCGCAAAGAAAAATGGCAGTTGCTCTGAGGAAAGTTTTGAATGAAGTGGTGAGAGTTGTCAATTCTATTAAGTCCAAAGTTTTGAACTCATGACTATTTTCGATTTTGTGCAGTGAAATGGGTGCTTAGCATGATTCACTTCTTACTTCATACTGAAGTTAGGTAGCTGTCGAATGGGGCTGTATTGAGAGAAATTATTGTGATCGTAAAAAAATTCTATCTACAGATTTTGATGCCAAAAAAGAGGTTTTCACGATGCTGTCTGTACCTCGGGCTGGAACCGAAACTATTTTACATACTGAGGTTTTCATAAGGTTTCCCCGAGGTTTTTTCGGAATTAAATATCTAACCCTAAATTTAAGGGTAGTTTACTGAAAGGCGAAAAGAGAAAAATCTATTTCCTCGAGATTCGCTATAACAATTTTTATTAAATTTTAAATCTAGACATTGTTTATTATTTTTAACAAGATGGAAATTCTCATTTTCGCATAAAAATAACTTTGAGGGAACTTTACATGAGGAAAATTTTCCAATTTCATCATTTCTCCGCAACTATTTGAAATACTAAATATTTTATTGTAAAGTTGTTTGAAATATTTTTTTATAAAACCAATAGTTTCTGAGCTATAAGCAAATATATATACTTTTAATTCAGGTGACAATTTTAGACTATTGATAAAACAAATTAACTCAAAAATGTGATGGTTTTTTTTTTCAAGATTTATTGAATGCAGAATTCTGTATAACTTGAGCGCCAAATCCAAAGAGTAATGACAAAATATATTTCAATAGTCAATCCAAAATAAGATTTTAGTTTAGTTAGTTGTTTTGAATTCGCAGAGCCTTATAAAGGATATTCTGTACTGTATAACTAGAAAACTGTCGAATAGATTTGAATGGTGTATTTTTTATACTATGTTGAGTTACTATAGAAAAGGTATAAGCTATTTAAAAACTATATATGTCTTTAAAGGGCTGAGCAGTGACGTTAGAGGTAATGAAATTGCTTTACATACCCTGTAAAGTGGCAAAAGTGAGGACTGCCACAAGTGCATCTACAGTTATGACCAGTAAGAAATCATACCCGACGATATAAATTTGGTGGTAAGCTCGGAGATTCCTGATTCAAACATCAACCCACAACTGCATGCAAGTGTAACTAAACAAATGGTACACGGCCCATACGGAATTTTGAATCTATCATATCTGTGCATGTAGCAAAAACTATCCAAAGAGCTTTCAAAAACCTAAATTGACGGGCGTGAAGGAGATACCAAATGCCGTAAACGGCATCCCGATGATGGAGGGCTCTCGACAACGATCCGTTCTTTAGCTTCGGAGACAATCTTTCGATTCTTACTTTAATATGGAACTGTGTGGGTTCATAAAATCCATCAAGTATTTATATAAGTAAGACAATAAGGGCCATAATATTAATATATTTCACGTGGCAAATCCTTTCCCACTTTGGCACGCCCACAAGAAAAGCATGTCGGATGATATTGAACATTGAATCAGAACATATCAATCGGTAGAAACTTTGGACTTCAATTAAGATATTTTTAATGCAGGTTAGATCAATTTAACCAAATTGTAAGGTACAAGACCATAACGTTCTTGAGTCTTCTTCTATCTGACAACTCGTATACGAATGTATATTCTATAGAGACCATTTGAGAGAGACGACAAACGACCGGACAATTCTATTACAAACTTTGAATATAAACAGTCCTCTATTGAACACCAACTTACCGTAGACATAAAAGTATTATAGAGTATTCAAGATCCTGTAGAAAAAGTGTTCTTTTAAGATGCGCCCGAAGGTAAAGGAAATACTTTTATAATTAATGTATTCTTGGCTAAGCTCAGGTTTGAGGTATGTGTTGCCTTTGCAGTGGTTTCATCGGGTAAAGCCGCTGCTTTGTTAAGAGGGGGCAGAACGATGCATGTAATATTCAGGTATAGTTGCTAATTTGTTACAAAGGGGCATATCAGCGTATGCGACATTTAAATTATCTCCGCATTTTTCTAACAACCAAATTGCCGTGTGCAACATATCGAAGCAAAGTTTCACATAAAAATTACTTCAAAATTATCTTTTATATTAAGGAATTAAATTACAATGTCACATAAGACATCAATTGAAGATCTAAATACAACTCTGATAGATCTCAGAATCAACAATGTGCTCATAAGGAGACATCACCGTATTGTTCTCAAGAGATTTCCTACAAACTCTACCGGTCATTCCGAGTCACTAGAGCTGACGAGGCCAATGTCTGCCTGAAAAGATCCCACATATGCACAATATGTGTCGTGGCCAAGAATATTGAGTAAATAGTCCATTTTATTTATCCCAAAATACCGGTATTTCTTCTGCTTAAAAGCCTCTTTCGTGGTTCAAGGAGCAAGCTATTCTAGCTCCGAAAATGAATCTGCTGATAAAATTAACGACAGTATTTTATACCAGATTGTTGCGCCATCCTGCACTTACATTTACCTTAATCCATTATGTGCATACATCCACGCTCTTCAATTAAAATCTGAGCACCAACTATTTTGCTGTGAAATTTGAACCTACCTACACTGTGTAATGAGACCCGCTTACAGGTAAACGGTCATTACAATTTTCAATTCGGGAAATGGGCTGTGATACCAAGAATACCCATGATTCTATTAGACCTGCCCTTCCAGTTTAAATGCATACAATTTCCTATCAAGGTTTGCTATGCGATGACCATCAACACAGCGCTAGGACAAACCCTGAAGGTGGCAGGTGTTGATCTCCGTTGCAAGTGTTTCTCACACGGACAACTAAGTTATACGTGGTGTGTTCTCGTGATTGTTCTACCAACAACCTGTAACTGTTTACTCCTGATGAAATAACCACTAACGTCGTTTACAAAGATGCCTTGCCTTAAATGTTGTCATTTTATTTTCTTCAATTAATACAAATATTATGTGTGTCTAATCTTAAAACAAAAATAATTACAATGCCTTGAATTTTGTATACTCTGAAGATACATATTTTATCAACGCTAAAGTTTATTTCATGATAATCTCTACATAATAGGTTGAGTGATTTTTTTATCTGTACAAGAAAATTAAAACTCTATGATTAGAAACGTTATTGTTTTAATGAACATGTTTTTAGAACTGGCTTTACCTCGAGTGAAGTCGTGGGCAAAGGCCAGTTTAAAATATAATAGATATGAGTTTGGGCAATAAATTTATCAGAAGCCCCTGTGGCCTAATGGATAAGGCATCGGTCTCCTAAACCGAAGATTAAGGGTTCGAGTCCCTTCAGGGGTAGTTATTTTATTTATTACAATTAAATATAACTTCATTTTAAATTTAGATGACATTTAAATAGGTGAGAAGAGAAGAAAAAAATTCTCTAGTAAGACATAACATATTATTTTAGATTACCTAGAAACTCACAGCTACAATTAAATGTTAATCCTAAGTGTTGATAAATTATTATCAAAGATATTTTTAAAAAAATCTAAAATCAAGTAATTTTACTTGGCTTATTATAAACACTCCCTCAGGACGAGCCAGAATATCTTGTATTTGCAGTTGGCTCCCTTAACCACTAAAAAACGTCCACCAAAACCGTTTAAAAACATTTCATGCCGGATGAGACATAATTATTCCGTGGTGACTAACAGCCCAGGACAGTACACCCAATACACAAACCCAATTCTGTCACCATCTGGGTTTGTGAACTAACCAATAAATAAATACTAAACTATTTCAAGCCCCACCCAGGTCCGAACCAAGGCTCTCTAGCTAGACCTGAAGTCGATCTCTCTAATAACTTATTTCATTAGCGAACCATTTGTAGTCGTTGGCCACCAACGAGCAATTATTATAGGCCTACTGCTTTGAGTCAGGCGACACCACGATGACAAAAATGGACAAACGTCTAACTTCATTACCGCTCTCTATTCTTTCTTACCTTTGAAATATTGGCATAACTCCTGGAGCCACCTATGACGTTCCTGCGAAACTTGGAATGTGACCAAGTAGGCGAGATGTTTATGTGGCGGAACCAGTTTCTCTCGCAGCTAATAGCTAGCTGTCAACCTCATACTAATAGTTTATCATATTACATTGTATGGTCGGTGGCAAGAAAAAAACACTTGATTAATGGTACGAAATATTTGACGGATAAAAAGTACAGAGGTACAGATATTTAAAAGAAGAATGGTGCTAATACTTTACAGACGAATGACACAAATATTAAACAGAGGAACAGTAAAAATTATTGACAGATGAACAGTATTAACAGTTGACAGATGAATGGTGCAAATAGTGATAGATGAATAGTATACATTCTTGACACATGAATATTACAAGCACTTGCCAGATGGATGGTGCAAATAATTGACATATGAATAGTACAAATTCTTGACAAACGAATATTAGAAACACTGCCAGATGAAGGGTGCAAATAATTGACAGATGAATAGTACAAATTCTTGACATCTTAATAGTAAAAACACTTGCCAGATTAATAATGGTGCAAATAATTGACATACTGTGTGAACCCAATATTATTTTTTTTGTTGCACGTCAAAAGGCTGTGTGAATTGCCATAAGAGAATGGCTACGTCTGCTTCCTCATTAACCATCAGTCACTCAACTGCACATATTCACTCTTTTTTTTAAGAACCAACTAAACTCTGCACTCAACTCTTGGATGGATCGCTTACAAATGGTGAGAAATTTAACAATTATAACTTGTTATAAGTTAAAATGTCTCAGACATCTCTACACCAAATATAACGTGATGTGACATTTTGCCTCGAAACAAATTGTCGCGAGTCATATGTTGCATTTGTTGTGTGGCCAGTCTAAGTAATTCTTTTCCATTTGATCTTTAAATGTATTTAATTTATTTGACACACTCCCCCCCCCCTATTTTAACGCTCTCATACTTGTAGGCCTTGACCGTAGTTGAAAGCATCAAGGCGTTAAGTCTTAGAGGATTTAATAAGAATCTGTTTCAAGTCTTCACGCGGTGAAAAACCAGGCAAAATGCAAGTGATTAGGAGTTCAGCATAAGTGCGGTCCCAAGTGATAATAACTCCTCTTGTGCTAAAAGGCCTGTGCTATGGAAATATTACCAGACTAATTATTAAATAGTCAGAGTTTGACATATTTTGTCTTGCTAAAAGTGTACAAGTCTGACGTTATCAAACTTGTTTTTGTCAGCAGTTACTACATCAGCAATCATGCGCCAACATAATGATTGTTATTGTTATTAAATAGTGTTGTGCCTACTTGCAAACCAACTATTGGTAGTTATGGCAAACTTAGAGGAGGGAAAAAGCCTATTTTGGGGTATAAGACCCCGAGTCTTGGCCATTAGCGAGGAGAGGGAGGACTGGAGAGTCTAGGTAGGGGGTTCGTCTGTCTTCTAGTGCCTTGTGACCTACCATCGCCTGACCGATGTGACGGTCATTCTGGGAGAAAATCCCGGGTGTGGAATGGAAGCATTTCAGAGGGGAGAGTGGGCTCCCCAGACTACTCAAGAATTTAGATATCATTGAGTCACGTTATAGTCTCCGCGATGCGAGCAATCGTGAGTGTTAGAGACGTAAAATCGAAACTAGGTCAAAGCGTGAACTGTTCGACTGTAGGACACTAAGAGAAGCGAGGACCTTTCTTAAATATATCTAAAATTAAACTTGATCATCTAACATCACACTCTGTATATGCTAGTTAATATCCATTTAAACTACAAATAAATTACTACTAG
The DNA here is from genome assembly GCA_033556935.1 of Timema podura. Lineage (NCBI taxonomy): Eukaryota > Metazoa > Arthropoda > Insecta > Phasmatodea > Timematidae > Timema > Timema podura. The sequence continues at coordinate 42,080,056 of JAVRXN010000002.1, forward strand.
GGAACCCAACAATTATTTATCGCTACTCAACCTAACCCACTAAGTCAGCCCGACGGATTCGCCCACGGGGTGAGGTGGGGTAACCACATAATATTTATATTAAATAATGGAAAAATAAAAAGTGTAGGCCTACACCCTTATAGACATAATGACAGTGTAATATTGGCCTTAAAAAGGTATGCATCAAATAGCCCAAATAAAAAAAGCATAATCTTGCAACATTCTCATACAAGTCCTAATAATTGAAGTTAAATAACAGAAATTATCGGTGATCTATGCATGGAGAAAACGTTTGTTTATTTAGGCTACGGTTCGGCATTTTAACTATGGTTTTTGGAAGAGAACAAAGGAGATAGTAATTTTTTTTAAATACAATATATATAGATTCGTACAATTTATCAAATTACAACTCCTATGTCCCCATGGATAATCGAAGATTGAAGGTTGAGTCCCCCAAGCATATTTATTTAATTTATTACAATTAAATATATCTTTAATTTAAATTTAGAATTGAAGCCATTTTTAAATAGGTGAGAAGGAAAATAATCATTTCTCAAGTAAGACAATATATTATCCTAGATCACTACATAGAAACTCAGAGCTACAATGATACATTAATCTTAAATGTTAATAAAATTACAGTCAAATATATTTTTAAGAAAATCTAAAATCAAATTTACTTTAGTTGCTATAAATACCCCCTGATAACAAATCAAAATGTATATACATGTATATGTAAATATATGTATGTATATTTGTATATATTTTAGTGAGGCCTGCACCACCAGATAGAAATCCCATATACTAGGGGAGTTCAGTAAGTGTCATGGTTCCCGTTGTCTTTCACACTGAATTTATATGAGTAATTGCTAAAGGGCCTACCACTTTGGCCGTGAAAGGTATTTTCACATAGCTTCCAGGGTTCCCCATAATAGACATGGGACCGATGGTCTTACTTCGCCTCTGAAGGAAGTTGTGTTACAGATTTTTATCGCTCAAGAAAAATCCATGGATCTCGGCTGGGCTTAAACCCATGAACATTGGGTCTTGAAGCGAACACTTTCCTACAAAATCACCGAGGTCGACCTTTAGTCCAGGAATTATAGAAAAAATAGCGGAAAAAATATAGATAGCTGAATTTTGGTATATATATTCTCATTTAGGCATGTAGTTTAACATACTAAAAGTCCTCATGAATACCGTGTGAGCTTCCGCTGCTGTGGCCTTGAAAAGATCTTTAAATTAGTTTTTTTCGTATGTCTCGTGAACGGTGGTACCTAGAAAATTATGATCAAAACAAAATGTGTTGGAAACTCAATTTCCTAAATAAAATGGCCTCATCTCTTTTATCACTAGTCCACTCCTTCACCCTCGAAATACCCAAAAAGTTAAATCCACTTTTGAGATAATTGCAAACAACATGCAACAATGCGTATAAAGAGTAAAAACAGGCAAGACTGAGATGTGTTGTAAGCCAGATGCACTCACCCTTCCCACCATCCCGTCTAGACATAACGGTACCACACCCCTTTACCTCGCCCCCACACTGATTCTGGCAAATGTAAGCAAACGGCTCGTCTGGTCAGTTCCCACTGCACGCGCTGGGTGAATTCAAGTCCAGGCATAGTAATTTGTTTGCCTTGTGTTATTATTTCGTGTATTTACTTTTTCAGTCAGGATTATTAAAAAAGTGCCATTTTTTGTTGTTGTAGTAAAGTTCAAGAGGTGGTTGTAATTTAATTAAATATGGATTAGTAGACTTGGAAATGAATGGTCCTCTAGCGCGGCTGTTGTGTCAGTACTTCCGGATGGACATCAATTTATACTGGTTGAACGAAGTGTAAATTGGCAATTTCACCTAGAAACAATCCGAAACATACTACCCTTTTTTCACGCAAGTGGTCATTTTCCTTACGCAAAATCCTGCCAAATAAATTTGCAAGATATGGCTGAGCTGGAAACGAAACTGGACGAAGAAGAACGTGCCCAGTTTGTATTACAAGGATACTTCACAATGCTACGAAGTGACAAGTTCTGGTCAGGAGTGTGGAGCGATATGACTACCGAGCAAACACTTATGAGATCAATGAAGACATCAGGTGGCTAAACACATGGCAGGGGCATAAGTGACATTGTCTTAGGAAAATGGATTGGTGGAAGACCCTTTGTTTTGAGTGTTCTTGAAGTCTTGGAGACTCTTCGTGGTGAATACTCTGACAGTGCAGAGCAACATAAGGATTCACGAGATTCTCGTTCAAGAAGAGATAGAGCATATGTTCAGAAATTGGATTTGTGATTTGCAAGAAATGCACCTTTCCCTCTCATTGGACAGTGTATGGCAATCTCAAGTGAAATATTAGGAGATGAGAAAATCAACTTCCATGATGCCTACAGTGTTGGTTGCAGAGCATTAAAGAAAATTTCTGGGGGAAAATTTGGCGATGTTGAGCTTTCACGTCAAGACTGAGTGCAGACCTTAGCAATGGTTAATAATTCAATTAAAATCCACGATCATGGTATAATTGTTGAACCTCTGCAAATTTTTCGGTGCATATCTATTTACCTGAAGTCACAAGACGATTTAGAAAGTTATTTAGAGTTTGAATTATCTTATTATCCTTTATCTCTGTTTGATGAAAACGGAATGAAAAATAAATAAAGCTGCATTATATTCAATATTTGAAAAGAAGCAGGAAAATGTTTCCCATTTGGCAGTTTTTACATTATTGATGGAGGTTGATTCTTACATCATGTTGGGTGGCCTGCTGTTGGAACTTACAGGTCTCTTTTAGAAGCATACATTTCTTATGTCCAAAAACACTTTAAAAGAAAATGTATCATTGTTTTTGATGGGTATTCAGAAAATGTTTGTAATACCAAAGCAGCTGAAAGATCTCGTAGATCTTCCAAAAAGTTTTCTCCAGATATAGAATTTCACGAGGACTGCGGCCCAAGATAACTTCTTGTCAAATTATCATAATAAGGACAAGCTGATATCCATACTTATGGAAAATGACGTCGGTGTCAAACAATCAGAAGGAGATGCAGATACGCTTATTATTCAAACAGCAATTTATTGTTCAACGTCCGAGGAAAATTGTGTTATATTCGGAAAGGATGTTTTATTTGCACCTGAAACACTTGAATTATTTTTTTGTAAAATCATGAAGAGACAAGGTGCAAACCAAACTGTATTCGTCGCATGGTTTAAATAATAAGCCTCTCCTTAAGGATAACATTTTATTCCTGTGCTCTTTCTGAGGCTGTAATTGCACCTCAGCTATTCCTGCAAAGGGTAAAATAGCATTAAGCAAAGTGCTGGAAAAGGTAAAAACTTTGTTAAAGCAGCTTACACTTTTAAAGAAGAAAAGGTCTCGCAAGAGAAAATTGCTGACGCCGGAACAAAAAATTCCCTTGGTCTGTATGGAGCACACAAACAAACCGAGTCCCTAAACATGCATCTTTTATATGTTTTAATAAAGGCGTTACAGCAGGGGAAAAACAGTTATCAGCATTACCGCCTACTTAAACCGCTGCTAAATTGCACAACCTTTGTGTCTACCATCAACTGCAATTGTGACAAGGTTATAAACTCCTTCCACAAAACTGGGGCTGACACATAGAACCTCACTTATCTCTAATTGCATCAACCTAAGGACCAGCACACCACACAAGATTTTGGACCCAATTTGTTGTGGTTGCTTGAAAGGATGCGGTAAAGCCTGTGGATGCCGTGAAACAGGATTAAAATGTTCGCATATTTGCATGCACAGCATTGGAGTTTAGTGCGATAACTCTGGGTGACCAGAGATGGAGATGGAAGATGTCGATGATATTGAAGAACTAGATGTTCAAAAGAGTTTATGGTAATCATTTGAGGGAGATTGTGAATATGAAGGTAGAAACAGTGAAAGTTATGGGGAAAATGACAATGACAACGAATCGAGTACTGACGTAACGTTCTCACCCTACACTGAAACGTCAAGTGATGGAAGATATGGAGGTCGAAGAAGCTGATGAAGAGATGCATGGAGCATCAAAACGATAGATCTTAATTAAATTTTCATAAGTATTTATTACATCTTATTATATATATTATATTAATTCATACTTATTGCATCTTATTTATTATTAGATTTTATCATATTATTATATATTATCACTTAAACCTCTTTAACCTCTTAAAAGTATGAGAACACTAATGCAATATTTCATAATCCAATAGGTTTACGATTTCCTAAAAAGAGGATTAAACTCTTGAGGATTTTGAAGGGGAAGGAGTGGACTGGTGATAAAAGTGACAGGGACCTTTTATATATAGAATCGAATTTACAACACAATTTGTCTTGAATATTATTTTCTAGGTGTCACCGTTCACGAAACATACGCAAATAAAACGAATTTCAATGTATTTTCAAGGTCACAGCAGTGGAAGCTCACACGTTATTTATGAGGATTTTTAGTATGTTAAGCTATACGCCTAAATGAGTATATATACCTAAATCCAGCTATCTATAATTTTTTCCGCTATTTGCAAAAAATATGTCTAAAATGGCTGGACTACTTGGTTTCTCTTCTAAAAGTAAGTTGTGCGCACCACTTCTCTGTTTATTTAGGTACGGCACTTTACCTATAATGGTTTTAGGAAGCGATGAAAAGCGGGGATTACAATATTTAAAATAAATTTTGATCTGTACGAGGTGAAACATCAACAGCCCCTGTGGCCTAATGGATAAGGCATCGGTCTCCTAAACCGGAGATTGAGGGTTCGAGTCCCTCCAGGGGTAGTTTTTTTTACTTATCTCAATCAAATATTTTTTTCATTTTTTTCATTATTTTTTTTTTAATATTTGACGTGCACCTTCTGAACTGACTGATATTATCAGACAAGAATTTCCATGAGTGGGAGCCAAATGGCTTACCAATTTTGCGGGAAAGGTAAGTTCACATTCCTCCCAGTTTTTTTTTTTTTTACATGTTACAATAGACATGTGCGTATAACCCGAATGGGTAGTAAGACGCGGTGATAATAATAATAAATATAATAATAATACAATATACATGGGATCGATGGCTTTACTTCCCCTTCTAAGAAATGTATGCTACCTCCAACCCCCCACTTAGGTTCTATGATCTGGAATCTAGAACTGTATCCAGGTCCTGCATTCTACTGTATATTATTCCTATTTGTATCTTATTCTTTTCATTATATTCAATCTGCAACCAACACATCAACACTAAACCTAAATGTCCTAATTCTTACTTATTATTTGTTTTAGCTATTCGTTATTTAATAATATAGGCTAATGTTTCTACTTTTGACATCTAACTTAACCTAACCTAATTCTAACCTAATCCAACCTAAATCTCAAGGCGATTAATTTTAAATAAAAGAGAAGGGAAAAAAACACTTCTCAAGTAAGACACAACATATGATTTTAGATCATTACCTAGAATCTCAGAATACAATGATAGAATTTTGATTCACTACTATACTATGAATTAGTAATAAGTAATCACTCTCTAATTATGTCATGTGCTACAAATCTCACGAAATCATTATTATTATTATTATTATTAGCACCGCGTCTTACTACCCGTTCGGGTTGTACGCACTTACGCTAATGTGCAATGGTAGGGTGATTGTGAGATGAAATGGAGGACCTATAGTTTAACTTGGAATCCGAATCACGGTGGAGCCCTGGAATTCCTCACATTCACAAGTTGTGATTAATACACGTCTTGTCACAGGTCAAGGAAGGGTTTGGCAATCAGATAAATCTGTGCCGAGACCGAGGATTGAACCCTGGACCTACCACGAAATCGATTAAACAGAAATTTCGCAAGGCTACAACTCAGATGTTCGGCTAACATATAGGATAATTAATTAAAATTACTAGTGACCTGGTGGTCTAGGGATAAGGTGTCGGACCTCTGTGCTGTGGGTCCGGGGTTCAATCCTCGGTCCCAGCACAGATTTATCTGATTGCCAAACCCTTCTTTCACCTCTGAAAGGACGTGTATTAATCACAATTAGTGAATGTGTGGAATGCCAGGCCTCCACCGTGGTTCGGATCCTACGTTAAACTGTAGGTCTTCCATTTCATCTCACAATCACCCTACCATAACACATTAACATAAGTGCGTATAACCCGAACGGTTAGTAAGACGCGGTGCTAGTGATAAAAATAATAATAATAATTAAAATTACTTATACCACTTAACCTTAAACTCCATTATCCCTGCTCCCCCTATCCCCACAGACGTATCTCCTGAACCGCTAGAGCTAGAGAGTTGCCCTTTGGATGGAGGTACTCACAGGCACTAAACTTCGATCCCACCCCACACAGCCTCCTAGCTGCCCCCGGACGAATCTCCATAACTGACAAATGACCACAGATTTAGTTGAAATTTTGCATGGGAATAACTCAGACTTTCGATTAATATATAGGCCAACTAATACTACTTATACCCCTTAGTCTAAATAATACCAACCCCACACCCCCTCCACCCAAGTACTCCCATACATATTTCCGCAACCACTGAGGAGAGGGTGTCGCCCAAATCTAACTATACAACTTCAATATTTAATCACTCATGAATCTTGTATCCATTTGTAAATTAATAAATTGATACAAGCCAATTTATGACACACAACACATCCCCAATTCAAAATCCATTACTATCAAAGAAATGTTTTTAAAAATCAAGTCCCTCCCACTTCCCTACCCTCACCCCCCCCCCCTTCGCTTCACACTCTCCATTATACGCCTTTTAACTAAAAATATGATAAAAGGGTGAATAAGGTATAATTTTAGAAGAAATATACTCGGATTTGCATTTATAGGAAGAGTGGAAAACTATCTAAGAAAACACTCTTTCAATACATTCAGACGGGGTTTAAACCCCAACCTCCCCATCACTGGCAGACTAGAATGTATGATCTTAGTCTTTTAGTTTAATTAACTTTTTAAAAATTTAGTTTTATACTTATATTTATGGAATTTTATGTAACGCATAGACCTTCAAATGTCAACGTATTAATCTAACTCATAACGTGATGAAATCTATATTTAAAGAACTCCAGTTCATACCATTAGACCCAAGCCAGTATTATATTAATAAACAAGGCGTTTAAAAAAATATATAAATGTATATAAGCTTTAAATGTCACATTATTTTGTATATAAATGCATTCAGGTGTTTAGTTCTGTTACAAGAACATTTATAAGCCTCCACGCCAAACATTTGGTTTTAATTTCTAGTCGCGAGTAATTAAAGTAATAGCCTATATTTTTAAAACATATTTGTAATAAAATACCAAATACTTTTATGTCATTATGGACATTTTTTCTCTAACTCTGAAAAGGTTAATTTTATTTAATGCGGCTATTTGTTAAAATTTATTCTATGTTGTTTAAAAGTAAATTATAAGTAATACTAATCTATTTAACCATGATAAACCCGCCTTGGTGGGAATGTGTACTTAATGTCATGCTCATATAGCATGATTTTCTGAGGCGGGGAAGGTTGGGATTGAACCCAGGCCCTATGTATTGAGTGTTTTTTAAGTGGTTTTACACATTCCCTAAGCGCAAATTTGGGTACATTTTCTTTACAATATTCTTTCATAATATCTACCTCACTAGATTGATTAAAATGCTTACAGCCCGGAGGGGTAGTAAGACTCAATGGGGAAAAAAATATGACAGGGTAGCTATTGCACCCATATCCTCCCTCCCACCACTCAATATCTTTTTAAAAAAACTAACAAAACTATTATACAAAAGTTGGACTCTCAACCACAAAAGCTTCGATCAAAATATTATTTTCCATCCTTCAGCCAAAAATAAAAGTGCTTTATAGTGTTCCACACACAGGAAAAAAAATCCATCCACTGAAAGTCTCTTTTTATTTTCCTCCTACCCTTCCTCTTATCTCTTTTTAAATAATGCGACACATTAGCACCACATTCTTGAGGGGGTGTAGTTTGGACTAGGGGAAGGGGAAGTACCATAAGGCATTCAGTTAAGTCACGTGACCGTACCGGTATACTCTGTTTCAAAGGAATGTCACACGGCAAGCTTAGAACCATAATATAGAAAATTAAATTATGATAAAGGAATACAGGAGAATACATAAATGGTTTAGTTGAATTGTAGCTACAATTGCGGAAAGAGATTATAGATGAACCACAGTATAGTCCGATAAATATGTTTCACAAATGAACATTAACATAAGTGCCACTTTTTATCACAACATCTATTAGATACCCAAACAGTACTTTTTAGATCTAAATCTTGTTTTTATCACTGCGTCTTACTACCCGTAAGTGTTAAACGTTTATGTTATAACCACGCGAATGTGTTAGGGACAAAGAATGTTGAATTTAGAGGATGTGTACCCATATTTGCGTGGCGGGAGATTGGAAAACAATTTAGGAAAAACCACCCATAGTACACTCGACCGAGATTCGTACCCTGACCACCCTGTCATCGAAGATCGAAAGTAACTCGCTCGTGGTGGCCATTTTTAAATATGACACCTACGTTTGGATAAGATGTAGACTACCAAGATAAGTAGAAAGCATAGCATGTGACACCTTAACCACAAAATAAAATCTGGGGAATGCAGATATGACATTCGTTTTAGTGTGCAATGTGAGATGAGGCTATGTAAAGCATGTTTACTTACTCTTAGGGTAAAGTGTTAATATAAAAGAAAAAAACGACTAATCTAAATAAAATAATGGTCCATTTTCATATAAAAAGACTTTAAGAAATTATTAATATATTTTTGTGGCCAATATTGAGTACATTTTACTATGTTATTAGTGTTATTTTATAGGTGTTGATCATATCTTTAAAAAGTAACACTCGCAAATTACATGACTTGAAAGTAGAGCTAATTAACTTACTAATTGTCAGATAAGTTTATTTCTTTGAAAAGTAAACTATATCCTAAATTTGTTTTTGGTTAACAGGAAATAATTTCATGTACACAGTATTGAATTTGGAGACTTAAGGCGGGAGTGTAGGGAACGCGAGATAAGGCCATTGGTTTTGCAATTTTATAGCTAAACTTTTTTTTTTTTTGCCTAAAGTAAATCAAATATTTTTTCAGTAGAAACATAGATTTTAATTTTCTTCAGATGATTATATCAACAGTTCTTGAATAGCTGTCATAAGCTAAGCGGCATTAGTTGATAAACATTTTAAACGAAAAGAAAAAGTTGTCATTAGATTCGAAGACACTCTCGACAAATATTCAACAATCTGTTTAGTTTTAATCACACGGTAACTTCAACTCTATGTATCTTGCTGGATAAATATTTGATTTCTTTTGAACAAAATTGTTTTTGTATAAGAACTACAAAAATATTTACCTTTTCTCGTGTCACCTACACTCCCAACACCTAGTAATCAACACAACCACCACCTTGACAAAGGGCTGTACACATGAGCTGTACCGAATGACATGAGCATCTGCCTGTATAACCTTGACCGCATTAAATTAGAACCTTCGCTACCCTGGGTCATCTGAAAAAATATTCTAAACCTGACTCTATAGTCGGTGTTATCTGTCAAAATATGGGGGGGAAATTATATCCAGGCGCAGATTCAGGGGGGTCAAAGGGTCAGTTGACCACCCCTGTGAAAGCTAGAACAATGATACAAAAAACTAAATGAAATTTCAAATTTTAGAAATAAAATACACTACAGATAAATTATTCCATTTTTTTTATCTTTTTACACGCAGACACCTCTTAAGCCGGGTCCACAAGTGCGTTATTGGTCCACGTTTGATCAATGTTCGATATGACTCACGCAAGTGTGGGAAAATATTCGTTTTCGTGTATGAATATTTGTGGTGAATAGCGATTAACGAACATTGTTCCGTATAGAGACGGTAGATTACCACAAATCAAAGAAGACTAATAATCGCCTGAGAGCAGTTTGTCCACGAATACCGAATATAGAGTATTTGTGGACAAGAGGAGCGGCGGAATTGTGGGGGACTCTCCCCCTTGGAAATTATTTTGCCCTCCCTGGAATAAATTCATCCCATAGATATATTTCAAATCCTCTGATATAATCGATTATGAAGTTGAAAGATGGCCTTAAATAAAACTCCAAATGACTTATTGATTTATTCTATTGTCAAAAATTTGCCATAGAAGACCACTTCAAATTACTACTAAGACTAGAGGCAACTGACTGGCAGAAAAATTCAGGAGAGGAACTCTTCAAATAGATTCCAAGGTCATCCAAATTTCAAAAATATCTAGGGGAGGTCAACTCCAAATAGCTTCTAGTTGCATGCCATTTTGGAGAATTTTCAGGTGAGGACCAAACCAAATAGCCTAGTTTCTAAAATAATTCAATTTTCAAAATTTTGTCGGTGGATGACCACTTCAAAGATTATCTTCTAGAGGTATCTAACTATCGTAAAACATTAAATTGAAGATCACTCTAAATAGCTTCGAGGGGCATCCAAATTTCAAAAATTTCTGGGTGAGGAACACTTGAAATGGCTTGTAAGAGAATCTATTTTTTTTTTAATATTAAGGTGAAGACTACTCATAGCTTATAGAGTGAACCATTTTTCAAAAAATTGTTGAAGGAAGGCCACTCCAGTTTATAAAAACTATCTGATTTTAAAAAAATTGGGAGGATGACCACGGTTTAAAACATACATAAAATCAAATATAAATGATAAACTATTAAATTGGTTTAAACAGAAATCCAACATTTAAAAAAATTATGTTATTTATATTTGAGTCACGCATTGCTTTCTCGGTAGGCAAGAATAAAGGCAATTGTGTCTGGTACCAACGATTACACCTTTAAGGAGGCTGCCTAGGTGGCTGAAATGTTGCCAATCAGATGTTGCGCCTAGATTAAATATTTAAAAAACCTTTTATGAGTACGCGAGTACGGTGCTTACTGGAATTAACACACAACTATTTTCTATGAACTAATCCATGTATATTACTTGTATACTTAGCTTAAAGTTGACATTTTCCACATATTGAAAATTCCAAATATCCACATATTTTGTTTGATCGTTTAAACCTTAAATGCCTGGAAAAATATAGGTAACTGGTAGAGGAGTATAGAAATAATCTTTTTGAATCAAATGATGTAAATTAATAGGGGAGTAACAAAACAAATTTTATTTTGATTTGTATTTTCCTCCTCCCCCATTTTTTCTCCTATCGCTGGACAGCTCCACCAAGGAACGTGTCATATGTTACAAAAACTCAAGGCAATCTAAAGTATCAACAAGATCCTCTGAACAGGTTTTTGGGTGCATATAGCGGCGCTAACAACTGGTGGCGTCAAGTCTTCTCTGTTTTCTCACGACCATGACTGAAGCAATAATTGAGTACCTGACATTGCCTACTCGGAGATTTTGAAGCTATTTTGCTAAGCGTGTTGCATCTTAACTTGACGCACCGAAGCAGTCTAAGCACTATCACACTTGGACGCTAATGTACAAAATAGAAAGAGAGGAAAGGAAATGAGAAGTTCAACCTGAAAGGGCTCTCGTCGATGTGCTGATAACCCTTTCCCTCTTCCTCTAACGAGTTTAAAGTCATTTTAATATTTGCGCCTTGATAACATTGACTTGTTTTTTAATTTTACCTTTTTCTCGTTTCCTATTCTAGATATTCATATGCTACCACGGACTTTTTTATTCTACATCCTGGCAGGAAGATTTCTACAAATCATTTTCGTGACCAATCCAAATAGCCTAAGTTGTAGAGGATTTATAAGAAATACGTTTACATAAAAAACTACTTAATAATAAAAACAATAATTTTATGAGATTGTAGGAATATTTATAGAATTATTTAAGTATTAATGGTTTTTGTTTCAACGTTAAATCTTTAAAACTCGCTGAGTAAAACATAAATTCACTAACATGGGAAATCCTATCTTGACCTGCCGTGACGTCACAGGTAGGCAACGTTCATAAAGAACTAATCTCACAGCAATCAACCGGAATATTAAGGCACGTCTACGCCGGTGAAACATATGTTGTCAACAAAAATGCGAAAAAGCAGCTATGAATGTTGACAACATTCTTGTTGGTAACATGTTGACAACAAAAAATAGTTTTTCAACAGTGAGCGGTAAACATAAAATAAATGTTGGAAACATTGTTATAAATGCCCAACATTGTTGTCAACATCGTTATCAACATTTAATTTTGCTCGGAGGCTCCAGCTGACAAGGTTGTGTTCGTGCGGTGTGATTCTATTGTTGTGTACTCCATTTCTCGATTACTAATACACAGAGATTGGCCAGCTCAGGACTATAAACGTAGAAACAAGAAACATGACGCATGGCGATACGTTTGCAGGATCGTTAAACGTTGAAAGAGTTGAAGAAGAAGAAGAAGAAGAAGAAGAAGAAGAAGAAAAATTAGAAGGTTTTAGCGAAATAGTTTTCTCGTGAATTAAAAAGGGGAACACAGAAACCATCAGGAAGTGGAACTGAAGAAGTTTATTCCTCAAAATGGTTCTCCTTTAAACTTCTACATTCTTATCAGCATCCTGAACTTAACTAAATCCTGAAAACAGTTTTGATTTGGTTTAAACACCTTTTTACATAAAAATGTTGTCAACAGTGACGTAACTAGGGGGATGTGGGGAGTGTGGCCCGCACCGGCTGACACCATCAGAGGGGGTGACAACAAAGTGTCTATATTTTAATTTTTAATTTAATTTTAGCACCGCGTCTTACTACCCGTTCGGGTTATACGCTTAAGTACTAATTACACTAATGGATTAGGAAATTAGAAGGTTGAATTTAGCGGAAGTGAACCCGCATTTGCGTGGAGGGAGAGTGGAAAACCATTTAGGAAAAAAAAAAAAAACAGCTCACCCGACCGAGATTCGAACCTCGATCTCCCCGTCCTCGGTGGTCTGACTCAACACGACTGGCGCGTTAGCCAACTACGCCACCGAGGCGGGTAAAGTGTCTATAAAAATTGTGTGTAGTGTATTGGCAGAGATTTATTATTAAAAAATGTATCCCTCTAGTTAGCTATAAACACAAAAACATATTTCATGAGTACAGATTACATGTATTGTACCAATATACCTACAAAGACAAATCTATGATAATTTTCTTTTTGAACCTTTTAATGCGCATGCGCTACGGTTAGAATTGTCTTTATTACCCAATTACAACGACGCTTCGAATTTCGTTTGCACGCGCTACAAGCACGCACTGCTGTTTTCGTTGCTGCTGATGTTTTTATAGTCGCTGATTTTGTCAAATTTTCTGGTATTTTAGCTATAATATTTTAAGCATATTGCAATATGCATTTGTTTACAACCTATTTATTATTTGGGCCTATATTAACTATGCCAACCTCAATTTAACGAGCTAAAATGAACATAATTTTGATGTCGTTCTTAAAAGTTTTTACTTCTTACTTCTAATTCTATCGGTTTCCTACCGAATTTTCACTTTAAACCACATGAAACTAGGTAAATGTAACTACAGTAGCCCCATGGCTTCTTTGGTGCTGACTGACAGCTCATAGCCAACAGCTGACGGCTTTGAAAAGCTACCAGACCAAATTATATATCCCTACGCCGAACCATATGATCTGCAAAAAACATGTGTTGAGCAGCTGTCACTTCTGACAGTCAAAATTTAGGTATACACCTAAATGTTGACTGTCAGAAGTCAGCTGTGAACTGTCACTCAGCTCCAAAGAAGCTATGGGGCTACTGTATATCTCGCTTATGCGTATGATATTATAATTTAAGGGTGTAATTTTAATTTTGCGAGTTGTTTATGTTACTACTATTGCTACTACTTTCAGTAATATACGGGAATCTAGATTTACGCGTTACATTAATACCAAAACATTACTAAGAATTATATATGGTCTGATACGGAGGGCGGTCCATGGGGGTGACACCATGAGCTACCTCACTGGGTGACACCAACCCTAGTGACACCACTGGCTGTCAACATTGCCAATATTCATACGATTCATTGCCAACAATGTAACGCTGGCGTGCACGCGCCTTTAGATGCAAGATTACGCTCGAACCAGAAAAAGTATCGAAGTGCTGTTTTCTGCACGATTCAATTGACAACCTCAAATTTGGGATCAGACTGATAGTTTTACATTTTAAAGTTATAATTTAAAAAATGTATTTGATAAAATATGATAAACCGGCCTCGCTGGTCTAAATTCCAGTGTTTTTTTTAAGTATAATACTAAAAAAATCGCACCACGATAAAACGTCTGATTCAAACTGTATTTCCTACCTAAGTTACGTAGGGTTGGGATGGGCTCATAAATTGTAAAATTGTGAAAGGGTTTTGAAATACATCATTCTTATGACCCACGATCTGAAGTCACCCTCGTTTGTGAGCATACGGTCTAAATGTCGAGTTGATTTAATCTGGTTTACCTTAATTGGGTGGTCAGGGCTTCTACCCAGTTCTATCAACTTTTTCTCTTAATTTAAAAAGGTTGTTAGATGATGCCACTATGCTCATGACAGATATTCAACAACTGTTGAGGTCACTATGTGAGTAAAATTAAAATCAACGTTTGTATGGAAGCCATAATAAGAATAATTAAGAAGGTGCTGCATGCTATTTTCCGACGTGTGTTGGTACATCTTATTTACAAGTAGGTACCATAATTTAAAATTACTGCCGTAACTGAAAGGGTTAAGATCCTAGCTCTCATTCTAAAAAAAACATAATAATGTTTAGAACTCTTAAGGGCACCCAATAAGGATTTGACACATTTGCATCGCCATATAAAGCTTCACACATTTATTGAAGTTTTAGGGTCCTAGTAGAAAAACTTCACCAAAAATCCCCATAGCGGTTGAGATAACTATGAAAATAAAAGGAAAATTTCCAGCAATTTGTTCTAGAATCAGGAATGGTAAATGTTTCAGAAATCACAGAAATTTTTCTACAAAACCTGAATACAATGCTAACATTAAAATTAAAGTTAAGGATGCAACGCTCGATTCCTCGAATCCCTCGAATCTTATGGTATTTGAGGGATTTGTGATTCGTAAAAATCTAAAAAAAAAATCTTGATTACTTTAATGAAGACCTTGAATTCAAATAAGAATTATTTTAAGCAATCGTTAAAGGGAATTAAGACTAATGTGGTTGGGTGATAATCAAAATCACAAAAAATGACTAAATTGTATTATTAATTTACTAAAATAGTGTTCTTTATATTGTTCATGACGTAATAGACATGAAAAACCTAATATCAATCGTCAGGGGCACCACGCTCTGAATAACTTTTTTATATTAAAAATTTGGAATCTTTTTAATTTAACCAAAATAATTGTACATTTTTAAAGATTCGAGGATTTGAATTTGGATTCAAGATTCGAAAGAAATTTTAATATTCGAATCCAAGATTCGTATTCGAGAAATAAAGGGTTCGACCTATCTCTAAATTTAAAATTAAATGAGCTAGGCGAAGAGTTAATCCACTAACGTACCTTCATATTTCAGAAAGTGAGTGTACAGGAAACCTGAGTCGGGCGCTGGGGAAGGCGATGAAGTTGTCCGATTATACCCTCTTCGAGACATGTGTGGGGCCCCCCGATGGCATTCCTGTGACCACCGTGTTCAATCGGGACAGGTGAAGGTGTCGAATCGGACAGGTGTCAAGCCGCTTGATGGCCGTTTAGGGAGGTTTTCACGCCGATATCAAGACAGAAATACACAAGATCTTCACAAATATGTTGTGTTATTTTTTACTGTCCCGTTTCCATTGAGAACTGGAAGGTTTTGTTGCGTGACCATTTGAGGAAAGACTCATTCGTTCATCTCATACTATTCCTTTCCTCTCCATTCCCTTTCTCTTTCAAGTAACGGCTTGGATTCGTCAAATTGACGGAAATGTTTCTGTTATGGATGATGAAGACGGGTGCGACCTTTAGGTAAACACCTTCAATTCAAAGCTAACTTGTTTTTACTTAATTGATTTCCCAATTTCTCCTCCCCCCCCCCCCATGAAAATTCGAATACATCACCTTCAAATTCTAACTTCCTCGTACATATACATACGGATAACGAAACGCGACCGAATAAAAAAGAATAGAACATCCTATACACCCAGTTGAGGTTCTAACCCCGACCAGCCTGTCACCATATAAGATGAAACTGACGCCTTTGCCCACGTGCCCATCTGTGCGTGTGTAGTTTCTACATATCTTGCGTCATTTGAGATCCAACCAAGGTATTTTCACTACCCCTCTGAGATAAGTGTGTGAGCTAGGATTTGACATTTCATATTGAAGTGCTAAATTGTTTTCTACTCTCCCTCCACGCAAAAGTGGGTACACTTCCTCTAAATTCAGCCTTTATCATCCCTCTCATATTAGCGTGATTATTACGTATGCGCACAACCCGTACGGGTAGTAAGACACGATGATAAAATACAAAACAATTTGAAGCAAAGGGTAGGCCTATAACCCGAACGGGTAGTAAGACGTGGTGCTTAAAAATATATGGATTGAGTAGGCCTACGGACGTAAGGAAGGAAATATTACTTTTTCTGTAACAACGGAAAGCCTCGGTCAAATTCCCTTACGGGTGTCAACTTTTCTTGACGTGTGTTGTCCTACACAACAGTCACCAATAAAACGGGGCTAGAGGGTGGTAGGCAATTGTACGGGTGTGGAGGTGACATTGAATATTTGTGGTTGAGTTTTAGAGTAGCCTCTTTTTTTTATGTTACTTTGGTGTGGTTTTATCGTGAGTTCCATTTGAAAGGTTCGTTTGAGAGATTGAAAGGTAAAAAAGAATGGTGTTCTCTGATTCTTTGTGACTATGGCTTTATATTGGGATTCTGGGAACTTTTAGAAAATACAAACTTTTTTTTTTCAGTCAACGTGGAAAACATTCTACAGTTTTATTAGTATTATTGAATAATATTGATTTTTTTGTTTTGTTTAGTAACACATCTTAATACTCGTTAGGGTTATACTTATATCTTCTAACTAGCTTATGCCCCCAGCTTCACTCGCGTTAATGTCAATTTTAAAAACATGTTCATTAAAACAATAACGTTTATAATCACAGAGTTTTTAATTTCACACACAGAGAAAAAAAATCACTTGATGTATTTAATTAGTTAAAAATTACCATGATGATAACTTTGAAGCTGATAAAATATGTATCTTTAAATTTAAAAAATTCAATGTAGTGTAATTATTGCGGTTTTAGAATAGACGCACGGAATATTTGTATTAGTTAAAGGAACTAAAATAATTAAATTTAAAGTATGACCTCTTTGTAAACGACGTTAATATAGTTAAAATGCTACCTGCTTCGGTGGCCGTATGGTCTGAGGACTTACTCTCGTAGTAGACTAGACTGCCGATAACGTTGATATCAAGGTTTAAATCTCGGTGGGGTGTACTGAGGGTGGTTTTTTCCAAAATGGTTTTCCATTCTTCCTTCACGCAAAAGCGGGTGCACTTCCTATAAATATAACCTTCCTCATCTCTAAAACCATTAGCGTAATTAGTACAGTACATAAGAGTATATATAACCCAAACGGTTAGTAATACTCTAAGCCTAATCAATATTGCATTCCTAAAATTCAGCTTATTCAGTAGCATGGAATGAGTGTTGTTTCTTCAAAAATTTAGTAATTTTGTAAGTCACGTGCTGATTTTATCTCATGGTTCAGAAAGCTTACATTATAATATATTCACCCAACTGCAAATAAATACTTTAAAAGACAGCATCATCCCTTTAGCTAACGTTTAATTGGTTCAGATTGAAAGAATTATGCGCTGCAGGGGAGACCGGTGGTTGGCTACAGGGGTAGGTTGGCACAGGCTTAATAAACCTTTCAATAAATAATTGACTAAGTGAAGCACCAAAATTACTTTTGTTTAAGATAAACAAGATGCTCCTGTCATGTTTGTTTCGAATCATTATCATGATTGCTGTTTGGGTAAGCTCGATTTGTTTAATTATTTTTGTGTTGAGTAAATTTGAAAGATTTTATCAATTTTTTTTATGATTGACTTAGCAAAAAAAGTATAATATTATTTACATGTTAATTCTACTCAAAAAAATCTCTATTGATTTCTAGAGAGAGTGGCGATGAGATAACAGATGAAATTGCTACGGGGCTAGTTGGTACACTTGCTCTTGGGTAGGTTGGAATATGTGCCAACCAACCCAGTCTAACTAGCCTAATTGCTCACGATTAGTATTTCAGTCTAATGAACCTAAGTGTTCACGATTAATATCAGCCATGTTTTCCCCTAAATGGTTTTCCATTCTCCTTCCAGGAACATGCGGGTACACATGCTATTATTATGTGGACAATGAATAAAGGTAACATCTAATTTAATTAATTTAAGTTGGTACATATTAAAACAAAAATTAATGTTAAAACTATGGGGAACAATCCCCTTTCTCCCCTACTGTGCATGATATAGGTGGCCCTCTTTCTAGGGAACAATCAGTGGGTAACAACACAGTCAGCTCCTTCCCTTGTTTGGCCGACAAACCAGGCGAGTCTAATTGGACGTGTGGCATCTATATCCGACTAAGAGAAGAACATACGAGTCTGTTTCATAGAAAGACGCAGATATCGCCAATTTGCCGCGCAGAGGGGGCTACCCATACTTCAGTTAGAGGAACAACGGTTTAAGTCACTCTTTGAACGCTGTGTGTGTGTGTGTGTTTGTGAGTGTGCGCGCAGCATTTCGCTGCCAGTTCGGGCTATTCAAAATTAGCACTATTTAATAGAATGATTATGGTTAAATTTAGGGAGAATGTGTCCGCATTTGTGTGTGTGGGAGAGTGGAAAAGCCATTTAGGGAAAAACACATACTCCGTACACCCGACCGGGATTCAAATCCCGACCTCCTTATCAACACCAAACTAGACTAAAACTTGAATTTTAGTCCGCGTATCCACCGATGCAGTAAATTATTAAAGTAATGGTTACAACAAATTCGTACATATGTTTCTATAGAAATTGAACTGTTTACGTCTCATAGTAAAAATATTTTCTGAAGGAAAAGTGCACTTTTGTAATATACAAGAAATAGATAATGCATTTTTTTTAAATATTAACTTAATTGAAAAAGTTTTGGCTACAATTTAAAATTATTCCGACAATAGAGCTATAAAATAAATTGCTATAAAATAAATAGTTTTGAATTAGACGTAAAAAAAATCTTGAGATAATACTACCAAATAACAGTAATATTAATAATACATGTAGTCATAATGTGCAATTTTTGAAAAAAAGGGTGCACTAGTATATGGCTTGCAAACTAACATAATATGACAAAAATACTCATTATTACAAACCCAAATTTAACGCCGGGATTTTACTTTCTGTCCATAAATATAGATTTAAAACTAAGAATAGACAAAACAATAGTTTTACCAGTTGTTCTTTATGGGCGTGAAACGTGGTCTCTTAACATACATGACGAAATAAATTTAGGGTGTTCGAAAACAAGCTGCTTATGAAGATATTTGGTACAAAAAGAGATGAAGATATTGGGGAGTGGATGAGATTACGTAATAATGAGTTACATTTATTTTATTCATCGCAATTAGATTTCGGCAGGCAGGACATGCAGAATGAATGGGAGAATCTAAAACCATGTTCAGGGTATTGACTGGTAAACCCAATGTGAGGAGACCATTGGGAAGACCTAGATGCATATGGGAGGATAGCATAAGAATGGACCTGAAAGCGATAGGGTGTAATGAGGTAGACTGGATATAAACTAGCTCAGGGGTAGGTGACGTACTTTTATAATCCCAGTAGTGAACTTTCGAGTTCCTAATGCCGTAGATTCAGTAAGTATGAATTAAGCTCGTAAAGAAAATACTAAATTACCATAGGAATCTTCAACTGAGCTGTACCATATACCTTCCAAATTCTTAGTTGATCTTTCTAACCTCATAGCCACAAAAATGGATAGTGGTTTATAGGCCTGAATAAAAACTTGTCACCAGCTTCAGTGGTATAATGAGCTAATATCCCCGTTTTTCTCCACCCAAATGCGGGTACACTTACTCTTATTTCCTCCTTACTCGTCCCTAAAAAGTTAGTGCATATGCGTTCAACTCTAACGGAAACGCGGTGCTAGAATAAACTTGTCTTGGTTAATTTAATTACTGTACTCTTTATATGCATATTTAATATGTTTAAGTATTAATTTTTAACAAATTTAAAAAAAATCGCAACTCATGCAAGAAATAAAATTAAGATTTTTTTTCTGTCTGTGAAACAAAGAAAAGCTTTACCTTGAGATACGCCGGGTACTTCTGCTAATGTAAAATTATAATAAACGCACCTATTGAAGCAATATTTTATTTATTGTGTCAACAACAATTTTGTTATAAAAACTGCAAAAAATAAATGTTAGGAGAAACTCGCACAAACCTTCTCATATTGATTATTGTGTATCATGGCTTGGAAAATAATTTTCAAAAATAGCTTTTGAGTAAACTACCCTCTTAAATATGTTTTATTCATAAAAACAAACACATCATCTTGTTAATCATAATAATCACTCTTTATATATAAATTTTAAGCTAAATTGTTCAGATATATTTATTAAAATTTAAATCTTCAAAAAATAAATTATTTGTTGACTACCCTAAGATTATTTATTTCTAAAAATAAATCGTAGTTTTATTTATCATAAATTATTCCCAGATCCCCATTTTGAATTCACTTTTCAATATCAATAATAGACTATATAAAAAATCAAATTTTCCATATATTGTCATAAATAAACTACCCTTTAGTTAATTTATTTTAGAGAAACAAATTATATTATTATTGATAATGTAAAATAGTCTCCCGATACCAATTTTGAACCAAATTGCTAAAACATTTTTTTAAATATTCAAATTAAATAAAAAAGTCATCAGTAAACTACCCAAAACAGAATTTTCTCCCCATCCCCAAAACACTTATACAGCTTTATTTGTCATGTTCATGTCAAACATTCCCCAGATAAACATTTTAAGCAATTTTAAGCCATTTTCAAAATAATTAGAATTTTCAAAAATCACTGATCAGCAAACGACTCTTTATAGAATTTTTACCTGAAATTAAGTAAACAGTGCTATTTGTCAGGTCGAACATTCCCAAGATACCCATCTGTAACCAAGTCATTAAGGCCATTTTTTAATATTTCAAGTCTTCGAAAAGTCAGTCATCACTAAATTACTCATACATTAATGGTTACGCCAAAAACAAGTATGCACTATTATTTTCCATGTCAACACTCCCAAGATACCCGTTTAGAACCAAATCTTTAGACCCATTTGTAAAATATTTCTCAAGTTTTTGAAAAGTCAGCTGTCAGTAAGCTACCCATAAATTAGTTTTCACCCCAAAATAATTATACATTGTTATTAGTCATACTACATAATTTCCAAATATACAATTTGAACAAAATCGTTAAAGCTATTTTCAGAATATTTTGAATTTTCAAAAATTTTCTATCAGTGAACTAGGTACCCTTCAAATAATTTTTGCCTAAAAAACAATTATACAGTGCTATTTTTCATGCCATACAAATAAAGCTTAGATATGCATTTTAAATGAAATTTTTCAACCATTTTTGAAATTTTTGGAGGTGAAAAAAAACTAATCGGTAAACTACCCTTATTTGAAGAGCTAGGGAGAAAAAAACTTTGTGTGGTGTAGCCCTATAAAATGCAAATATCAAGTTTGAACAAAATCCATCAAACTTTTTTGGATCTGTAGCTAGGTACAAACAAACTGACATACAGACAAACATGGAGACAGAGAATGAGTAAAAATCCAGTTTTTCGGGGTTAGGTTCATATAAAATGTAAAGATTCTCATAATCTTGAGATCGATTATTTCTACGATCCCAATCAATACTTTCTCTTTATATGAGAAAGTAAAAATACTAACCTTAATGTACGTTCCTTTCCATCTCGCAGTAAATAATAGGCCTAGCTTATTTTGTGTGAGTTAGTTTGTAATTCCATCAAGCGCTCCACCAGTGGAATCAATTGTCAGGATTTGCTGTTGGATGCTGGTGTGTGTGTGTGTATACAGCTGAGATGTGGGGTTGGGGGAGGGGGAGGGAGGGTGGTAGGGATAAAACGAAGCTAGATGTTATCAGAAGCCCCTGCTTCATGTTCAAGGGAGGTAGAGGGAGGCTCTGGGTACACACACACACACACACACACACACATTCTGCAATGATTACCTCCTTTCTCTCTTTTAAGTCGCTTATCAATGTCACACAGTGGCGTGAGGACAACTTTTAATTGGCAGAGACCGTAGGGGGAGAAGATATGATACTGAGAGAGAGAGAGAAAAAAAGGTTATAACTAAACAAGCTATTGCTTTTATTTATCATGGTTTGGATTTTTTTGTTTTGTTTATATAGTCCGATTTCGATAGTAAAGAATATTTTTACTGTCATAAAAGTTACTAAAACAATTTTCATATAACTTTATGGAAACTCGTGTGACCTGCAACTGTCACGTTTCATGAAATAATAATAATAATAATAATAAATAAGTAAAATGATTACCATTATCAAGTGCAAAAAATTAGGTTTTTGTATTTTCTATAAAGTTACCTCCACCAAAATATTAAGTTATTATAAAAATAGTTTGGAAATTATAATCGACAAATACTTTTTTTTTTACTTTATACCACTCTTCAATAAAGCTAATAAGTCTATTTACGAAATTTGGATGGCTATCAGCCAATTTGAAATACCATGGCTTACTATTAGTAAACTCCGAATCAGTCGTATTCTTCTGGCTTATATTATTTTGTTAATTGATCAGAACAGTAATTAGTATAATATTGGAGAGTTATTAGGCAAAATTGATGTTCACAAAACATTAAACTATTTTAATTCAACATTAGGCATACCCGTGTGACCTAATATTGATTTAATTACTACAATCTTGGTTTAAATGATTTTTTTTATCTTCAATCATGGATACAGTCAGATTTTCCTTTCTTGTGTACAGTACATTTTCGTGTTAACTTGAAGATTAGTTATTTCAAACAAATTTTTAAAAGAATATGCTATATTAGGCAATTAGCAAAGAGTCTGGGTCTTAGAGCTTTAACTACCAAATTTAAGCTAATTTACTACATTTTGCTAAAATTAATATGGACCATTTCAAGACATTTAATGAAAAAGAAAGATAAGATATTTTTTATTATCGTAGTACAATAGTGCTGTAAATAGTACAATATTATTTAAGAATCATTGTAATCAATTTATACAATAATAAACGTAAGTGCTCATCAGACTCCTAATACTTTTTAAAGTATTGTGTGTCGGCTACAGCCGACTATTTTAATGATTTCTGACTTATCATGTAAGGACGTATTCATACAACGTTTTTATTGTTAAAGGTATGAAATGTGGCCTATGTCCATCATCGAAATTGAATTTTAGATAAGTCCCTGGGTTCTATAGACAGCAGGGTCTACAGTCTAATAATTTTCCTAGGAAGTGACTTATCTAACAACTATAAAATTACCAAATCAACTTTCACGTATTCATACGTCAGTTCATGTGATGTGTAGCTGTCACTGTTGATAGATAATATCAATACC
Source organism: Timema podura (assembly GCA_033556935.1). NCBI lineage: Eukaryota > Metazoa > Arthropoda > Insecta > Phasmatodea > Timematidae > Timema > Timema podura. The sequence goes on from JAVRXN010000002.1 coordinate 42,103,699, forward strand.
TATACAATTAAACTAATAGGTCTAATTTAGTAAAACGTTAACAATTTTGGCTGCCAAAATTAAGTTTTAATTTTTAAATGACCCTTCCCATGAAAATTGGACTAGGTCTACTTACGCGCTAAACTGTGTAAACTATATTATATTATATAAACCAAGGATTTATTTAGAACGAAATCAGCCAAAATATCAGCAGCGTATGATATAAGGCACATGATTATAAGTTTTAAATTTAGAAAATGACACGTAGCCAAGGAATTTTGAACTTACACGTGTCCAACTGGAAAATATTAATATATTTGCCGCAAAGAAGATATTTCAGACCATCAAAATGTACTCAAAATTGGTATAAGCAATCTACATTCAGTATCATTCAAAACTTTAAATAAAACATGTTTTCAAAGTTGTGTGTAAGCTTAATCTTTGAGACACAAGTTGTAATTATGAATGTGTTTAGTTTCTGAACTTGAATGTTATTTGGCATTTTATGAATACACAACTATTCGCCTCTTATGAGCATCATTTTAAATAGTTTAGATTAGACCATATAAAAAATTAACAATTGCTGAGGTTAGGAAAACAAGAATCTTTTTTCTTCTTGTCCTGTATTTTAGGTCTTTTTTGTTTTGCAGCTTATTCATTATCTGTTCAGTCTAAACGCATCCTTATATATAATTGACAAAGACCACTCATTTTAACGGTTAGGAGTAGAGGATGTCGGGGAAAAATAGTAGTTTTCCACGAAAACCCGATTTTCATCTGGAATTTTCACTTTAACGGCAATTCTTTGTTTAATCGCCATGGAAACCGTTATTTGCTGCATGGCTGTAAATCTCTAAATAAAATATATCTCTTTGGTCTTTGGCTAAAAAATAATAACTAAATCTTTATTTTTGTGTCCGAACATATCACAATTTTATCTTTGGATGAATATTTCTCTTTGGGTGCTGGTCATAACTCATCTAAATTGAGATCCTAAATTGGTGAAACATGTATTTTTTTATTAGAATGTTGCTATCGTTAATACTCATTTAAATTAATAATATTGAGCATAATTCGAAAATTAAGTTGTTAAGTTCGTGAAAATATTGTCTACGTTTTGTTCCGCGCATGATAAAATGATGTTTTGGTATGTATTATAGGCTCAAAAACGATCAAATGATCTTGAATAATGTTTAAAAATAGCCATTTTAACTATTTAAGTATGAGTTTTGGTGTTCATTTTTTTTTCCCAAATAATGGGCTTTGATATTCATTTTATTCAAATAATGGATTTTGATGTTCATTTTTGCAAATAGTAACACAATAAAAATGCATAAGTTAAGCCATGTTTTCATTTAACCGCCTAATTTTGAGGATATGACATTTTAAAGTAATGTTTTGTGTACCACATCTATCTTTTCACATTCTTACAAATACAATAAGTTCAGTTATGTTTCCATGTTGATACTTAATTTTGAGGGAATGATATTACAAAGTACCGTAATGTTTTGTGTACCACATCTATATTTTCACATTTTCTCTTTCTATCTGACACTCTCTCTCTCACACACTATTTCTCTCTCTCACACACACACACACACTCTCTATAACACACTCTCTCATTTAATATTCTCTCATTCTCTCTCTCACACGTTATTCCTTTTTCTCACACACTCTCTACCCTCACACAATTTCTTTCACATTAGCTTTATAATACTCTCTCTCTTAAGTTTCCTCTCAAACACTCTCTTTCCCAAACATTCTCTCTCTCTCAAACTCCTATTTTAAACTCTCTCAAAATCATTCTCACTCTTTATCTCAATCTCACTATTTATCTTAAACTTGATTTCTCTATCTCAAACTCATTCTCTCTCAAACACTCTTTTTCTTAAACACTTTTTCTCTCAAACACTTTCTCTCATTCTTTCTCTCAAACTCATTCTCTCAATTTTTCTAACTTACTCTCTCAAACACTCTCTCGCTTAAACTCTATCTCTTAACTCTCTCTCACTCTAATTTGATAAGCCCGTTTAGGGTACTAGAAATTGCTAGGAAATGGCTGAACAGATTTTGACAAAGGACCTTTAATTTTAAAGGTTAGGTATTTAGGATGTCGGGGAAAATAGTAGTTTTCAACAAAAAGCTGTCTTTCTTAGAGAATTTTCAGCTTTTCATTCATTGTTTACATCACTATGGAAACCCTGCTTTGTGCATGAGTGTATATTTGTGGATAAAATATTTATCTCTGGTTACAAATAATACCAACTCAACTCTTACTTTAGTGCTATGGTGCAACAAAACGAAAGATTACGGCAGTTATTTGTATATTTATCAAACAAACCGATGATATTATGTTATATACATAGCAATGTTGATTTTCATCCTTACTCTTATTTGTCTTTGATTGAATTTGATAAGCTCTTTTCCGGTAAGTGAAATTGCGAGAAAATGGTTAAACCGATTTCGACAAACGTCCACTCATTTTAATCGTTATGGGTTCTGGAACGGCAAAAATAGTAGCTTAAAACAAAAACCCAAATTTCCTAGCGAATTTTCCATATTTTCATTCTATGTACGCAAGGGCCCATCTGTACAATCATTATTTGTGTACATCACCATGGAAACCATGATTTTTGTATGGTTGTAGATGGATAGATAAAATATTTGTCTTTGGTTAAAAGTAATAATTATTTTTTACTTGAATTTTTTGGTGCCACAAATAGATAGAGAGCTGGAAGAGGGATCGTTTTAAAGTTCTCATCATGGTCCGAAGGGGGCAAATTAACGTTTTGATTCAAATTAGACACCAAAAGATCTATGTAAAGTTTCTAGCCTTTGACGAGTAAACTATTTGATAGAAAGTCGAGTGAATGCTTTTTATAGAGATCTTTTCCCAATAAAAAGTTTAGAATTCATCTTAGTTCAATAATCTGCAGAAATCGCTGGGAACGATCCACTAGTGCGTATTTATTACGCGAATTGAGTAATTATAAATAAGGTGACATTTAGAGGAATATACCCGCATTATCGTGTTTTGAGAGCGAGAAACCATTTAGGAAAAACCACCCTCAGCACACATGGTACGGGCTTCGAGCCCCGATCTCCACGTCACCGGCAGTCTAGTCTAATGCGAAAAGTGACGCCTTAGACCATTCACCAACGAAGCGGCTTACATCGTTATTGTAATGAGATAATTCGCATTGGTGATCACGCAGTCTAAGACAATTTACAGGCCAACAGGTGATGGGAATGTTTGAGTTCAAATCCTAAATGGGTGCGATGAAGTTGGCTTTTCCGAAATGGTTAATTATTTCTCCACAAAAATGTGGGTACATTTCACCTACATTTCTATATAGTTTTATTCCTCCCCCATTAATGTAACTATGAGGATAGTCTTGAAGGGTAATAAGCCATTTCCAGCACACGTGTATGATACTTAATAAGAACGGTAATTAAATGAATTAGATGAAATTGAAAGCTCAACATTGTATGTAAATACAGTTAACTAGTTTATTGGCCTAGTTTTCCATTAAGATGGGGTGCTAGTGAGCGTGAGTTTAGGGAAATATTTTTGAAGTTTTTACAGCATAAAAATTTTTGGCCAAAATAAATCAAATATTTCTTCCATAGAAACATATAGTTTAGTTTTCTGCACATGCTAATCTCAACAGTCCTTGAATATCTGTCAGATGTGTCCTGGAATTTATGACAACTTTTTCTCTTCATTTAAAAAGTTTGTCACCAAATGCCGCTATGCTCATGACAGACATTCAACAACTGTTGAGATTAGCATGTTCAGAAAGCTAAACTCTTTGTTTCTATAGAAGAAAAATTTTATTTATTTTGTTCAAAAAAAGTTTATGCTATAAAAACTGCAAAATTAACGCACTAAATTCGCGCTCACTAGCACCCAGCCTTAAATTGATTTCTCTTTAAAGAAGATGTGTAATACATGATCACACATATAACACAGATTGAGAACGACAATTTAGAGATTACAGCGAACAACATATCATTTGGTAGGGTTTATAAGTTAAAATATTTATGAACAATTCTAGATACTGATAACAATATTAGAGTGGAAATTGTGAAATTCAGGCTTTTACTCGGGCAGTAAGTTGTTTTAGTTGTCCACATCTGAGTTGTTGTCAAGAAATGTAAAACTCATAATATACTGTACTATTTTTGTTAGCACTTGATTTTACTACCCATTTGGTTTATAGGCCCATTATAAACTAAACATTTGTTGTATCTGTTGTTCTTTATTGAAAAGTGGTCTCTAACTTTAAATGATGAAAATAAATTTAAGGTGTTCGAAAACAAAGTACTTGGGAAAATATTTTGTCCAAAAAAGAAGGAGAATTTAATGAATAGAGAAGGCTTTAGTCCATTCACTAAAGAAGCGATGGTGACAACTAGCAAAACTCACCAGATTTACTCTCATGTGTTCATTCGCCAAACTATATTATCTGAAAGATCATAAATATTGATTTGTTGTCACTTAGGGCAGTCTAAACTCTTACAACACACGATTTTTTTAAATTATATTTATTATAAATTATATTATTATATTATATTTTTCTTTAAACCGTTTTTACACCTTATTCTAGTTACCACCACTCTTATGGTGAATGTAGTTTACAAAATGATGAGTTACATACCCTATACTCGTCACCAGACATTGTTGGGGCAATAAAATCTCGCAGGTTTCAATGGGCAGGAAATGTAGTACGAATGGAAGAATCTAGAACCGTGTCCAAGATATTGACTGGCAAATCTAATTGGAAGAAACCATTGGGAAAACCTAGACGTAGATGGGAGGATAGCATTAGAATGGAACGGAAAGAGATAAGGTGTAATGAGGTGGACTGGATAAAACTAGCTCAAGATAGGGATAGGTGGCGTACTTTTGTGAGTGTGGCAATGAAGTTTCGAGTTCCATAATGTCATAAAGTAAGTAAATTAGAACGCACAAGAACATCTGCTATACAGTCTCATCTTTCTAAACGTTTACAGCCCCATTTCTTTATTTTTTTCTCCTACTCCTTCGATTGAAATTGAAACTGACTCAGATCCGCCCGCTCTACACTTCATTAACCAATCAGAGTTGATCCTTTCCTTGCTCGATTGAACCAAACACAGTCTAGGATGGATACCTTGCGGGTATAGGTAAGCGAGAGAGTGAGAGATCATTCCCCGTTAGCAGCGAACAATACTTTACACTCGAGAAGTAACACCGACAATAGGGCTCGACTTACAGAATTAACGAAAGCATCTTGAGCTCATCTATCTGTTCTCATGCATAGTGTTCCAATTACTTACGGGACTAGACACATCTTGTATAGTTTTGGGGAAGAAGGTAAGATAAGGAAAGAAAACCTATTCAATTTCTTACTTTTCGTTGTTGCCAAAGTTGTTTACTTCGCAAGTTGAACAGGAACTTATGTTCTTGTTTGTGGTATTGACTTGAAGAATTCAAGTGGGAGTTCCCATCGTTTTTCAAAGTCTCAAAATAAATGCTAAATATAGCCTCACACCCACCCACCAACACACAAACACACACATGCACACGTGAATAGGGTCTGTAGAATTTAGAGGAAATATACACCTATATGCGTGATAAAAGAACGGAAAACCATTTAGAAAAATCCAACTTAGGTAGTAATAATAATGTTACGCGCCTGGGCTATAGCAATCATAATCCAGTATTAGAAAGATTAGCCAGTACTAATGTAATGTTGCCCAGGGAACGCCCGGATGTACTAATCGTACATCCGTTCCATGGAGGCTCTTTTCTTTCCCGATGAGATAGATAAATGGTTATAGTGAGATTGAGGGTATGGTAACCAGTGAAAAAACTTAAACATAACCTAAGCCTAGTTAACTAAACCCTGGTGACATTTAGGGCAGAATACCCTTTCGGGAAAAAATTCAGATACCAGCCGAAAATCGAACCCGGGACCTCTAAACTTGTAGACAGGTGCGCTGACCACTACACCAGGGGCTTATATATAACTTAAGTAGACCTAGGCGTATTCGAACCCCAACCTTCCCGTCACCGGTAAACCAGACCATACGTGCTTTAAGTTAACCTACGTGCCCAGGCTTGTGCTATGCTAGTTAAAACTAAGCATTGTATCCTACACTATGATGCACTTTTTGGTTAGTTTATAAAATAATACCATTCAGGCGTGTAATGTCAAAAAAAAACCAAGTACTGTGTGCTTTAATTAAAATTAATATATGAAAAAATCACCCCTTTCAGTTAAGAGTCTGTCTTATTAAATAATAACATCATTTCACGTAGGGCCTATTTAAATAATAGGAGTTTTAAGGTGGGGATGTTGGGACGCGAGAAAATGTGTGTTTGCAGTTTTTATAGCAAAACTTCTTTTGGTCAAAATAAATATAATATTTCTCCATAGAAACGTAGAGTTTAATTTTCTTCACAGTTGCTGTTGTTGAATATATATATCGTGAGCATAGCGGCACTATATGTCAAACTTTTTAAATGAAGGGAAAACGTTGTCATTAAATTCCACGACACCCTTAACAGATATTCATGGTTTTTAATTAAATAATAGAACAAGAGTAATCCCGATCAGCATTGTTAAAAAAACTTGCGTCTTATACGTAGGCTTATTTTTTTTATCGCTCGTGTCATAATACCTGTTCAGGTTATACGCATATATGATAATTACTCTAATGTGGTAAAATGAGGAAGGAAGCATTTTTAGAGGTAATCTACCCGCATTTCATGGAAGGAAGAGTGGGAAATCTTTAGGAAAACCACCCTCAGTAGACCTGACCGAATTTGAACCCTGATCTCTCCGTCATCAGCAGACCAGTCCAACACGAGGGTGACGCTTTAGACCATCTGGCCACTGCAAGTGTTCGTAGGCTTATTTAGTTCACTAACTATATGGGTTAGCCTATTTTCACTATTATGTATCTTCACTGGTTCCTAATATGTTTTAAATCATATGAGGTGACCTGGTGGTCTAGGGGTAAGGTGACGGACCTCTGTGCAGAGAGTTTGGGGTTCAATCCTCGGCCCCGGCACAGATTTATCTGATTGCCAAACCCTTCCTTCACCTATGACAAGACGTGTATTAATCACAACTTGTGAATGTGAGAATGCCAGGCCTCCACCGTGGTTTCGGATTCCACGTTAAACTGTAGCTCCTCCATTTCATCTCACAATCACCCTACCATTGCACATTAGCATAAGTGCGTATAACCCGGAGGGTAGTAAGACTCGGTGCTAATAATAATAATAAAATCATATGTGATAGGCCTAACTTTGTATTTCTCTTGCGGCCCACCCATGATAGCTGCATTGTGCAGATTGGCTCGTGAATCTTGAAATATTAAACCCCATAGGCCCTAGATAAAATCAATCAACGTAATTCTTAAATGTACAATTTAGAACAAACGCACCCTTATTTAAGGTGGAAGGAAGGGGGGAGAGTGGAAAACCATTTAAGAAAACCCAACCTTAGTACACCCCACAGGAATTTAAACCTTGGACTCCTCATTACCTTTTCTATGCTGGCACCTTTGTCTCAGTAAACCTTCACCATTAGGGATGTACGATTTTAATATTCAAATCGTTGAAAAAATCTGGCCTCAATGGCATCCAAATTTCAACGTATTTGGGTCTATTAATATTCGTCATTGTGCCAAGATTAGTTGTCAATCACCCTATGAAAGTCCCTAGGCTACCCGGTGTTTTGAAAAATCGCTGACAAAGGGCGCATCCGCTGTGTACCACAATAGAGCCCATCAAGGGGCGATGAAGCCTCCCATTTTTTGACAAGACCTCTGCCGCGGGGGATGTTATGCCCGCTTTCCTCTCCTTCTCATCACATCTTGTACAGAGCACACTTCAATAAAATAATTTACCGTGAACTGTGAGGTCTGCACCAACAAACACGCATCGATGACTCCCACCGGGGAAATATTGTGAGCGATCCGTTAACAATAACATATTTGCTTCAGGCTATAAATTCTACATGGTCCAATTTTCCGGTGAATAGCACAATCATATAAACCTGGGTGGCCTGATATTTTCCAAGGAAGAGCCCTAAATCCCTTGAGAAACACTTACTAGAAATTTGATCTTCCAAATGGTGCAAGCGAACTTGTAACATGTTTGTGATTAATGTGGACGGCCAACCGATGCGCTAAGAGGGGTTGCAGTTATTTAAGAAATTTTTATTTTTTGCTAATTAGAAAATAAGGCTACCTTAAAAAATTAAACGTATAAACCGTATATTAAAAAATCAACCATTTACACCGAAAGGAACACAACAGAAAATACTAAGATAATTTAGAAATGAAGTATTGCTCTAATCGTTTTGAAGATTGAAAACAGCCGCCCACATAAGAAATACCGCAGGTTAGTGAGATTTTCCTTCATGTAGATAACGCCCTTAATAGTTGTCATGTAATTGTACAGTAGACAGGTATCTTAAGCACAGAAGACTGGTTGGTATGGGGATGTGAAGTTTCAAAATAAAGTTGAAGGCCCAAATCTCCTTCGCTTCAACTTTGACACCACAATAACCTTCACATCTTCGAAACATTTTGAAAGGACGAATAAAACTTCAGTATAATATAAGATAAAATATTTTAAATATCTCACTGAATATGAATTATTTCAACCTTTTGGAACAGCTACCGCGATATTTCTAAACAGTCTACTGATTAGATGACATTTATAACGTAAGCAGAGATATTCAGATATGTCAGCATAAAAAAAAAAGTTTCTTTCCTCCAAAACTTTATCTTTATCTAGAATCAAGATGCATTAGTGGATACAATTAATTTAAAAATCAAGAGTAGTGTTAATTGACCCAAAAAAAACTAAGTTCCGCTTCAACTTTTCCTCTCGTGTTTCAAGCTTCGCTTTGCATTTAAAGTGACTTTAAAACAGAAAGTCAGAAAGTCTTGAAATATCTTCAAAAACCCCTTCCAAACTGCTTTCCCCAAAATCCATAAATGTTTTGGTTTCTTTAAATCGTTACATAACAAATTACAATAATACAATAGTTTGATATTAGCAAGGCCCACACTGGTGGACACTTGGACAAAGGTGTCAGTTTCGCCTAGTTAGTTTTACCGGTGACAGGAAGGTCAGAGTGTGAATCTAAAATCTAAATGTTCAGCACTTTAGGGTATATTTTCTCTAAATTATATCTACTCTTTCCTACCCCACCCATCAGAATAAATATGTGGAAAGACAGGCTGGGTAGTAAAATGCGCATCACGGGAAAGTAAATAAAAAAATAAAAATAACAATCGCGTGGAATTGTTCCAGCCGAAGGCGGGGACTGGCTGATTTAGGATGATAACATCCTCAGAGGCCGGACGGCCATTTAAATATAAATATATATTTATATTGTTGTGGGATCTCGAGAATGTAGTTACTCAAAATTTCGAAAATGGAACCTCATGTTGTTTGTTTAATTGGAAATAGTTTTTCGTAAAGAGGAAGGACAGTGCTTTTTAGTATAATCATTTGTTTGTTTGTTTGGTGAAATTGGAGGGCGGCGATTGCCAACGCGCTAGCAATCCTTGCCTCCAGGCCTAACAATAATAATAATAATAATAATAATAATAATAACAATAATAATATTTCGCGACTGGGCTGCATAATTCGTAGCCTAGTAGTGGAAAGATTAGCCATAATTAATGTACAGTACCTTTGCCCCGGAGACGCCCGAATGTATTACTCGTATATCCTTTCCGTGGAGGCTCTTTCCTTGCCCCGATTATATTAGGTAAATGATGGTGGTAGTGATTATGAGGGTGCGGAACCAGTGGAAGCACTTAAACCTAGCCTAGACCTAGCTAATCACTATTATAATGAATTGTTTGGCGGAACTGATTTAAAATAAATGTTTTAGTTTTCTCAAAATCCAAATTTCCATTTAATTATAAAAACAGTCTCTAATTTCCATGACTATAGAATAAAATACGTTTAATGACTAACACAAGGAGGGAAAAAATTTAAATATCGTGAAAATGGTAATAAACTATTTTTATATTTAGCTGAAGAATAAAATTTCCTTCAACCCAGATATGACCGTTGGGGTGGTTCACCTTTCCGGAAAAATAACCAAGGTATCAGCCGGTTATCAAATCCGGGACCCCTAGGCCCGTAGCCAGGTGCACTGACTACAACACCACGAGGCTGGTTAGTCTTAATAATGATGCATGGTGGGTGAAACGTGGTTTTGGCCTTATTTGTGTGTGACATGGTGAATTGTTTACACTCTTGGATGATTTAAAGCGACTTGTAGATCAAGCCATCTGAGCTGATTTAGTCGGGTTTAGTTAGTACAGTAGCCCCATGACTTCTTTGGTGCTGACTGACAGCTGACGGCTTTGAAAGGTTACCAGACCAAATTAAGTATCCCTACGCCGAACCATATGATCTGCAAAAACCTGTGTTAAGCAGCTGTCACTTCTGACAGTCAAAATTTAGGTATATACCTAAATGTTGACTGTCAGAAGTCAGCTGTGAACTGTCAGTCAGCACCAAAGATGCCATCCATGAAGCTACTGTAGTCAGCGGTCAAGTGCAACCTCGGAAAGGTTTAAGTCGTCTATGGTAAAAAAATAATCACAATAAATACAAGTTGATATTTATATAGATCCTGTAGCTTAAATGCTAAGAGAATAGTTTGACTTGAATGGTAAAGTAATGGGATTTTTTGAACAGCATGATTGTCCAAATAATAGGATGAGGTAAATTAATTTTGTTTAACCATGTGAAATGTCGGCCTAGTAGAGATGCTATCGGTATGGGGGGGACACGGATGGACATATTCTCTTTGCGGTACAGTTTATTGATTGCGAGGTTGCCGCGTGAGTGCGCATGCTCTCAGATGTGTACAGCCACTACCAGAACCTTCGTTTGGAGTTGCTGCAATCACGTAGCTATTCCTGCTGAATTTGTTCACTGTTGGTTGGACCCTGTCAATCTCTCATGAGACCCCGGTTTATTATTAGTACAGTAGCCCCATGGCTTCTTTGGTGCTGACTGACAGTTCACAGCTGATTTCTGACAGTCAACATTTAGGTATATACCTAAATTTTGACTGCTAAACACATGTTTTTTGCAGATCATATGGTTCGGCGTAGCGATACATAATTTGGTCTGGTAGCTTTTCAAAGCCGTCAACTGTCAGCTGTGAGCTGTCAGTCAGCACCAAAGAAGCCATGGGGCTACTGTAAGTAAGTATTAGCAGGGACTGTTAAAGTGGGGAATGTAGGGGACGCGAGAAAAGGGAAGTTTTTTTATACAAAAACCATTTTTCTTGTTAAAATAAATAAAATATTGCTTCGTTGCAAACAGAGAGCTTATTTTTCTTCATCTAGTGATATCAACAGTGGTTGAATATTTGTCATGGGCGTAGTGGCATTACATGACAAACTTTTTAAATGAAGGGGAAAAGTTATCATTAAATTCCAGGACGCCCTTGACATAATATTTAAGAAATAGTGAGGTAACCATAAAAAGAAAATTAAACTTTATGTTTTTTACTGAAGCAATATTTTATTGTTTTTAAATTAACACTGGCCTATTTCTCGTGTACCTTACATCTCCATCTTAACGACTCAAACTGAGAGGGGAGATGAGAGGGTTGATCTTAGAGGAAATGTACCGTATTAGCGCGAAGAGAGGAATAGAAAACGGCTCGCAACGATGGACACTCGGTTAAAGTCGTCAGTAATTATAATCTTGTTTGGTTTACCGATTACTAGGAAGTTAAATTTAGAATTTCGAACGGATGAGTTTAGAAAGCTTACCTTTCCCTCATGCAAATGCTGATACATTTCCTATTAATTTTACCTTATCTAATTTATTCAAACTGTAAATATGAGGATATCCTGGACTGCACGGAGATCAGAAGCCCTTGAGAGGCGCAGCCAAGTCACAAGTTTGCAGAAACGGTGTCTTGACCACAGACAAGATATACACACCTTGTCTGTGGCCTTGACCCATGATGCTTTGCAACGCAAACTAGAAACAACTTTTTTTTTTACCACCGCGTCTTACTACCGGTTCAGGCTATAACTTACGCCTATGTACAAATTACGCTAATGTGTTAAGGATGGGGAAGGTTAAATTTAGAGGAAGTGTACCCGCACTTTTGTGGAGAAAGAGAGGAAAACAATTTAAGAAAAAGCACCCTTAGACACTAAACCGTGATTCGAACTTCGATCTTTCCATCATCGGCAGTCTAGCTATCAGATAACGCAGCAACCTTCGACTCGGTAGTTGGCTTAATACTATCACTTGTACACGTATTTATAATTGTAAGGGTTCCCATATTTAAGAATCAAATAGCCAAAGCTATTATTTATGCTTTTGAGAGAGGATTACTCCATCTAGATATCATATTCTGAAAATTGAAAAATCTGATAGCTCGTGATCTTAATAAAATCACACATTTGTAGCCGACGATTTCTGCACGTCCATCATAGACTCTACCTTAAAAAATATGAGTGAAGAATGACCCTGGGCTCAGGATGAACCCTGGATAGCTCGTGGTTAGAGCATTAGCGTACTAAGCGAAAGGTCCTGGGTTCGATTCCCGTGTCCAGGTGTAATTTTTCAATTTTCAGAATATATTTAGATGGAGTAATCCTCACTAAAAAGCCTAAATAATAGCTTTGGCTAATTGATTCTTCAACACCTTAATGTTGTAAAGAGTGACTAACATCACCCTCGCCTTATAGCCTAAATTATCTAATCAACAACTCTTGCAACTTAGATCTAATATGCAGAAAAGCAAGTGTCTTGAAACTAAAACTTTCTAATAATTAGATTAGGCCTACTATAGTTTAGTAATGATAATAAACTATTTGTATTAAAATGTATGTTCTTTCTATTAATACTAAAACATTTTACGCCTATATACTATACTATACATAGTTATTACGTTTTTTATGACAGTGACTTTTTGTTTTACTGTTTTTTCTGTGATAAAACTACAAAATTTTTAATCGAAATCGTTTTTTTTTCTTACGAGTCCTCTTTTTATTAAACTACTAGGCCTATAGTTTTATAAATCAAAATCATTTTATAAACTAGCTTTATATGATTATTAAAATTATTATAGATTAAAATCTTGATTAATTAAAATGAATAAATGTATAGGCCTATTTGAAGGAGCCTTATAAAAACCAATTGCCCCCCTTGACAACAGGCCCTGGATCCGCCCTTGGGCTCAATAGATAATGCATCAATCTCTTAGAGACTTAGAACTTGAACTGCTTTTCTTACCCTGTTTTACATAAATTTTCCTGCTGTGAACTCAGTTTTTGACTTTTATTGAATAAGAGTGAGCCAAATTATTTTTTTCTGTTTAACTATGTTTACTATCGCGCGTTCTGAAAACAGTGAGTCTATGTTGGGATATTGGGTAAACCATGATAAATTGGTTGTATTATTTGAAAAAAAAAATTACGATGCATTGATTTTTGTAAGAATGGATATCTGAAATACGATTTTTTTTGTCCCTCCTAAAACCACACTAAAAAGCAGAATTCTAGTAAAGAAAAAAAAGGCCATCCGCATGTCACTTCCAACAAAAATCAGTGTTTAACTGTAAACAGAAGGTTTTATCAGCGCATGACTGACAAACTAACTTAAGATGGGGGTGCTAGTGAGCGTGAGTTTTAGGGAAGTATTTTTGAAGTTTTTATAGCATAAACATTTTTGAACAAATAAATCAAATTTTTCTTCTATAGAAACATAGAGTTTAGTTTTCTGCACGTTCTAATCTCAATAGTCCTTGAATATCTGTCAGATGTGTCCTGGAATTTAATGACAACTTTTTCTCTTAATTTAAAAAGTTCGTCACCAGATGCCACCATGCTCATGAGAGATATTCAAAAACTGTTGAGATTAGCACGTGCAGAAAACTAAACTCTATGTTTCTATAGAAGAAAAATTTGATTTATTTTGTTCAAAAAATGTTTATGCTATAAAAACGAAAAATTAGCGCACTAAATTCGCGCTCACTAGCACCCAACCTTAAGCCTGAGGCAAATATCCAACTATACACCCAGTCCTAGAATTAGGAAAATATACTATCCGTGTATGAGATGACACAAATAAAGGCCTAGGCCTACACGCCAAACTTTAATCTAGAATGAGGCACCCACTTCTACGATCGAATCATCAATAATTCTGTTTTATCATCTTCCCTCCAGACATTTTTAATTCACCATCCTTATCCTATATTTTATGTGAGCTACTTTAGGCAAATGCGAAACCTGCAGGACTTAGCACAAAATAAATAAATTATTGTTGTACAAATTGTTGTTGTTGTTGTTGTTGTTGTGCTCCCCTTGAAACAAAAGTCAACTCAAGCCACTAAAAGAAATCGATCCTGTCTCGTTACTCTCCTGTAAGTTTAACCCTCGCTAGGTAACAGCACTCTTCACAACTTCTCCGAACAAAGCATTCCTCTTCTGGGTTTATTTCTCTCTCTCTAACATAATCTCGTGTCTTTTTTTTTGTTCATTCTCCTTCTCTCTTTTAGTAGCATTGTCAACAACTCTTCACAACACACCAATGGGGAAGAGGATGGGCGGAGTCTAAAAAACCTAGGGGAGGGACTTATCAGGAAGAGAAAAAAAAGCCACGCCCCCGAAGCTTCTTCAGATAGCATCGGGCGAGCGTAGCAAGCAGACCTTGATATTACAGGAAGGATAAAAAAAGTTGAGTACCCAATTTGGTCTTCTAGGAAGGGGGAGCAGAAAACAAAAACTCGTCAATTCCCCTTCACCCCTTTCAACCCCTCCTTCAACCTATGAAAAAGTAAAATATAAAAGAGAAAGGATAATGAAAGGGAGTGTATTTGTATTGTAGGCTATCATCTCTCGTCCAGTTACGATCTATCATTATCGTTTATTTGCTGCCAAGAGTCCTTCCCCTTCCCTCCTCAACCATTTAATGAAGGATAATCGGTACTTAAGCCACCCTCCCTCACTTCTATATAAGGCTGAGGATATTTTTTTTTCCCTAGTTACCTGTCAATACACGTGCTTCAAGTTACCTTCTAACTTTCCTACTTGCCTGGTAAATGTAGCGTACCATTGTCGGAGGCTTACCCTCTAAATTCCAGGATTAAAATAAAGAAGTGGTCTCTGGTCCCTCCCTTACTCCACTATTTTGCAGTTTGATTGAAGGAAATCGGATCTTCCTAATTCGCTGGTCTCATTCAATGGGGGAATTTGACTGAAACTATAATGGGAATAGGCTTATTATTTTTTTTACGCTTGTTTGAGGGAACTAAATGAGCAAGCCAATTAATGAAAATGTTTAGATTTGAATCATAATAGCTTAAACTCATTTTTAATTTAGGTTTTTTTTTTGTGATCAATATTGTATTCTTTTTTTTTTAACCACCACTTCTTACAATCAATTAAGCTGTAGATGACCCACTACGCATTTTAATTACGCTTATGTGGTAATAATGATGAATGAATTATTTCGATAATCTAAATTATTCAGATATTTCTTATTGGTTAATACATCTTCTGTACATGACGGCCGGGGTTCGAAACCGAAAGGTTGCGCTCAAGGTCGTGTCGACTATTTGAACCACCAACTATAATGGCCAAAATTAGGAAAACTAACAATCATAAACATTGTAATTTGGTGATAGCTTATTTCATATTTTACAACGAAGATTAAATTAATAAACGCATGCGTAGAAGCGATACTTTTAAATGCCTATTGAAAAATATATCTTCCAAATAAACTAAGATCTAAACATATTTGTTTTTTATATATTTTTTTTAACAAAGAGGTTAAAATTTCAGGTTTTAAAAATATATTATAGGGCCTCTTATAAAAAAAATAGCTAATTGTTTCAATATTCCGTAGAAGTTTTAATTTCTACCTACATCAAAATCAAATTTTTCAAAACATGGGTGGGAAGAATTGTCATGTGAATACTCGTCATAGTGGCTAATGTGATAGTTTCCATCATATTTTTAGTACAAAGTAGGGAGGTGTGAGGAAGGTAGAATTTAGAGGAAATTTACCCTCATTTACTAGGAGGGGGAGCCATTTGGGGGGGGGGGGGAGACACACCATTAGTGAGCATTGTCGCACTGTACACCCGACCTGGAGTTGAAACCCGAGCTTCCATTTAATGGCATTTCAGTCGATTGTGAGAGTGATGCCTTAAACCAGGTGTCAGCAAACTGGAGCCTGTGTGCCAAATCCAACCAGCCGCTTATTTGTTAAGCCCCGCGTCTTACTACCTGTTCGGGTTGGACGCATTTGTACTAATTACTTTAATGGTGTAGGGATGAAGCTTGAATTTAGAGGAAGTGTACCAGCATTTGTGGGGAGGTAAAACCACCCTCAGTACAGCCGACCAGGGTTCAAACACCGATCTCCTCATTATCGGCAGTCTGGTCTATTGCCTATTGCGAGAGGGGTGCCTTGGGGCTTTGACCATTTGGCCATCAGAGTGGGTTCGCCTATTATTGGGCAGCTCGCGAGCTAATGATGGGTCTTAAATGAATTTCTTGACAAAATAATAAAATCTTTGTTTTAGTATCCGTGGAGACTGTCATATGCGTATAACCTGAACAGATAATAATATGGAGTGATAAAAAAATACGAAAAGGGAGTTTTAATAGAAGCGTTTTATAATCTTTTTTTATCACCCTGTCTTATTACCTGTTCAGGTTATAGGCCTTACGTGTAAAGTATGTGCGCCAAATAAGGCCATAAAGACCATTAAGGCTAATTAATGGTTTATGAATAACAGGCGAATAATTCCGCTAGAGGGCAGCACCTCCTTGTTCGGTATGCTCTGCTGAGTAATAAGAAACATCAACCATTGTTTGGTCCTTAGTGAGCGTCAATGCAGAGAGGAAGAAAGTTTGGTGACCGGAGCTGGTTGGTACATTTTTGTTTATAGCTCCGTGTATAGTTTATGAAAATATAATGTTTTGTATATCCTTAAAACGTATTTAATCTATTTTCAAAATCTAAAAAAAGTTTTATAATAGCACCTCATTTATGATTTTTATAGGTAAAAAATGAAAATAAAACGTATGTAGCCCTGTAAGGCCAGGAGTTGGCCGTATTACTGGTACACAAGTTTACAAAGCGAGCGGGTACTGTTTTATTAGCAAGGTGGATAGACAGAATCAGAGATATGATTTTTGTGTGAAACTTGTTGCAGATACGTCTATGAACTTTGTATTGGAGTCTCAAAAAAAAAAAAGACAAAATTGTACATTTTCGGTGGCCAGAATGTGACGATGGTTAAGCTAAGATTTCTTTTAAACTTCTTGTTTTATTTAAACTGTAGAAGACATTTTTAAAGGGTAGATTTAATTATTTTTTTACCTTAGTAAATTATTTTTCATTCAATCGTTTGTTTCATTCGTTTAAAATGTTATCACCTTTGAACCGCTCCAAAATCATAAAAACTAAGTGCTGGACTTATTTGAAACCCCTGGTTAATAAGGCAATTTTGCCTTTTGTTAAAAGACCGAAATTATTAACAACCAATAGCTAAATTTTCCACCAAAACTTTATATTTTCCTTTTCCCCATGAATAAATCTGTAAGTACGTTTAATTTTAAAACGATTGAACCAGCAACAATCAACTATCGACGACTCATTCCTTAGCATGGCCTTATTTGGCGCACTAACCTTATATGATAATTACTCTAATGGGGTAGGGATGATAAAGGAATCATTTTAGAGGTAATCTACCCGCATTGGTGTGGAAGAAGAGTAGGAATGTCATTTAGAGATAAACACTTTCAGTTAACCCGACCGGGACTCGAAGCCTAATCTCCCCGTCAACAAGAGGCCAGTGCAACATGAGCGAGACGCCTTAGAGGAGACCATTCGGCCACTGAAGCGGGTAGAAGCGTTCACTAACACTTGATTGATAATATAATAGTAATGATAAAATTATTATTATTTCCACATTAGTGACTTTCAACCAATGTTTCCAAATACAAATCTTGCTGTTAGTTACCATCACGCCAGTGGTGAATAGACTAGTTGCAGCAGTGACCAGGACTGGTCGCCGCGCGCTGACATCGATACTGCTTGCACTTACCAAAATAAAAATTACATAAGGTTTTTTTCTTATGATTTTCAACCCCCACCCAACCCGCACGTAAGGGATCGTAAGATTTTCCGCCCCCTCCGTATCTCTATATTACGTAACTTGTTACGATTTGGTAAATTATATTATTTTAATTTTATTTTTATTTTATTTAGCACCGCGTCTTACTACCCGTTCGGGTTATACGCTTAAGTACTAATTACGCTAATGGATTAGGAATTGAGAAGGTTGAACTTAGAGGAAGTGAACCCGCATTTGCGTGGAGGGAGAGTGGAAAACCATTTAGGAAAAACCACCCCCAATTCACCCGACCGAGATTCGAACCTCGATCTCCCCGTCCTCGGCAGTCGGGCTCAACACGACTAGCGCGTTAGCCAACTACGCCACCGAGGCGGGTTATATTATTTTAATGGTTTGATTATTTTTAGACATAAGGAATGGTAATAAAGCTAATGATATGAAATTATAGACTAGCTTACTTTAATTGCAGTAAATTATATTACTATTATACATTTCAGAATGTTCTTACTTTTTTTAGATTTTGTCTTACTATAAACATTGATAAAAAAAACTTTACGTAAGATAGATTCTTACCCTTATCCTGACAATGTTTTAGAGCGTGTCTTAATTGCGCTTATCAGTCGGTTCAAAAAGTGAACGTTAAATACCTCAAATAAATTAAATAAAAGCTATAGTTATTTACATGATCTAAGTGTATGTTTATCTAGAAAAGGAAACGAGAAAAAGGTAATTTTGAAAAGAAAGTAAATGTTTTTCAAGAAGTAAATAGTATGGTTGTGGGTTTGTAAACTCGTCAGAGGCAGAGATGTGCTATCAGTAGATAAACAGGAGGCCTTGAAGGATTAACCGCTAATTTTCTTTCCTCCCTTGACGGTGAGATTGGGGTTCGATCTCGGTCCAGTGTACTGTGGGCGATTTTTTATTAAATGGTTTTTACACTATCCCTCCACGCAAATACGGGTACACTTCCTCTGGAACATTGATCCTTTGTTAGAAAAACTTGATGATTCTTCTCATGAGGAGAGATGTTTGCGAGCTCTCGATCATCTCAAAAAGGCTCAAAGAAGGGTGGCTAACGTTTACAATAAAGGGAGACTCCCCGTTCCCTATGTGGTTGGAGATAAGGTATTGTGCAGAGAATTTCCCTTGAGCCCCTCGACGGACCAACGATCGGCGAAGCTGTGCCAGAGATGGAGTGGTCCATGGACAGTGGACCTTATTAATCTCTATCACATTAGCGTGATTAGTATAACCAGAACGAGTAATAAAACGTGGTGTTAAAAACAAAACAAAAAAATAACTGGTCAATATGGGCTTTGAATGTACTCGTATTTACCCTGATTTTTGTTGGAAGAACAGTAGAGAAAATTCAAACATATTTCTTTACAGCTAACATTGAAAACATTTACTATATTATTTGTTTTATTTTATAGGTATTGATAATATCCATCAAAAGAAACAGCTGCATATAACATGAATTGATGTATGAATATATTAAAATGTTTTTAGTAACTTTAGTAACGAATTTCTACTGTTCTTCCCATAAAAATCATATTTTCAAGGCGGAAACCACTGTTAGCAGGTACAGTACTAGGTACTGGTACTAGGGTTTGCCACCCAACAAAACCTTGCCACACCTGCGACCAACCCTTTGAAGTCGGAGATTGTCAAGCTCAAACGAGAAAATGCACTTCTTGGAAAACTAGTGTGTTTACTGCCTAGCCTTCTCTCGAACAGAAAAAATTCTGTTGTTATCAGTCTAACCCATCACTTTAGAGGTTGCTAATTATTATTGTTGGGGGGTAGTGTAGCTGGAACTGGTTAAGGATGGTCAAAAGAAGAATAAGAAAAAAAAACTACTGTTTCAAAACGACTCACAGATCAAAGTCCAGGCTTGTATTTTGGCATCTAGGGATGACCAAAACTAACAAGAACTATAACGTTCCCCTAAGAGTGATGATTATTTGAATGGATATTTTACTGTAGAAAAAGGCAATTTCAGAACTATTAAGTTGGGGATGCAGGTGACGTGGAAAAATGTCAGTGTTTTTTGCAGTTTTTATATAGTAAAACATTTTTTTGTCCAGAATAAATCAAATATTGTTCCAGTAGTTTAGTTTTCTTCACTACATGGTGCTTTCAAAAGTTCTCTGGCATGAGCGTAATGGCATTAAATGATAAACTTTTAAACGAAGAGAAAAAGTTTTCATTAAATTCCAGGACAACCCTTGACCCTTGACAAATACAAACTAATAACGCGGGATTGTTTGAGTCTGTGAGGTGTCTTAGTGCTCTGATAGATGGCCCTCTTAAGGTGGGGATGCAGGCAACTGGAGAAAAGGTAGGTATTTTTGCAGTTTTATATATAGCAACACATTTTTGTTGGTCAAACTAAATCAAATATTGCTTTTATTCAAACACAGAGTTTAATTTACCGAGAGAATTGTTTATATCAGCATGTGGAGAAAATTAAACTCTATGTTTCTACTGAAGTCCGACAACTTAACTCAGTCGGTAGCATGTCTGCCTACTGAGTTAAGGGTCCCAGGTTAGATTCGATCCCGGCATGGCTAAAAATGTATCATTGATACAAATATGAGTTTACCCTTTCATATTGATAAATTAACGGCCGGTACTGGATGTTGTCCCTGTCCTAGTCTTAAGACTATGTAGTTTCTACTAGAGACTATTTTATTTATTTTGCAACAAAAAAAAATCTGGCTATAATAACTGCAAACACACTGTCCTTTTCTCGCTCCCTTCCCTCCCACCCCAATTAAAATATTATATTATTATTATTATTTATTATTATTATTATTTATTATTATTATTTAGCACCGTGTCTTACTACCCGTTCGGGTTATACGCTTAAGTACTAATTACGCTAATGGATTAGGAATTGGGAAGGTTGAATTTAGAGGAAGTGAACCCGCATTTGCGTGGAGGTAGAGTGGGAAACCATTTAGGAAAAACCACCCCAGTTCACCCGACCGAGATTCGAACCTGATCTTCCCGTCCTCGGCAGTCAAGCTCAACACGACTAGCGCGTTAGCCAACTACCCACCGAGGCGGGTTTTGTCTTATGATATGAAGGCAAAGTATTCGATACTCGGCACGGCTGAAATGATTATCTTTTTGAAAATTTGGGTTTTACCTTTTTCACACTGGAAAATCGTCGCCCGCGGGTCTAATGTTATGTTTGTTCTAGAATTTAGTTTTTTAAATTGTGTAAAAATATAGTCAGTTGCTTCAGAAAGTGTAAGTTAAATATTCATATTAAAAAAAATTTAAATATAATTTAAAAAACATGTGGACGTAGACGTAGACTTGTATAAAATATATATTTTTTTTTGCTTCGCACCTCACTACCCGTCTGAGCTATACGCATTTAACTAAACTAACGAGTAAGGAATGAGAAAAGGTATAATTTTTAGGAAATGTAACCACATCCCCGTAAAAGGACATGGAAAACCATTTAGGAAAAAAAAATCCTCATTACACCTAACTGGCATTGATTTTATTCCTGTTTTTTAGAACATAATATGAATAACTTTCTACACTCCCTCCATTCAAATGCGGGTACATTTGATTTGCATATTCATTCTACCTTATTCATTCCTTACCTCACTAGTTTGAATACACGGGGATACACATTTCGCACAAAGAAAATATCGAAGGGATTCTTAATCTGGAAGTATTTTTGTTCAGGATGAAAATAATATCCAGGAGTTTATTCTCAGGCAGACTATTTCAAGTGTAGCTCTAATGGGTCAGATATACGAGTGGATTGAAGATGCAAGTAATATCAACCCAGACCCGATTCGTTAGCCGCATAATCTAAGTCGTCACTCTTGCAATAGACAAGACTGCCGATGAAGGGGAGATCAGAATTCGATTCCCGATTGGGTGTACTATGGATAATCTTTCCTAAAATGGTTTTCCACCCTCCCTCCACGCAAATAAGTACACTTGCTCTAAATTTAACCATCCTCATCCCTATCACATTAGAGTAATTAGTATATAGGCGAATAATCCGAGCGGGTAGTAAGACGTGGTGCTAAAAAGGAATCGGAAGAAATACCTAAAAGCAATAAGAAAATGCATATCTAAAATTACTTAAAGAAAATAAATATCGTTGTCTTATTAGTCAAAAGGCTTATTTTGGTTGGAAGAAAATGTGATTCAATTTAAAATAAAAAATGTCTAATAGAGAAGCCAAAGTTAGTTGTAATCAACATCGATAGACACGCATAGGAGTCAGTTTCCTCTTGTCGAGTTGGTAGATCCCTTTCAAAACTCGGGAGTTCGTTTGCGCCCGCCTAAAATAGACCGCAAGTGTTCGCGCTCGTCGGTGGGGTCAAAGCTTCGTTTTTATCAACAGGAAATTATTAAGAGGCCGTTTATTTTTTTTATCTCCGTCCTGTTTCAGAATTACTATTATGATGAAATGTTGGTAGGTTGTTAGGCTAGGCTAGGTTAGGTTAGGTTAGTCATTGGCCTGATACCTCTTTTTTGCCGGGGGGAAAATAAATAAAAAAAAATTAATACTTTCGTAAGTAAATAGTATAAACAAATTTTGTAAATACTAAATAAAAACATTTACCTTCCTTAAAACAATAAGAGGGATTTGAATGTAAAGTGGGCGCAAACACAGACGGTGATTTTTCCCAGCGCGCTAACACACACAGTTGCTAACACCTACGGACGCAACCAACACGGAGTCGTCGAGTTAGTCGATGGCAAGGAGGTTGAGGTTCGGATCTTTTCAAGGTTTACTGAGATATTGTTTCATCAAAAGGTTTCCCCCCTTCTCTTCTCGCAAATGCGGGCACACTTCTTATGAATTTTAACCTATCCATCCCCTATATTAGAATGGTCAAATATGAGGTCAGTCTGTATGTGTAGTAAGACGCGAAACATGAACCAAATATTAGTTGTGATAATTTATAAAACATAAATAAAAGTAATTATCTCGGACACTTTTACCTATCCTTATCGCAAAGTTGTTCTTAAAAGCGCATTCGAGCCACGTGTGGCCCGGGCCTTCAATTTGTACACACCTAGTGGCAACTGTTTTGTTTCGTCAGAGGCTAGGAGGAGATACCTGTTGTAATTTTGTCAGGAAAAGCCCCCCCCACACACACACCCTTCCAGCCCCACCCCGAATTAGTAGAACTGTATAGACATGAGAAAGGGGTCGAGGCTATGTTCAGTGGTCAACTTGTAGTCTACAGTCCACATACATGGAGGGAATTATCCTCACACTGCAGTATCTATCATGGAAGTATCAGTTCTTAAGCTTAAAAACCTATTGAAACAATCAACTATCTTAATATGTTCGTTAGGGTAATGTTAAAAATGACCGAGAGAAACTAGATCTCAGTTTGTTAAGGTGTAGGGTAAGCGAGTAAAGGTTTTTGCAATGTTTATACAAAATCAATAGTAGAAACATAAAATTCAATTTTATTCACATGGTGATATCAACAGTTCTTGAATATCTGTCATGAGCATATTAGAATTTGATAAGAAACTTTTGAAATGAAAAGAAAAAAAAACTGTCATTAAATTCCAGGACACCTTTGACAAATATTCGAGAACTGTTGATATCATCATGTGAAGACAATTTAAACTTTATGTTTCTAATGGAGAAATATTTTATTTTTTCGCCTTTTTTTTTTTTTTTTTTTTTTTGCTATAAAAGCTGCTAAAATAGTGTCCTTAGTTCGCAATTCCTACCATCCCCCCTTAACATTAGTCACGTTTATGGAAAAAATAAATTTCTCTTAAGTTTATTAAACATATAACTTACCTTCTAGAAAATAGAGAAACAATTTTTATCAAGAAAATAGTGGCAGCCCTGTCATGACAGATATTTAAAAAATGTTTGGAACTACTATATGTACATGGTGGCTACAGACAGGGAAAACAGGGAAACCTGGAAAAGTCAGGGAATTTTTGAATGACAGGGAAAACAGGGAAATGTCAGGGAATTTAACTAAAAATAAGGAAAAGTCAGGGAATTAAAAATATGTCTAAAAATCCCATTAATTTCGCAACTAAACACTGAAACAAAAGTTAGTAATACCTAAATAAAATAACATTTTAATTTTTTAAATAACTGATAAAACTGTTTATGTTTAGTAGACACAAACTTTTTTTATATGTGATCAATAATAAATAAAACAAGTCATCATCCACCATTAAAACTGGAAAAAAGTAGTCAGGGAAAATTGAAAAATGTTGCCTGGAAAACCTGGAAAAGTCAGGGAATTTTGTAAAATATGTTTTGTAGCCACCATGAAAAATGTAGAAAATGAAAATAAACAACAAGCAATATGTGGTTAGCTTTGATTAAAAACAAGCTTTTTTTGTTGTTGTTAAAACTGCAAAAATACTTATCTTAACTCGCGTTCTCTTCAACTCTACCTTACTAACCATGATTTTAAACATAAAAATACTTTTTAAAAAAAACATTTGAAGGGGCGTTGAAAGGCAAACCCCTTGTCAAAGAAAACGGTCAGTCGTACATCCGTTTATAAATAAGCATCGCTCCGCTCCTTTAGGATCTGATGCGAGTAATGTGTTAACCTAGATAATTGTCATAGAGTAGCCCAGACTTGTAAGTAGTCATAAAGACTAGCTTTTGAAACGTTTAAGGTAGTTGTCAGAGAATGGCGGTAAATCGCCTTAACTTGGAAACACGCTCCGGACATCCCCGACTCATCCTAAGATCACATTGTAAACACACTGCAGTGGGGTAGGTTAGGGTTAATACTTGACTGTGAACTATATCTACTTTACCCACTTAACTACTTGAAGGATGCTAAGCCCTTCCCTTTTGATTGCTTGTTTAGTGTGGATTCTTAAATTATACGCCCTCAATGTGGCAAAGACAGAAATGCTTCTTTGGGGATATATTTGTCCCTCCTGAAAATATAGTCCAATTTTCTTACGAACATTTCTGAAATACCTTAATACCTACCATATTTCTACTACATAGGCCTATTAGGATTCTGGTAGTAAACAATATCTTCCAGATGGCTATTCTTTATCTAAGAGAACTGTGGACATTTTTAATTTTATAAAATTTTCGCTATTCGAATACACAGTCTGATTTTTGGCGGGGGAAAATATGTTCAATTCTTTAGTTACGATACTCAACCAAAAATATTTTGACAACGTATTTTATACAGGTGTATTTAAGGTAAACTTTCTGAACAAACAGGCTATATCTCTAAATAAGTAAAAAATAAATAAACATAAGACAATATGGTTTATATTACACACATAGCTTAAGGTATTTATATATCACATACACATACACTAAGCCAGGTGTGTAATATCAACCATATTGTCCTATGCTTACAGTATTTGCATGTTTATACACTATATTTTTTATTTTTGTTTTCACTGCTTCTCACCAACCGTTCGGGCTATGCGCATGTGAACTACCAACGAACGCTATTGTCTTAAGGACGAGGAAGGTTGAATTTTAGAGGGAGTGCACCTAAACTTGCGGGGAGAGTGTGGAAAACTATTTAAGCTAATGCCGGGATCACGATCAACTTAGCGTTAACTTAACGTAACTTAACGTAACGTTAACTTAACGTATGTGTGATCACGATTCACGCAACTTAACGTAACAACTCGAGCCAAACATCTTCATTCTCGAGTATGACCTGTGATTTGTATTAGTTTTACAGTGATGATCTGTGAATGTTTATAGTTTTCAATCGATATAATAAATATCTATTACAAATTTTTTTTTTTTTTGATAAATTTAGCTTTCCTATTTTAGTGTAATTATTTTGTTTCAATGTCTGATCACTAGAACTTACGCTAAAGAGTAAACATTAGTCATAATACCAACAAATGAGTTACTAAATATCCCTGATGACGTCACTCGCATGCATGATTGGCTGGCTAGATCACGTGATCCCCTTCAAGTAACGTAAAGTAAAGTAAAAGACCTCCCAGGACATCTCTTACGTTAAGTTAACTGCAAGTCAACGTTAAGTTAAGTGCATCGTGATCGCTTCCATTTAAACACACAAGGAGGTTCTTTACGTTAAGTTATGTTAAGTTAAGTTTAAGTTGATCGTGATCCCGGCATAAGCCATCCTCGGTACACCCGACTGGGATTTGAACCCCGATCTCTCGGTCATTGACAATACAAGTCCATGGCGAGACCATTCGACCACCGAAGCTGGTGTCCATATATTTATTAATTAAAAAGCAGGAGGAACAAGTATACAAACAGTTACGTAATTTAAATATTATGTGTACGTTAGTATAGGTTTACATAAAAAAATCATCAGCAAAAGTATTTGTTTGGACATAAAACTAAATAAGACTATAAAAAGTGGCATCGTAAACATTATTAGCCTACATCGTAGGACATATGGACTAAACGTCAAGCTCATCTTGTCTGATTAATCGGTGACGGGGATATTGGAGTTCAAATCTCGGTTGAGTGTAGGCCTACTGGCTGTGGTTTTTTTTCTCTAAATGGTTTCGCCCTCTTCCTCTACGCAATTGCGGGTACATTTCAGAATTCGAACCCAGTATTATTATTATTATTATTATTATTATTATTATTAGCACCGCGTCTTACTACCCGTTCGGGTTATACGCACTTACGCTAATGTGTAATGGTAAGGTGATTGTGAGATGAAATGGAGGACCTACAGTTTAACGTGGAATCCGAACCACGGTGGAGGCCTGGCATTCCTCACATTCACAAGTTGTGAGAACCCGGTATTACCCATCATCGGAAAATTAGAATAAAGAAGACTGACGCTTTTGTTTGCTTGCTCACTTGTAAAGTTTATTTTAATACCTTAAGACTTATAATTAGTCTAATCTAAGCCAGGATAAGTCCATTCTCCATTCACTAATATTAATTTTTTTTTTGCCAAACCAGCCTTATGCATGGTCAAGATCTTACAGATGTGGTACTTTTTTAAAATTAGGAGTTTTTAACGAACACTTTCTGAACCCACTGACAATTTAAGTATCCGATTTACAAACTAACTTAACTCCATAACCCACAGCACCCAATTAATCACCTAGCCCAGGGGCTCCCAAACCTTTTGAGACCAGGTGGCCCTTCAAATGTTTTTTTTTTGTACGATGCTCCTGTAAGCCTATCCAATATTTTTAAAAAAATGCTTGACTTTGCCTCAGTCCATTTTCAGACTGTAGGGGTGAAAGTTGCGCATGACTTCACGCAAAATTTTCAAGGAGCATTATAATCCGGAACTTATGAAGGGAGCGCTTTCACAAGAAAAAATTGTGTGTTTTCTTTAATGATTCATTCCATTCCTTAAAACATGTACGAGTACATGTGTCATTTCACAATGCATCACAAGTTTTAGTTCGTCCTTATAACCGCGATGCACAATTTGGGGAACCCCTGCCCTAGCCATTGATTTGTCGCTGTGAAAACGGAAAACTCCAATTTCGCCAATTAAGTTATAGCTAATTGATTTCGACCGGGCCAATAATCAAAGTCGGGACATTTAGCCAACAGTACAAACATGCTGCCGAGTAATCTAAGGAGTAGAATAATTATTATCAACACGATATCAGAAATATCTAGGTTCAAATCCAAGAAGGGCTTTGAAAATTATTTGTATTTTACTACATTGTCCGAAAACTTTGCTCAGCTAGTGGCGCTTCTTTCTACTAAGGTTATTGGGTTCGATATCTGTAATAGATTTTTTAATCACTGCGTCTTACTACTGATTAAGGTTGTGCGTATACCTATATGATATTATTCTAAGGTAGGGATAGAGAAGGAAGCATTATAGAGGTAATATACGTGAATTTGCATGAAAAGAGTGGGATACTATTTAGGAAAACCACCATCAGTAAACTCGACCGGGATTCGAACTCTGATCTACTATTAATAAGTATGCCAGTCTAACACGAGAGTGACACATTTTAGACCATTCTTCCACTGAAGTGGTTACCTGAAATAATTTTATCCTCTCACAAGGATAAATTATAGTCTGGGGGACTGGAAGTTGTGTCTCTTCTATAATCAAGTTTGTTAATAAGTCATCCACAAAGTGAAGCACAAGGACTAAAACGTCAATTTTGTCTGATTTGCTGATTACAAGGGTGTTTGGGTCCAATCTTTGACTGGGAGTACCGAAGCTAGTTTCTCCTAAATAAATGTTCCAGTCTACCTCCACGCAAATGCGGGTGCGTCACATCAAAATTCTACCTCCTCATCTTCATTCCAGCAGTGTAAATATGCAAATTACGGGTAGTGAGACGTGATGTGAGTTTATAAGTCTTGTGTTAATGTGATCATTTGGTTTCAAAGTGCTCATTAAATACCCCTATTAGTTATGATAGTGAGTTCATTTTAAGTGCAAGTTCCCTCCTCTGCCACCTTTTCCCCTTTCTCGTCACCTCGATCATCAAGCACTTCTTCACACAGGTACAAAGTGACAACAAATGACCTTGACAATGAAAGTCGTAAAGAGTCTATATTTAGGTGTCCCCCTCCCTCTTGAGTAGTTTGTATATACAATAAATGAGAATGTTCTTACAAAGAAGGTGGTTCTCGGAACCCAACCTCCTCCCCTCAAACTTCCCCTCTCTGGGCAGATACCGGCCTACCTTCATGACCAGGTAAGAGTATCTTCAACAATTGTGTGCGAGTGGGAGTTTCAGGTGTTTGACTGCTTGCATTCTGTAAGCTTGTGGAATTAGTGCCAACAGTGAGGTAGTGTGCTTCTTCCGTGTTCTATAAACTTCTTTATACCACGTCTCTGATTAAAGAAGTCCTGAGTTTGATGTCCAACAACTGCAACTGTTCCACACTCCATCTATTGGATAGAAATAATTAAAAAGATCAGTTCTACCTGGGTAAGTTTTTTTTCTTTAACGATTAGTTTCACTGAGTTTAGTGTTGTAGACGGGGAGGGGGGGGGGGGGATGGAAGATTTTCCATAAAAATAACCCAGAGTATATTAAACTATTTTTAATATTTTATAAAGTTTAAAAGGTATGAAAAAAACTACAATTTTGTTTTAAAGTTTATTTACGAATAGAGCACCAGTACTAAGCTTGTCATTTGTTGCCTCAAAAGGAATTTTTATTTTAAAGTGCGGATGTCTTCCCCTGACGTACTGACTTCGAATCCAAGAGGATTTCAACAGGTGGTGGTGAATGTTTCAAAGACATGAAAAATATTTTAAATAAATTTACGTCTCCATTTTCCTATAATGCCGACAACGCACATGAATCAAGTAAAATCTCTTGAATGGAATAGGTTAAGTGACATTCACTTATGCTCACTTTTAAAGTAGCATGTTCAAAGGGGATTATTCCAAATATCGAAAAGCTAGTAACAAGAAATGCAGGCACAGATTTTTGGTCAGAAAATGTAATATTTCCTTCGCCGTGTCTAGTTAGTAAATTTTTAAATTCTTTTAAAAACTTACCCGCCTCGGTGGCGTAGTTGGCTAACGCGCTAGTCGTGTTGAGCTCGACCGCCGAGGACGGGGAGATCGAGGTTCAAATCTCGGTCGGGTGAACTGGGGGTGGTTTTTCCTAAATGGTTTTCCACTCTCCCTCCACGCAAATGCGGGTTCACTTCCTCTAAATTCAACCCTACCAATTCCTAATCCATTAGTGAAATTAGTACTTAAGCGTATAACCCGAACGGGTAGTAAGACGCGTTGCTAAATATTATTATTATTTTAAAAACCTAAGTGAAAATATATTGTTACATAAAAATTGTAGTTTTCAGTGATACAGTTCAATAGAAATAGAAGTAATTGATGAAGTGTTTGTTTTAACTATTTACCGATGGTTAGGATGGTTAGGTGGTTTCTATTCTAGTGAAAAACCGTTGGTGTAGTTTTGTAAAGTTGATATTTATTCATAAGAAATTCATGCGGCCCCCTAAGTTCCTTCGAAATTTGAAAGTGGCCCTGCCAAGGGTCTTGAGTTTGAGACCACTGATTTAAACACTTTTTTTTTAACACCGCTTCTCACTACCTGTTCAGGTTATACGTGGATGTACAACTACGCTAGTGAGTTGTGTCTAAGAAAGGTTGAATTTAGAGGAAGTGTACCCGAACTTGCGTGGAGGATGAGTGGAAAACCATTCAAGAAAAATCACTCAGTATACACCCGACTGACCCGTTATCCCCATGCGGCCACCAAAGCAGGTAAAACTAACCGAATGGGTTTCTAACACCTAACGATGTCATTAACGATTAAGGTGCGATTGTTGTAAACGCGAATTAAGGGCAGTATTTATGTTGTTTTTACATAAAAAAAATATTTTCATTAAAATATTATCCTACTAAAACCATAGAATTTAATCCTATTCATATATTATTATTATAATATTATATTTAGCACCGCGTCTTACTACCCGTTCGAGTTATACGCTTAAGTACTAATTATGCTAATGAATTAGGAATTGGGAAGGTTGAATTTAGAGGTGGTGAACCCGCATTTGCGTTGAGGGAGAGTGGAAAACCATTTAGGAAAAAAACTTCAGTTCACCCGACCGAGATTCGAACCTCAATCTCCCCGTCCTCAGCGGTTGAGCTCAACACGACTAGCGCTTTAGTCAACTACGCCACCGAGGCGGGTCTTTTTCAAATAGAAATTTCAACAGTTCTTAGAATATTTTTCAATGAATGGTGTCTTGGAATTTGACAACTTTTTCTCTTCTGGTCGCATAGTCTAAGGTAAGATTCGCAAACTCGTGGCCTGCAAGATGTATATCTGACCGGACCTTTTGCCTTAAGATTCTTCCGGCCTGCAATCATTACGGACACAAAAATAATAACTTAATTTTGAATAATAAAAAAACACTGGGAACTATTTAAAATTGTGCTATATATTTTTTTATCACTTTAAGTAGGAGTAGCCCACTCGATTGTTTATTTACATAATTTAATCAATACTGCTTTAAGTATATTATCGTTAACGTTAACCCATATCAACATCGGGGAAAATATGAGTTTTTAATATTTTTTCATATACATTAATGCTTTTAAATATACAATTTCATATAGGCCTAGCTGTTATAGACCTGAATCAGTGGGCACGCGGATTAAACGTTAGACTCTTCCAGTCTAGTTTGTCAGCATCAGTGAGGTCAAGGTTAAAATTCCTGCTGGACATAGGCCTACAGATCATGGTTTTCCCTAGAGGGCTCCCCCACATTCCCTTCGTTCGAATGCGGCTACATTTCCTCATCATTGAACTACGAGCGTAATTTAAATGTTCGGTCCGCGTCTTACTTTACAGGTTCTACGCATACATAATTACTCTTAATAGGGAGAGGATGAGGAACGAAGAATTTTAGAGGTAATCTATCTGCATTTGCCTGGAAGGAGAGTGGGAGACCATTTAGGAAACTCTTTCAGTAGACCCTGCTGGGAATCGAATCGGTATCTCCCCGTCATCAACAGGCCAGTCTAACACGAGAGTGACGCCTTAGACCAGGGATTTATAAACTTATTTGCAGGTGGGCCAAATAATTGTATTCATTAATTTTTCTATAAAATCAATTTAAAATAAATGGTATGGTGCACTGCACATATTCTTTACCTTTATCTTACAATTGAAACATTTACTAAAAAACTCGTAAGATTTTTGAAACGAAATAATATACATTGTTGTAGAAACATTCCACCAAAGAGTGTAAATTAAATAATATACGATGTTACAGTTAGTAAAGAGGAGCATCTTTGTCCACCAAAGAGCATAACAATCACTTTCATTTTTCAAAGTACAGTACTTCATAAAAAGTATATGTTTGCTCATCACTTAGAAACTATTGACTATATAAAATATATTTCAAATAAGAGAGTCTTATATTTTAAAGTAATAAATAGTTTTTTTACAAATCCAATTTTATTGTATTTAAAAAAGCCTGTTTCACAACGCAACACACTTAAATTATTTATCCCGTCGGCCGGATTAAACACAAAGGCGCGCGCGGGGCCCGGGGCCGTAGTTTGGCCATCCATGTCTTAGACCATTCGGCCTTTGACGCGGGTAACCTTTTAATTGTTCTCATCCGATTCTGTAAACCCTTATTTTTAATAAATAGAATAGTAATTTATTTGAGGAGCAAATCGACATAAAGCCTTAAGTTGCGCTCGGATGAAATCATTTCCTAAATAAGCATTCAATTTCAATCACCGCTATAAAAACACGTGTAAAACTGGTCAATATTTTATTAAAACAGCGTGTACCGTTCATCAACTGGTCTTGGTACATTTCCCCCACTATTATATCTACCTATTGATCCAAGACAAGTTTTGACATCAATTACTCTTGAGTGAAACACAATTTGATCTATCCTCCCAAGACAAGTTTTGACATAATCACTCTTGAATGAAACATGATTTGATTTATCCTCAACTGACAACACAAAATATATCTAGTTCATCTATTGAACACTGAGCAGTGAGCACTCTTAATTCCGTGTACGGCTTATGGAAGAAAGTTTTTTTTGTGAGTGCTTCGCCTCACCTTATTTATTACCCGTTCGGGATATCCGCGTATATACTTTTTTTTATAGCACAGTGTATTATTATTACCTGTTCAGGTTGTATGCGTATGCATTAATTACTCTAATGAGTTAGGGATTAGGAAGGTTGAATTTAGAGGATGTGTACTCACATTTGCGTGGAAGGAAAGTGGAAAACCATTTAGAGAAAAACACCCTAAGTACAACCGACCGGGACTCGAACCCTGATTTCCCTGTCATCGACAATCGACTCTCTTGCGAGATTGACACCTGATTCCAGGGTGGTCCAACGTTTTTCATCCCAAGGGCCAAATCAGAATATAAATTCGCACAGCTGGCCAAAGATATATTTAGTAATCCCACCATTTTAATAAAGGTATAAAATTAACGCATAATAAATTTATTTGAGGTTTTTAACGTGCACTTTCTGAACCGACTGATTAGGACATTCGGCCTCTATTAGCACACGAGAATTTTATATGAGTGAGAGTGAAAGGGCCAAATAATTTCACCGGGAAAGATATTTTCACATACCTCCCAAGGTCCTTTTTACATGCCACAATTGACATGTCATCGACGGCTTTATTTCCCCTCCTAAAGAAGTTGTGCTATGAATTTTTATCGCTCAAGAAAAATCCGTCAACCTCGGTAACTTTTATAAATAATCTATATACAAATTTTATTTTTTGTTAGTAGAATATTTCAAATTTTACTCACACTTCTCACGAAAAAAGTTTATAGAGATAATTTCCTATAGTGTATTATGAAATATACGCGTAGACACACTTTCACAAAACATCTTTGAATTATTATAGATATATATGTATACATAGTTTTATTAATCAAATAAATGCAAAGTAAAATGTAATCATGACATTTTTAAATGAAATATTTTTATTTGAATTATTTTCACATCTCGATAGAAGAGTCCCCTTTAATCTTCCTCCAGGATAATGTGAGGGCCCCACTTTCAGTGAACGCGGGCTGCATTTGGCCTGCGGGCCGCCATTTGGACCACATTACCTTGGAACATGCGGTAACCAAAGAAGGTATTTATTATTATTAACACCGCGTCTTACTACCCGTTTGGGTTGTACGCACTTACGCTAATGTGCAATGGTAGGGTGATTGTGAGATGAAATGGAGGACCTACAGTTTAACGTGGGATCCGAACCACGGTGGAGGCCTGGTATTATACACATTCACAAGTTGTGATTAATACACGTCTTGTCAGAGGTGAAGGAAGGGTTTGGCAATTGGATAAAGCAGGTATTTAAGCTATTGAATTAATAATTAGGAATTTACCCTCATATGCGTGGAGGAAACATGGTAAATCACTAAGATTAAAACACCCTCGTTACTCTTCCAGAATTCGAATCTTGATCTTTCCACTGGTAGAGAAACATCTCAAGCTATGCAACCACCGATTCGGCTCGAAAGAAAGTTGAAACTCTATAATATTCTTAGTCGGATAATATTCATCACTATCGAATGGTTTACATATGGATACATCACAAGATAGACCGCTTCTTTTGTCTAGTGGTTAGATTTTCTAACTACAGATCTAGAAGCCCCGGGTTCTATCCCTGGCGCTATCAGAATTTTTCTGTGAAGCAGTGGGTTTGGAACAGGTACAAAGCTTCGTGAGGATAATGAATAAGCTACCTGAAAAAATAAGTAGCATCTCCGGTCTAGAAAACTGAAATTAACTGCAGGAGGGCTCGTTGTACAGACCACCTGACACCCTCTATTCTCAAACGGCATTATCTTCGCTAACGGTAGCGGCCGCTCGGTCGGTATAGCTCACGTATGGGCTCACGCCATGATTTGTTTTATAACCTATTAATATAAGTGGACCTAAGATTGAAAATGCTGACGAAAATAACATACCTGCACTAGTGGCCGAGTAGTCTAAATTTGCTTTGTGTTTGGTCACCATTGGCGGGAAAGTATATTTACCAATCCCTTTCAGGTATATTGGTGGATTTTTTTTTTTTACATATGGTGTTCACTGTTGCTATCCCAACCTCTATCCAGGCTGATGCGGGAGCGTCTTCCCTATACCTAATATCATTGCTGAGGTAACCGCAAGTTTTATGGATAAAAGCTTTATCTTAGCTCTTCTCTGTTAACTGTTGCTAGATCTCCTTGTTCTAATTTATGTCGAAAGGTGGTGTGCTGAGGTAAGGAGGAGATACTGGCAGCCTTGATTAACCAGCGGTACTAAACTTGTGATATTTAAGGGGAGACTGACCACACGAAAACGAGAGAACGACAACGCTGTTTTCCAATAGTTATCATGCCGTTAACTCAGCGATGTTATTCTCTATAATAGATCCTCGCTATCACTTAGCAGCTCTACATGGGAGAACACGGAGAAGCATTGCAGACGTTTAGAAATTTCGTATTGTTTATGAAGGATTTGATTTTCTTTAATAATGTTTTCACCAAAATGTAGTTGAAAGTTTCGACCAGTTAAAAAGTTTTAAGTGGTTTTTAATAAATGTGTGATAACTTACAAAAAAACGCCATAAAAGAATCCCACAGTACATAAACCCCTATAAAAGAATCTCACACTATCTTAAAATGTTCTTTTGTGACTCCCAATAAAACACAATTTTATTTGATAGAGAAAGGCTAGATCTAGGTTTATATATTTTTTTCCCTTTGATGTAGGGAGGACGAGAAAAGGTCAGTTTTTTACAGTTTTTAAATAAAAAAATTGTTTGGTCAAAATAAATAAAAATATCGCTTCAATACAAACAAAAAGAGTTTAATTTTCTTCATTTGGTGATATCAACAGTAATTTTTGATTAGGTAACTATCAACGGTGTTCTGAATTTAATGACGACTTTTTCTCTCCATTTAAAAAGCTTGTCACCTAATGCCGTTATGCTCATGATAGATATTCAGGTACTGTTGATATCACCATGTGAAGAAAATTAAATTTTTATGTTTGTATTGAAGCGATATTTTTTTATTTTGGCCAAAAAAAAGGTTTTGATATAAAAACTACAAAAGCAGTCATTTTCGCGTAAAGTCTTTGATTTTCTTATGCTTTAAACTCAAATTTAAACTTCTGTAACACATCTCAATGCTTTATCACACAACCCTCATATATTAAGTTATTAAAATACTTGTGATGAAAGTGTAACTAAACCAATAAACACAAAAAGTAAAATAAAAGTTTTTCTCCCGCATCAATTTTAACAAATTTAATTCTTAGTTATTCTTTCGACTTGAATTTAATCGCTTATGTTTCTAAAGTGATCATATTTACTTAAGTTTAGATTTTACTCTTACTAAGATAGCCTCGGAATTACTCACTATTATTGAGGGTTTGTGATTGTAACAATGAGTAACTTTCTATTAAATACTATTGTTCGAATACTGGTGGTCACGTGAGCAAATGCATTCATATTGTCATATATAATTTGCTGAAGTTTGGGGTTTGAATATCATCTGTATTGATGACTTTCCACTTTCTCCGCGCAAATGCGGATTCATTTCCTATATACCTTACCTTATTCTTCGCTCTCCATTCATTGTATGTACTGAACGTACATAGCCCTAGCTCGTATTGTTTAATGTGCTGGAGGTTGGAGTTGTAATACCAGCAGGGTGTATTCTTTTATTGGAAGTCAGAGTGAGGGGTATCACCTTTCCATAACATATTATCTAGAACCGTCTGTATAGCCTGCATTAAATACTTTTTTTATTTCTAGCTGTCAGATAAGCCTCTTCAAATTAAAATTGAACTATTGATAAAAAAGTGTAGTGGTAAATCGTAATACACCCTTATGTGTGCGTTTGCTATTTTTAATTTCAACTACACCAGGTACCATCGCTGAGGTAACTGCAAGTAGGAGAAAAACTTTATATTCGCTAATCACAACTTGTGAATGTGAGGAATGCCAGTCCTCCACCGTGGTTCGGATTCCACGTTAAACTGTAGGTCCTCCATTTCATCTCACAATCACCCTACCATTACACATTAGCGTAAGTGCGTATAACCCGAACGGGTAGTAAGACGCGGTGCTAATAATAATAATAATAATAATAATAATAATAATAAATAATAATAATAATAATAATAATAATAATAATAATAATAATTTATATTCGCTCTCTCTCAAGTCAATCGTTTAAACATTGACAAACCAGTGTTACAAAACCTGTCTTAAATATAAGGGAAGATTGACCACACGAAAACAAGAGAATGATAAGCTTTTCCCCATAGTAGCCATTTATTTACCCTAAGAGATGATAGCCAGTGTAAATGATTGCGCTCCTCTGGTAATATCACTAAACAAGATGCAACAAACAAGTACTATTTTTGTACGGACTGTTTGTGTGTATGCCTTGGCAAGGGATATCTACAGTAGCCCCATGGCTTCTTTGGTGCTGACTGACAGTTCACAGCTGACTTCTGACTGTCAACAGTTAGGTATATAACTAAATTTTGACTGTCAGAAGTGACAGCTGCTAAACACATATTTTTTGGAGATCATATGGTTCGGCGTAGGGATATATAATTTGGTCTGGTAGCTTTTCAAAGCCGTCAGAAGTCAGCTGTGAGCTGTCAGTCAGCACCAAAGAAGCCATGGGGCTACTTTAACTACAAGAAATGGGTCCTCCACAAAACTTGGTACAACCAATCCTATCACATGGTTAACTGTACTCTCTTTGCTAACGCTCTCGTTCCCTGGACCAAACTGGATGTTTGTTGTTGGGTTGACGAGAGATGGAAGAGGGTGTTCTCTCCCACCTTTACCTCTCCTAATCCTTCAACATCCGGTGGAAATTTTACCCTATATGTGTTTTTTTTTAAAAAAGGAGGAAAATTAGGAAAGATTTAACGACCAACAAATCTATTGCGAAAGTGCGTATATCACAATAAGGCGATCTTTATTATTTATAATTATCTGAAGTATTTTAAAGAATCCCATGGACTTGGTTGCTTTTGGTTGTTATTTGTTTTACATTAATTTTATAAATCACTACCATACGGAAATTGTCGAGTGAATTGATCTTTAATTTCTCACCAACCCCGCTTCGCTGGCCGCGTGGTCTAACGTGCTACTTTCATGTTGGGCTAAACTACCGAAGATGGGGAGCTCAGGGTTCGATCTCGGTCGGGTGCACTGAGGGTAGTGTTTCCTAAATAGCTTTACACTCAGCCTCCACGCTAATGCGGGTGCACTTCCTCTCAATTAAGCCTTCCTAATCCCTAAACCATTCGTGTAACTAGTACATAGGCGTATAATTCGAACGGGTAGTAAGACGCGGTGTTATAAAAACAACACATCTCAATATCCATCCACATATATAGTAATTGAGTAGGAATGAGTAAAGTAGAATTTAGATAAAATGTATCCCGATTTGTGTGGACATTATTTATAGAAATCACATTTAGTACATTTATCCATAATTTGATCACCGATAAGCACCACCACCTCTGACAAGACGTGTATTAAACACAACTTGTGAATGTGAGGAATGCCAGGCCTCCACCGTGGTTCGGATTCCACGTTAAACTGTAGGTCCTCCATTTCATCTCACAATCACCCTACCATTACACATTAGCGTAAGTGCGTATAACCCGAACGGGTAGTAAGACGCGGTGCTAATAATAATAATAATAATAAGATAAGCACCATCACTAGCGAACCAAATTAGATGAGTTTGTCTAGTTCATGTACCCACCTATGCAGGTAGTGGAAATAATATATCTTATAATTGTGAGCTAATGTGTAATGGTAGTGTGATTGTGAGATGAAACGTAGGACCTACAGTTTAACGTGGGATCCGAACCACGGTGGAGGCCTGGCATCCCACACATTCACAAGTTGTGATTAATACACGTCTTGTCAGAGGTGAAGGAAGGGTTTGGCAATCAGATAAATCTGTGCTGGAACTGAGGATAGAACCCCGGACCCTCAGCACAGAGGTCCGACACCTTACCCCTACACCATCAGGTCACCTTGTGTAAAGAAGCTAAAACAATCAAGGGTGGACCAAATCTTGGTTGTTAAAAAGAGAATAATTTTCACATACTAACTTTATTGGTGAATTGCGGGATGATCCAAACGATCTTTGGATGAAGAAACTTATCTACATACTTCCCGTATCAGCCCCTGTGTGTTATCTCTAGTGTTTGCGCTTGCTTCTGGATTGTGCAAACCAACAAAACCTGTTTACACGCTCAGTATTTGCGCCAACCTCAAATAGAAAATCACATACGGACAGATTTAGCTCAAACCATATTTTTTGGTCTGTGCAAACTACAAACTATCGTTTTAACGACACAAACGTTTAAACCACTAGTTTGCACAAAATAATTGAACATGTAAACCCAGCATTAAATCAACGTTTTCCCAAATGTGCTCCGCCATAACTATCTCAGGCTCCACGAAGGAATTTTATAAAACTCTTTATTTTGTTTTTCGAACTATAAAATAGAATCATTAATTAAGATTGCAGATTTTTTTCAAATCTGAATAAATAGAATTTGCCAAAGCTGCATCCAGAATATGTAATGTTTTCCTTTTGTTTATGCTTTTATATTTTTAAAATCTAACTGTCGTTATTAAATGTTCTTAATATTAGTTTTGTGAGAGCCCTAGCATGTATTTTTAATGGTTCAAAGGCTCCTTCAGTCTACAAAGTTTGGGAATCCCTGCCTTAGACCCCACAGTAACTAAACAGGTTAGTTTAAATTAAAAATATACTAAACTATATTTGTCAGCATCTGAGATAGAAACAAGCTATCTTATACTCCATTCACGGTAGGAATTACTCTCTGAAAGGTCTTTTTTCCTACCAAAATCCTACTATTTAATAGCTTTCTTGTAGGGAAAAAGGCCTTTCAGAAAACAATTCCTACGCTGAACAGATTTTATATTTGTAGTTAGCTACTCTAACCACTCAACCATAAGGTCATTGACAAAGATCATTTAAGAAACGGTGGATAATGTCTAGTCAGATAAAATATGTATCTTGGCCTTATTAGATTTAATTATTTAAATTGAGTGTTCTAAGAATTAATGACTTTTATATTGCTACCCCATCCGGAAAATTTTATTACATCATTATATCATTTACAGAATATTTAGTATTATTTTACGGTTTCCAAAATTAATTTTACTATTCCCTAAGAAACTCCCAATAAGTGGTTATCGTTTGTTTTATAGACATCAAACGAATGACTTACGGTGACCTGGTGGTCTAGGGGTAAGGTGTCAGACTTCCGTGTTGGGTCTGGGGTTCAATCCTCGGTCCAGGCACAGATTTATCTGATTGCCAAACCCTTCCTTCACCTCTGACAAGATGTGTATTAAACACAACTTGTGAATGTGAGGAATGCCAGGCCTCCACCGTGGTTCGGATTCCACGTTAAACTATAGGTCCTCCATTTCATCTCACAATCACTCTACCATTGCACATTAGCGTAAGTGCGTATAACCCGAACGGGTAGTAAGACGCGGTGCTAATAATAATAATAATAATAAAAAGAATGACTTACGTCGCTTTCAATCCAAACACACAAGAATACAAGATGAAAATCAAACAGGGCATTCTTCACCCAATCCCCGCTCCCCCAACCATTTTAGCTAGACTTCGGGGTTGAAAAGGGGAGTAGGGAGGGAAGGTAACTTGAGGTAAGTATGTGTGTAAAAAGCAGGTCAATGTTTAGTCTGTCAGTAAGTGGGAAAGAGGGGTTGATGGTATTATCGTTGCGAGAGTTAGCGAGGCGTGCGAGTGATTGTCATGACAACTTCGTGTGGACGGACATGTTAGGTCCAATAACAAATAAACTTTGGAAACATATTTGAACCCCCTTCTCTTCGGGGACAAATACGTCCCAAACGCCCACATTTCTTGCACCCACCCCTTACCCCCACATACACGTGTGATGTTTTCATGCTAAAATCAGTAGAGAAACTTGTAATTAAATAATGATGGCAACCATCGCGAAATAACCATTGAAGCAGCTACTACGAAATACACGCCGCACATCCACAGTCATAGTTTTCAACCTTACTCTTATGTATCAATTACGCTAATGGTTTTAGGGATGAGGAAGGTTATATTTATAAGAGGGAGAGTGGAAAACCACTTTTGGAAAAACCACACTCAGTACACCCGACCAAGATTCTAACCTCGATATCCCCGTCATCGGCAGTCTAGTGTCTTAAACCATTCAACCACCTAAGCGAGTCATCGTTAAAATTACCAACACAGATAAAATTATTTTCAGAAAATGGTTTGTGTATGTGCAAATTAAAAGTTTAATGTAGCCTAAAGGCTATTTTTAAAATTACGCATTTTTCTTTGGTGTACTTCTCCACTTCCCTCAAACTTTTTTTTTTCATAACAATAATGTTTCGTTTTGCTTTTGAAGATGGGAATCTCATCTTATTTTATAATATAGGTATTAATCCTCTCTCTTCTGCGGATGCGTTTTTATTTTACCATCGATGAAAAAACCATAACCATGGGTTAACGGATGTTGTTTACTTGGTGATTTCGAGGCTATTTTGTGAAGCGAGCTAGCTGCATCTTAACTTGACGCACCTAATCACTCTAAGTACTATCAAACTTAGACACCAATGTACTAAATAGAACTGGATAGAGAGAAGAAAATGAGCAGTTTATCCATCGAGGCCTCTTGTTTATCTACACTTCCCCTCTTCCTCTGACGAGTTTACACAGTTACTCACTACTGATATACTATAGGCGCCTTGAAAACGTTGTCTTTTAAAAATCAACTTTTTATTGTTTCCTATTCTAATTAGGCATATGCTACCATGGATTTTTTAAATCTACATCCTACGAGCCAATTTAGTGACCAAGCCAAATAACCTAAATTATAGAAGATTCATAAAAAAAATACGTTTGCGAAAAATTACATATAGATTAAAACATTACTTTTGTGACGCTGTAGGACAATTTTTTTTAGAATTATTTAAGAATGTATGGCTTATGTTTTAACGTTACATCCTTAAAACTCGGTGAACTAAACGTAAATTTACTAATGCGCCAAATAATAGCCTGACCTGCCATGACGTAACAGGTAACAACGTCCTTAAGGCGCTAGAACCTAAACCAGCGGTTCCCAAACTTTTTGAATCGCGGAGCACTTTTAAATTAGAGAAATTCATCACGGAGTACTATCGTTACCCTGATGCCAAAGGTACCTAAGTGCGTTTTTTGCTGTTTTTATCTAACTGCATTTTTAAAGTTGTTAGTCGATATATTATCGTATAGCAAAAGCACAAATTATTTTTTCGAGTTCTAAATAGCTTAAATTTTGATATAGCCTAAACTAAATTTTTCCCTTTGAAAGTCGTTGAAAATTGGAGCTTTAAATATCATTTAATTAAAACACCAATTTTGTACATACGTGTCTTTGGCATAAGGGCGACGAACGATATTTTCACCTAGCACCTACATAGGTACTAAACCGAATTACAACAGTATTCCCAAAAAATTCTGGAAAGGTATCGAAGCTAACCATAGTATCTGAAAGCGTGGCGGCGAAGTTCTCACAGGGACGGGGTTTAGCTGGCACCTTCGGGTATCCCTCTGGTTTTTCCACGTGCAGTCTGTGTGCTTCTCCGACGTTTTAGATGTTTTGCACAGTTCCGAGAAGGTGCGGGTGGCCAAAGTTGACTGAGGTGACGCATGACAATATACACTTCGGCTTTATAACACTTGCTATCTACACTGATTCACAGCACGCTGCTAGAGCTGAATAATTTATACCCAATACTTACGGTACCTAAACACAATTCATGGTCGCAAAAACACACAGTTTTGAGATCGTGATACATTTATTTCATTTACTTATCTCTCAATTCTCTTCGTGGAGCGCCAAGTGCTCCGTGGAGCGCGCTTTAGGAACCGTCGGTCTAGAGTCTAGACCAGTGGTTCCCAACCTGGGGGCGATCGCCCCCAAGTGGGCGATTTGGGTTATCAAGGGGGCAATAAATAAGTGGGGGGCGATTTGGGGGCGATGAGTATTCAAAGGGGGAAAAATTAAAATAGTACTGTACAGTAAAAGTTACTGTCAACTTAATTTTTTCCAGATTCCAATTTTAAAATGAAAACATGTACTACTGTTTTTTAAATGTACATCAATGATCTTAGTTAATTATTTCACTTCTTTGTTCTTAAAAAAAATCTGTAAAAAATGTACATTTTAATTTTTTTTCTATTTTATTTAAGAGTGACCGGATAAAACTGCTTTGGTTATTTTTATATACGGTAATAAAATTGTTTAAAATAATAAAACTGCTTTATTATTTACACTTTACTTCAAATTAAAATTAGGCATACAATGAAAATGAAAAGGGGGCGATAGGTGTTAGTCAACCTCCAGAAAGGGGAGATGGGCCACAAAAGGTTGGGAACCACTGGTCTAGACTAATAGCTTAGGACTCCTTGGCTATAGGATGATTTTGGTAGAAAGGACACTAAAAGTTAGTTACTAAAGTTAATATTATTATTATTATTATTATTATTATTAGCACCGCGTCTTACTACCCGTTCGGGTTATACGCACTTACGCTAATATGTAATGGAAGGGTGATTGTGAAATGAAATGGAGGACCTACAGTTTAACGTGGGTCCGAACCACGGTGGAGGCCTGGCATTCCTCACATTCACAAGTTGTGATTAATACACATCTTGTCAGAGGTGAAGGAAGGGTTTGGCAATCAGACAAATCTGTGCCGGGACCGAGGTTTGAACCCCGGACCCTCAGCACAGAAGTCTGACACCTTACCCCTAGACCACCAGGTCACCCTTACTAAAGTTACTAAAACAATTTTAATATATTCATAAAGTCACATTATCCGAAGCTGTCACTTTTGATAGATATTATCAATACCTATAAAATAACACATAATACATTAAAATATAATCAATTATGGCTGCAAATAAATATGTTAGAATGTTCTCTACTGTTCTTCCAACCAAAATCAGGGTATATATACAAAAACGGGCTATGCTATGCTATACGTATTTATACTGTGCAGTTTAAAGCTCAACACGATGCTTGTGTTGAAAGAGTTATTTCTCACTGTGAAAGTTGGCCTGTATATCGTGTATATAACTTGGTTGCTTTTTACTCTGAAACAGAATACTCTGTGTTTATAAAACATGACAAGAGTGCACTTTTTTTTAGCACCCCACGATTTTTTTTAAGCACAGCATCTCACTAACCGTTCGGGTTGTACGCTTATGTACTAATTACGCTAATGGTTTTAGGAATCGATAATAATTAGCAGCGCGTCTTACTACCCTTACGGGTTGTACGCCAATGAATTTCTACGAGCGAGCGAGAGAAGAAACAGCCTACTAATTTTACCATGAAAGGTATTTTCACATACCTTCCAGGTTTCTTTTACATGCCACAATCGACGTGAGACCGACGGCTGTACTTAACCTCCGAAGGATGGTGTGATAGATTTTTATTGCTCAATAAAAGTCCGTGACCTCTGCTGGGGGCTTTAGGGACGAGGAAGGTTTTATATACATACATACTTATATATACAATGAAGTGTACCCACGCTTGGTGGAGGGAGAGTGGAAACCCATTTTGAAAAAACCACTCTCATTGCACCCGATCGAGACTTGAACCTTGATCTCCCCGTCATCTGCAGTATAGTCTAATACGAGTAGCGCGTTAGACCACGGCGTCTTATTACCAGTTTGGGGTATACGCACACATACACCAAAACTATTATTATTTATCACCACGTCCTACTACCCGCTCGTGTTATACGCTTAAGTACTAATTACGCTAATGTGTTAGGAATAGGGAAGGTTGAATTTTAGAGGAAGTGAACTCGCATTTGCGTGGAGGGAGAGTGAAAAACCATTTAGGGAACCCCCCCCCCCCCCAGCTCACCCGACCGAGATTCGAACCTCGATCTTCCCGTCCTCGGCAGTCGAGCTCAACATGACTAACGCGTTAGCCAACTATGCCACCGAGGTGGGTACACCAAAACTAATTATGAATAATGATACGCTAATGTTTATAGATGAAGGTTGAGTCTCATAGGAAGTGTTAACGCATTTTCACGGAGGTAGAGT
This sequence comes from Timema podura, assembly GCA_033556935.1. Taxonomy (NCBI): domain Eukaryota; kingdom Metazoa; phylum Arthropoda; class Insecta; order Phasmatodea; family Timematidae; genus Timema; species Timema podura. The sequence goes on from JAVRXN010000002.1 coordinate 42,148,453, forward strand.
GAAATATTAGGAAAAACTACCCACACAACACCGACTGAGGTCTAATCCCGATTCCCCCATCATCGGAAGTCCAGTTGTGAGAGTGACACCTTAGACCATTAATGACCAGTGTTTTTTTTTTAACCATAATCCATTGTGTCGACGGGTTCAGCGTAGGGATACATAATTTGGTCTGGTAACTTTTCAAAGCCGTCAGCTGTGAGCTGTCAGTCAGCACCAAAGAAGTCATGGAGCTACTGTACATTCCCACACTAAGAAACTACTTTGACCATTTTATAAATCCTTAGGCCTACGTCACTAGTACGAACAAAAAGAAAGGCTCTAATTAATACTTTCAAAACCCGCTCTGCTGGTTGCATGGCATTAGGCATCATTCTCACAATAGACTGGACTGCCAGTGACTGAGATATTGGGGTTCGAATCTCGCTTGTGTGTATTGATGGGTTTTTTTTTCTTCTAAATAGTTTGCTCACTCTTTCTACACGCAGATGCGGGTACAATTAATCTAAAGTCAACGATGCTCATCGCTAACACTATCGTTAAAACTAAATGAGCATATAACCCGATTTGGTGGTGAGGCGCGGTGACAAAAAAAAATCCTGGTGATTCGTGTTGCCCGATTTTCTTACAAATAACCACCTGGAAAGTGTTTTTTCCTACTAGAATCCACCCATATAGCATAGTTCTGATAGGAAAAATAGACCTTTCAGAAATCTATTCGTTTGACCGAAAAAAAAAGTTTAAAAACACTGACCCTGCGTTTAGGAATGGCACGTTAAATTTCTTATTATTTTAACATTGTTTCAGGAGTGAGGCGGGCCTCGAACCGCTCTGGAGTTCCCGTGCCGGTTCGGCCACATGGCTGGCTACCTCAAGTCCCCCGCGCCACCCGTGCCGCCCCACCACCAGTTCCACCCCCCAGTGCCAGGACTCACCGGTCCTTTCGGGCTCCCGCATGGACTCGATTCCGTGCACCCCGCTGCCGTCGGCTTCCCCCAAGGTAAGGCATCGCAGTGGATTCTCTCGATAGCACCCCAAGTCTAAAATCCTCTTTGGCACTAAATCATCCTCGACTCCAAACTATACTTGGGTTCCAGATTCCCACTGGCTATAAATCACATTTGGCTCCAAATCCTCTTTTGCTCCGAATTCCCCATGGGCCTAGATTTCCCTTTGCTATAGATTGCTTTTGGCTCCAAATTTCCCTTTAATTCAATGACCTCCGACTCTAAAAATACGTATTGACTTCAAATTTCCCCAAGCGCCAAATTACCCTGGGTTTGAACGAAAAATTTACTCAAATTATATTTGGGTTCCAAGAACACTTTATTTAGTCACTAGATTCCAAACAAGTGGCTCCACAAACTACAAACGACATTAATTGTTTGGATAGTATTTTGCCTAAACTAAACTCCAAATAATTAAACGATACTCCACTGTTTTGAAAACTAAACATTTATACCTGAAACACAAAGCTACTATCAAAATGTGCAAGATTCTAATTACTAGAGAAGAAACACATCCAATAATGCATTTGATTAAAATAAATAATTCTATATTATTAAAATATGAATGTAATATGATTTTCAAACATTTAGACATACACGGCCATAAAAACGTAATATTGGGTTATAGATTTGTAGTATTTCATTTATTAATGATTAAAAAGCTGATCCAATTAACAATACAATCTCAATAAATAAAAGATGTTTATTTACCTTTCATAGGCCATTTCGTATAAACTGAACTCTACTTAAAGATAATGTCGCTACACCCCCCTTTCCCGTGGGCCGACGTGTCAGGATGGCTTAGTGGTACGGGTAGGCAGCGGCAAATGACTGTGAGGGCTCGTTTTGATCTTATTTATTGAAATAAATTAATTGATATATGGGTCCATAAATGGGATTTAGGTTTTATAACTAATTGAAAGAGTTTAGAAAGATTTTCGTTACATTAATGTCTCTACTCAGCAGTTCCGTGTCTTTAACTATCTTCGGTGTTATAACTAACTGGTGTCGAACACAAGGCCACCCGGCGTTGGGTGGTTGCTGTCCAGCTTAACCTTTCAAGATGGGTTATGGCGTCCTTCGTACTGAACAGGGACTCAAGCCGTGGGATACTCTTCCAACAAGTTGCTGTAACTTGGTAGCTGAGTTTGTAGAGCACTTTCGAATAGCCCCTTGTCAACTGGGGTCTTTCTACGATCCCACTTCCTCAAAATGTCTAAAAACTCATTACTTACAAAAAAAGGAGGGGTGTTTCCCTCTAAGTTATTAGTTTTGCCATGCTTAGGCTTACGTCATCCTCGCATGCTCTAAGAGTCTAGATTGACTAAGGCTACAAGCCACGACAGTAAATTATTTTCTAAAATGTTCATTCAATTCTCTAGCTAAAGTGAGGACTTAATTAATTAATCGCTTTTCATCATAAACCTCACAAGTCCTAGTTTTGGAAAATTTAAGTATAAATTATTACTAAGAATCCAAAATAACAATGCCACTACAATTAATGATAGACACTATATTTTTATTACAGTTTCATTAATTAATATTTAATGCAGGCTGTATTAAAAATATTACGGCAAATCTTAAAATAGGAAAATATCCTATATTGTAAATGTTGGCTCAAATGTAAATCGAAATACACTGAGGGTGGTTTTGCCTAAATGGTTTCCCACTCTCCCTCGAAAATGTGGGTACATTTACTATTGATTACACCTTTGTCATCCTTACTCTATTAGTATTTTTTTTAGGACGTCTTACTAACCATTCAGGTTATACGCTTATTCGCAATTAATTATTCTAATGTGTTAAGGATAAGGACGGCTATATTCAAAGGAAGTGTACCCACGTTAGTGAAGAGGAAGTGCACCCGAATTTGCGTGGAGTGAAATTGGAACGCAATTGAAGAAAAATTCCTGACAGTTTATCCGAAATTTGAATCCTAATCTCCTCATTGTCGGCCAATCCAGTCTCTTGTAAGATTGATGGCTTGGACCATAAGGTCAAAGAAGCCGGTAATAGCTTATACCTCAGTTTTAGCTTCTGTGGTGCTGACTGACAGCTCACAGCTGACTTCTGACGGCTTTGAAAAGCTACCAGACCAAATTATGTATCCCTACGCCAAACCATATGATCTGCAAAAAACATGTCTTTAGCAGTTGTCACTTCTGACAGTCAAAATTTAGGTATATACCTAACTGTTGACTGTCAGAAATCAGCTGTGAGCTGTCAGTCAGCACCACAGAAGCTAAAACTGAGGTATAGTTAAGTCGCGTATGGCTCGGACAGGTAGTAAGCCGAGGAGGGGGGAGGGGGAAGAAAGAAAAAATAATAATTTAACAAAGATGTATTTAAAATGAACATTGAAAATGTGTTGTAGTTTGTATCGTGACAAACGGGTAAACATACCTTGCAGGCGTCAATGAAGTGAGGCTTGCCCTTCTATTGGGAACTTTAAGGCTAATTTCAGTTAGCTTTCCTGAGCAGAGAATTATTCCCTAGGGGAGGTTGACAGGAGAGAGGGATTGGGGTAGGGGGTGTGTGTCGTGCGACCTTGGACCCGAGTGTCGGGATTATTGGCTTAGCGCGACGCTCTGATGTCTGCTTGCGCCCGACTGCGTTGCCAAGTACGTATGTGTGCGTGTGTGAAGCCGTACGTGGCCTCGACACACACACACACACACACACACACACACACACACACACACAGACAGGGACATTGAAACAGCAACCTGACCTTACAACTCTACGTTGATGAGGGGAACGCAAAAGGCTTCTTGCTAGGTCATCTATCTCCAAAGGTTCCCTACCTTCGGTGTGTGATGCTTCACACCATTAGAATTGTTTTGGTTTGTTAGGTGCACGTGTAACTCCAGATGTAACTTATAAATGTGATTTTTAGCTATAACCAGTCGTTGTATATTAGTGTGATTTACATTTACTATTCATTATCATTTCTTACATTCAACACAACTCTTTAACGGATCAATTTAAGTTGTAGTGAGGAAGAAGGTAATTTAGAAGAAATACCTTTGTATTAGCGTGAAGAGATGATAGAATAATCACAATTTCATTTTACACGTGAAAAAGAATACGCACATCACACCCAGCCAAAAAGAAAACTAATCTTGTTAGCGTTGGGTTGTTTTTATTCATCCAAACTCGGTGATCACCAAAGACTCCCATTAAAAATAATTGCTCGTTATTTGGTATAGCGAGACTAGACTGATATAAACTGTGCTGGTAGAAATGTGAGTCTGAAGCTCTTGATCGCTTCACCAACGCTGCAACCCGCCTCGGTGGCGTAGTTAGCTAGCGCGCTAGTCGTGTTGAGCCCGACCGCCGAGGACGGGGAGATCGAGGTTCGAATCTCGGTCGGGTGAACTGGGGATGGTTTTTCCTAAATGGTTTTCCACTCTCCCTCCACGCAAATGCGGGATCACTTCCTCTATTCAACCTTCCCGATTCCTAATCCATTAGCGTAATTAGTACTTAAGCGTATAACCCGAACGGGTAGTAAGACGCGGTGCTAAATAATAAATAATAAAACCAACGCTGCAGGTTTGTAATCATTGAATTAGATTTCAAGACCTGCTTCGGTGGCCTCGTGGTCTAACGCGCTACTCTCGTGTTGGACTAGACTGCTGAAGACGGGGAGCTCTGGGTTCGATCCCGGTTGGGTGCACTGAGTGTGGTTTTTCCTAAATGGTTTTCCACTATATCTCCATGCAAATGTGGATGCATTTCCTATAAATTAAGTCTTCCTAATCCCTAACACATTAGTGTAATTAGTGTAATTAGTGCATAATTTAAGCTAATTTAACTAATCAAAATACATTAAAATTATATATTTTAAAAGGTAAACTTGTCTGATCGGGTAGTAAGACGCAGTGCTAAAAAAATATCAAGCACCGGTGGTAGCGAGGTCTAAGGCGTCACGTTTCCAATGGATTTTTTCGGTGATGTGGGAGTCGAGATCGAACGAAGTGGTGGTTTTTTCACATGTAATCTATCAGCGAATTTATCACACTCTCAATGCTAATGCGGGTGCACTAACTATAAGCTAAGATTGTACTGCGGCAGTATTTGATTTATTTTGACAATTTTTTTGCTTTAAAAACTGCAAAAACACTGCCCCCAAATAGCGTGCCATACACTTCCACCTTACACTACTTGAATAGACACCAGTAATCACTTTAACAAATTCATCAATCAGTCTCATACCTGATTTGCTGTTCACGGGAAGACCATGGTTTAAATCCCGGCCGAGAGAACTTATGTTTTTTTACTAAAATGACTTCTCAAAAATTAGAATACATTTTCTCATACTCATGGTGGCTACAGACAGAGAACACGGGGAAAATATGGACAATTCAGGGAATTGTTTTATATCGAGGCAAACAAGGAAATGTCAAAAGAATTTAATCAAAAATAAGCAATAGTCAGGGAATGTAAACACTTGGGAAATTCTACACCTAAACATTTGAACCAGAAGTGAGAAATTTGATTTCTTGATGTTAACTAAGTAAGATGTTTTTTTTTAAATATTGTATCAATCTAAGAAACAGAAAAATTTGCCATTCACTAAGAAAAAATGCAAAAAAGGTTGACTAAAACTTTTTTTTATGTTGTTTGTAAAACTTGGAGAAATCAGGGAATTTATTAGTAAATATGTTTTGTAGCCACCTGATACTCTACCTTCCTCGTCCCTATTTCATTAGTGTAAATATGCGAATAGCCCGGACTGGTAGTCTAGTAATATACAATGCATAACATTAAAGTTCTGAAACACTTCATAAAATAAATGCTATTCTATTTTAAAAAAAAGTTTAAGAGACACAGTGGCCGCCATCTTCAAGGAAGCTGTTAAGTTTTGATAACAGACAAGACTTGTGAAACACTCATCTCACCTCCCATCCCTTAAAGCATCCTCTCACGCCATTTTAGTTTGATATTCTCTCCCCTACTCTCGTCAGGGATATCTCTCTCTCTCTCGTCTTCACCCCCTTCACCCTCCCTTTGTCGAGTCTTTCCCGTCTCCTAGCAACCACCTCCCGTCCCCCAGGACCCGATTACACTGCACTCTCTAAGAGGATCAACTCGCTAGGGGGTTATTAACTTCAAGCTGTTTCATTACATTTCTATAATGATGTGATTGTGCATTTTATACAAATCAAAGAGATCGTGTTTAGCAAACAGGTTGGAGGTAGACGTTTATAGTCTTAACTTTTGTTTGTTTTTTTATCCAGGGCTGCTGGTTTTTGGCTGCCCTTTAGGGCTAACCGTAGCTTTTATACTGAATCAGGGTGGTTAAAGTTAGGGAAAACATGAAATATCTGCAAATGTCGGGTCAATAAAATTAGAGAAGCAAGAAGGAATGTTGGGATTGATTTGAAAAAAAAAAAGTCTCATAATGGTCCCTATAGGCAATATACCTATTTCTATAACATCTTATTCAAACACTTAAAAAAAATTTAGGGCATTGCAAAAACACTTATTTATACAAATTGAGTAGGCCTATCTTGATTTTTTCGAACAGCCTTTTCAATTTCAATATGGATTTAAGTGAAAGGAACTAAGATTATTGGTCAGACATTTTTGGTGGACATCCTGTAATTTATAAATATGATACGAGAGAGGTGAATCTTATGGACATCCACCAGCGTTCTTATGGAGATTAGGAAAACACCATAAATCAAAAGTTATAATATGGGAAATCACAAATGACGTATCGTGGTAGCGTATAACCCAAACGGGTAGTAAGACGGGGTGCTAAATAATAATAGTAATAATAACTTATCGTGGAGTGTTGCCAGTGTAAGCATAGTTAGTTTAAACTGTACCCGTAAAATGTTACTATCCCTCAGTAGAACGAACATTCATTGGTCAGGAGGTATAAATGAAACTGCCTACCCGTTTAAGATATTTGAAGCAAAACTTATTTATGAATGGTCAAATGGGAACCCAGGGCTAGAAAATCGGTTAAAATTACAGTTTTAAACATCTCTGTCTACCTTGGCAAGACTCTACGCCACGTAACTGGAACCCCCCCCTCCCCCCAAGCGCGTTCCTTCGTGATTCAAACATAATCCTGACCTTCAGGGCCATAACCGATTACACCAACCACTACCGACACAGTAAAGTGACGTCCATCAGTGGAAGAAATGGTTCTATTGTGCGATTCATTGGTTATCGGTCAAATTATTATTATTATTATTATTATTATTATTATTATTATTATTATTATTATTATTATTATTATTAGCATCGCGTCTAACTACCCATTTGGTTTATACGCACTTACGCTAATGTGTAAATGGTAGGGTGATTGTGAGATGAAATGGAAGACCTACAGTTTAACGTGGAATCCGAACCACGGTGGAGGCCTGGCATTCCACACATTCACAAGTTGTGATTAATACTCGGTCAAATTAAACGCACACCTTAACAATGTAGTCAATAATTAGATCTCACACATCTCAGGAAACGGTTTAACTTACACGCTACACGCTTCGATGGCCGTGTGGTCTAACGCGCTATTCTCGTAGTAGACTATACTGCCGATGACGGGGAGATCGAGATTCAAATCACGGTCGGGTGTACTAAAGGTGATTATAATTAGTACATATTATGCGTATAAACTGAACAGGTAGTAAGACGCGGTGCTAAAAAAAAACCCCATCTACTCTACATTTTGAGGATGAAATGATAGAGCTATATTTAAAAAATTAAATAAATCTCTTAGTTGTCAACTGTTAGACCTACTGGTGGTAATGGTCGGTGGTATCGCGTTTCGCCACTGCCATTGGACTTATTTGACAAAAACCTAACTAAGTACATACAGTACATAAATTGAAAACAAAATATTCATTTGATCAATTTTTAATTACTAAAAACTATTAAATTAATTAGTTTTAAAAATAAATTACATCTTGAACGTTCTCACAAAAAAAAAACACGTAAAGGTATGCTTTTAATAAAATGTTGGTTGTCAAGAGGCTATTTCATTAAAGATTTAATATTCTTGAAATAATTGTTTCCCAAAAAGCTAATATTTATACCATAATTGAATCCTCCTGCCGATATTTTTTTTTACTTAGACTTGAAAAAGGACTATTTATATATCTTAGAGTTATGTGTTTCTTTATGAAATATATATATTTTTTTACTTTCAACTTCGTAAATAAAGTGTTGCTATTAGCTAAGAAAAAGAGTCTGAGTCTGATGGAAGTAAATGTTAAGAAATTGTAACAACTAAGGGGGGAATCTACCTTAAGAGTTTCCCGCTGGGATGTGACCCTGGTCTCCCGCCTAAGTTCATGGTGGCTACAGACAGGAAAAACTGGAAAAGTCAGGTAATTCTTTAATATAAGAGAAAATAGGAAAATCGCAGGGAGTTTAATTTAAAAAAAGTAAAAGTCAGGGAATTTAAATACTTAACTGATTTTTCACTTAAATTTTTTAAACAAAACTAAGAGATTTTCTTTCTCAATGTAAACATAAAGCATTGTCTAGATACAGTAAGATGGGAGCTTAGGGAACGCGAAAAAGGTCAGTGTTTTGCAGTTTTTATATAAAAACTTTTTTTTTGCCAAAATAATATAAATATTGCTCCAATAGAAACATAAAGTTTAATTTTCTTCACATGGTTATGTCCCCAGTTGTTGAATATCTGTCATGAACATAGTGATATTAGACGAGACACTTTTTTTTTTAAATTAAAAGAAAAATTTGTCATTAAATTCCAGCTCACTCTTGACAGATATTCAAGAAATGTTTATATCTCCATGTGAAGAAAATTACACTATGTTTCTACAGAAGAACTATTTTATTTATTTAGGCAAAAAACATGATGTATTATAAAAACGGCAAAAAAAAGCTCCTTTCTCGCGTTTTCTATCTGACGCGCACTTTCTGAAGCAAAAGACTATCGACACAACTTACAAACTAACTTAGCTTCAGAACCGACACAATGCTCTGTATCCTTTACAATAATTCATCACTGTGTATGGTAAGCTCCAATTTCATTAATAATGAATTTATCATCTGTGCCAAGAATCAAACCAGGGATTTTAAGCTTAGGCAGACGTGCCACTGACTGAGAATATAGCGTTATGTAGAATTTGGAGCCATCACTAAATCTTCTGTCATATAGTCACACACAATACCATGTGTTATACAGCTGTCACGAGACAAATTGTGTGAGTGTTGAAAGATGTAAGCTAAATATAGTAAGTGACCCTTGGTCAATGTTGGCTAGTAAATCTTTATTTATATTAGACTCTAAAAGGTTATTTACATGCGAACCAAACATAATTCAACCCAGCCATATATATTCTTTCTTTGGATCCACTTTTCTGTCCCCAAACTATATCACCGTCCTCAAATGTAGCTACTGTGTTACAAAGGGTGTTAGAAAGGACACATTGTTACCTGAGTTTTGTTACCTTCACCAAATGAAGGTTATTTTTCGTTTGAGTGGTGGCGAACCTCAAAATTACACCTTAGAACCTGCAGGGTTGCATTTTGTTTTTTGTGTTCTTCATGCGCCCTTGAGTATGTTACGGTATAGTCTGTCATATAAAATGGGTCCACTCGTCCTACCTTACAGTAGGTTTCATGCGTGATTCTTGTGATAGAGCCTAAAAGTAAAGAAGAGGGCTTTTTTTTAAAAGTATAATTAAACTATTAATCTTATTTGTTTTAATTTTTCTTTCGTACTACACGTGTCACTATCATTTTGAACTGTTCTAATATGTACACCAATGGCGTAGGGATGAGTATGATATAGGCCCTAAATATGTTTTAAACTTATTTGAGGTATTTAACGTGAACTTTCGGAATCGACCGATTAAAGCACACGAGAATTTCTATGAGCGAGAGCAAAAGGGCCTATACGTCAGGCTCATATTATCTGGTTGGCCAGTGACTATGAAGTAGAGGTTTGAATCCCGATAGGGTTTTCTGTAGTTTTTAGCTTTCCATACTCTCAACGAAAAGGTTACATTTCCTCTTAATTCACCCTTATTTCTTCCTTCCCTATTTAAGTAAGTGCGGATAGGACAGAAGGGTAATAATACGCTGCTCACTTAAATTATTTACCAACTATCACTGAGGTTTTCCCATCTTCTTACCACCATAACGTGGGCTCATTTTTTTCCTGATCCATTCTTCCGAGTGTTTCCTCATTGTTACAATCGTTAATAATCTTGATGTTGATCATACTAATTTTAAAAAAATCTCCTGAAATGTAATCCAAATCATGGTGATACGTCAAGCTGATCAATGCCATTTTGTCACAGACTGTACTGATAGATGCAAGGAGGGTGTGCTCAGTAGCTTTTAGTGGTCCGCGGTCACAAGAATAGAGCCGATATTGTGTCCCTGGAGAGAGTAAAGTCTCACGCACCGCTGAACGACCGGAACTTACCGGAGCTGACACTTATCTCGCCAGCAAACCACAACCCCCGGGGGCGGCGACTCGTCCGCCTGTTGGTTCCAGTAGCTTTTGTAAGGTGGAAATAACGGGGGTGGGGGGTAGCGTGTCATGTCTGGGAGTGTTGCCAGAGTAAGCGGAGCTTGTTCAAGCTGTACCTGTGAACCGTTCAGAGTGTCCAGCGGCCTGGAAAAAACTGAATAGCAGAGAAATGTTAGGGAATTTGCATGGTCAAATAAAATTCATGGAATTTGATAAGATTTCTGGAATTTTTTCGTATTTACTTAAAAAACCGCAACTTTTGCTAACAGTAGTCGAAATCGCGTTTTTCTTTCAGTTTAATACACACCACGAATCTCTTATAAACATAGTTGAGCTTACTAATCTCAATTTTCAGGGCCAACGTTCAGATTTTTCACATTTATAATGTTAGTAATAATAATAATATCAACAAATAATTATTTATAAATTAAAAAGAATTATTAGTAAAAATAATATTATAATAATAAAAACTAATATGGGATTATATTATAAAAATGTTAAAATGTTTAATATTGTAGAAAAAATTAATAATCAATCATTTCAATGTCAACTATGTTTTTTTCATTAGAAACCTATTGTTCTTTAGCACCGCGTCTTATTACCCGTTTGGATTATACGCCTAAGTACTAATTACGCTAATGGGCTAGGGATGTGGTAGGTATAATTTAGAGAAAATGCACCCGCATTTTCATGGAGAGCTGGAAACCATTTCGGAAAAAAAAAATCATTGCACCTGACCGGGATTGAACCCTGATCTCCCCGTTCTCGGCAATCTAGCCTTACTGCGAGAGTAGTGCGTTAGATAATACGTCTACCGAGGCGTTTTTTTTATTGAATCTTATGTTGCACAAATATACAAGAAACTTTTGCCTGAAACATTTTTTTTAGTACAGCTTCAATTTTCATACATACAGTATTTAACAAAACAATGTGTACATTTAGGGGAAGCCAGTGTCCGAGAGTGTTTTCATAACATAATTGTAAAATGCCATCATTTTGAACACATTCAATAAATATAAATGTTTTTGTTACACTTCTATTAATGTTTACACTTTATGGCACCGAATTAATAAAATTCACGTTACTTTGACATTTGTCACCCAAGAACTAAAAAAACAATATTCCTAGTGTTATTATAAAATACAAACAACTTGAGTGTAATAAACTTCTTTTTCCGAATTCTGATCAAAGATAACATATACACTTAGTTTTGTTAAATATCTTTGAAAAATGGTAGCTGAACAAAATGTTTCAGACTAAACTGTCACAAAAGTTGTTTATTTTTTTTGCGTAGATGCCGTAATAAAATAATTATGTTGCTAATTTAAAAAAGTTGACATTGAAATGACATTAAATATGTATACCAATTAAAAAAATAAACATTATTTCTTTAAAAATTGTTGTTTACAAAAAGAAATTCGTAACACTTTAAATGCCCCAACTTATATGTAGAGTATATGTTTAATATATATATATATATGCACACACTTTTTTAAAAAAATGTTTCTATGTAATTAAAATAATGTCCTTACCAAAGGTGGTTTTCTCTTGGTCAGATAATAATTCAAAATCTTCTCGGAGGACACAGAAAGCATCCTTCCACCCCGTGTTTGTTTTAACCCTGTCCTTGTAATCATTATTTGATCTGTCCCAACGGCATGGTCGACTCTCAACTGATGAAATCAAGAGTTCTATGTCAATATTCATTCTTAATGACACTACACAAAACACTGCACAAGACAACAAGACACAGCACAATATTTGCGCGAGACTCCAGTCACTAGGGGAACCAAACTGAACCAGTCAGGGAAAAACCTGATAGTGTCAAAGGTCCCATTTACTTCAATGATCTACCACTCTTGAGGTTTCCATCAGGTCCGGAACCTGACCGGTGGAACCTGAAAGTGTGAAAGGGCTGTTAGTGCTTCCACCTGTTAGACAATAGTGAGAACTTTCTAATACATTTTAAATCATGGCTAAAATAGGTATTTATCATATATAAATTATGATTTTTTTAAATGAGTACTGGGGTCCTTATATGGCGTTTGAGATATAAATGTTGGTGTAAGGAAAAATGCACGTGTGTGTGTCCTGGAACCTGTGCTCCGGAACTCTCTACGTTTGTTACCGGGCGCGCTGAAGCGTCTACACCCACCGCCTCCCTCTCTAACCCCTTCCTTCCCCACAGTTTTATTTTTGTCAGTCACTAGTCAGTAGACTGACATAATCTCTCTCTCTATCACACTCTCTCAACCCTTTTCTTTATTTTAAACTTCCACGAGGTGGACATAAGCCTGGTACTTTGGTCAGTCAACCTTGCAGACACAGCTAAGCTATCTTTCCCTCGACTCCTGTGTTAAAATATTCAACCCCCCGCCCCCCAAGCTTTGAAAGTACCTTAACAATTATATTATCATTTATAATATAACCTGTGCTTTGTTTAAATAGTTGTCCTTGCAATACGTATGTGGGAAGTATTATGGTAAATAAAAAGGCAATCTTTAAATATTTTTTTTTTACTTTCGCTCCCAGTATAACACTTATCAGAACTAAAACTCCATTATTTGCACCCGCTGGCGAGTCATAGGGCCTACTGACAGAGCGGCTGCCGCCATTAGCAATTATAGTGCCAACAGTTGAGGATTTAAAGATGTCATGTGGTTAGCACACTCCCCGGCCATTAATCTCAATTTTCTAGACCGGATCCGCTACTTCTTTATTCAAGTGGTTCCTAATTTGTCCTCACGAGGCTGAGTTTGACCCCGTTCCAGATCTACTGCTTCGCAGATACATTTTGGAATCGCCGGGATTGAATCCGGGACCTCTGGATCTGTAGCCAGGAACTCTGACCTCTAGACTCTGATCTCCTTATCAGAATTAGCGTTATTATTATTATTATGCCTATTATTATGAATAAGGAATTAAATTTGTATTAAATAAATGCTTGCTCCGGTGGCCGTGTAGTCTTAAGCAATATGATTTGCATTATATTTTCTCATCGCTTACAGTTGGAATATGGGTTCGAATCCAGGCACTTGGGGATGGTTTTCAACGTGCTACGAATCAGGCCTACCAAGGCCCGGACTTTCGATTACCTAAATTATAATAATCATAATTATTATTATTATCACCGCGTCTTACTACCCGTTCGGGTTATACGCACTTACGCTAATGTGATTGTTAGATTAAATGGAGAACCTACAGTTTAACGTGGGATTTGAACCACGGTGGAGTCCTGGCATTCCTCACATTCACAAGTTGTGATTAATACACGTCTTGTCAGAGATGAAGGAAGGGTTTGGCGATCAGATAAATCTGTGCCGGGACCGAGGATTGAACCCCGGACCTTGATTACCTAAAAATGGCTTAAAAAACCTTATAAAATTACAATAAGATTCTTTAAAATATTTTCAAATTTATTTAAAAAATTCCTTAAAATATGAACATATGCTCGTAATGAATGCACAATACTAGATCAAACATACATTTTTATAAATGAGAACTAATTAATGTATATTTAATAAAAAATCTTTTAGCGATCAAACACATGTATTATGATAAATATGAACTTATATTTTTAGCACCGTGTCTTATTACCTCCTCTCCCTTGTTGGCCTGTCTACCAGCTCTGACTGTCAGAAGCGACCCTCAGAGAAGGTAGTTGGCTTGTTAATACCTAAGAGTACCGATCTGTAGTCACAGACCATAACCTATTTTTGTGAATGTGTTTATTGGTTGTGGGAGGCAATTGGAGTTTGGGATGGGAGTTGTGATTTAGAGAGAGAGTTGTGTTGTGAAGTATCTATATCAAGCCTAGTACACTGTGATGTAAACACAAGTGCATTCGGGCCCGATGTGTAGGTTGGGTCTTATTACCGTTCAGTTTATACGCTTATATACTAATTACTCTAATGATTTTAGGTATTAGAGTGGTTATATTAATAGGAAGTATACCGCATTTGCGGGAGATTTGAAACCATTTTGGAAAAAAAACATCCTCAGTACACCTGATTGAGATTCGAATCTTGATCTCCTCGTCATCGGCAGTCTAGTCTACTGCGAGAGTAGCGCGTTAGATAGAACGCGCCCAAGGAAGCGGGTTAGTAATATAAATATTGATTTTCAAATACCTGCTTCAGATATAATAGCTTTCACCGTCCAGCATAACCCTTTCCAGCTTATTTGCACTTTTCCTTCAGGAATGTGTAATTTCCAACCACACAAGTAATAATTACTGTACAAAGTTTATTTGGGGTAGAGGGGAGGCGGAATATTACGTGTGGTGTGTACTTATTCTGCATAAACACCTAAAAATGATGTACACCGAGAGAATACTATCAAAAAATACCGGTAAAAACACGTTTTCTTAACCATGAACAGAATTTATGTATACATCATGAGCGTTGTCTGTGACTAACCGAAAACAAGGTGACATGTCATCACATGTTGTCACCAGGGCCTGTACTTTGGTTACCCAAAGACTATCAAAAATAACTTTAACGTTATTAAAAAATGACTTTCGATTTACGAAAAAAGATCTAAAAATATGAACAAAAACTTTTAATGACTGCACACAACTAAATCAATTGCGCACTTTACAAATAGAAACTAGAACATATATATTTATACAATGACTACTCCTTAACAACTAAACTCTTACATCCTGCTGAGTATGATATCGATTTACAAATACTTGCTTCAACCTCCTAACGCAATCCTTTCCAGCTTATTTGCACTGTATCATCAGGAATGTGTATTTTCCAAGAAGAGGGGATACAAAACTATTATCTTCTCACTATGACAACTCTGTGTTTAAAAAAAAGTTTGCGTATTAATGGATTTATATTTGTATATAAAAATATTGATATTCAAGAAAAATGCCTAAAGGTGACTCAAACATGCCTAAAATTTACAACAGAAAACCATGCAAACTAAGAAAATATGACCTAAAAATACAAAATAATAAAAAATTTACCAAATTATGGCCTATAAAATACGTTTCCTTAACCGGGGAAATATGAAAATATAATGTGTGTGCACACATTAGCACTGTCTGTGATTTACCAAAAACAAAATGACATAAAAAATAGTTAACGATGTGAAGTTTCTTTTTATCTATATTAATTACAATTTTGACTGAATAGGTTGCTTCTGGGCAATATTTATTTAAATGTAAATAAATTACTACCTGAAGCGTGTGAAATAGTGTTATCCATATGCCAAGTACTATAAAAGCAACTAAAATCCAGTGAATCGCACTTTCTAAGAAATCATTTTATTTATATTATTTTTTACTAACTGCAAAACCTTGGGTAGTATATTTTAACGTCATTTCACAATTTAATTGTGATACTAATCGCGTTAACGGTTTTTTTTAATTTGTTTCAAAAATTTTAATCAAACTAAATGGAAAAAATAAACTCATCTGCTTTAATAATCCCTTACGAACATAAGGACATGATCTCTCAATTACTTCTAAAAGTAAAAAGTTACTTATTTGCTTAATGAATATATGGCTATTATAATAACTAATAAATATCATGATCTAATTAATGAAGGGAAAACTGGTTGTCATAAAAGTATATCAATACTGACTACTTTCCTGTATGTTTATTATGTAGGTTTGTAATAAGAGAAGTTTATTTGCTTATTTGTAAATATTTTTTTACGGTGCTGTTAATTAATATATATATATATATTATATCGGGTAGGTCTATATTTGGCCTTCCTTATTATACTTTGTTATAAATATTAAGTCTTAGCCTTGGCCGTAAATATGATTTGCGCTTCATCAATGTCCAAACCTCACGAGGCAATTTAGTTCTCTTCACTATGAGGTACAAAAATGATTAATCTCCAGGTGATGCAATAGCAAGCAAAATAGGAGGTGCTAAGGAAATAATAAATTAAGTCTCAGGTGCTTCCTAGCAGTAAGTTCTTAGTTTTTAAATTTCAGGAAGTCATTAACATTTATTAATAGGGGTATAAAATGTATTTTTGTATATAAAACCAAATACTCAAATATTTACTAACTCGGTAGACAATAGTTTTAATTTCTTAATATATTATTACTTCCCCCCCTTCTCCCCAATTAAAAAACAACAGGAGTTCTGATCCAAAACTCTCCCCCTGTTTCAGAATGGACGGGGCCTTTCACAGAATATCACCGTGCAATAGGTAAGATAAAAATGTATTAGAATTTAATATAGGTAGTAAAGTTTAATGGCGGAAATTCTTAATGTTTATAATAATGTGCTCTTCAAAGTTCTAATCATAATCAAACCGTTCAACAAACGAATTAAAATCAAAGTCGTAAATTAATTGTGGGTTAAAGTTTGGCAATATTTTTTAGTAAAACAATTTTCATAAATAAAATAAAATAAAGTGTGCCAGTAGTTAATCTGAATTTAATTTTTCTGCAAAGTAAATATTACAAATTTTTAGAATATATCACACGGGCATGCCGATATTTGCATAAAAATATATATTTTTTAATAGCAAATAGTGTCGAGGAAATTACGAATCCATTTAGTTGTGTTTTAGAGTAGTTTGGCGGGTGCCAAATATGGAACTTTTTTTTCTATTTAAAATAATTGTTTTAATGTCACTAGCCTGATATTTTATACAGGATGTCTACCATCCGGGAAAATCAGGGAAAACGGGAACTAGCCGGGAATTTGAAGTGATCGGGAAAAAACGGGAAAAGCCGGGAATTTGGTAAATTACAATAAAAATCTGGGAAAATGTGGTTTTACTCAAAATATGAACTATAATAATTATTTAAAACAGTAAATAATAATGTTTTTCAAAGTGTAGTTTTTTTTGTAGCTGTGTAATAAATTCTATAATTCTTAATAAACAATATTAATACAAATTTAAAAAATATGTTTATTTAAATTTTAAAACTTATAATTATTCATAAAAAAGATTAATAGGAAAATGAGGGGGGGAAGTGGGTGAATTAGAAGGATGTGACATACTTTTTAGTCGGGAATTTTAGGAAATGATCAGGGTAAATCAGGGGAAAAGTCGGGAATTTCATTGGTCAAGTTCAGTAGACACCATGTTTATAATAACTCTCCTTCATTGACATCATATAGTGACTTGTTTAGTATTATCCTATTCTGTGTTAATTTGTATGTCGTGTGCTGGAACCTGTGATTAAAATTTTATGTATTTATTAGAGATATTTAACGTTCACTTTCTTAACCAACTGATTATGTCAACACACGACTATAATCTAACCTAAATCTAGGACAGACACAACACCCAGTCCCCGGGCGTTAATTAATCACTGTGAAAGGGGAAAACAACATTTTACCAATTAATTTTTTTAACCATGCCGGGATTTGAGCCCAGTACCCATAGCTCTATAGACAGACTCGCTACCGACTGAGTGAAGGTGTCGGACTTGTGTTTAAAAAGTGCACACTAAATACCACGATAAAATAAACTGAACAGTTTGTAAATATTTTTATTAGGTTGATATAATTAAGTCTTTACATCGACAATACGTTACCGAGGTTTTTTTTTTTAGTAAATACTGTGTCTTACGACTCGGGAATGAAAAAGGTTAAATTTAGAAGAAGTATACCCGCATTTTCATAGAGAGTGGGAAACTATTAAGGAAAACCACCCTCAATACACTTGATCGGGATTGAACCCCAATCTCCCCATTATCGGCAGTCTAGTCAATTGTGAGAGTAGTGCCTTAGACCATGCGGACACCGAAGCGGGTTTTTACCGAGTTGATCAACACGTTGCTTCTCTTAGGAAAAGCAGGCATTACAAGTCACTGCTGTCTTTAATTCTAACATTTTTAAATTCAATTGTATCCACAATATTATTCAAATAAAAGTACAAAGACACTTTTAAAGAAAAAATTCTTGTTTATATTATTATTGAGTAGTGTTATTATCTGTGGTCTAGTGGTCACAGTTCCTGGCTACAGATCTAGAGGTTCTGAGTTTGATCCTCGGTACTTCCGAAATTTATATGTGTAGCAGTGGGTTTAGAACGGGGTCAAACTCTGCCCCATGAGGAAAAATGAAGAGAAACCTGAATAAATAAGTAGCAGCATTGGCTTAGAAAACTGATATTAATGGCCGTAGGGCTCGTTGTACTGACCATACCATACCTGCTCTCCGCAAATGTTGGCACTATCATCGCTATCGGTGGCGGCCGCTCAGTCTGTAATATCTCTATCTAAATCTATTTATAATAAATAAAATTATAAAAAATAAAAACGTGATTTATGTAATAATTTTTATTCGTTGACATGTTATACGCATTTTAAAATCAAAATCAAGGAGATTTTTGAATATAAATTCCAATCTCAAATTTAGAGATAAATTGGTTTTATAATGCTGGGTAATATTGACATCAGCTTTCCATAGACAGGCTTAAGAAAGAGGACTTATATAATAACCAATAATTTTATTGATTGAAAACAAAACCTCATTCATATATTTGTAACTAAATTTAAACAAGCCTATTTTTATTGGAGTATTTAAAGCGAATTTACTGAACTAACTGATTATATCAGCACATGATTCACGCACTAACTTGATAACATACACGTCACCCAGTCCACCCCCCGGCCGTTAATTTATCACCGTTAAAGAAGGATCACCGATTTACACAAAACCTTTTTAAAAAAATCGGCAACGTCGGGAATTGACTCAGTGACTCTTAGTTAAATAGAGAGATGCTATATCGGCTGAGCAAAGGTATCGGACCTACAAACCCATTACTAAATATGTAAAAAAAAAAACCTAATGTTTATACTTCTAAGCCTAAACATATGACACGTCATTCACTGTTGACCTGCGCAGAAGCCAAAGATCGGGATATTTAATTTTGTTTGTGTGTGTTAATCGCAAAAGTCTTCGCAGCCCTAGTTTTTTGTTCTGCTTTAGAAGGTGCATCGACAAAACGTTCTAAGGATCCCCAGAGCTTGAGCCAGGAGCCGTCAACTAAGCAGTCTACCGGTCCGACCTCATTGACTGGACTCTCTTCTAACGCCGCCGTGCCTTCTCCCCACACGGGCTGCCTTCCGTCCGTGTTTCCCCGGACATGTACTATTTCTTCAGGCGTAAGGTGGAAGGGGAGGGGGCAGAGGGCCTTTAGGAGTGGATGGGTTAATCAGTGACAGGGGTTAATATTTTACGCACTTTAGTTTAAAAGATAAAGGATAACGCCCGCGCAACGAATTTTATCATAGAAATAATAAATTTGTATTATAATTTACGTTTACGAGTATTTGTAAATAAACGTGACTGATTTTATGGACATAATAAATATGTACGTAACCCAAAATTAAAAAAAAAAATACACTGTCCGGTCGCTATTTTTGAAACTGGCCTGGGTTTTTGCAGCTTGCAGTCATAGGTTCAGTAAAGTGGACATGTCAAACCTACTCCCAACACACACATACGCACCCACGCACGTGTAATATAAAGTGTGATTGTTGTGGCGGGCCGATGAGATCCCCTGCAGTTGTTCCCTGCCGCCCCCACTGACTCATCCCCCCGGCAATGTAATCGTCCATTCGCACCATCGCCCGCCTCTCCTGCCTGCCGTGAGAAACGCACCAGCTGAGAGGCTCGACGTTCTCCCTAGGTCTCCTTGCATGGAAAAACTAAAATAGGATTTACTTTTCGTTCCGTTACACTCGTCAATTTCTCCTCCCAAAATAATTTTTCTTCTCTCTTTTTTATCCCTGTTTCTATCTTAAGGTGGGAGTGTAGGAAAATCTAGCCAAGGGAAATGTTTTTGCAGTTTTTATATTAAAAAAAAAGTTGACCAAAACAAATAAAATGTTGCTTTAATGATAATATAAAGTTTAATTTTCTTCATATGGTGATATCAACAGATCTTGAATATCTGTCATGAGCATAGTGGCATTAAATGATACACTTTTTAAATGACGAGGAAAAGTTTCATTTAATTCTAGGACACTCTTGACAGATATTCAAGATCTGTTGAAGTCACTGTATGGAGAAAATTAAACTCTACCTTTCTACTGAATAAATATTTGATTTTATTCACCAAACAATTTATTTTATATAAGAAACATAAAAAACATTGACCTTTGCTCACATCCACCTTAAAAAACGTATGTTCAAACGCTCACTAAATGCTGTCACCAAGGGGGCTGAACTGGAACTGCCCTAGTGTATGTAGTAAGGAATGAACCCAAGCCTCCTGAATCATAGTAAAAAGTGAAAACTTCTACATTAACCGCACAAGGTTAGGGGACGGGGAACTGCCCTAGGTTATCTTGTTAAGAATGAACCCAGGCCTCTTGGATCATAGGGATAAGTGTAAACTTCTACATAATTGCACCGGCTGATAGACCGCATGAGCACTGGTGATGCTAAAAAAATAATATCCTTTTCGTAACATTTTGTTGTCAAAGGTTTACTTTTTATATTTTATTCGCCTTACACATTTTAATAAGTTAAGTGAGTTTGTAAGTCATCTGCTGATATGAATTTGTTTGGAAAGTACGTTAAACACACTTAATATAAGAAAGAAAAATTTAGGCCTCGTCATATTATTATTTTTTTTTTTTTTTGCATTTTATTGTAATTTAAAAAAAGTATTGTTCCTTATCGCATACTACACTTGAACTTACTCCTTACTACACTTGAACAGGTTTTTTTTTATAAAACATTTCCACCATTGCTCTACATCCAGTTTATTCGTCCGATCCTTTTCGTTTTAGTTCGTACAAACACACATGCAGGCTTAACCCTCTTCCTTTTTTGTCTTCATATAAAAAACAGTAATAAATTCAATCCCCTTTCGACTCGTCTTAACGTTTTCGCATTGATAACAATTCAATTCTGATAACGAATTTGTAATATCAGCCCCTTCTTCTGCCTCTTTTGTGTGTGGGGACGTTTATTTGACGTGAATTTGTAGAGATGCTACGGAATATTTACGATACCATAGAAGGATTTGATTTTTTTTTATATTCGCGGAATATAAAACTTTTCGGAAGGAAAACCTAATAATAGAGATGTTACAAAAAATAAGGAGATAAAAAAGATGTGAGTATAGTCAATGTTATAAAACTGGTAAAACCGGAGATGTGGAGGATTTTCATTCCTTCTGACTGAGAAAAAGTGGTAGGATTTCCATCCACTTAAAGAGATGGTTCAGCTCAATTGAGATGTATGATAAAAAAAAACGTTTTTTTGTGTGTGGCGGCAGTCTTTAAAATGACGACAAGAAATCAGTGGATGTTTGTAATGAGGACAACTAGTACCCCTATTTGATTTTAGTAACCAAAACCTAAAGAGTTGGATTGTTGGTTACCTGGATGTTAGGTACATAATACAGGGGGCGGGCAATTGGCTACCTTCATGTCAGGTACATGATGCTAGAGGCGGGCATTGGCTACCTTCATTTCAGGTACATGATACAGGTGGCGGGCATTGGCTACCTTCATTTCGGATACATGATACAGGTGGCGGGCATTGGCCTTCATGTCAGGTACATGATACAAGGGGCGGGTAGTTGGTTATTTTCGTGTCTAATAATGATACATGGACGAGTAATTGGCTACCTTTGGTCAGTACACGGTACTTGAAAGACGCCGCCATGTCACTAGACAACCACCTTTTATTATATAAAATATGTCAGAAAATCTTCAAAGCGGGAACCCACTTGCCATATAGGGTCCGGCATCAAGTGTCTGGGGAACAGATACCTATATCAAGACTCTTAGAACCCATCATGGTTGTGTCCTCTGAGCGTAGCCATGAACGTAAACGTGCGCAGCGAGCAATTGGGAGTTGGCTCCTTCCATGAGTCCTGAGCGCACACGTAAGGAAGTTAAAACACAACCTAGGAATCGCTCCTAACCAAGCGGGGCTTTAACCTAGGTTGCCCTACTGGGAGTCAAAACTCGATCTTAGGAATTGCCCTGAAAAAAGCCTTTAAAATAAGTTGCCCTTCGAGGAGGTATTTTATATTAGTTAAAAATACAAAACTTGAAAAATAAAATGTTTTAATTTTTAATTTATATATTTTTGGAGGATTAAATCGAAATATTTCATACATTGCACTGTAAATAAATATATATATTTGCACTGCGTGTTACTTACTAACAGTCCCTTTATCTAAATTTAACAGGTGGATGTGGAGTGGGCCATTTTTTATGTGATAGTTTGATTGATTGGGCACCGTAGCTTTGACTAGAAGGAGTTGTAAAGAGGTGGTTTGGACACTTCATACTAGAATGTTAGTTAGAAATGAATACAATAAATCGCCCACCCGAATCAGTGGCCGAACCGTCTAAGGTGTCCCTCTCGTGTTAGTCTGGTATGCTGATAACGGGGAGATCAGGGTTCTAATCCCGGTTGGTTTTACTGAGGGTGGTTTTTCCTCAAATGTTTCCTCTTCTCTTTCCATGCAAACCCGAGAATATTACATCTAAAATACCTCCTTCCTCAGTCCTACACTATTAAAGTT
Organism: Timema podura; assembly: GCA_033556935.1. Lineage (NCBI taxonomy): Eukaryota > Metazoa > Arthropoda > Insecta > Phasmatodea > Timematidae > Timema > Timema podura. Next base: position 42,171,415 of record JAVRXN010000002.1, read on the forward strand.
TTTTTAATAACATATGTGTATTGTATATTGTGTATCTTATATGTATATAGCCTGAACAGGTGATTAAAAAATCGCCACTAGACTTTTCAGCACAAGTCATTTAATTAAACGTTTGCTACTTCTTACAGTATTTCTTAGGCAAAATTAATTCCCTAGTGATAAGGAGGGAGAGGTTAGGTTAGGCTATACTAGCATTGCCCAAAGTATCTTGGGAAGGAAATCGTACTTCAAAGTAGCAGCAGTCCCCAATACTCCCTGTGTGGGGGGCGGGGAATGTACTCTGTGGTAGACTGGGTTCAAAATTAGTGCATAGTCCTACATCAAATTTAACTACACTAATTAGGAAGTGATGAGAAAGGAAGCGTTAAGAGAAGGTACTGTACATGCATTTGTGTGAAGAGAGAGTGAGAAACAATTTAGGAAGAAAGCGGTTAGCATGCCTACCGATTCGGGTTACTACAGTAGCCCCATGGCTTCTTTGGTGCTGACTGACAGCTCACAGCTGACAGCTGATGGCTTTGAAAAGCTATACCTCAGTTTTATCTTCTGTGGTGCTGACTGACAGCTCACAGCTGACTTCTGACGGCTTTGAAAAGCTACCAGACCAAATTATGTATCCCTACGCCGAACCATATGATCTGCAAAAAACATGTATTTAGCAGTTGTCACTTCTGACAGTCAAAATTTAGGTATATACCTAACTGTTGACTGTCAGAAGTCAGCTGTGAACTGTCAGTCAGCACCAAATAAGCTGTAACCTGGGTGTACTAGACCAAATTATGTATCCCTACGCCGAACCATATGATCTGCAAAAACATGTGTTTAGCAGCTGTCACTTCTGACATTCAAAATTTAGGTATATACCTAACTGTTGACTGTCAGAAGTCAGCTGTGAACTGTCAGTCAGCACCAAAGAAGCCATGGGGCTACTGTATAAACTAATTTGTGCATAGTAGAAGTCATTATTATATTAACCGGCCCATGGAGTAGTGGTCAGGTTACGAACTAGGGGCCCTGGATTCGTTTCCCGGGGGGTACCTTGCGTATATTTTTCCAGAAAGTGGAACTACCCCAACGGTCACCAGTTTTTTTTTAGTTAATCTTTAAGTTAGGTTTAAGTGTTTCCACTGATTCCACACCCTCATATTCACTTTCATCATCACCTCATGCTCATCGGGTCATGAAAAGAGCCTCCACGGAAAGATGTACGATTAGTACAGTCGAGCGTTCCCTGGGCAACTGTACATTAGTACTGGCTAATATTTCCATTACTGGTTTATGATTGCTGTGGCCCAGACGCGCAATTAGGATTATTATTATTACATGACAAACTAATGTTATGTGTATCTAAGTATATATGTCTAAATCAGTGTTTAAAGTAGTGAGCGCTATTATCTTGTCATACTTGCTCTTCCACCAATGTGTTGAGTGATAGAACAGATAGAATAACACTCGATTGGCAACCTTGTTAAAACTCTTGTCGGCTTTGAGTGGGTTCTTGAAACCAAATGAATAATTGATTGAACCTTAATATTGTTCTTCCACTTCCCCCACCTCTTCTTTATACAGACACACACACACTCTAATAGAGGCAGACATAGAAAGTTTATTTACTTATTTAAGATGTTTAACGTGCACTTTCCAAACCGACTGATTATATCAACATACGAGAATTTCTATTAGCGAAAGGGCTACCGATTTTCCCGGGAACGGTATTTTCACATACCTTCCAGGGTTCTTTTAATTGCCACAATTGACATGGAACCGATGGTCTTACCTCCCCTCCAAAGGAAGTTGTGCTGCGCTTTTTTATTGTTCAAGAAAAATCCCTCGACCGCGGTTGGGTTTGAACCCACATATCATCGTGTCCTGACCACCGAGGTTGAAATATAAATAGAGAACTCTAAATCCGTCAAACCAAGTTGCATAATACACTCGGCGACATTCTCCGAGTATAGAACAGAACACTGAACTTCTCGGGCTAGTTCACTTGTTTTTTTTTACTGCGTCTTGATACCTGTTCGGGTAGTACGCCTATATTAATTACGTTAATGTTGTAAGGATGAGGAGGGTAGAATTTTTTAAGGGATTATACCCACATATGCGTTGAGCTAGTGTGAGAAATCATTATTTATGGGGGCGAAACACCGTCAGTACACATGACCTGGATTCGAGCCACGACCTCCCCCTTGTGGAAATCCAGTCTAGCATGGGAGTGACACGTTGGACCGTGCGACCACCAATGCGGGTTTCACATTCTTTAAATGATCTACAGTATGATTCTGGCAGAAAGGAACTTTTAGAAAATGAAGATCTATTTTATTCCGGGAAACCATTTTTTTAGATCATAGCTTCATACTACCTGTTAGGCTATACGCATATATGATAATTTACTCTAGTGGGGTAGGTATGAGTAAGGAAGTAATTTAGAGGTAATGTACTCACATTTTCTTGGAAGAAAAGTGTGAAAACATTTGAATGATTTTAAGAAAAACTACTTTCAATACACCCGACCAGCATTCGAATCCCGATCTCCCCGTCATCAGCAGGCCAGTCAAACACGAGTGACGCTTTAGACCATTCGGCTACTGAAGTGGGTGGTATAATTAATAACATTTTATTTTGTTACTAGAATAATTTAATATGAATTGATATTGGCTATCAAATTTTACAGCTACATCAGACGACTTGGCGTATGAATATGTGAAAATTGTTTTAGAAACTTACAAATCAACCAAAAAAGTTCCTTATTATCTGAATCGGACTGTACGTACTTCGAAGGAAGTTTTAAATGTGAAGCGATACAAAACAATCGTAATTCTTCGGCTAATATCATTCTAAAAAACGAAGTGGCTAAGAATATAAAGCAAATTTAACTAGGATATGAATCGATTCGCTAATTATTCGAAATTGGCGAATAACATTTGCTTCGGCTTGAAATAAAAATCTGCTTCGCATTTTTACTGTAAGCATTGGCTTAATTTTAAAGTTTCTAATATTAACCTACGTTGAAATAACTATTATTTTCTTAGTAAAACTATATTATCAATCAAAAGTGTTCATAAACGCTTCTAATGATACTTCCCTAAGGATTACTATATAATTGGCTTTTTCAGGAATAATTTAAATAAAAAAATATAAATAAGATATATTTTGTTACGTGGTTGTGGTAACATGAGATAAATTGTGTTGTAAATAATTAATTAAAAAGTATTATATTCACAGTTTTATATTTTTATAACCTACCACAAATAGTTTTTAATAACGTTGAGAAAAAGCCATGACAAAATATAAAGTTTAATTTTTTGTTAACACTAGTTACTATATTAGTGCAGGAATACAGGTTATTTATTACACGTCATCAACCACTAGCTTAGTTTTATCGATGCGTCATATTTGTTTTTTTTAGGTAAGTGCAACGTTCTACAAGTTCTTATATTAAAATCATCTTTTAAGTGAACTTTAAACATTATTTTTAAAAGAAAAGAAATATCCAAACGGATTTTCATAATAAGAATTTAATAATTTTAAATACACCAAAAATAATATATATAAATATTCTGTTGTCAAAGTTAGGATTGCCAAAATTTACAGCTGTTCAACATAGTTTCTTGCAGATCATATGGTTTGGCGTATGAATACACAAAAGTAAGTTTGGTAACTTTTTATAACCGTCAGCTACCACCCCCACTCCTATGTTTGATAGATTGCACTGTCTTGTTTTATTGATTTAATTATAAGACCATTTCAATACTACGAATGTATGGGCCCTTGCGCACCTGTTACAATACTTATATTGTGGGGACTGTAAAAACAAACGAGAGTCTGTATCCGTGTCATGTGGTTGCACTTGAACCGACACCACGATGTGTGACATGAAGTGTACTGGCTAAACTTTTAACACAACCCCTACATTTCACACGCACGTTCACGTCTCAATGGAAAAACATTATAAGTGCAGTTCTTAACATTAAACGTTAGCAAAACTTCACAATTTTCTCATGGCAATTATTAAAATAAAATATGTTTTTGGCTGCGGCAGAACTGAGTTCAAAATTTCAAGGCAAGATATGCCATAAAGGCTACAGTAGAGTTTTTCCATACCAAGGTAAACACGATATTTTACAAGATACAAAAGAATAATAATAATACTTAGCACCGCGTCTTACTACCCGTTCGGGTTGTACGCTTAATTACTAATTACACTAATGGGTTATGAATTAGGAAGGTTGAATTTAAAGGAAGTGAACCCGCATTTGCGTGAGGGAGAGTAGAAAACCATTTAGGAAAAACCACCCTCAGTTCACCCGACCGAGATTCGAACCTCGATTTCCCCGTCCTCGGCAGTAGAGCTCAACACGACTGGTGCGTTAGCTAACTACGCTACCGAGGCGGGTAAGATACAAAAGAGTTCAGTAAATAAAAATAGACATAATTTCCTACCAGTCACAGGTAAACCTGATATTTTACAGACCACAAGAAAGTGCAGTAAACCAAGGTTGGTATTTTTTTAATACTGCACCACGTCTTACTACCCGTTTGGGTTTTCCGCTTATGTACTAATGGTTTTAGAGAAGAGGAAGGTTGTACTTAGATGAAGTTTATCCGCATTTACTAGGAAGGAGAGTGGAAACCCATTTTGTAAAAATCTTTCTCAGTACACCCGACCAAGTTTTTGAACCTCGATTTCTCCGTCATCGGCAGTCTAGTCTACTGCGAGAGCGACGCCTTATACCATGCGGCCACCGAAGCTGGTCTGATCGTTTTAAATCTAGGTGTTTATGGAATACTCAAAAAGAAGGTACGAAACGAAAGTTGGTGATCCACTCCGATGGGAAGGTGAACCAAGTGGTCAATCTCGTATGTTCTGGTTTGACAGTGACGTTAAGGTCGGGATTTGAGTCCAGACTGGGTCTATTGGGGTGATTTCTCCTTTCATAACTACCCACTCTTTTGTAAACTACCTTATCCTTTTGTAAACTACCTTATCTTAATTCTACCTACCACATCCACAAACCCCTAATTAGGGCCCACGTACCAATTCAGGTTCGTTGGGACACACTCCATTTAAAGTATACGAAATAAACGTTTTTCAAAGAAACACACATATTCACCAAATTTAAATCCGTTTTGTTAGGAAGTCTTCTTATTTATTTTCACCCTGTCTTACAATCGTTTCGGGTCATACTCATCTTACTCATGATCATTCATAATAATATTAGTATTTGTTCGGCGTGGTTAGAGTATTTTACCAGGGGTATAGTTAGTTAACTCTGGCCTGTTCTGACGAAGATATTTTAATATATTTGAATAAAGAGTTCGTCATGATTTTGATTTATTAACTATTCAGGCACCAAGCCTGGTTAGTGTTCTCGGTTAAGTTAGTTTGCAAGAAACCGCTTATGGGGGTCAAATGGTCTTAAGGCAGCGTTTTCCAACCACTGTGTCGCAGCACATCGGTGTGCCACGAAGAGTCAGCAGGTGTGCCGCCAGACCTTCTGGGAGGAAAAAATATTTTTTCGAAAACAAAATAATTATATTTTTGACTACATTGAACGTTAAAACACAATCTTAGTACTAGGTTTTTTTTTATAGAGTGACCTGTCCTTAAAAAAAATGTGTGCCCTTTTCAGAATGCAGTGAGCTTATAAAGGTTTAAAATCACTGGTTTAAGTCATCACTCTTGCAATAGACTAGACTTTAGATGATGGGGAGAGAGGGGTTTGAATCCCTGTCGGGTGTAGGCCTACTTAGGGTGGTTCCCCCCCCCCCCTAAAATGTTTTCCCGTTTGCTTTCCACACAAGTGCGGGTACACTTATTTTAAAATTGAACCTTTGTTATCCCTAAAACATTAGTATAGTTAGTACATACAGGTCTATTTACAATCCCTAACGGGTAGTATGACATGGTACAAAAAAAGGTTGTTTTTTTTCTATATTGATGAAACCGTACTTTCATCAATCTCGCTTCGACAACGCCATTAAATTTAGTGTTCCACCAAAATGGCTGGTTTTAGGCTGTTATCAAGTTTTTCCGTTCTGGCAGTGACGCTCTATGCTTGGCCTAACGCGTGTGCGTGAAGTGCGAATACGTGTAGATAGACATTGCCCGCGGCGCGGCGTGTGTGTGTGTATGCGCGTCTCGTGTCGTGTAAGTGTGAAGAGAGGGGGGAGGGAGGGATTCAGTGTTGCTTTCACACGGCCGAAGGGAAAAGGGAGGGAGGGCTAATTGTTATTTACTTTGGCCGGAAGACTGTAGTGAAAAAAAATGGTGGAGGGGACTACCCATGTAGCTTTTTGATACTTGTCGTCTGGGTTTGAAGAGGGTGGTGTCATGTTAACGGTACTGACTCTTATTTCATTGAGAGACTAATCAATTAATTATGTGTTCCTCAACCCGCGGCTTGTGACTCGTTTTCTTCCAGACCACAAATATCTACGGGTTTTTAAATTTTATAGTAATAAAAGGAAGTGTTTGTTTGTGTGTGCGATGCCCAGCCAAATCTACGGCACGCAGAGATCTGAAATGTTTAACATAAGTGGACGGAAGGGGGTCCGAATGCACCTCGAAGCCGGATTTTTAAATTTTTAATTAGCTTCAAATATACGGGCACCGTGGGGGACAGGGGGGTATTATATAATTCTTATACCACAGTGGGTCACGGGTAACGCCGTGCGGGATTGCTAGTAAATATTATTATTATTATTATTAGCACCGCGTCTTACTACCCGTTCGGTTTTATACGCACTTACGCTAATGTGTAATGGTAGGATGATTGTGAGATGGAATGGAGGACCTACAGTTTAACGTGGGATCCGAACCATGGTGGAGGCCTGGCATTCCTCACATTCACAAGTTGTGATTAATACACGTCCTAGTAAATAATAAGAAAGAGGCGTCATCCTGATCTGTTTTATCGGAAAACATAAATGTCTCAAGTCATCGCACAAATTGTTGTACCAATCATAATATGTTTACTGTTTCTAAATAAGTTAAAATAATAAAGCTGATGCTAGTTTATCATTATGATCACATTATGATCATTAAATGTTTATGTTGATCGTGTTCTATTGTTTGCGGCAATAGTCATGTTGGCCTCTGAATAATGAAAAGTTGGACCACATTTAATTAATGTATCCCCAACATCGGTTGAACAAAACGTTATGTTCGACTAGTTTGGTTAGCCTATGATGCAAATATGCGGGGGTTATAACTTATAATCTCTATCGGGTGTTCTTGGTTAGTTTTTATTAAATGGTTTGAACCTTCGTGCAAAGGTGTGTACATTTTCTCTAAAATATGACCGAGATGCAGATGAGAGGATGGATTACATCATAATGGATCTGAAAGATACAGTGTGTAATGAGGTGGACTGGATAGAACTAGCTCATGTTAGGGATAAGTAGCAAGCGTAATTTTGTAAATACTGCATTGAACTTTCCACTGACAGCTAGCAGAAGATGTAATTAACGATTAAAAGAAAAACATAATTTAAAAAAAGTTTGTGAAATATATTGTATTGCATATCATATGGTTTGACAAATGGATACATAAGAGCAGATTTGGTAAATTAAAAGCTATATTATAGACTATATTTTTAAATATATATTATATATTATTATATATTATTATTATTATTATTATTATTATTATTATTATTATTATTATTATTATTATTATTATTATTATTATTATTATTATTATTATTATTATTATTATTATTATTATTATTATTATTATTATTATTTATTATTATTATTATTATTATTATTATTATTATTATTATTATTATTATTATTATTATTATTATTATTATTATTATTATTATTATTATTATTATTATTATTATTATTATTATTATTATTATTATTATTATTATTATTATTATTATTATTTATTATTATTATTATTATTATTATTATTATTATTATTATTATTATTATTATTATTATTATTATTATTATTATTATTATTATTATTATTATTATTATTATTATTATTATTATTATTATTATTATTATTATTAGCACCGCGTCTTACTACCCGTTTGGGTTATACGCACTTACGCTAATGTGTAATAGTAGGGTGATTGTGAGATGAAATGGAGGACCTACAGTTTGACGTGGAATTCGAACCACGGTGGGGGCCTGGCATTCCTCACATTCACAAGTTGTGATTAATACAAGTTTTGTCATAGGTGAAGGAAGGGTTTGGCAATCAGATAAATCTGTGCCGGGACCGAGGATTGAACCCCGGACTCTCAGCACTGAAGTCTGACACCTTACCCCTAGACCACCAGATCACCTTATTTTTAAATAATACTGCACATAATATATACACCGCTTCCCTAAAAAAAACTCTTATTTGAAATGCAAGTAAATCACTTTTCAATTGGTTAACATGTGTAAATATCCTTTTTGATGCATACTCTTCTGCTAAAACATCGCCGATGAAAACTAAAACCGGTGCTATAACCAAATTACGCACATATTTCCATGTTAGTTAATTGTTTTTATAATAGTCGCCATGATAGTTGGTCGTTCACGCATTAATTGTCGACTTGCACTGAATTAAGTACGGAAACATCGACCAAATATACGAGGCATTACAGTAACCCAAATATAATTTGGGGCAAAACTTGAATAAAAACTACAAGTAAATGTATCTGATGATTTTTATTTAGCTTTGTATCTTACTACCCGCTCGAGCTACACACTAAAGACGCAAATGTGTTAGGGATGAAGATTGTTGAATTCTAAGGAAGTGTTTACAAATTTTCGTGAAGGTTTGGTGGAAAACCGTTTAGGAAAAACTACCCTCGGTACACCAGACCGGGATTATAACCCACAGCTCTCAGTTTTTTGCTGTCCAGTCCACTTCGAGAGTGACGCATTTTGAGTAGACCATGCGGCCACCGAGGCGGGTCCCTCCCTATCTGTCAACTATTCTCGTGTCAATACAAAGGTTACTGGTGAAAGTAAACGGTGACACAATCGGACATACCTGCTCCTTTTATTTATTGTAATAAAGAACTAACAATTACAGTATCAGTAAACTAAACTTCTATTAAATATGTATTCCTCACAGTTTTTTTTATAAAGGTCCTAATCTTAACACACATTTTTAAGATATTTTTAGCACATTGTTAATAAATTATTTTTAAAAGTCAAAATTTTCAAAAATAAGTCATCAGCAAACTAATCTCTAATGGATTTTTTTAATAAAACTAAAGTAGATTCTTATTTGTCATGTAAGAAAATCCTCATATAGGTTATTCATTACCAAACCAAATGGCTTAAGTCGTTTTTGAAATATTTCAAATTTTTCAAAACTCACTATTAAACTACTCTTTAATTTTAAAATATGCTAAAAAAAAATCACCATTTGGTCTTCAGGTATGACCAAAAAGCATCTAAATATCAAATTTGAATGAAATCCACTTAACCATTTTGGTTGTACCCTCCAGGTATAGTCGGACATAAAAGACCCACTCTTTTGAGGTCGAGCGAATATAAAACATTAAGATTTGTTATAATCTAGAGGTCAAAATGTTCACGATTACAACAATAACAATAAACTATACATAATTTGTTTACCTTTATATTTTTCTGTTCCTAGGTGTTAATGAATCTCTATGCACACTTTTATTTATGGCCATTATATGAGTGGAGTTATTTTGCTGTAGGTGATATGAATATGACGCCACAGGACATGTCGATGAGCAAGCCGGTAACGACCAAGCAAGAATGCCCAGCTTGGATCAAAGATGAATGGAAAGAAGATCCGTTTAATGTGTCCAATGACGCCGACGCGGATAAACAGTACTACCAACCTGGCAAGACGCAACGAGAGCAGCAAGACGCCCTTCGTGACGTCTGGCCGGCCGTGGATCGTGTCGATGTCCATGGCCGTTCTTCCGACGCCATGCCGTTGGAAGGGCTTGCCCTCGCCCAAAGGGATCGCGCGGCTCAACGCGACAGGGATAGTGCCCGCGCCTTTCACCTCTCCTTTGCACGCTACTTGGCACGGGAAAGGGACGCGTATTTTAATGGAACGTTAGGTACTATGGAGGAGGCTACTGGTTTTGTATGTTATGTGCCTACCATGGGGTTTAATGTGCTTGTGGTTTATCTTTTCATATATACACATATTGTATGTGTGATAACTACCCACAAACTAAATGTCAAGCTAATCCAGTCTTTTTTGCCGGTGACGTGGAGCTCGGGGTTTGGATTCGGACTACGGTTCTGAAGGGTTTCTTTACTAAATGATTTCTCACTCTTCCTTTAGGCAAATGTAGGTATATTTCCTTTTCACCTTCCTCACCCCCTACCCCATTGGTGGGAATATGCAGAAAACATGGTGGATATGGATAGGGAAAACCTGGAATAATTAGGGAATTTTTTATGTCGGGGAAAACATGGAAATGTCAGGGAATGTAAACAAAAATAAGGAAAAGTCAGGGAATTTAAATAATTAATTCTGCACCTAAACATTTAAACACAAGTGAGAGATTTTGTTTCTCGGCGTTAACAAAATGTATTTTCTAGATATTATACTAACTAGCATTCTGCTAACATGAGAGTATTCTACAAGAGTTATTTTATTAACACAGTTCCACAAATAACACATTAACATTAAGTACTGGATAAAGAACTTAAAATATTATTATTATTATTATTATTATTATTATTATTATTAGCACCGCGTCTTACTACCCGTTCGGGTTATACGCACTTACGCTAATGTGTAATGGTAGGGTGATTGTGAGATGAAATGGAGGACCTACAGTTTAACGTGGAATCCGAACCACGGTGGAGGCCTGGCATTCCTCACATTCACAAGTTGTGATTAATACACATCTTGTCAGAGGTGAAGGAAGGGTTTGGTAATCAGATAAATCTGTGCCGGGACCGAGGATTGAACCCCGGTCGCCAGCTCAGAAGTCTGACACCTTACCGCTAGACCACCAGGTCACCTAACTTAAAATAATATTGATGTTTATCCACTGTTAGGATTGTTTTACAAAATAAATTATCAATAAGGCCCGGATTTTGATGACCTAAAAATATCAAATATGGCCTATAAAATGACTTCATATTTTCAAAAAATGACCTAAAAATATGAACAAAAACTCGTAACGAATGCACACGACTAAATCAACCATGCACTTTGTAAAACTTAAAAACATAGGTATGCAACAAAAAGCCTCTAACAACTAAACTTTTGCATTATGCTAAATATAACATTGATTTACAAAATTAATATGTGCTGCAGAAGTAATAGCTATTCCCTCCCAACGCAACCCTCTCCAGTTTAATTGCAATGTCCCACCAGGAATATGTATTTTCCAACCATAAATGCTAAGAGGATACAAAGTTCATTTTCTACATTATCTTTTCTCGCCGACCACTCTGTGATTAAAAAACATATTATGTTTAAGTAAATTTGATGAATTTATAAAAAACATCGACAGTATTTCAAAATTTACATATTCAACATGAATGCCTTATAATGACTCAAACATACTTAATAATTACTTGAAATTGCTAAAAATTCATAAAAAAACAGCGCAAATAAATAAAATATCACCTAAAATACCAAAGTAATAAAACATGACAGAAAATGACCTATAAAATATATATTTCCACAGCCAGTGGATCTTGAGTTTATGTACTTTATAGCGTGGTACATGATTTAAAAAAAGATATGCCATCAAATTTCTTGACCTGTTGATCAATGTAATAAACATAAAAACTGCCATTTGTCAAAAAAAACTGAAAAAAAGGTTAAAGTCGGAATATTTTTTAATTGTTTTCTGGAAACCTAGAAAAGTCTGGGAATTTTAAAATTCAAGTTTTGAAGCCACCCTGAGTGAAAACCTTTGAAAGTTAATAGAAGGTGCAAACTATAATAATTATATACTCTAATGATGTAGACGGGCTGTCAGGTTGGGTTAATGCTACGGATAGGTAATAATGAAGATAATAAAAAATCTAAACAGTTTGTGAGAACAATTATTTCAAAATGTTGAATATCTTTGAAATATTTTATATTTCCAGGTTATTATTTTGGATATTGACCTGAATTTTTTTTAAATATATGATTTTATTATTTGAATGGAGTCATTTTTCTGTAGGTGACATCATGAATAATATGCCCCAAAACATGTCTATGAAGACGATGACCTATATACAAGATTCTCTAGTAATACCTAGGGAGGTCGAAATGAAGCGCGAGGAGAATACGCTCAAGTTGACGGACGATGACGTCAAGCGTCAGTACCACGAACCTGACGTGGGACAGCGCTGTCAACAGCAAGGCGCTGTGCGTCACGACGGTCGGCCGGCCTTGGGAACCGGAAATCACTTTCAAACAGAAGTCCAAGACTATTTCCTCAACGCCCCCCAACTTGGAAGGGCTCGCCCGCATCCAATGGGATCATCTGCAACGGAATGGAAGTGACGCCGCCGCTCAAACGTCCATGATGCCCTTCTGGGAACGTGAGGATTGGAAGAAGAAATTTCATAATAATATAGGTAGGATGAATGGGGCTGTGATTTTATGTTTTGTGTCATCCATCATGGGTTTAAGGGTTATGTTGTTCTTTATATTGTCCAAGGACACTTAACTACCCAAGGTATATTTAGATGAGCTACGATATCTAAATTTTTATAAATATTTCTAAGAGAGTAAAACTTTTATTCTATACCAAAATCCTAGATGTGTGTTTAGTATATATAAATCTCTTAAATTTTAAACTTTATTGAAAAATCCTAAACATATGTATTTTTTAGGATTTTTCAATAAAGTTTAAAATTTAAGAGATTATAGCATTGAGATTTACATATACATTAAATCCTCAACTTACGGGGTTGATTCGTTTCGAATGTTCCAGCGCATGTTGAAAAACTGCGTAAGTTAAATTGTGCTTAAGTGCGCTGTAGTTTTAACATTTGCGTTCGTTTCAAAGGATGATTAATTAAAGCTTAACAGGTTCTGCTTAAGAAAAAAAAGAAAACTTAATACAGTATTCAATCAAGTACATAAATATTTAAAAAAACATTAATATTAATTTTCATGTATTAATTGCTAGGCAACAATCGAGACTTTAACAGGCTTGGACTGAAGTTATAAAAGAACATTTGGTTTGCAAATTAAAAAATAATGAATACATTATGTTTGTATACAGGTGATTATAATAAATAAATATAATAGACAAAACCTAGTAAGGAGGAAAGCAAGGGGAGAAAAAAATTCAGTACTAGCAATTATGTTTAGGGAACAGTTCACAATAAACAAACAGATAGTAGTTAATGTTATGGGCGTTCCTTAAATAACTTTCTAATTGTGGTTCTTCATTTATGTTAAAAATAAAATTCAGAAATCTAGAGTTAATGCTGCTCTTACAAAGGCATAGAGGGCTGAGTGTGTAAGAGTTCACTGATAGAAAATATTTTAGGATTTCTAGAAGTATGCAAGGCACAAAAGATTTGAGCAAGAAATGTTGCTATTAAAATTTTAAAAACAAAAATAGAGTTTCGTGAGAAGAAAGCTTGGAGCCCTAAAAGGTTTTGAATTCATCATAATATTTATAAAACTGTTGAAAAAGAATTTATCTTAGCAAACGCGACAAACTTGCGTTGTACACTTTCCAATCTGAGAGATTCGTTTAAGGGGAGGGAATTCCACGCCACACTGGCCTATTCAATTTTGGATCTGACCAAGCAAAATAAAAACTTATATAGTGTAGTCAACTTTAGAAAATGAGCAAGTGTATATACTTAATAAGGCCGAGTAATTTAAGAGAGTGAGAAACTATATTATCAACATGATAGTGAAAGTAGAGCTTGTGGTCTAATATAACACCTAGTACAGATCATTATTATAAAAACAACGTTCAATAACAACTATTTAAAGTTTATAAGTGAAAAAGAATGGGTGGTTTTCCTGGTGAAAGCTATAAACTTAATTTTGGATTTATTGATTGACATTCCAGTTTCGGTAGACAATCATAATATACCATTTATTTCTGTTTGCAAATCTAAACCACCAACAAGTGAATTGATGTTTTTAAATAGTTTGAGATCAGTAAACAGTAAATAGTTTGAACCTACCAATGTCATCAGTAAACACATTAAAAATAAGAGGGCCTAACTTTGACACTTGAGAGTCTAGAAAAGAGTTGGAGGCTATAAAATCAATTTTGATGGTTAAAGATATATTTAGTAATATATTTAGTTGCTCCTAAACCAATTTATATAGGAAGTTGGTAAGCCAAAATCACTAAGTTTTGAGAAAATACTACTGTGTTGACACAGATCAAAAGTTTTACTTTGATCAAAATAAATTGCATCAATCTGACCTTGAGTAGAGACTTGAAGGGCAACATGAACCAGAAATTCTACTATGTTGGTTACAGTAGATATTTTTTGTTTACAAACCCCATGTTAATTGTCAAAAAGTCGGGAATTTTAAGAAAACCAATAAATATGGTACTAAATATTTACAAAATATTGATGAATGATGACACTATTAACTGTGCGTCTGCTTACTAGAAACACCATCTATTATGTTTAAAATGGCGCTTGATAATTGGCGTTGCTAGTCGTAAGTAGAAGTGCCACAGCCGCGCATATACAAATCATAGTCGATAAACTATTATATCCAATAATGGTTGGAGTAGTCTTCCTCACTGCTCTGACACTCTTTTCCTAATGCAACATATTGACGATAAAAATGTGTTTTATTTTAGCGACAACTATTTCTATGAGTAGTCCAGAACAGGAAAATAAATGCGAACGTATCTCTCTCCCCCCCACGTCTTTACTACAGCCTAGCCCATTAAGAGAGCGACTCTGTAACTCTTTAGACAAGAAAAACTGACATCAACTTTGTATATTTTTTTAACTCTATATAACCTATTCATGGCAATATTTTGCTTAAATATATACAACCAGACAGATTTATCTATAAATTTGAGTGTGCATAAAGATATAAAATAACGAGCACTTAAGAAAATAAAGGGGATTGTTTGAATGTTATAGATTTCATGGGTATTCATTCAATTGTCTGTCGACCTTTTTAAGCCGAACAATTTTTTTTTGTGTTGTACCTCAGACATAATGTCAAGCTCATTTAGTTGAGTTTGCCGGTAATGGGGTGGTCGGGGATCGAATCCCGAACGGCCTCATTAAAGGTAGTTTTTCCTAAATGTTTTTCCACATTTACTTCGTGCAAATGTTGTCTAATTAATTTTATTTATATTCTTTATCATCCCCCTCATAAGATTAACTAAATACAGTCCAGACAGGTGGTAGCCCAGGGAGTGATAGATTTAATCAATCACTATTAAGTTAATATATTTATTTGTTACAAAGTTACAGGAACATTTGATAGTTATACATAATCACTATTTAATACTAAACAGATGTTAGGATATAATCAATTCTAGATTAATTTTATACCTACACCGGCAGGTACGTGGTAAAATTTATCGGTATAATCATGTAAAGTTTGCCTGTTACAGATAGGTTAGGGTTCGAATTCAGGCTGGATGTACTGACGTGTTTTATTTCCAACCCTTTCCCCGCGTATACTACAAGTTTTTGATTGGGTGACAAAACAAAGGCGTGGTTTTATATTTTGCTCATTACAATGCAAAATTAAAATTAATGGAAAAGAATAGTTATCCTTATATTTTACCTACAAACATAAAACCTCATCTCACTACCCATTCGGGTTATACACTTATGTACTACGTTAATGGGTTAGGGATGAACAAGGTTTAATTTTGAGAAAGTGTACCCGCATTTACTCGCAAAGAGTGGGAAACTATTTAGGAAAAGCCACCTTCAGTACACCCGACCACGATCGAACCACGTTCTCCCCGTTGTGGGCAGTCTAGTGTATTGCGAGAGTAACGCCTTATACCATGCGGCCACCTGAGCGAGTGATATGTTATTATATAGAACCTAAATGTAATGAAAAAAGTATTACACAGAAATCTAGCATGTTAACATGTTTATCTTCTCTGGCACGGTAAAAATAATTTCTTCTTCTCTCGGTGACTCATTTTTACCTCCTAGCAAGAAAAGTAGATAGAGGAACTTTCAGTTCCGTACCTTCGTCGTTCCTATTGCACCCTCTTCACGGGAGGGCTGTAAGCTCCCGGTCTGAAGTAAGGGTTGTAAGTAGAGAACTCTCGATGCAGCATCCCCCTCCACCCCGCTTACACACACACACACATACACACACACACACACCTTTGGGAGAGGAGTAAATCCGGCTTAGCCTCCCCTTTCCGTCCTATTTCCCTTTTACCTCCCATCTCTAGACTGAGGAGAGACCAGCTTTGTCCGTATTCTCCCTCGACTTTCTCTCTTTTTGCTCCTTTTCTACAGGGGTGACCAGACATAACCAGGTGGTATGTCGGCAAGAATAGCAGGGGTGACCATATCGGTGTTTATACTCTAATTATTGGTGTTAGAGAGTTGTATGTTTAGTGTTAAAGGGTAGATAATATTTCCAAACTTACGTGCTATGCTTGGATGTATAGCATTAAGGAGGAATAAAAGGAAACGTGAGTCAAGGTCAGTATTTTTTTAGTTTTTTATTCCACAATACTTGTATTTTTGACGCCACAAAACTTATATTTTGACAAATAAAAAAAACTATTTCACAAGCTACAATTAATTTAATTTTATAAATAAAGTGACCTCAACAGTTCTTAAATAAAGGGTTATTCAAAAGTAATGGTGCAAACCGAGAGTCGTGTCGACGCTAACCGAGAATTTAACGGTTGAAAGGAAGGAGAACGGCTTCAAGTTCTAACCTGGACATGGTAACTGCCGCCGGGATGTTCGCCGATACCTGAATACCACCCGACCTGGACGTTAGATCGGCCGTGCCGGACAAGAGGATTTGTCAATGTTGCTCTGGCCTCCACGATTGTCAGGCTGAACACCCTGCGACTTATTTATTTGGAGGATACGTCGACACCGTGTACGTGCCCCCATTGCCACAGATACTGAACGACCTTGAACAACGCATCTCTGCTGCGGTGGAATTGATATCCGAGGATATGCCGGGACGCTTCTGGGCCGAACTGGAACTACCGTCTAGACGTCTGCCGTCCACATTGAACACCGTTGGTGCTTTTGAAACTTGGAGAGTTCTTCTGTCGTTTCATGTCATGACGGTTGTTGTATGTCATTTCTCTTGAGAATAAAACCATTTCACTTTTGCACTATTATTTTAGAATAATCTTGTATTTGTTATGAGCATTGCGGCATTTGACCAAGAACCTTTTAAATCAAGAGAAAAATTCCCAGTCAAATTACGCAATATTTGACATCAAAATATTGGTTTAGATTAGTATGCGTAAAAAACTAAACTAAATGCATCTACTAAAGCAATTTTGGTCAAGATATGTTTTAACTGTTACAATGCCTACCTTTAACTTGCGATCCCTTCCTTCCAACCATCAGGAAGGGGGAGGGGGGGGGAGAATGTATACCGGAGCGCTGAAATACGTTGCAGATGTTCAGAAATCCCGCGTTATTTAAGAAGTCGTTTGTTATTTCTAAATATTGCTACGCTAAAATGAAAACTAAATATATATATTTGTCCTTAAGGATTACATATCTTATATTTAAAGTTTTATAATCCATAAAACGGTGAAATTAAATCTTTTTAATTGCGTTTAGTGAGAAATGTTACATTCCGAGTTCAAAATAAACTGTTAAAACTAATAGAACCAAATGTATCCGTCCTCGAACAAATAATTAGTTGTTACCAGATCAAAACCCTCATCTGTGGCAGCATAGTCCAAGACGTCACTCTCACAATAGACTGGACTACCGATGATGAAACTGGGGTTAGAATCCTAGTCGAGTGTACTGAAGCTGTTTTTTTTTCAATCTAACTCCACACAAATGCGGGTATAATAATTACTCTAAATTCAACCTTACTTTTCTTAACCCACTAGCGTAATTATTACATAGGCGTATTACCCGAAAGAGTAGTAATATGGGGTGCTTGGGAGGGGGAGGCTTATATGATTGATTGTTTTAATGCTCCAGAACTGCTCTTCACATGAGAAATACTGCGGTGTGAGGATATTTCCCTTTAAATAAGTGACGTCCGTAAGCGCCCGTAGCACCTAACTTATGTAGGACAGTGTTTCTTCATTATTTTCTTTTGTTCACGGCACACAATTCTATGCTGTTGAGTCCTCGCAGCAACACTACAGGAGACTTGGATGTGCGCATGCGCAGAGAGACTTATCTCAGTTGAACCGGAAATACGTGTGTGTTTGACCTCTATTCAAAAATAACATAGCGTCTAGAATGTTGCGACACACACTATATAAGCCACTGATGTACAGTAGCCCCATGGCTTCATTGGTGCTGACTGACAGTTCACAGCTGACTTCTGACAGTCAACATTTAGGTATATACCTAAATTTTGACTGTCAGAAGTGACACATGTTTTTTGCAGATCATATGGTTCGGCGTAGGGATACATAATTTGGTCTGGTAGCTTTTCAAAGCCGTCAGCTGTGAGCTGTCACTCGGCACCAAAGAAGCCATGGGGCTACTGTAGGTAATCCAGCTTGTTCCAAACGTCGCATCGTGGTGGGTTTCCTATAGTGTACTTTTAAAAAAAGCAGAATTGAAAATAGTGAAACTATTTTAAACTTATTTAAAAAAAGAAAATATATATTTTAAGGTGATTTTTTTTAACTGATCCAAATTTTACTGTTTTTAATTGAAGAATGCAGAAAACCGCACCCGGATAAGTTTCTGGTTCGAGCCTAATATTGTTTCTGATATCCCGATTAATCGAGATGAGCTCTTAACGGGAAAATATACTATGGTTACAGGCAAGGGCGTAGAAAAGGACCCCTCAGTGGGGATCCATATAAAAATGCCAAAGGTCTAGTAAATTTTCTAGCGGACACCCCTTGGGAAAATTGAGTCTGGACCACATTCCAATAAACTTTGTAATACAGTCGGCTAGTAATCGTAAATTTACACGAACACTATTGCACGTGGATAATTTCTGATTAAACATTAGTGGAGATAAAGAGTTAGTATAAGTTTCTAACACTGAACATTGTTGAAATATTAAATTATATTTGGATAAAAAATTACATTGTAAAGGCGGTTTTTGACCAGTTTAGAATGTCTTGACAGATAAAATTGTGCACAAATCTTCATTCTGTCATAATATAGACATACTACAGCTATAGAAATTTTGTTGCTTTGACCACCATCGTCACCACGAAAATTTCTAGTAATCATTCAAATACGAATGCAATGCACACATTTCTGGCATATCCTAGGTCTTTTATTTTCCCTTATATTACCATACCTCCTGCGCGCGCACACAAACGCAGATGCGAGCCGGGAGCCGAGATGGGCCTGTTAATGATTAACGCTCTTAAGGTTGGATGATGTGAGCAAATATATCCAACTTCACGGCTACGTTATATACACGTATACAATCAAGGATTAGGATACATTGTCTAGTCTCATTTAAAACAATTAAAATACAATTCAATGTATTTACTATTTTTAAATCGTGGTACGAAGGCTACTAAAATATATTCGTACGTCAAATCACCATATACAACTGTCACTTTTGATATTGAACGAATCCCGATAAAATATTTGTATAATTGGTACAGTTTGTGTATATTTGGAGAAATGAATAAGGTAAAATTTTTGTTATACTTTTTAAAGAACCAATTCCACTATTGTTGATGACTTGCTTTAAAGGAACTTTGTATCCATCACTTTGGTCGAGACATCTAAAAGTCCTTTTTTCTTACCATAATCCTATTAAATGGTAGGATTTTGGTAGTAAAAAAAGGCCTTTCAGACAGTCATTCCTACGAAAATCGGTGTTTAACTTCACAGCGATTGTATTAGAAGCTCCTGACATGGTCCTAGATAGGCAACTTAGACACCTCGCCATGCTGGGCGGGTCGATAAACTGCACTAACGTCTAGGGGTCACATACCTGTGTCACATCTGCATCGTGAATATATTATGTACAGTAGCCCCATGACTTCTTTGGTGCTGACTGACAGCTCACAGCTGACGGCTTTGAAAAGTTACCAGACCAAATTATGTATCCCTACGTCGAACCATATGATCTGCAAAAACATGTGTTTATCAGCTGTCACTTCTGACAGTCGAAATTTAGGTATATACTTGAATGTTGACAGTCAGAAGTCAGCTGTGAGCTGTGTCAGCACCAAAGAAGTCATGGGGCTACTGTAGTTTTTACAAGTGATATAAAACCTTCTTCATTTGTAAAATTAACCAACATCATTTGCGAGTAGGATGGATGCGTACAACATTTAAGGTCAAAGCATAATACCAGACACTTGGTATTTAGTTGGCACTTTTGGTGCTAAAGAAAATAATACAAGAGAAGTTTTAAAATAAATCTACTTCTTTGTGAAATCGTGTTTACGCAAATGACATCATTTCGACTACTTTGGCGTCAAGAAATTTTAATAATTACATGTTTCCGTTTTTGGTTGTTTCCAAATAACAAAATAAATTACAGCTACATGAGACGGACGAGCCACATACGTTTATGTGCCCGAAGAAGACAATGTTGTGAAAATGGTGTTTTGTGTTCGTTGCAGGTGTGAATCCTAGGAAGCAGAGGCGAGAACGTACGACGTTCACTAGGGCGCAACTAGATGTCCTTGAGTCGCTGTTTGGCAAGACTCGCTATCCGGACATCTTTATGAGGGAGGAGGTGGCTCTTAAGATCAATCTTCCAGAGTCCAGGGTTCAGGTACAGACTATATTACTGTGCATATTATTATAACCAAAATGAGGTAGTTTGTAAGATAAATCTTCTAGAGTCCGGGCTTAAGTTACAGACTATATTACTGTGCATGTTATTATAACCAAAATCAGCTAGTTTGTAAGATCAATCTTCTTGAGTCCAGGGTTCAGGTACAGACTATATTACTGTGCATGTTATTATAACCAAAATCAGCTAGTTTGTAAGATCAATCTTCTAGAGTCCAGGGTTCAGGT
Source organism: Timema podura (assembly GCA_033556935.1). NCBI lineage: Eukaryota > Metazoa > Arthropoda > Insecta > Phasmatodea > Timematidae > Timema > Timema podura. The sequence goes on from JAVRXN010000002.1 coordinate 42,192,484, forward strand.
ACAGACTATATTACTGTGCATGTTATTATAACCAAAATCAGCTAGTTTTTAAGATCAATCTTAGTTCAGGGTTCAGGTACAGACTATATTACTGTGCATGTTATTATAACCAAAATCAGCTAGTTTGTAAGATCAATCTTCTAGAGTCCAGGGTTCAGGTACAGACTATATTACTGTGCATGTTATTATAACCAAAATCAGCTAGTTTTTAAGATCAATCTTAGTTCAGGGTTCAGGTACAGACTGTATTACTGTGCATGTTATTATAACCAAAATGAGCTAGTTTGTAAGATCAATCTTCTAGAGTCCAGGGTTCAGGTACAGACTATATTACTGTGCATGTTATTATAACCAAAATCAGCTAGTTTGTAAGATCAATCTTCTAGAGTCCAGGGTTCAGGTACAGACTATATTACTGTGCATGTTATTATAACCAAAATCAGCTAGTTTGTAAGATCAATCTTCTTGAGTCCAGATTTCAGGTACAGACTATATTACTGTGCATGTTATTATAACCAAAATCAGCTAGTTTGTAAGATCAATCTTCTAGAGTCCAGGGTTCAGGTACAGACTATATTACTGTGCATGTTATTATAACCAAAATCAGCTAGTTTGAAAGATCAATCTTCTAGAGTCCAGGGTTCAGGTACAGACTATATTACTGTGCATGTTATTATAACCAAAATCAGCTAGTTTGTAAGATCAATCTTCTAGAGTCCAGGGTTCAGGTACAGACTATATTACTTTGCATGTTATTATAACCAAAATCAGCTAGTTTGTAAGATCAATCTTCTAGAGTCCAGGGTTCAGGTACAGACTATATTACTGTGCATGTTATTATAACCAAAATCAGCTAGTTTGTAAGATCAATCTTCTAGAGTCCAGGGTTCAGGTACAGACTATATTACTGTGCATGTTATTATAACCAAAATCAGCTAGTTTGTAAGATCAATCTTCTAGAGTCCAGGGTTCAGGTACAGACTATATAACTGTGCATGTTATTATAACCAAAATCAGCTAGTTTGTAAGATCAATCTTCTAGAGTCCAGGGTTCAGGTACAGACTATATTACTGTGCATGTTATTATAACCAAAATCAGCTAGTTTGTAAGATCAATCTTCTAGAGTCCAGGGTTCAGGTACAGACTATATTACTGTGCATGTTATTATAACCAAAATCAGCTAGTTTGTAAGATCAATCTTCTAGAGTCCAGGGTTCAGGTACAGACTATATTACTGTGCATGTTATTATAACCAAAATCAGCTAGTTTGTAAGATCAATCTTCTAGAGTCCAGGGTTCAGGTACAGACTATATTACTGTGCATGTTATTATAACCAAAATGAGGTAGTTTGTAAGATCAATCTTCTAGAGTTCAGGCTTAAGTTACAGACTATATTACTGTGCATGTTATTCTAACCAAAATCAGCTAGTTTGTAAGATCAATCTTCTAGAGTCCAGGCTTCAAGTATAGACTATATTACTGTGCATGTTATTATAACCAAAATCAGCTAGTTTGTAAGATCAATCTTCTAGAGTCCAGGGTTCAGGTACAGACTATATTACTGTGCATGTTATTATAACCAAAATGAGCTAGTTTGTAAGATCATTCTTCTAGAATCCAGGGTTCAGGTACATAATATAATACTGTGCATGCTATTTTAACCAAAATGAGGTAGTTTTTAAGATCATTCTTCCGGAGTCTAGGGTTCAAGTAGAGACTACATTACTCTGCATATTGGTATAACTTATTAATAAATATTTTAAGATAGACCTTTCATAGAGCCTAGAGGGATCAAATAAATGCTTAGGGCCTATGTATAGTAATATATCGCTACCCCCTAACACCCCTGCTGGTGATTTGTCAGGACGGATGTGAGGAAATGGAGTGACTAAGAAGACATGTTGTAATGCAGTTTTTGATGTTTAGTACTTGTGTATAATGTACAAAAAATAATTATATAAGCTGTGATGATAGTCATGTTTATGAAATGAAGATTTAATTCGAGAAAAAAACTGTCAAATCGTTAACCCACGCTATGATAAGTGTCTCCATGTTCGATGTCCGTAAAGCTCACGTGCCTCCGATACTCTCCATCCACGCCGGTGCATGGCGGCTTCGGATACAAATCTCCTGAACGCTACTTATCCCTAATAACTTGTCACTACGCAAAGAGTAAAAGTTACGTCCGTGAAACGACAGAATACATTTATTTTTAGTTTCTATACATTCTATCATATTTTCCCACTGGGAGTGGGTCTGCTACCCCGTAACTGTCAGGTCCACCAGACCAATCCTATCCAAGTAGGGATGGTTGATATCCCTCCACTATCAGATAATTTGACACACGTTGTGTGTTTTGGAATTCAATTTTTTGTTACGGACGGTCGAGTATTTGGCTCCTCAATGTTTATATTACAAAATTAAACTAGAGTCTATCTACGGTAGGAGAGATGGCTAGTGAAGCTAGGAGAAGGTTCTTTATTTCAAACATTTGACTGAAAATATTATTAAAAGCGTTTGATAACACTTCTTTTTGATAATATTGCATTAATAAACACATTAATTATTTATGAATAGGTTGGACACTAACTACTTTCAACCAATGTTTGCAGTAAATAATCTTCTGCTAGCTTTCACCGCCTCTCCTACCGTAGATAATGTATATGTCAACAAAATAAAATCAAATACTGCATATTACATATAAAATATTTATAGATACAAAGTGCCATTACACATATAATTTTGTAAGCATCCAAAGCTATGCTCTATAGAGTAGGGCTACCATTTTTAACTTTAGCTACTTTAATATCTAACCGCTCCCTCTGGTTGTGTTTATTTCGTTTAAGGGTGTTCCTTTTATGATTGCTATTACATGCATAGTTTTGAACCTAAAAACATTATTACTATTACTACTACTATTATTAAAACTTACATCCCCGATGGTCTTTGGGTAAAGTGCTCTTCTCAGGACCCGATGTTCGTGGATTCAAGTCCAGCCGGAGTCAACGGGGTTTTGTTTAGCTATAAAAATCCTTTAGCACAACTTCCTTCGAAGGGGAAGTAAAGCCGTCGGTCTCGTGTCAATTAAAGCATCGTAAAAGAACCATGGAAGTTATGTGACAGTACCTTTCCCGTCAGAATGGTAGGCCCTTTCGCTATAGCTCATAGAAATTCTCGTGTTTAGAAAGTGCACATTAAATACCTTAAATTAAAAAAATACATAAAAATAATACTAATAGTTACAACTACTGCTAATATTACTATCCCGCGCCAGTAGGTAAGCGGGCAAAGGAGTCAAGAAAATGTCAGTGCACTTTCTGTTTATCCATCCATAACACATTAGCATGATTAATACATATTCGTATAACCCAAATGGGTGGTGAAATGCGATGGTCGATGGAAAACAATATTAACGTACACCTTAAAATATTTATAAGAATTTTAAGAATTGAATATAATCTGTAATATTTAAGCAAAAGCATATATTATATATTCTAAACGCCAAAAATAACGATTTCTATTGTAATTAAAAATAAATTTGCTCCGTAGTGTATATGTAAATACTTTGCTGTTTTCAAATCTATTATGTTTGATAATCCTATTTTTAGCAATCTTTACCATCGTTTGCTTGAATCATAGAGCATACATAGCACAACAATCTATCCCTATAAAAAAAAATGTTACATAGTATCCTACTAGAATTATTGCAGATAAAAATACAGTATTTTTTGTGGTGATTTTTCATCGCTTTTCACTACCCGTTATGATTATATACGTAGGCTTTATATTAATTATGCCAATTGGTAGGGATGATAAAGATAGGCTTTTAAAGTAGTTTTTTAGCACCGCGTCTCACTACCTGTTCAGATTAAACACTTACGTACTAATTACACTAATAAGTTAGGAACGAGTAAGGTCGAATTTAGGGGAAGTGCACCGGTATTTGCGTTGAAAGAGAATGAAAAACCATTTAGGGAAACCATCCTCGGTACATCCGACAGGGATTCGAACCCTAATCTCTCCCTATCGGCAGTCGTCCATTGCGAGAGTGACGCCCTAGACCTTGCGGCAAGTAAATAACCTCGAATTTGATTGGCACTAAGAGGAGGAAACCATTAATTTAAAAAATGAAACACTTTCAGTACATCCTACCAATATTGAAACGCACACTCGTCTTCCCAATCCATCCTATTACGATAGCGACGCTTTAGATCACGTGACTACCGATTCGGATTAAAGTGTGTTAAACCTTTTGTACTATAAAAACTCATTTCATGGTTAGCTAACCACATCCCTCATTAATTGGATGAGATACCCTTTACAAAATTTGTTAGATTCGTGTATTTTTTACTTTCTTGCTATCTTACAGGTAGAGAAAGTATTGTGATCGTCAAAAAAAAATCTAACTCGAGATTTTGATGAATTTCGACGTTTCATGACCCCTGAATCCGAAAAAGTGGTTTTTGAATTTCTATCTGTCTGTCTGTACCTTGGACTAGAGCCTAAATTATTTTACCAATTGGGCTAAAACTTGGTATCTAGGGTTTTCATAAGGTTGTCCCGAGGGATTTTTGGAATTGGATATATAACCCTAAAATTAAGGGTAGTTTACTGAAGAGTAAAAAGAGAAAAAAATAGCTTTTCTCAAAATCGGCTCTAACGATTTTAAAACTAAATTTCATTTCCAAGCGTTGACCAACATTATAAACAAAATGGCTACGTTAAATTTTTTTTCGCAAAATGGCTTTAAGGGTTCAGGTCTGATACGTAAACTCTCGTTTTTTTTATCACATCTCCGAAACTATTTGAGATATGAACTCACTTAACCCAGCAAATATGTAGGTCTATTTATAATACAAATCTTATATTTGAAACATATTTTTATAAAACTAATAATTTTCAAACTAAACACATATATATAAAAAAAATCTAACCAGAAAGGTTGATGGATGTCGACGTTTCATGACCCATCGAACCCTAAAAAGTTGTTTTTTGCAACGCCGTCTGTCTCTGTGTCTGTTTAACCCTAAAATTAATAGTAGATTAATAAAAAGCGAAAAGAGAAAAAAAATTGGTTTTCTAAAAATCGGTTCTAACAATTTAGATTAAAATTCGTAACTAGGCGTTGATTAATATTATAAACAAAATGGATATTTTAATTTTCCCAGGAAAGGGAACTTTTAGGGTACTTTACAGAAGCAGAAATTTCTGTATCCGCAACTATTTGAGATACTAAATAACTTATCATTGCAAAATTGTAGCACTATTTAAAATAAAAAACTTTTATTTGCAATATATTTTTATAAAACCAATAGTTTCTTAAATATTATCAAATATATTAATACATTTTTGTGAGCTTTAGTTGTACAGAGATACTACTTATGTCTTAGCGCAATAATTCTCTAATGCCATAGAGTAATTAAATATAAGTCTCTCAAAAAGATTGTTATTTTTCCTTCAACCTATTAGGAGAAATGTTTGTACAACAATGATCTATCTCCTTAATTTTAGACACAATAGTCAATATTAACATTTTTTATTGCTCAAAATTGATAAATGGGGAATTTAATAGCAATACGATTACCTGAAGATGTGCAACCCCTAATAAAATGTTAAAAATTTAACCGGAAGTCTAAATTTGAACACAAAGTGTTGAGTCTTGTGGACCCAATATCGATCTTTTTTATTGATCCAAACATACAAATGAGGACATTAATTCTTTAAAAATAAAATTATAAAATTTAAAACCGGGACTGAAAAAAGTTTTACCTAAATATAGTGCAATTCAATGCTTAGGTTTGCTAGTGTATATTATTTATTTTCATATATATTACGAGTTTTGAGTGAATATCTCCATGTTTAAACATTAGAGCGAGAAAGTCCATGCGAAGTTCCGTACCATTTATTTAAAAAAGAAAACACAATATTATTATTATTATTATTATTATTATTATTATTATTATTATTATTATTATTAGCACCGCGTCTTACTACCCGTTCGGGTTATACGCACTTACGCTAATGTGTAATGGTAGGGTGATTGTGAGATGAAATGGAGGACCTACAGTTTAACGTGGAATCCGAACCACGGTGGAGGCCTGGCATTCCTCACATTCACAAGTTGTGATTAATACACACCTTGTCAGAGGTGAAGGAAGGGTTTGGCATTCAGATAAATCTGTGCCGGGACCTAGGATTGAACCCCGGACCCTCAGCACAGAAGTCTGACACCTTACCCCTAGACCACCAGGTCACCAAAACACAAATAAAATGTTTCTGGAAAGTTGGCTATAAGCCACGCGCGTGACGTTTAGGTGTTCCGACGTTTAGGCTATGGCTTGCTTCGGTAAGGCCCAGATGTGCCCCCATGAATGCTAACTGTGTGTTTACCCCCAGTAAATAAATCATAACTCACCCCTTACCCCCTCTAATGTCACCCATGTGCGCTCCCTCACCCCCCTTTGAGCGCTAACGCGACCCCTTGCAATGCGGGAACTTGTGTGATGTAAACCAATACATTGGCTCTGGTATGGGAGGTGGGGGGGTTGTTGTAACAAATTCATTTGGGAATGTCGACACTACGTGGCTTTATAGGGCTTGGAGAGAAAAGGGGGGACTAAAGGCGAGAGACTTGGTAAATAAACGCCGGCTTGGCTGGTAACGATAGGCGAGACTTGGTAAATAACCTCCGGGGTAGGTTTTTTGGGTGCATAAGGCGTTTCACAATCGACGTGGTAAAGAAAATTGTTTGCACATGTGTTTTTTGTTTGACTTTTTAAGAAGTTACTCAGTTACTCCCCTCTCTTCGCCTTCCCATGCCATTCTTCCCAAACACACATATATGTTATATTAGTTGTAAATGTTGTAATATCAAAAGCGTCACTACTACAGATGGATGCTTTTACAAAAGAATGCTTCAAAACATGCCACTTAAATAATGTTTTAGCATGTTGATGTTGTTTAAACCCTATGCATGACTTATTTGGTGCTGACTGACAGCTCACAGCTGACAGCTGACGGCTTTGAAACGTTACCAGACCAAATTATTAATCCCTACGTTGAACCATATGATCTACAAAAAACATGTGTTTAACAGCTGTAACTTCTGACAGTCAAAATTTAGGTATATACCTAAATGTTGAGTGACAGAAGTCAGCTGTGAGCTGTCAGTCAGCACCAAATAAGTCGTGGAGCTACTGTAGATATTGTTTAACCAACAGTTTTATGTATGCCAACATGCATGAATACTTTTATTAACCATTAAGTTCAATACAAGGGTTAACAATTGCCTAATCTAAGAGATAAGGAAAGTGATTTTTTAGAAAAGGTGGATCCGCAGTATCAAACAGAGAAGATAGATAACCCTTGATGATAAATCACATGCTCGAAAATAAATTCCCAGCCCACCCGGAAGAGATTTTAACCCCTACTTCGTGTTCACTAGTAATCCAGTCTATTGCGAGTAAAACGCCTTAGACCACGTAATCACCGGTGAGAGTATGCTCGTCTCTGAATCTACACGTTGCACTGAGGACGTTTTCTTAACGAAACATTATGGTTTACTTTCTACTCTCTCAAATAATGAGGGTACATGTCTTTAAAAATTAACCCACCTCCTTATATTACTCGAGATTAAAAAAAAAACATTCTCAGCCCACCCCCTGGGAATTGAACCCCGACCTCTTATCTACCTACAAACCAAAACGTGTGCCCAACGTGATTTTGTACGAGCATTATTTAAAAACTATTATGATTGTATAGGAGTTAACAGCACGTGTTAGTTGTTTATTGTTTGTTTTATTCCTAGAAGTGAATATTTGAAAATATTATATTACTGTTGACATTAAGATCAATGTTCGTATGCTAGCTGAATAAACTGGGCCTGGTTTTAAGTATCTGATTTATCAGAGTAGTTTTATCATCCTCTTTCTACCTATAAAATTACCTTCCTCATCCCTAACCCAGAGATTAATCCGTTAAATAACCCATGTGTTGAAATGTAACATTAAAAATACTACTTGGCTATTGTAAACTCTATTGGCCTGTTATGTTACTTGAAAACAGTATGAGTGGGGGGGCGTTGGTTTAAATTAACTGCTTAAGCATTTTCTTTGATCAGAGGGTGGAAAACAAATGTGGGAAAACCCCGCTTCGGTGGCCGCATGGCCTAAGGCACTACTATCGCAATAGACCAGGCAGCTGAAAACGGGGAGATCGGAGTTATTTCCTGGTCGGGTGTACTGAGGTTTTTACTAAATAGTTTTCCACTTCCCCCCACGCATATTTGGGTACACTTCCTAAATTCAACCTTATTTATTAACACATTAACGTAATTAGTACAAAGGTGTATAACCCGAAAAGTTTGCCTAATTATACTTTTCTTTCGTAAGCTAATTAACTGCTTATTATAACTTGTTTATTGGGCAGACACAAATTCTCTCAGACCGTCAATATATCGCTTAGAGAACATGATCAACTCTAATTTTGCGGTGGTTAACATTTTCACTCCTAGCTGGAAGTCGAACCAATGGCTTTTATTTCAAATGACAGATACTCTAACCATTGAACTAGGGTGTGTTTGATGTTTGATTATTGTCACAGTGGTTACAGGCATGGGAAATCTGGAAAAGTTAGGTATTTCTGTTATGTAAGAGAAAACAGGAAACTGTCAGGGAGTTTAAATTAAAACTAAGGAAAAGTCAAAGAATTTAAATAATTGGTTAAAAAAAAATTAATTTTCCCCCTAAAAACTAAAACAAAAATGAGATATTTTGTTCATTGCATATGCACAAAATTCAGTGCACACATATGGCATTCTGATATGAGATGGGAGATGGTTGTACACTGTTGTTGTTTATTGAGCGATAAAAATCCGTAGCACAACTTCCTTCGGCGGGGATGTAAAGCCGTATGTCCCATGTCAATTGCTGCATGTAAAATAACCATGAACGGTATGTTAAGATACCTTTCTCGGCCAAATTGTTAGGCCCTTTTGTTCTCGCTCTTATACATTCTCGTGTGGTGATATAATTAGTTGGTTCATAAAGTTCACGTTAGATAACTACAAGAATAGCCACTAGAATTTTCAAAAAACAGTTATCACTATGATAAACAGAATAATCCTCGTTCACCAAGAAACACTTGGAAAATATAGTTTTTGAATAATTTAAAGTCAGGGAATTTTATAAAATATTTTTTGCAACCACCCTTATTGTGTGACTTAGTTATCTTATTTTCGGGACCATACAATTCCTCGAACCCACTCTCAAAATCCGCTAATATGATTTAAACCTCAAGTTTTATTTCCCAATGCTGTTATCTATCCTTTGTCCGATCATATGTTGGTGTATCTTCTCTTAATTACCTCATTAAATAGTTCACATCCCTTGTGATTGAATGTATTAGTTAAATAAATATATTTAGGAGATAAAAAGATGCCTAGTAACCAGAACCGATGGTACCATGGTCTAGGGCAGTGATTCCCAAAATGGGCTGTGTCACCCCCTGAGGGTCTGTGAGGAAGGACTACCTAGGTTAACGCCAAGAAGCAAGCGTGTAGTGGAAGGGATGGGATGCTCTTATCTTAGTCTTAGCTTTGTGTTGCACTTGAGCGCATGGACTGGGGTAATAGGAATAGCTATTTATTCTTTTCTTTTTATTGGTATTATTTTACCAGGACTTTTTTGTTTTCTTGTTACTTACAAAACAATATAGACTCTTAGCCGGCCATGCTCTTTCCAGGGTACACCGTGGGGAGGTGATCTCCTACCATGCATCTCCCCCCCCTTTTTAAATTTCATGCAACAAGGAGTTTATAATTTTAACTAATTTCTTACTCTTAAGATTCAAAGCTAGGCTAGGCTAGCCCCCCACAATCATGCCGCGTTTCTTTCCGCTCAAGTGATACAGATTCGCTCGTGAAACTGGTATAACTTCATCAAGTCCATCACCTGCTTCAGTGGCCGAATGGTCTAAATCGTCACTCTCGTGTTAGATTGGTTTGCTGATAACGACGAGACGGTATTCTAGGGTGAAGGTGGTTTTTCCTAGATGGCTTACCACTCTCCTTTCATGCAAATGCGGGTATATTACCTCTAAAATGATTCCTTCCATATCCATACCTCATTTGAGTAACTATCAAATACACATATAAACTGAACCGGTAGTACTTAACACGTGGTAATCCTAACTATTATAAATGCGAATGTGAGTTTGTTTGTTTGTTTGTTTGTTTGTTTGTTACGCTTTCACGCCTAAAATACTCGACCGATCATCATGAAATTTCGCATACACGTTGTCATGGGTACAGAAAAGGACATAGGGTACCTTTCATCCAGAAAAAAATTTGAGGTGAGTTTGTTTGTTTGTTTGTTTGTTTGTTATTGTTTGTTACGCTTTCACGCCTAAGCTACTCGACCGATCGTCATGAAATTTCGCATACACGTTGTCATGGGTACAGAAAAGGATATAGGATACCTTTCATCCAGAAAAAATGCAAATGTGAGTTTGTTTGTTTGTTATTGTTTGTTACGCTTTCACGCCTAAACTACTCGACCGGTCATCATGAAATTTCGCATACACGTTGTCATGGGTACAGAAAAGGACATAGGGTACCTTTCATCCAGAAAAAATGCAAATGTGAGTTTGTTTGTTTGTTTGTTTGTTATTATTTGTTACGCTTTCACGCCTAAACTACTCGACCAATCATCATGAAATTTTGCATACACGTTGTAATGGGTACAGAAAAGGACATAGGGTACCTTTCATCCAGAAAAAATTTGAATGTGAGTTTGTTTGTTTGTTTGTTTGTTATTGTTTGTTACGCTTTCACGCCTAAGCTACTCGACCGATCATCATGAAATTTCGCATACACGTTGTCATGGGTACATAAAAGGACATAGGGTACCTTTCATCCAGAAAAAATGCAAATGTGAGTTTGTTTGTTTGTTTGTTTGTTATTGTTTGTTACGCTTTCACGCCTAAACTACTCGACCGATCATCATGAAATTTCGCATACACGTTGTCATGGGTACAGAAAAGGACATTGGGTACCATTCATCCAGAAAAAATTTGAATGTGAGTTTGTTTGTTTGTTATTGTTTGTTACGCTTTCACGCCTAAACTACTCGACCGATCATCATGAAATTTCACATACACGTTGTCATGGGTACAGAAAAGGACATTGGGTACAGAAAAGGACATTGGGTACCTTTCATCCAGAAAAAATTTGAATGTGAGTTTGTTTGTTTGTTATTGTTTGTTACGCATTCACGCCTAAACTACTCGACCGATCATCATGAAATTTTGCATACACGTTGTAATGGGTACATAAAAGGACATAGGATACCTTTCATCCAGAAAAAATGCAAATGTGAGTTTGTTTGTTTGTTTGTTTGTTATTGTTTGTTACGCTTTCACGCCTAAGCTACTCGACCGATCATCATGAAATTTTGCATACACGTTGTAATGGGTACAGAAAAGGACATAGGGTACCTTTCATCCAGAAAAAAATGCAAATGTGAGTTTGTTTGTTTGTTTGTTATTGTTTGTTACGCTTTCACGCCTAAGATACTCGACCGATCATCATGAAATTTCGCATACACGTTGTCATGGGTACAGAAAAGGACATTGGGTACCTTTCATCCAGAAAAAATTTGAATGTGAGTTTGTTTGTTTGTTATTGTTTGTTATTGTTTGTTACGCTTTCACGCCTAAACTACTCGACCGATCATCATGAAATCTCGCATACACGTTGTCATGGGTACAGAAAAAGACATTGGGTACCTTTCATCCAGAAAAAATTTGAATGTGAGTTTGTTTGTTTGTTATTGTTTGCTACGCTTTCACGCCTAAACTACTCGACCGATCATCATGAATTTCGCATACACGTTGTCATGGGTACAGAAAAGGATATAGGGTACCTTTAATCCAGAAAAAAAATGTGAATATGGGTTTGTTTGTTTAATTGTTTTTATTGTTTGTTACGCTTTCACGCCTAAACTACTCGACCGATCATCATGAAATTTCGCATGCACGTTGTCATGGGTACAGAAAAGGACATTGGGTACCTTTCATCCAGAAAAAAATTGAATGTGAGTTTGTTTGTTTGTTATTGTTTGTTACGCTTTCACGCCTAAAATACTCTAACGATCATCATGAAATTTCGCATACACGTTGTCATGGGTACAGAAAAGGATATAGGGTACCTTTAATCCAGAAAAAATGTGAATATGGGTTTGTTTGTTTATTTGTTTGTTATTGTTTGTTACGCTTTTACGCCTAAACTACTTGACCGATCATCATGAAATCTTGCTTACACGTTGTCATGGGTACAGAAAAGGACATAGGGTACCTTTATCCAGAAAAAAAGTACTGTTCCTGTCGGATAGAAAAAAAATAACTGTTAGACGGTCGTCCGGCTTAACAACTCGGCCTACTGATATGAATAAATTAATTGCAACATGATGCCTGGAGTACAGAAAAAGGGACCTGCGGTATCCCAGAAGAAAATCTGATATCCCGAATAAAAATCTGTTTCCAAGTTATTTTAGGCACATCTATCTTAAAATGATTAAAAATGATTATATTTAGCTAATTAAGCTCTGTCTGTTCACCCCGTTATGGTAAATGATAAAATTGTCGTAAGAAGTTTGGTATTATTCATTTCAGCAAAAATGGCTCTTGAGGTATGATGCTACGACAATGTAAACTTTTAGTGTGGGACGAAAGTACGATGTCCCACAAAAAATCTATAGAGGCGTTAAACCAAACTCTTCAGGACTTGCGAGACATTACAGATATTATGAGAGGAATGGTAGTTTTACTGGCTGGTGACTTCTGACAAACTCTACCGGTGATCCAGAGGGGCACACATGCAGATGAAATCAAAGCCTGTTTCAAGTCATCAAGATTGTAGGCAAAAGTGAAAAAATTCAGCCTAACAACGAATATGAAAGTCCACCTTTATAATGACGTAGATTCAGGACATTACGCAGAGACACTATTGAAAATTGGCGATGGACGTTTGGACATGGATGCTGAAGGCTGTATTTTACTTACAGGGGAATTCTGTAATTTGGTGGAAAATGATATGGAGCTCATTGCTAAAGTTTACCCAGACTTACAACTAAATTTAAATTGTGATCATTGGTTGTGTGCAAGAGCAATTCTTGCACCAAAATATGAAATCGTTAACAAAATCAACATTGACATTTTGAAAGAGGTGCAGGGAGAAATAAAGGAGTATTTGTCAATAGATACAATCATGGACACAGAACAGAGCACTTCATATCCCGCTGAGTTTTTAAATTCTCTGGAGCTATCGGGTGTACCCTTGCATAAACTACAATTGAAATTATGTGTACCAGTTATGTTTATGCGAAATTTAGATGCACCCCGTTTATGTAATGGGACGAGGCTTCAATTACACAATTAGGGCAAAATATAATCTGTGCCGCCATTTTAACAGGTGTGGGAAAAGGGTAAAGTGTAATCATACCTCGAATCCCAATAATCCCCACTGACCTACCATTTCAATTCAAAAGACTCCAGTTTCCAATCAAACTTAGTTTTGCTACTACTATTAACAAAGCGCAAGGGCAAACGTTGCAGGTAGCAGGGGTGCTTTTGGAAATGCCATGTTTTTCCCATGGCCAACTATATGTAGCCTGTTCGCGTGTGTCCAATGCCCAGAATTTGTATGTATTTGTGCCAAATAGAAGGACATACAACATAGTATATAGGAGCGTCCTAAAATAATGATCTATTCTGTGCCCATGATTGCAACGGTCAAGAACAAGCGGAGTAAATAAGGGATTTTAATTAACTGTAAGTAAAATTTAAGATGGAGTAGGATCTTCCAATTCATGGCAAGGTATAAGCTATGACTCTACTGACACACACTCCACTACTTCTTTTCTACTCCTACACTTAATCCTGATTTATATTGTGTAGTTTGTTTTTTTCTTTATCTCTACCTCTATTGACTAACAACCTCAATATGTTCATCGTTTTTATTGTCATATTCCCTGTGTCAATCGACAACCAGAATTTATTGATAAAATCTACATTAACGCGAGCGAAGCCGCGGGCAAAAGCTAGTGATAAATAAAATAAACTCAATCCCATCCATCACATTAAGAATGTTCTTAACAGTAAAGTATTTACTAAGTGTTTTAGGAGACTTGCTATGTAAGTATCAGATTTTGAAAATCTGGTTTCACTGGATAAATCTGAAAAGCTTTAGTAGGATTTTGAAGATAACAAAGATAAAAGATAAAGGTAAAGATAACAAATTCAAGATGAACAACCCAACATTTCCTCCATCACGTAAATCTATGCTAAATGTTAGTATTTATTCTTGGTTTTAGTGTTAATTGAAGAAGTGGTCAAGCAATTGAAGGTGTCAGGCTCACAAAATTGTATATCATAAATAAACGCTCAATTTCATACTTTTAGGTTTTATATGGTGTGAAATCAAAGAATCAAATTTCTGGATATGAAAGTAACCCTCACCAGCAGCAAAGCGGCCCAAGGCTTTAGGGTCTCAATAACGGTTAAAAAACACCTGAGTTGCACTTCTTTAGGCATTCCTAAATTCCTTTGTGAATTTTCTTGGTCTTGAAGTGACATTGTTACTCCTCAGATTTAAAAAATGAATTATGCATTCAGTAGGAGAATGCAACATTGACAACATATTTGAAAAACATAAATTTTATTGGATTTTAAAAGAAAATATATAGTATGTGTTAACCGGATGACCATCTATATCCATGTGAGATTTCAGTGCAATGCGTACACTGTTTTTTTTTGTTAAAAAGGAATTTTCAGACACCAACTCATATATATGATGAAAATAGTTAGTCAAATATTATCTTCCTTAGTGTGTAGAAAAACTGCTATTCTCAAAAAGTGTTTCTATTTATTAATTTAGGAGGCACTGGGGATGATTTTATGAATCTAAAGGGGGCGATAGCCCTAAAAAAGATTGGGAACCATTCGTCTAATATAGTGTCCAGCGACCTGGAAAACCTGAAAAACAGGGAATTTGCTTGGTCTGGGAAAAGTCACTTTACTGGAGCTCTGTTGACTAGAAGGTAGTTACAACCCCAGCCGTGTGTGCTTAAATGTTTTCCCAATCTCCCTCCACGCAAACGGAGATACATTTACTCTAAAGTCTATCTTCCTCATCCATAACATATTCAGTGTAAATATGTGACATTCCAAACGGCTATAAAAATGTGGTGCTTAAAAAACCGTAATAATGTCTCAGCGAGGGGTACATTAGGGAAAGTCTCTCCTCACCCCCCCCCCCCCTTCCCATGCTATGAACCGACCAACGCCGCCATTATGCGCGACCGCAGCAGAAACGTCAACACGACGACGCTCACGTTGTTACCGGCTGGAGGGAAGTCTCCTCCACCCTCCTCGCAAATCATGGCATCGCAGTTGGGGACCAAATGAGCGGCTCTCTGCGTCATTAATCATACTGATGAAAGGTTAACCCCTTTTGTTGACAATTGACTGTCGAGGGTAAAAGGGGGGCGTCGGGTTGGGAAGGTGGGGGTGGATTGATATGATTTCAGCAGCGTTGCATAACATTTTGAGGTAATCCCGGTTGTTGTTGACTTTTACATTTCCAACCGCGATGGGAACTGCTGTGACGTGGCTTCCATATTACAGACGTGATCGAAACTATTCATCTGTCCTCTATCATCCACGGTGGGAGTGTAGTCAAGTAGTTAGTGACAACTAGTAGTAGGTTATTTATTGCAAACATTGGTGGAAATTCAATAATGTCAACATAATCAAAAATAATAAGTATGTGTTTAGTAATAATTACTATATTATCAATACAAAATGTTATCAAACGATTCTAATAATACTTCTAGACAATGTTTGCAATAAAGAACCTTCTGCTAGCTGTCACCTACATTCCCACCGTAGATGATCTATATCATGGGCTCCCAAACTTTCTAGAACGAAGTAGCCCTTGCTCAAGAAATAATACACATTGTAAATCTCATAAAAAGATTACACTAATATTATAAAAATTCAGTAACGATAGTTAACTTTGACAAATATAAAAGTAGGTATTGAAAACATGTTCTGGCTGTGCCTTTGGCAAACGTACTGAAAAAATTGGCAATCCTAATTACTGATGCTATTTCATACTGTAATATAATATATATTAAAACGATTTTCACGGTTCCTGAGATATCCTATGGTGAAGCCCAAGGGCGGGAACTTCATTCGAAATGTTTTCATTGTATTAATTATTCTAACCCAATACCTTATTTCAATATATGGCGTGTTTACCTACTGACGTGAAGGGTTCCGGGCTCAATTCCTGGCATGGCCAAAATATTTATGATTTGTGAAATTTGGATTTCTACTTTTACAGTGATGATATAATGTTCGGGGAGCTGAGTGTTGTGTCTGTCCTAGATTTAGATTAGTATTGCTGATGTACCGGTAATCAGTGGGTTCAGTTAGTGCACCTCAAATAAAAGAATAATTACCCTCTTCAGTGGTATAAGGCCTTATAATTGAAGTAGACTGGACTGCTGATTCGGGGAGAATATAGGTCGGGTGTACCTAGGGTGGGTTTTTTTGCTACGTGGTTTCCACTCTCCCTCCTTGCAAATGCGGGTACACTTCCTTAGAATATAACTTACTCATCCTTTAAACCATTAGCGTAGTTGGTACATAAACGTATAACCCAAACGATTAGTAAGACACGGTGCTAAAAAAACTAAAAATTTATTTTAAATACAACATTGGACCCTCACTGATGGGCACAAGAACAAAATATGTTATTCTCGTCCCGTCTAGTTTGAAGGCGATGAGGAGGTTGTGGTTCGAATCCCAACAAGGTACTAAGGTGATTTTTCTCAAAATTGGCTTAAACCCCTTTTTAATAAAAGAAAAAGGGATACATTTCCTTTAAATTCTACCTTCCTTTGTCCCCTTACCTCATTGGTGTAAATATTCCGATGGCCCGAACGCGTAGACATGGGGAATTGTAAAAAAAAAAAAAAACTTGCTTTAAATAGTGTTTGTTTAAAATTGTTTCGTAGAGCATTTGATTTGTTTATTATCCATGTCGAAGCTATTAGAAACATCCACGTGCAGTAAAAAATATTTCGGATAAGATAACCTTTGATTTAGACCGTTAGAGCCTATGCTCCCAATATGTGGGTTGCGAACGTTCGTTACAAAAATTATTTTAATTGTTGCAATTTGGTTTTCTACCAAATTATGCCACTCGACAATGAAGAATACTTGTCAAATCCCAGCAATAATTATAGCCTTAATTGTATGCTTAAAATGTCACATTTTTTTTATGAGTCTGACAAACCAAATGACATGGTGTAGCTAGGATTTAAAATTGTTGAATGGATTATCTTTTTATCCAATTGTTTAATTGATATGCAGGTTACAATACATAAGCCCGGTTTAATGTTTAATCAACCAAAGGGCATTATTATACTACCTATTTTAAGTTTAACTTGTGAGGCGGTATTCGTGAGGGCGTCAAACTGTTTAAAAACTCTACGGATAGTTGCCTTTTTCCCATTTTTCCTACATTCGACTGTTCACACTTATGTAGCAATGGAGCATCTCCTTTTAAAATATTCGATACGTCATTTATTTGAGAAATTCCAAATATTTCGTGAACCACCGAGATATTTCCTCTGGGTTTCCTATGATATTTTTTTCAGATTTCCATCACCCAAATGCGTTTGCCAATAACGGAAGTTTCTGTAGATATCCTGTACATTATTGATTAGCTCGAGAATTTTAAGCTCCTTCCACAGCTAAGAGTATTTATACGTCTGGACGACTGCTGTCCTGTGAACATACGGAATAATTCAAAGGAAAGCTGGAGTTATTTCAAGTCGCGCCGAGCATATAACGCCTATGAGTTTAAAATCTTGTGATTGGTTTAAGGCCCTTGGCCTTGTCTGGTACAAGTGTAAAACCTATTATGTGGAATGGTGGGCGGAAGGGTGAAAGGCGTGGCGTGGCTTTACAAGCGACCAAAGTATCCTTCCGCGCCAACAAGAACAGATGGATCATGGAAACCGTAGGTGGCGCTAGCTATTGTACAAATCTTGCTGGAAAATCATACGTTTGGAAATATCACTTTTCTTGAAAAAGAGTAAAATTTTTATATCAATATTTTCAACGCCCCTTCTAAGACAATGTATCGATGTTTATTAATCGTTACATTTTCTTATTGTTTGTTACAAAGCCGGAAGTTTTCTAATGAAAAAGTTAATTTTATGGATATTTGATCACTGTTTAAATTATATAGGAGGTGTGTGTATAAAAAGTATAACTTAATTAACATGCTTATATTCTTGAACACGCCGTTTGTTCCTATGGCTCTGCATTTCCACACCAAATGAAAATGGCCAATCGCCTTAAGTTCACGAGCCTATGTTTCTGCTCTCCTCTTGTTTTTCGGCATTCGTGTGAATCCACAGTAATGCAAGTATTTGCTCTGCGTTCAACCTCAAATACATGATATTTCAAACGTTTTCTTCCTTGTTCATGTCATATATATATATATATATATATATATGATGGTTCCTGGAAGGTGATGTGGTGGTTTCCTCTACCTAAAGTTTTCACACTTTCTGCCTTGTAGGATCACTATTTTCTGTACATATCGGAATGCCAAATTTTTACAATCAAAACATCAGTGACTATGATTATCAAGTTTTCTTTATAACTACATTTCATACGCCTAACTTATTAACACTGCCCAGTGCCCAATGACACAAATATGAAAAATATAATTATATATTGTATTATGTCTCATTTAAATGGCAACTACATTCTATCCACGATTGACGTGGTGGGGACAGCTAGCTAAAGTATTGAAACACAAAATTACTAAAATATCCATTTAGATTTTTCCTAGCGTTGTTTTTGATTCGCTTAAAAATGCCTTATAAACGAGAGCTTCTAAAAGGCTGCATTCTCTCCACAAATTAAGATTTCGAACCAGACTAAATGAAAGCCGTTGATGATGTCACACAAACGGTCTTGGGTTTGTGTTTATGCTCATATATTTACATAATAAAACAAGTTTTATTTTGAAACTAGATTTTTGTATGGCTTACTCCAAGTTACAAAAACACATATATTTATTTGATTGGCCAGTTATAAGAAGATACAAGTGTGAATATAATAATTTTTAATTTATTATTTCATACACTGTAATATCTCTTGTTCCCACAGCCCTGAAACAAAAAACATAATAGTTTGAATAATATTTTTTGTTCTTATATTAATTTACAAACAATACTATGCAGTCATCCTTAGGGGAAGCGTTTACTAACACTTTTAATTGATAATATAATATTACTAGGAAAATAATTATTTCAACATAGGTTAATATTAGTTATATATATATAATATTTATCACCGCGTCTTTCTACCTGTTCGGGTTATACGCTTAAGTACTAATTACGCTAATGGATTAGGAATTGGGAGGGTTGAAAATAAAGGAAGTGAACCTGCATTTGCGTGGAGGGAGAGTGTAAAACAATTTTAGAACCCCCCAGTTCACCCGACCGAGATTCGAACCTCGATCTACCCATCCTCAGCGGTCGAGTTCAACACGATTAGCGCGTTAGCCAATTACGCCACCGAGGCAGATGTTAATATCAGTGACTTTCAAGTTTCAACCAATGCTTGTAACAAAATCTTCTACTAGCATTCAGCTACCACCCCTCCAACCGTGAATCGACTGTATCATCATCTCATGCTCCCGCTAGTGATTTTAAAGTAACAAGCCCGAAAATTTCAAGAAAAATATGGTCACTTAAGATTGGGTGCTAGTGAGCGTGAGTTTAGGGCAGTATTTTCAAAGTTTTTATAGCATAAACATTTCTTTGGCCAAAATAAATGAAATATTTCTTCTATATAAACATAGAGTTTAGTTTTCCGCACATGCTAATCTCAACAGTTCTTTAATATCTGTCAAGGGTGTCTTGGAATTTAGTGACAACTTTTTTCTCTGCATTTAAAAAGTTTGTCACCAAATGCCGCTATGCTCATGAGAGATATTCAAGAACTCTTTTGATTATCACGTGCAGAAAACTAAACTCTATGTTTCTATAGAAGAAATATTCCATCTATTTTTGCCAAAAAATGTTTATGCTATAAAAACTGCAAAATTAATGTACTAAACTGGCGCTCACTAGCCCCCCCACCTTAAGCCTATATCAACCGGTCTTACAATCTTAATTTTATCTTTTAGTCACTTTTTTCCCCACCCATACCTTTCTTGGAAGCACAAGATGTGCGCCAACCATTAGATATTCTTATAAAAATGCATCCAAAAGGCCTAAATAATAGAAGTTATATCAACTGCACATGTAATATTATATCTGTCTAAGCCGTATCATATTACCTGTGGCCTTTACTGTCTCGCAAAAACTCGGCTGGATGCTTATAACAAGGAGGAGTAAAAAGAAAGGACTTATTTTTCAACACAAATACTAAAACTTTTATGACGAAGGAACTTTTTTTTTTGTATCAACTCATTTTCTTTATTTATTTTTTATAAATCTAGCCGCGGGAGGTGAGGGTTTCCGCCTTTCCTATTTTTTAGAGGGTAACTTCTATCCACCCCCACACTCTTAGGCGCACACACACACCACACACACACACACACAGAGCGAGCAATCCCCCACGGGGAACTAGGCATTGTTGATGCAGTATGCAGCGACCTCTAACCATTGTTGTTTCCGCTACGTACCGCACGATGTCGCCACAGTAGCTTGTGTTCTTCTTCTTCTGGCCTTTCCTCCCTTACTGCTTTCCTGTTTTCCATTAGCCAAACTCTGTGCACGGAGGATTAGTCCTCTGAGAATAAAAGATGATGGGACGCGGGGTTGGGGAGATAGAAAAAAGTGGGAAGAGAATGGTCCATAGAAGATACAGTGTAGTAACAGGGGTGTAAATGACTAGGCCAATGTTTGCAGTCCTCTTGTATTAGAGCAGAAAGGGGAGGGATATATATATTTGAATGGGGTGAAGGTGGGTGTTCACGAAGCACAAAAATGGATTTAAGAGAATGAGGAATTGGTACGGTAGCAGGAGAAAAAAAAAGTGGAGGAGGGGAGGGATTCAGAGAAGAGGGGAAAAGCTTTGAATGGAATAATGAAATCACATCAACTGTTTAAAATGGCTTCATCCATGAAAAACGCTAGGGGGAAGTTTTTTGGATGTAAAAAAAAATAGGGAAAGGAAAGAAAGAAAGAGGAAATCAGGGGAGCCTACAGAAAACTGGCTAAAGTGAAAGGGAGGGGCTACAAGGGAGTGAATTTGGTGAAGCGAGTGGCCAAGAAAATTGAGTTTCAATTTTCGCAATGAATTGATAAAAAGGTCGTCCTATTGTTGCATTTGAGGAAGAGGGTGGGGATTGTTGGCTATATACATTTTTTCTCCCTCGTAATAACACAATAGTGTGAAGTTACAGCGTGCGCAGTGTTTATTATTCAGCGGTGTTTTGGTAGCGTCGGGGAATATGTCATCGCTGACAGGCGACTTTGGGGTGGAACTGATGTGATCAACTATTTTAATATATTTTTGTTTTGATTGTAGCAGCTGTTAGAATACATTACATACCCAATATTGGGCATTCACATCGTTCGGACAGCTAACAACCGTTTTTCAATTTATTGCTATGGCTTTCCACTCTCCCTTCACGCAAATGTGGTTATACTTAATATAAATATAACCTTTCTCATCCCTGAAACCATTAGCGTAATAAGTATATAAAGGTATAAGACGCGATGCTAAAAAAAAAAAATCTTGCTCCGTGCCTTACTACTTGTTTGGGTTAGCCGTATATTTGCACTAATGAAGTAAGGATGGTAAAATTTAGAGCAAGTGTACCCACATTTGTATGAAAGGAGAGTGGTAAACAATTTAGGTAAAAACACATAACAGCCTAGACTTTGAAGCTCTTTCGAATGACAACAGGTCTTAGTTACATATAGATACCCGCCTCGGTGGCGTAGTTGGCTAACGCGCCAGTCGTGTTGAGCTCGACCGCCGAGGACGGGGAGATCGAGGTTCGAATCTCGGTCGGGTGAACTGGGGGTGGTTTTTCCTAAGTGGTTTTCCACTCTCCCTCCACGCAAATGCGGGTTCACTTCCTCTAAATTCAACCCTCCAAATTCCTAATCAATTAGAGTAATTAGTACTTAAGCGTATAACCCGAACGGGTAGTAAGACGCGGTGCTAAATATTATATTATTACATATAGATAGATTAACCTGCATTAGAATGAATTGAATGCCCCTTGAAGCTTTTTGGAGTGATCCTTGCCTGATTTTTTTTAAATTATTATATTTCTCTAAAATCTATTTAAAGAAATCTTCGCTTGAAATTTAAATAAATTATATTCCTATAAAAAACAATTTTAAGTGGTCCTCCCCCATAATGGTTTTGGAATTTGGATTCCCTTAAAAACTACTTAGAGTGGTCCTAGCTTGAAATATTTTTGAAAATTAAATGCTTTTGTAAGCTATTTTAAATAGTCTTACTTTCGCATTATTTTTTTAAATTGCATGCCTGTAGCTAGAGGCAATTTGGTGTGGTCCTTCCCTAGAACTATTTTGAATCCTGGATGCCTCTAGCAACTATTTGGAGCTTGATTTGATTTTATTCATATCATATTCGAGAATATCAGAGGAGAGTGAAATTTATTTAGAGGTGGGCAAAGTTACTACATGTGAAGTGGGGAGTGGGAGCATAGAGGGGCAAATTATTTCCACGTTCCAATGTCACTGCTCAAAATCCGCGTTACTCGACAATTCGACATATAAGTTCTTGATTTTATGATTCTGTTCTGAACTTGGACAAAGTAATGACGATATTAAAACTAATCATTTGTTTGAGATTTAATTTTAATTAAGATTTAATAAATGTACATATATTTTATGGATTCTTTAATATTTCGATAAAGTTGAAAACAATCTACTAAAGTTGCCTTTTATTTATTATAGGCTACTTTTTTAAATTCAACCAATCTCCAATATACAACTAACAACCTACTTAAGTGGCCGCATTGTCTAAGGTGTCACTTTCTCAATAGATTATACTTCCGATGATGAGGAGATACGAGTTTGGTCCAAGTCGGGTGTACTGAGGGTGTTTTTACCAAAATGGTATCCCACTCGCCACGTAAATGTGGGTACACTTTCTCTAAATCCAACCTTCCTCGACCCTAACCCATTAGCGTAGTTAGTATATAAATGTATAACCCAAATGGTTAGTAAGACCGGCTGCTAAAAATAAAATTAATAAAAAATTAACAGTTCAGGTCTAATGAAGGATCGTTTGACCTTTGAATCTCGACTATACAGGTTATTCATATTTCAGGATGAAACATTATACCGGTTGTAGGGAGTGACAAAACAAATATTTCAATTTAATGAACTTTGGGTTGACGACGCCAAATGGTGGTGCTACGAGACGTCAAAGTTGGCGCTATATTCACCTGGGGGTAGGCAACACATCCAGCACACCGCGCAAACCAAGAGGCATCCCCACCACTGCGATTTCAACATCAGCCCTTGTCGGGGACAAAAATTGTATCTTTGAAAGAATCAGCTATTTCTTTATTCCTGTTGTCGGGTAATTCAATGCCTGTTACTAGTAATAATTTACACCACACTCCACTTGCCATGTGATGGAGATTGCTGATTTGCCTAACCCTCAGGGGCATACAGCGCCAACTTTTTCTCGTAGCGCCGGCCACCGTTTGGCGTCACCAACCTCAAGTTCACTGTTTGGAAATACATTTCACATTGAATAGCCCTGTATGTACGGCCCTAGCTCTGTTCCGTCGTCGAGCGAAGACGAGCAGCATTTGGAGAATGGGCGCACCAAAGATTTTGACTCTTTCTGTTGGCAAAGTTGGGCGAAAACCCAGTAATAGGACTAGTTTCCGGTGGTCGCGAAGTTATAGAACAGTGGCTCTAATCTGTGGTCATCCGCTTCGGTGGCTGCGTGGTCTAATGTACTACTCTTGCATAGGCTAAATTGCTGATGACGGGGAGATCGAGGTTCGAATATAGGTCGGGTGTACTGAGGGTAGTTTTTCTAAAATGGTTCTCCACTCTCCTTCCAAGAAAATGCAGGTACACTTCCTATAAATACAGCATCCCTAATCCCTAAAACCATTGGCATAATTAGTACATAAGCTTATAACCCGAACGGTAGTGGGACGCGGGGCTTAAAAAAAAACTGTGGTCCGTAGACGTAACCTTGGATGGGAAAATTACGTTAAAGAGCTAAGAGTACAATATTGGCAGGCTAGGTCCGCTAATTCATCAACACTGCGTATCATAAGAAGTATTACATATTGTTAAATTTGTGTAGAAACAACTCAAATTAAAAACTCGGTATTTTACTGCTTGCTAAGCACATGCATTATATTATTATTATTATTATTATTATTATTATTATTATTATTATTATTATTATTATTATTATTATTACTAGCACCGCGTTTACTACCCATTCGGATTATACGCACTTACGCTAATGTGTAATGGTAGGGTGATTATGAGATGAAAGGAGGACCTACAGTTTAACTTGGATCCGAACCACGGTGGAGGCCTGGCATCCCCACATTCACAAGTTGTGATTAATACACGTCTTGTCAGAGGTGAAGGAAGGGTTTGGCGATCAGATAAATCTGTGCCAGGACCGAGGATTGAACCCCGGACCCTCAGCACAGAAGTCTGACACCTTACCCCTAGACCACCAGGTCACCAACACATGCAATATAACTTCCGGCTTTGGCAAGGAGACAGGAAAGTAGTTGGTATTCTGCACATGCATATAACGCTTATCAAGTGGTCCGCCACTGGGTAGAGTTTGTGAAACACCTATAGAGGAGTAGATTATGACTGCAGGAATAATAACATTGGGAAAAAAAAGTTTCCTTCGAAGCCAAATTTGTTCGGGAGCTTATCCAATTAGTGATAGCTGTATTTGTGTTTTGTTTTGTTGACGCTACTAGTTTAATTTTTTATTTTTTTATTTTGTATTTGGTAACTAAAAATTAGATTTTCAAAATGAATAAGGTTAATTACTCGTTAGAACACCCATTGAATTTATAATACGCAAACACACGAAACTTAAGTCGGGATTTTTTAAAATATGAATTAGTCTTCTTGTTAGAGTAAAAATCACGATTTAGTTTCAATTGAATCGTGTCCGGTGATGATGAAACTTGGATTCAGCAAAATATCGAGGACCTAAACATTTTCCTGACGTGAATAAATGTAAATTTGCACGTATATGAAAGCTAGCTCGTTTGGCAAGGTGAACGCTAGGACGCAGTTGGATGTATGATATAAAATGTAATTTCATCATTTTTGTTTGTTTGGACACCGTATTTATTTTATGAACACGAATTTATCTAACAGTCTTGTCCAAGGGACAAGGATAAGAAGTGTGGTTTTGTTAATGAGGCAGCAGCGTCACTCTGAAGAGAGGATGGGAAAAGCACAGTCATAAATCACATGTCCCCCACCACACACACACAAAAAAACACACACACACCTGAACCTCGACGCACTCACCCCTCCCCACAATTTAGTATATTGCGAGACCGACGCCTTAGACTAATACACATGAAACCAGCATGAGCTATTATTTTAGTTAGACCCGCTTTGGTGGCACGTGGTCTAAGGCGTCACTCTCACACAAAACTAGACTGCCGATGGCGGAGAGATATATACTATTTTAGCTAGCCCGGACATTTTAGGTTACCAGACATCACTGATATCTTTATCGATTAAATATTATTTTGGTTGGATATTTTTAGATATCGTTGGCGTCTAGACCAAATATTTCTTAATTCTAAACCACATGATGATTTAAACCTGTCTTATCCATTAGGAACTAGCTCCATTGAACCCCAACATTACGTCATCTTGTTTGTTCTAGGTGTGGTTCAAGAACCGACGAGCGAAGTGTCGGCAGCAACTACAGCAGCAACAACAGCAGAACCAACACAACATGGCCGGCAGTGGCTCGGCGACCAAAAGCCCCAGGACGTCCGGGGGCGCCAGCAAGGTGAAGGTGATCAAAACGTCGTCGCCTCCCGTCAGCGTACCGCCCCCAGCACCTTCCAGCGTCGGCAGCAACAGCGTCTCACCCCCGCTCAACATCATCCTTAAGAAAGAACCGTCCCCGGGAGTGGCATCTGTCTCCACCTTCCAGCAGCAACAGCAGCAGGCTTCGCAACAAAGGGGCGCCACGACGCCTTTAGGAGGTGGCGGCAGCAGTGCTCCTTCTTCTGTCATAACCACCCCGAGCCCGCCGATTACGCCTGGGAGCGGCACTGGTGGTGGATACCAGCATGACAGCTCCACCTCGTCAACCTCGTACAATGGCTTCTGCTGGGGTGGGACGCCTGCCTCTAGCGCCGCCGCAGCCAACTGCTACACGCAGAACTACAGCTCATATTACTCCAACATGGGGATGGACTCTTATTTCCCGCCTCCCGTGTCTCACCACCAGATGTCTGGGGCAGCTGGGGGGGCGGTGGCGGCGGCGGCTCACCACTACTCGTCACATAACCACGTGATGGCAGCCGCACACCATGGGTTCAACCATCAGATGGCGGCGAGCTACTCGGGAATGAGCATGAGCGGTCATCACCAGGGCTTCAACGCGTCCAGGCACCCCGACTGCAGCCTTGACTACCAGATCACTCCGGACAAGTACATCACTCCCGACAAGTATATCACCCCGGATAAGTACGCCGCTTCAGACAAGTATATCACTCCGGACAAGTATACCGCCTCGGACAAGTACCTTGGCTCGGACAAGTACCAGATGGTGTAGCGAATACCGTGCGAAAATGTCTTCAAGGACATTGACATTTTCGATTGATCCTCTTGAGACGTGGTCGACGCTGAGCACCCGTGGCGTGGGTATCAACGATTATTTGTCGAGCTTGGGCCCAGTTTGTCGCTGATGCCTTCACTGGTTTGATAGAACTGTAACCCTGGACAGCAGTGTCACACAAAGTCGTTACGTCAATTTAAAGCTAACGTGTGAATCAAGCTACGACTTAATCAAATGTTTTTATGACTAATTAGTCAGTTTAAATTGTTAGTTCAGTTCATAAATGGGGGAACTTCGGCCAGTGGGTAATATAACCATAAGAGGATTTTTTGTGGAACACTGATACTTTACAGCTAATTATTACTTTTAAAAAAAATTATACAAATCTCAGAAATGTTAGCAATTTTCACCGGCTAGACAGGATGTATAATTTACCAGGTAGTAGATGTAATTTTAATAAACCATTAATTATGAATACATATTCTATATATCAAATATATTATATAATATCTTTTTATATTATATAGCATATTTTATATATTTATTTTATTTATATATATGTATATTTTTAAGCGAACTCTCTTGAAGAGTGTCGGTGGCCGTCTGCAGTTTAGAAACAGATTTTACGAAATTTTCTGTACAGCCTTCGTAGCCTTGCAAAAATTAAGGTATCACAATTTTTGTTCCTCCCCCCCTCCCCCTTTTTTTTCCCCCTTCAAAATAATTCAGTACTAGGGGTTTATACAATAAAATGTATTCATTTGTCCACCCGAGTTCGGCAGTGATGGTAATAATAATGCACGGGAAGTTTGGATGTGATTTGTTTAACAGACACTATCGATTATATTGCAAGAAATAATGGTAATTGTTCAAGTGGTTTATTCATTTCAAGATGCGATACTATTGAAGATCATTCATTATTTGATCGGAGGTGTTCTTTCAATTTTTCCATGCCTGTGACTTTTTTTTTAAACTGTTGTGGTGGGGTTTTTTTTCCCCCTTAATAAAACGAACAGACACTTGTAGTTCTTTTGAAATAGTTAGGTAAACGTGATCTTACCTAATATATTGTGTAAATAAAATTAATTTGAATTAACACAATATTTGACCGTGTAAATTACTAATTTTGGGTGCGATTTAATCAATATTAAACAAAATTACTATATCTGATTGTAACAGTAATTTATCATCATATTTACAGTTGTATCTACGTCATATTTTTTTTCTAAGAGCGCCGCCAACTTGAAGGCACAAGTCCTCACACTACTGTATTTCGTATGGGAATTGTAGCTCAGAGCTTAAAAACGCCGAGAAAGTCTTCAATTATCTTAGAAATATCTTATGTGACCCTATTAAAATTTAACTTTGTTTGAGGAAAGCTATATCTATGTTTCTAAATATTTATTTTGATCTCAGAACCACGGATCTTCACGTGAAATGTCGTTTAGAATGAGATACTTTACCTTTAATACATTTTTTTAGTAATCATTAAATTTAAGTCTTTTATTCCTAAATGGACATGTTAATACCACCTCCCTCTATTTATGCGTGAACCATATTTTGGAGTAACAAACACCTTCATAAATAATTTGGAACCTCTAGACGTCTGCGCACCATCTTGGTGCTGTGATAGGCGGCCCCCTTAAGGCGATGTATAAAGGGAAGCGAGAAAATCCGGTTTTTGCAGTTTTTATATCAAAACTTTTTTTTTTGTAAAAATAAATAAAATATTGGTCTAGTAAAACATAAGTCTAATTTTCTTCATGTGGTGATATCAACAATTGTTGAATATCTGCCATGAGCATAGTGTGGCATTGGATGACAAAACTTTTTAAATGAAAAGGTTTTCACCAAATTCCAGGACACCCTTGACAGTTATTCAAGAATTTTTTGTTTACCATATGAAGAAAATTAAACTCTTATCTTTGTACTGAAGCAATATTTGATTTATTTTGACCAAAAAAAAGTTTGTTATAATAAATACTGCAAAAAAAGCTGACATTGTCTCTGTCCTCTAAACCCACCTTCCCTCCCTTAATATCATCATTCCACCTTAATCTAAGGTCATACGTGCACGAGAATCAGATTGTATATCTTTTTGAGTAGTTTCTTATGAGATTCAAACAATTTAGATATACAGTATTATTACTATGCCATTATAGATTTCTGTGATATTTTTTAAGTCATCAAATTTTGAAAGGTAACAATAATTTTAATTTGTAGTATTTTGTGGTTTGTAATTATTATAAATATGTTGTTTAGTTTTTATTTTTATCGGATTTTTTTATAACTGGTTTTTTTATGCTAATGGAAATAATAGTGTGGCACTCTCATGAATTCAATATAATGTTATAAAATCATAAAAGAGGGGGAAAAAAAATACATAAATTATACATTTTGACAATAGTATGTTTTACATACTTAAATTTATTGATAAATTAAATATTCCCTTTGGCGTGGCAGTAATGAGTGCCTTTCTTTTGAAGTTCATTAAGCAAACCTAATGTAAAAAAATAGTGTGTTATAGTAATTAATTATTGTATTTTAGTACCCACATAATTAATGACTTGCTATAAACGCTTCGCTAAAATAATAATTTTAACAATATAAGAGGTGTAACTTTTTAAAAGAGTATTTTCTGTAGAATTAATTTATGTTAAATCGGTATTTTTTATTTAGGTTCGAAGTTATTTACTTACCAATAGCCAATCAATAATTTAATATTTTAATACTATTTAGGGTGAAATGTTATGTATGAAATAAAGTGCATTGAACGAAAACAATTTGTAATAAAATTATATAATAGTAGGAAATAATAGACCACAAATAAAAGTAAAAACACTAACACATACTTCAATATTTTGATGATATTATAGCATCTTCCTCAGTAGTTACTACTACTACTTCTTAAGGTAAATGCTACAATAGGATCAAATATTGAAGTGTGTGTAAATATATGTTAGTGTTTTTTTTTTACCTCTATTTGTGCATTATTATTTTCCTACTATTCTATAATTTTATTTATTACAAATTATTTAGGGCAAAAGTATTTTTTATTCGCGATATCAATATTGGTTTGTAAAAAAAACCTTGGGGGGGAGGGGGGTCTCTGTACACTTCGTTTATTCTGAAAAGTAGCAGTTTTACCTTGACGGGCTACAACATATCCCCCCTACTCCATAGTGGAACCATTAAAGAGTTGCTTGACATATTTCAGGGTGAACGAAGAATACAAGGTTTTTACAGACTTTGGAATAAAAAACAATCACCTTACACTTACGTTTGATTGGAAAATTGTTAACTGATGACTATTATAAAATAACTCAATATCCCTTTGAAATTTATGTCCAAGTAAACCAGTACAATATATATTTTCCGCCAATCTATGGAGATTTACATTAAAACAATGATGTAGTGACCTAAATAATTTAATGACATTGTATGATGGAGACTTGGTATTGTGCCATGCAATATAACTTTTACCAAGGTAAACTTGACGTGTTTGAAAATAATATAATAATAATAATAATGTATGTGTTTCTATATGTTTTATATTTTCTTAGCGCTGCGTCCTACCACCCTTTCGGGCTACAAACATAATTTATGTACTAATTACACTAGTGTGTTAGGAAGGGTACCTGCATGGAGGGAAAGTGGAAAACCATTTATACAACAACAACAACAACAAAACTATGATATTTGTCCGTGTGTTTATAGCATGAGTTATTAATTTTGTGGCTGTCTTTTAATTTGAACACATATATTTCGTGTCCATTACAAAATGTTTGGGGCACTATTTCTTTTTTCCTTTATTTGATTTGAAACTCTTCTCTTGGACTTGTTTCCTATTAGTGTGTGATTCAAATTAGTGTGTGATTCAAACCCACAAAGGGGTTTGACTCTGTCCTAGAACGATTTTAAAACAATGAATATATTATCAACGATTCTCTCCAACATTTAAATATATATTATTTGTATCTTAAACCTAAAAAAAACTAATACATCTTAAAGAATATTAATTTGTGCTACTGCCCAAATTTAATAAAATATTTGTCGACCTTTATGGCCTAAGTACCCTAAATCATTTAACTTTGTTGTTTTAAGCAAAGTAAATTTTCTGTTTATGTTTACAAATAGTAAGCAATATATTCTTAATGTTGTCTTCAAATAAATTTACTACTGTAAGGTAACAAAATTAATAACTACAATTATTTTATATCACTGTGCTTCTATAATGTATATATTTTAAAATATCAAAATATATGTTGCAAATAATGTGATAAGTCTTATGAACGTACAGTGGGCGTGTTAAAATTATTTAAATTTTATTTGTGGCTGGTCATTCATTTCATAATAGACAGTTCTCTTTAACTCATTAATATTAAAATCTTTTCGGTATACTTCTTAATTCCTTTGCGGATTTATATTTTGGTGTAAGATGAGAGCAAAAAAGGCTTTTAAATATTAACGATAATGATTGACCAACCAGATTCCTATTCTATTCCTTTTGAATTTTATTATTATTTTATTCTTTACTTATATTAACTTTTATGTCTATATAGAAAACCAATGAGCTGCTTAAATACTATAATAAATCACACATAGCAAATATTACTACACATAAATGTTTAGAAATTTTATTTATGGGTAAAAGGCTATTAAATGCAAACTAATCGATTTAATTTTAAAAAAAGCACCAAGAGTTGAGTTTTCAAAATAACTATCACAAGATTATTTCAAATAGGTTTACACATTATTATTATTATTATTATTATTATTATTATTATTATTATTATTTAGCACCGCGTCTTACTACCCGTTCGGGTTATACGCTTAAGTACTAATTACACTAATGGATTAGGAATTGGAAAGGTTGAATATAGAGGAAGTGAACCCGCATTTGCGTGGAGGGAGAGTGGAAAACCATTTAGGAAAAACCACCCCCAGTTCACCCGACCGAGATTCGAACCTCGATCTCCCCGTCCTCAGTGGTCTGGCTCAACACGACTGGCGCGTTAGCCAACTACGCCACGGAGGCGGGTTTTACACATTTTCCTAACTTATTTGAAATAATGTTGTGATAGTTGCTTTGAAAACTCGACTCTTGATATTTACTTTTTTTTAACTAAATCAATTAGTTTGCATTTCATAATCTTTTACTCATAAATAACGCTTTCTAAACATATATAGTAAGTAAGCTAATACCAATGAATTGTGTTCAAAGTTTCGACGAACAGCGCTAGGAGAGCAAATTTGTGTAAGCATGCATGTACAACAAGTTGCATAGGAATTAGGAACGTGGTCTGTAGTAACGGAAAGCATTGGCATGAGACACCTGTTGTTAGTGAGGACGATATGGTCGCATGAGTCACAATTCCAGCGGGAATGTACGACCTATTCCAGATATCTTCAAACAGGTGTTTCATTTACTGCTGTGTAGAATGAGGATATACGAGTATATACACCCTTTAGGAAGGAATTTCTTAAAGGAAATTTTTTCCCTGTCAGAATTCTATTATATACCTAATAGGATTTTGGTAGGAGAAAGGTACTATCATAGACAGGATATACACACGCACGCACACATTATTTTTCATGGCACTGATTTGAATGATAATGTTGACTCTGAAGAATGTTGCATGTATAATGTCCCCATTTTATTTGGGTGCCCGGTAGCCAACCCTAACTACAACACTACCGCGGCACCGAAGGGACTTACATGGTTGGGATGGACCCCGAGTGGTAGAGGTTAGAATGGGTGGTTCGTGGGGAGTGAGACTCGAGTGTTAGTCTAATAATGTATATTTATTAATCGATTCATATGACTAAACTACTACATAGGTAACCGGGTAGATCTCCCGTGATGAGGGAGCATGCACGATAACGGGACTCGCAAAACTTCCTATAGACCCACGATCGATCCTCCGGTGGGGGAACCACCAGATCACATATTTTCCCAGCGTGTCTTAGTCAGTGGTTGCTAGAGGACGACTCTCATGCCCCAAGCATGGCTTCTCTTCAACTAGGGGGAAGTTTCACCCCTACTTTTTAATCAACCAATCACTAAACAAGGTGTTATTACTATTACTTAAACTTGCTGTTCTCGAGGTGTCCAACAAGCCAGAAAGTCCATCGGTCGCACCGTGCTCGCTCGTCAACAGTATGCAATTTATATGAGATTGTAACGATGCTGTTTTTGACCCCTCTCATATATTTAAAAAGTCATGGATGAAGTGCATTTTTATTTAAATTACTGTATATAAAATATCTTTTAAAGACTTCATCCATGGAGAATCACGCGCTTTTCAGAAATAATGTCGAAGGATTGCACTATTAAAACTTATTTTTTCTTTCAAAATTTAACTTCGTAGTGTTTACCAAAAAAGCAAGTGACGCTAGCTCCCTATACCCAATAGGAAGCTAGCCTTCACGACACCTGTCGCCAGGACTCTTTCAATTAGTTGGTTTTGACACTGGTCACGAGAGGGGGCAAGGGGTAGGTCATATATAAGCTGTTTGTGCGTATGAATCCATAAGTCGATTTATCATGCGGCTCGTTAAAACAGTGCCTGTAGGAAATAAAGAGTAGTCACATAAAACTACACAGCACGGTACTCAAAACACGGAACGTGTAATGTTACAGAGAAATAACCTGTATTTCAACTAAATTGTATCATATAAAATTATATCTTCAGTGCCGAAGACAAAATCACTTCAGTAAATTGTGTGCAACATTAAAAGTCATTTATTCAACTAAAATAAAACTTAGAAGTAATCAGATTGGTACCGTACCACTTTAATTAATACTCGATCACGGGGCAATTATCAGCTAATTAAACGGTATCAACCGGTGCCCCAAGCAAATGTTGGGTATAATAATTCCGTATCGTAATAATTGGCGCTCGATCACGGAGTTCTAAATACCAATTATCTCACAATATCATCCGTATCTTCATAATTGGCGCCCAATCGTGAGGCCAAACAAATCGCATATCTTCATAATCGACGCCTAACGCGGACTGATTAAACCGTATCTCCTCCATAAGATATATGCTCTGCTCGGCAGGATGGTAACCCAACACTCTTGACTTCCAAGGAAATGTATAAGCGTGGGTTAATCCCTTGCCAGAATAAACCTTCAAATAATTATGCTCTTACACATGTAAAGATTCGACTTTTTTACTTTCTCGCTATCTAACAGGGAGAGGAAATATTGTGATCGTCAAAAAAATCGAACTCTAGATTTTGATGAGTGTTGACGTTTCATGACCCCCCGAATCAAAAAAAGTTGTTTTTGAAACTGTACGCACGTACAGTAGATATAATATGGTATTGAAATAAAACATTTTGGTCTTGAAAAAAGAGGAAAATGTAAAAATTAAATGTTTTTATTTCTAAATTGTTCTTTAAGCTGGACCAATTTTTTACATGTTATTTCCTTATAAATAGAATATATGTATAAATTGAAAATGACACTGAGCTGAAATTTGGCAACCCGTTAGAGGGATTGCCTCATAAAACCAGAAAAATCTAAAAATGGGTCATTTCAAAATGGGAATCTAATAAGGTGTAGGGAGGGGGAGCCTATAATTAAGGAAAAACTTATTAGATGAGACAGAAAATTAGAATTTAGCATAAAGGTAGAGAGACAATTCTAGATAGCCAAATAAATCTAGAAATATGACATTTCTAATAGTGAGCTATAAAAAAGAGTGGTAGGGTGTTCAAAATTTCCAAAACCAACAGAAATAACTGCTTATCATTGTGGAGGAAAATGGAAATTTGGTGAGCAAAGGGCCCAAATGTTCATAAAAGTCTGACATTTTTAAATAGGATTGGGGGTAAATGAAGTAGGGGTATGGACAGGAAAAACACTTAAGGTTTGGTAGAAAAAATTAAATTTAGTAGGCAGGTAGAATAACATAACCAGATAAGTCTGGGAAAAAGGTTTAAAATTTATCCCACATAAACAACCACTTCTCAAGGTGGTAGAAAAATTAAACTTGGAAGGTAAAGGGATCACTTCAAATAGCTATAAGAATCAGAAAAAAAAATTCTCAAAGGGATCTAGGGAAATAGAGAAAGGGGCGGTGTATTAAAAGAAAAGAAAAAGCGTTTAGGTGTGTTAGAAAAAATAAATCTGTCAAGCCAGTAGAAGGAGTCCTCTATACAACAAAATATATTTTAAAGTTTGAAATGTCTGAGTGGGAGTTGAATAAATGGTAGTGAGGGGAAGGGGGCCTCAAAATTTTCCAAATTAATATAAACAACTACTTTTCTGTGTGGTAGAGAACTGAAATTTGGCAAGCCAGCATAAAAATCACTCAAAATAAACATAAAAGTCTGTACATTTTAAATTTCAAAATGGAAGTCTGGAAGATATATTGAAGGAGAAGGGAGACTGGGGCGATATAAGTAGAAAAAAATATATTTTAGGGGAGTTAAACACTAGAATTTGCCAATAATGTAGACTGATCAATTCAAATAACAAAATAGGTGTTAAATATTTTATCTGTCTAAGTGAGAACTGGTGAAATTGGGGGTTTCTAAATTTCTAAAACTAGAAGAATAAACTATTTATCAGTGTGGTATGAGATTGAATTTGTCAGGTGGGTATACAGACCACCATAAAGGTCTGAATATTCTTGAATTTAAATGTGAAAGTATCTTTAAAATTTCCAAAGCAAATAGAAAAAAAAAAACCTTTTTAGTATAGTAGGAAATTTAAATAATTTAGAAAAAGTAAGAAATAACTAGAAGAATCTGAACATTTTAGATTTAAAATGGGGGTCCGGGAAATGCTTTTGGCCGGACATTTCCAAAATTATAATTAATTATTAACCACTTATTTGTGTGGTAAAGAATTTAGATTGGCGAGAAGGTAGAAAGACCCTCAAAATCCTAAAAAGTTTTAAAAGTTGAGATGAAGAAAGGGACCAATGAAATGGGAGAGTGGAGATACATTTCTAAAATAGTAGAGGAAAACACATTTTAGTATGGTAGAAATTAAAATTTTGCAGATAACTACAAAGTATTAAAGTTTTCTTTGATTTTAAAATCAAGATCTGGGCTTAAGCAGATCTAAGAATTTAAAAACTAATAAAAACAATATTTATAAGTGTAGTAGAAAATTTAAATCCTTTCAAGCAGTTAGGACGACCACCCCAAATAATCAAAAATTAAACAATTTTGAAAAATGGGTGATTAAAAACGTACAAGCTAATTTATATTTAATTTATTGGTGTGATAGAAAATTTAATTTCGGCATGCAACCTCCTGGGTAGCCGAATTTTCTCTCTATAAATAGATTTTCGAAATGAAAACCAGTGAAATATAAGAGCTCAACAATGTGTTGTTGAAAATTGAAATTTGTCAGCGCGTAAAAGAACCATATTGGATATCCAAATAAGTCTTAAAACTTTCATTTTGTGAATGTGGTAACTGAATAGGTTGTAGGTGGGATGGAGTAGTTTGAAATCTCTACAACATTATTAGAAAGCCTTCCTTTCAAAGTTGATGAAAATTTAAATTTGGTTGATTGGTAAAATGATCGAGTTGGAAAGTTTAGAATTTCAAAATAAAGGTCCGTAAATTGAGTGAAGGTTTTGGGGGGCCCCTAAAATTCCTGAACTAATAGAAGAAAGCTTTCTCGGTATAGTACATAATTTTAATTTCGTATAGGCAACAAAAAATCCTAAAAATATTTTAAAACTAAAACCAAAGATTATCTAAAAGAGAATCCATCAGCGTTACAATTACAAAAATAAAAATAGAAGGATCCGCTCCTATCTAGGATTGACATAGTAATTAAAATAAACAACATCTGCTGAAATGTAGCTTGATGAACAGAATGGCCATCGGAAAATCATGTGCTCATTTATTTAATAAGTATCTGTAAGAGAGTAGACCCTATATTATTTCATTTACGCTCTTTGGTAAACTGTATTTCTCTTTTTTCAAATTTTTCTTATAGCAATGTCTATTACTTCATTTAATTTATTTTATGATCGTGCTTAGGCAATTATTGCGTACGTTGAGCCACGTTTACAAAGAGGACAGTTTATAGGCAGGTTTGATTGACTTGTACATTTTCAGTGGCCCGTCCACGTGTATGTTTGAGGGCCTGTGAGAGTGCAAATATCACGTTGAGCCACTTCAAAACAGGCACATAAACATCAACCCGTTTTTTCTATTTTCACTACCTCCTCATTATATGGGGTCATAATGCTTTAATTTTTTATTTTTTTTACATCGGCTACAACAAAACATTACATTTTAATGTCAGGTACAAATTTACGTTATTTGGTGTCACGTGCTTTTTTGTTCTTATACAACAGATGGGACTAGTTCAACAAAACATCTCTATCTTTGTCGAGGTCAATGAATTTTAGTCATTTCCTCAGTCCACTTTGTGTGTCTCATCATGAACAGTTAAAAAATAACACAAGGGCTGAAAATAAATGCACACTACAATTCCAATACGATACAACTGATGACCACTGGAACCACACGGCGCCGTTTGAGGGACTGCGCCGGTTGAGAAAAATTGTGGTGGGGGAAGCCACTGACTCGACCAACTGGCTCAAAACCTATTCCTCAGGTATGTCGACCTGCCTGGCCAGGCCATTAGCAACCTGCTAGAAAAATCAGGCCATTGCTGTCCACACGAATCCAGTCACTGCAGTCAGGTCAATCAACTGACGCCAGTCGAACCTGCCTACCAATTAGCCTCGTGTAAACGCGGCTTTAGTTCACTCGGGTAAGATTTAGTTTCAAAGATTTTATTGATTGCCATAATTGGTTTGGGATTGCCATAGTTACCTCAGGATTTTACAACATGGAGGAACTATAAAACATAGTTGGTAGCCAGATAATGAACGTCCTTATTTAACATAGTTTTGATGCGGCTTACCGTGTGAAGAACGGGTCAAACTTCTAGTAATTAGCATATAACACAACCGTCATTATGGCAAGTTTAATAATAGCAGTGCACCTGTTGAGTTGGTCACTGTGCAAGCCTTATAAACTACAGAAAGTCATATAAAAAAAAGTGTTACCCTTTTTGTTATTTCATTATTTTTGCTAGCCCTACGCGTAGTATATTCTACTAAAGTATCTCTTCTAAGGAATCAAGATTTTTAAGGAGATTTGTAATTTAATATACCAGCATTCATTTGGAATGGAGGTGGAAATGAGAAATTACATTGGGGGGGGGGGGAACCCATTCTCAGTTAATTATGGTAGGAATTGGATTCCAGGATCAGTTGAGGTCACAAAACCTTACCGGTTCCTGTTAATCTAGTTTTCCATTCATTAAAATTCGTCCACATCCTGTTCACTAAGGGAGGAGCTAAGCGTATTTCACTCAAAGATTTCCTAACCTGGTCAATGGTCAGAAAACATGTATTTACATATATTTATATACACCACACTGTACAATATTCTACCTATTTCTCGGAAGGAAGTCCTCCTCCCACAGTAGACAGTATTCCTGCAACGATGTGACCACTTACTCTATTATCTCACCTGTCAAATATTAAGAATATTTAACTTTGTAAATATTAAACTCCTAGTGGTGGTGATATAAGCAGCGGTATACTGGCTGGCAAGGCAGTCTCTATAGCAGGGATACTGGTTTGCAGGAACAGTGCAAGCGCGCTCAGGGTAAGACTGAGCAACGGTTGTACTTGTGATAGACTGGCTAGAATGTGCCAACACCCATCGGTAAGCAGCGAATACTGTCATGGGTGCGGGTACGATCAAGATTAGTAACCTGGTCTACTCTATTTAAAATTACTACAAGAAACTGTGAAAGAATAGCCTCGGATGACCAAAGGTATGATGGGCAGCTGAGGTTAAACCTGAAGAGCCCATCGGTTGAAAAACTGGCGAAAATATGGAAAGTTTGTGAGGATGACTTAAGTACGAATTTTTGTTTTTTTTTAGCTATAATTACAGTTTCTTGCCTACCCCGCAAGGGAATGGCGTAGTTAGGTATTTATATATGTAAAATTAATAAAGTGGAAAATTATCGAGGGCATAACTTTAAGAGCGTTCATAATATGCCCATCAATTCAGTGATAAAATCGGCTTGAAATCGTAAATTTACGCGTGGATCATTTCTAATTAAACATTAATTGAGATAAAGAGCTAATAGATGTTCCTAATACAGAACATTGTTGAAATATTAAATGATCTTATAAAAAAAATGCGTTAAAAAGCCCGTTTATGACCATTTTAGAATGGCTTCACAGCTAAGCATTGTGCAAAAATCTTTATTCTGTCTTAATCGGAACATACCGCAGTTATTAACAAGAAGCTTTGTCCCCCATCGTCATCACGGAAAATTTCGAGTTATCATTCTAATACGAATGCACTGCACATATTTCTGGCCAATCTTCGTATTTTCTTTTTCCTTTAACTTCCATACCTCCCGAGAGCCGAGTTGGGCCTGCTATGATGCACGCTCTTAAAAATAATATATAACTTCGATAATTATGTTTAAACGTTTGGAAACACTGGTTGTTTACTTTCTACACAAACTGTGAGTCACAACTTAGTTTACGCTTATCTTCTTTGATTGGTTGGCCAATTTCGAAACCACGTAGTAACAGTAAACATCTAAATACGTTTTTGTAATTTTATCCAGGATTAACAAGAAGAAGAGTTACAGTGAAATAATACGAGGTTACTTATCACAAGTTGGGAACCTCAAGCAATGATCGAAATCAATTCACTCTCAACTTTCCATATTTTATTACGTCCTAATTGATTTCGGTGCGTGTGTAAGCAACAAGACACCGGCACTCCGGAAATATTGTCCGCTTATCGCCCTACATTGGAGTTGAAAGGGGGCAATCAGCCAGAGGCACGTGACCGTGTGTGTTTGTTACGCTCCGTCACGTGACCATTGTTGCTCTTCTAGCGCTAGCTGCGCTGTAACCGGAGAGAGCAAGCAGCCTTATTAACGAGCCTTGGGAGTAGGTCGTTGTGGGAGATTAGCTCTGGGACCGTTACTAGAGTTGAAGAAGCATTGGTGTCTGGGTTTATTCGGGTTGCACAGAACTATACAGACAAATAAAGACCATATTTGCTTAACCGTGGGAAAGCCGTTTTAACCTTTATACCCTTTTTATTTTTATTAGATTAACTTTTTGACCTTTTTACAATTTTTATGTTCTCCATTATTACTCTTTTAACTCTTTTTTTCCCTTATTACTTACCCTTTTAAAAAAATTGTATTAAATTTAATTTTTACACTTTAAGACATTTTTAACCTTTTTACCCTAAAATATTTTTCTTGGGCAAAACTGGGTACTTCAAATGAAATAATGTAAAAAGTGCAAAAAGGGTAACCAGTAGGCCTAAGTCTGTTCAATTTAAAAAAAGTGTAGATAAAAATTGCAAGTAAAAAAGGTAAAAAGTGTAAAATAGATTAAAACGGTCAAAAGGGGCTATAAGCTATAAAGGGCAAAAAGTGCAATAAGGATAAAAGGAGGAAAAGAGATAAAAAAGGCAAAAAGTGAAAAAAGAGTAAAATGGGCAAACTGTGCTTAGAGGACAAAAAGAGTAAAAGTGCCAAAAGAACAAAAAAAGCCTAAAAGATTAAAAAGGGCAAATAATGAAAAAAGGGTAAAAAAAGGACAAGTATTGCAAAAAGGATAAGAGGGGTAGCTTAAAAGTGGTAAGAAAAATGCCCCAAAAAATTATTATATGTAGGCTACTTCTCTCCCTTTTTGCCTTTTTAGCACTTTCTACCCTTAAATAATATATTCTTTTCCCTTATTGCCCTTTTTAACCTTTTAATTCTTTTATATTTTTATCCTTTTTATTTACCTTTTTTACAAATGTATTAGTCTTACTTTTCACCCTTTTTCCCCTTTTTAACCTTTTCACTATTTTTCTTTACCCTAACCTATTTCTCCCGGGCAAATCCGGGTATTTCATTATAATATTTTATAAAAATCAGTATCTTCCAAGCAATAGGCAAATATATTTTTAAATAGAGCTTTGAGAAATGGGAAAATGATTGTTACTCTCGTTGGTAGACCTAGAAATTCCTCTCTTCACATTGTTTATGTAACACAGTATATTATTTCATGTATTCTCTTTAGTGGAACGCGATTATCTTTTTTTCCCATTATGTGTATGCAACAGTATATTCTATTTCGTTTCAAATATCTTACTAGTTTTAAGACAATATTTTCATTTTTAGGTAAAGGAGCGACAAAGTCTGTGGGTTTCACCGTAACATTTAGTTTTAAAGCAATAGCTTTGTCATTTCGTCATACTGTATACTATAATATTATGTTGCATTTGATTGATTGAAAATCCATTGTTCAGTTTACTTGATTGAAATGTATTTCTTCAAATAATAAGCTAGTTATGTACTCCATTATGTAATGTTGACTATACTGTATGATATTGCTTTATGAACTTCATTTCATACTTGTAATAATACACATCTCTTTAATTTGATATTTATTCGCCCCTTACTTCCCTCACCTCTTTTTCCAGATTAACGGACTTTTTCAGTGATATTGGTCCCGTTTGTGTTGGCTAATCAAAACTCCACTATATATATACTATATACATACATAATCACGTCATTCCCTTACTGGGTAGGCAAGAAACTGTGCATATAGCTAAAAATTCAACGGCTCCATTATTAATCCATCCTGACTAAATTTCTTCACACTTTCCTAACTTTGCATACTCCCTTCGCTTCAAGAGCATCTATACACCGAGTCATACATGCTCTTTTATTATTAAAATTCTTAATGGGTTTTTTTCACATATTCGTCTACAACATTTAGTCACGTCTTACATGGCCTACCACTTCCTTTTGATCAACACACTCTACCTTCATATATTTGCTTTGTCACTCGATCCACACTTATCCTCTCAACACGCCTAAACCAACGTAAGACGCTTGTTTCACATTTACCTATTGGATTCCCTTTCAAATCGCACTATATAATTGGAAAATATTTGCCGTTCACAAAGATTTTCAAATCCGATAAAATATAGTATAAACTGTACCAAATGTTAAAAAATATAAGCTTTACTTGACTTTAAAACTTAACCAATAAGATGTCCAAACACTTCTGCACTAACTTTACTAGCCCCGGTAAATGTTAAGGCGGGGATATAGGAAACTAGAGCAAAATGTCAGTGTTTTTGCAGTTGTTATAGCAAAACATTTTTTTGACTAAAATTAATAAAATATTACTTCATTACAAATATAGAGTTTAATTTTCTTCACGTGGTGATATCAATAATTGTTGGATATTTTTCATGAGCATAGTGTCATTGGATGACAAACTTTTTGAATGAATAGAAAAATGTGTCATTACTTTCCAGGACACCATTAATAGATATTCAAGAAGTGTTGATATCACCACGTGAAGAAAATTAAACTACATCTTTGTACTGAAGCAATATTTGAATTGTTTTGAGCAAAAGAAGTTTTGCTATAAAAACTGCAAAAAACACTGATATTTTCTTGCGTCTCCTACATCTCCACCTTAAATTAAAATGATAGAACATTGGAATATGTACTTCGGATACGTACAGTAATATTAGCCTTAATAGTAGTATAAAGTTTTCCAGATAATCTCATGCATGTGAATGGCCTAAATCCCCTCATTAATCATAATAACATAAACTTCATTTATTTGCATCACCTTTTAATCATTGTACAACTCATCTGATTGACAGGGACAACAACAAAAAAAATTTGGTTGTCATGGAGTCAAAAGAAATCCTTTCATAGCATTAATGCTATCTCGTCTAAAGGTAAAAATAATAATATTACTACTGTTAGGAGAACAATACATTCCCCCCAAGGGGTGGGGGCGGGAAGGGGGGGGAGGGATGAGACTCCACATGAAAACATCAATCAAATATTAGAGAGAGGGAGTTGGAAGCAACGCTTATTTTTTAAGAGGAGGGAGGGTGAGGGTTTCCACGCACGGTAATCCTGATCCAACAAAGATAACTAGACTGAAGAGTGGGGTGTGTGTGTGTGTGTGTGTGTGTGTGTGTACCAACCAGGTATGCTAGAGTGGGAGAGACCAGCCAATTACTCCGGAGGGATGCTGCGAGAGATGGCTACTGTTACACGCTGGACCACAATCTGCAGCTCACCACCGGCTTGTTCCATTCACTAAACAAAAAAATCAAATAAACAACCAGTGGTGCATTTTTGGTTTATATTGATTAGATT
This sequence comes from Timema podura, assembly GCA_033556935.1. Lineage (NCBI taxonomy): Eukaryota > Metazoa > Arthropoda > Insecta > Phasmatodea > Timematidae > Timema > Timema podura. Next base: position 42,235,609 of record JAVRXN010000002.1, read on the forward strand.
AACATAAGGGCTATCAACAGTGGCGTGTCTTGGAGTGTTTACAGGGTAAGCAGAGCATGTTCAAACTGTACTCGTGATATATTCTCCCAAAATTTGTTCACCTTTGACCAACCACACAGTCATAAGCTCTGCTCCACATATACCCCGTCTAGAGTGGGAGTGTAGGTGATAGCTAGCAAAAGATACCAGATCTACTCTCATATATCCATTTGCCAAATAATATGATCTGCAAAACCATAATATGTTGATTTGTTATCACTTTTGGTAGTCAAAGCATTCACAACAAATCATTTATTTTTAACTATGTTTTTCTTTTAAACTGTTTTTACATCTTGTACTAGCTATCAGCTACCATCACTCCTATGGTAAATGGACCTCAACTCACATGGGAATATATTTCTTGATACCTGAACAATAAGGGTTCTAGTGAGTTATTAGAACAATTCATAGGTAGAGATTAAAGCTATTGACCCTTTTCATTTGGCGTGGAAATGCAGAGCCATGGGAACAAACGGTTATCTTCATGAATTTTTATTGTTTTGCAATTTTATTTTCGGAAACGGTTTGTTCAAGAATAGAAGCATGTTGATTAAGGTTGGGTGCTAGTGAGCGCGAATTTAGTGCGCTAATTTTGCAGTTTTTATAGCATAAATATTTTTTGAACAAAATAAATCAAATTTTTCTTCTATAGAAACATATAGTTTAGCTTTCTGAACGGGCTAATCTCGACAGTTTTTGAATATCTGGCATGAGCATGGTGGCATTTGGTGACAAACTTTTTAAATTAAGAGAAAAAGTTGTTATTAAATTCCAGGACACATCTGACAGATATTCAAGGACTGTTGAGATTAGCATGTGCAGAAAACTAAACTATATGTTTCTATAGAAGAAATATTTGATTTATTTTGGCCAAAAATGTTTATGCTATAAAAACTTCAAAAATACTTCTCTAAACTCACGCTCACTAGCACCCCATCTTAAGTTATATTTTTTACACACACACCTCCTATATAATTTAAACAGTGATCAAATATTGATAAAATCGATATTTATCGTTAGAAAACTGCCGGCTTCATAACAAAAAATAAGAAAATGTAACAATTAATAAACATCGATACATTGTCTTAGAAGGGGTGTTGAAAATATTAACATAAAAATTCCACTCGTTCTCGAGAAAACTGATATTTCCAAACGTATGATTTTTTTGCAAGACCTGTCCGGTAGCTAGGGCCATCTACGGTTTCCATGATCTATCTGTTCTTGTTGGCGTGGAAGGATACTTTGGTCTGCTGTGAAGCCCCGCCACGCCTTTCACCCTCCCACCCACCATCCCACAAAATAGGTTTTAGGCTTGTACACGACAGGGCCAGGGCCTTAAACAAGTCATGCTTATTTAGCCAATAATCTACGTTACACCATTGGTTACAGCGATCAAACCCAGAAAGACATGGCTGAAAATGGTTGGCATAAGTGGAAATGTACTCGAGCTAGCAAGGCCAGGATTATAAAACAATAACAAGAATTAACACCTTTTTATTTGTGACGTTGTCACAGACATAAAACAAATAAGGACGATCTGGCTCACCAAATCTTGGTCCCCTTTGACTGGGCCGGACTGGACTGGGCTCGACTTCACGAAACACGCACACTCGACTCCACTCTACATCACGCGGCTTACTGACCGCCCGAGGCTCGAGGTCCGATTAGAGCAAGACTCAGACATCTGAACATCGAGATGCGCTAACCCAGATGCGCCGACGGTTGTGTTCGAATGAAACAAGACTCATCCACCAGCGCGTGATTTGAAATTATTACGAGAATAATCGAGACGTTTGTCGAAGCAGTGTACTCCCCTCTCCCTTCGTCCCCTGTGTGATTCCCGCCGTTTGTGAACACGTGATTGACTTTGTACCGTATATAACGGCTGAACTGTTTTGTGATGTCACTCATTTCTCTGCACTCAATTAGGTGAGACACTTGTCTTAGATTTAGGCGTAGGTTGTTGTTGTTGGACGTTTTCTAAATTATGTTTGGGTTAATTTGTTCAAAATTTAAGTTTCGACTTTAAATATAAATCTTGGTTACTAATAAATGTATTTCTCTGAGACTGCAGGATTTGCCTGTCAGCCATTATGGTTTATGCGCTAGCTTGTTTCTTTTAACTTAACGTTGTGTCCGCCTCACGGACGGGTTGGAACTTTAGTATGTCGCCATCTTGGGGCGCTAATGAAACTTTTGTATGTCGCCATCTTGGGGCGCTAGTTGTTTTTGATAAATGTGTAACTTATTTAAAATTGTTGTATTGCTTACTAAAATTTAAAGATTTATTATGATGGTATTAACTCTAGTTGTTACTCAACTCGGGGGGCGCGAGCCCGTGCACCCAGCACGTTGGTCATAATAGTAATAATGATTAGATTGAACTAAATTGATTAGGATCTATTGTAACTGGTTAGGTTTAGGTAAACCAAGCATGGCTTTTCTCTGTTGCGCCTTGCATTGGCAGTTTTTTATATAACTACATACTTATGTCGATGTAGTGTCAACATCGCCAGGTCGTGTAGACCTATACATTTTGCTTGTATTTAACTTTCTTGCTAATTTAGTCGCCTTCTGCATGGGTCAATTTAATTATGTTTTGTTTGGTATTAATCATTCTGTTGTCTCTTAAAGACTTGGGGCCTTGCCCCTTTATTTATTGTTTACTTCGGGCCTTATCGGCCAGTCACTCGACTTTCCTAGAGTGCCTCGCTCTCGTATGTCTGCTAGTTGTTTGTAAATTAAAATAAACTCTCTTGTAACTAACCTACCTTTTATTTATAGCAATAAGAACCTATCAAATCAAAGGGGGGGTTACAAGAGAGAAGCTGCGCCACTCTGCTCTGGTAGAGTTGAGTGGGGCACTCAATAGGATTTTAGGTAGAGTTAGGAGAAAAAATAGGGTCCTCCTGTCTGCAGTATTGTTGGATGATTGATATTGTACTGATCCTTGTTTGTTTATGTTTCATGACTCCGTGACCATGGAGACCACTCCTGCAGCCGCCATGTCATCTCTGACCACATCTAAGACTGCTGTCTACCGTCTGAGCCGGGACGAGTTGACAGCTGAGCTGACCTCAAGGGGCGTCTCCTTCCCTCCCAATGCTACTGTGGGTGAGCTCGGATCTAAGCTATGTGGGGAGATTAGCGGGACTGGGGAGGCTGAGACTGACTCGGGTATGGACAAGATTGAGGTTGGGAATCCACCCCCCTTAGCGCCTATCGCTCCACCTCCACCCCCTTCACTAGTTAAATGTCAGAACAAAGTACTTTTGGAGATTTTAAATCGTACCCCTGTTTGCGATGGTCAAGATCACGCTACTTTGTTTAAATTTATGGTTGAGATCAACAGAGCATATTGTCTAAAGTTAGTGAGCGATAGTGAATTTTTGATTCTGTGTTTGGCTAAAACTTCTGGTTTTTTAACCCAGTTGTTCTCTCGTGGGATTCAAAATGGTTTATCTTGGAGATCACTTACTGACCTCATTTTAGAAGCGATGCTACCCAGTAGGGCTAGAGAAAGGTTATGTAAGGAAGTTATTCACAGGTTTCAATATCCCCACGAATCGTTGAGAGATTTTGTTTTATCTATCACGGAGGCAGCTCAAGTTCTCAATAGTGGCCTGAGGGAAAATCAGATCGTTGATATTATTCTTGAGAATGTGTCGCCCCTCACCCGGCGACATTTTGTATTTACATGTAAGCCCTGTACGGTACTTGAACTTTTCTCTCTAGCATCTTCGATTGAAAACACCCTGCTCGCCGAACAGGAGTATTTAAGTGCGCATGCGCCAGCGGCTTTAGACCGCAGACGCACGGGTTCAACTCCCGAACCTATGAATACGGCCTTATCTTTAGCGCCTGTACTGCCGAGTGATCGCGGTGTTATCACTCCTAGGGACAACTTCAGGCCTTCGGGCTCAGACAACCGTGCGCCCCGCGACCTCTCGCGCGTGAGATGTTTTCGGTGTAGAAGACTAGGTCACGTACAGAGACAATGTAGATCGGGAAACTTATAGGGCGCGGTCGTAGTCGTGGTCCGGTCGTGCCCACTAGTATTAAACCACGTGCTCCTACCCCTGTAGTTCAGATCCAGGTAGCCCAAAATGATTGTGTTGCTCTTTTAGATACAGGAGCCAGTCACTCGTTTATATGCCGCGAGTTTTTGCGCCAGTTAGAGGGTAAAACTAAAATCGATTATAGGTCGATAGGTCCTAAAGTTTACGCCGTGGCTAATGGACAGACTATCTTGGTCGATTGTAAAGTAGTGCTCTCTATTAAGATAGAAAGATTTGCTTGGAAACGTCCATTCTTTGTTATGCCAGAACTTCCCTTTGATGTTATTCTAGGAACTGACTTCATGTTCGAGACTGGAGTCAAACTGGACCTAAGACGCTTAGGAATATATTTTAGTTTTGAACCTAGTTTGTGTATTCCATTTTGTGTTGGGCACTATCCTCGCAGGTTGTTCTCGATTGTCGAGGAACGTGAAGCGATAGATCGTTTGATAGCTCGATTCCCTGACGTCATCACTGACAGATGGGGCAAGTGCGACATTTTGCCGTACGACATTGTGGCGCAGGACCACATTCCTGTTAGATCTGGTCCCTACTCCTGTGCACCCCCAAACTCGAGATATTTAGAAATCTTATCATGGACTTGGAACAAAAGGAGGTTATTCGTCCCTCCAAATCCCCATACGCAAGTCCTGCGTTCATTATTCCCAGGAAAGGTCATGGGCATCGCTTGATTGTCGATTATAGAAAGCTTAACAAAAAAATAGTGTTCGACCCGTACCCCATGCCTAGCATAGAGTCCGCCTTCCAACATCTTGGCGGGGCCAAATATTACAGCTTGATTGACCTTAATACCAGCTTCCTGCAATGTGCTCTTTCAGAGTCGTCTAAGAAATTTACCGCGTTTATCACCCCTGGCAAGTCTACGAGTTTAACCGAGTGCCGTTAGGGATAAGTTGCGGAGGGCAAGCGCTGAGTAGAGTCTTAGACCATATTTTGGCGGACCTGAAATACAAGTTCGTGTTTAACTACCTTGATGATATCTGCGTTTACAGCAAATCTTTTGATGACCATTTGCGTCATGTTGAGGTAGTGTTGAGGTGCCTGCGCGAGGCTGGATTGACTGTAAACCCGGAGAAAGTCACATGGGCGAAGAGATCTATCCCATATCTTGGCTATATCATTTCTGAGGGTAACCTGCTCGTTGACCCAGATCGAGTTAAGCCTATCTTGGATTTTCCCGCCCCAAAAAACATAAAAGGGGTATTACGGTTTCTAGGTATGTGCGCCTACTACGCTAGGTTCATCCCTAACTTCTCTGACTTAGCAAACCCCTTAACTCCTTGAAGAAAAAGGGTGCCACCTTTATTTGGGGTTCTGCCCAACAGCAGGCTTTCGTTGCACTTAAGCGCCACCTTGTGTCACCTGCCGTGCTACGCATGCCTGACTTTTCTCTGCCTTTCCAACTACATGTTGATGCCTCCTCTGTAGCGCTAGGGGCGGTTCTCTCTCAAACGACGTCTGAGGGGAGTAGACCAGTAGCTTTCGCCAGCAGAACTTTGAGCCCTGCCGAAAGAAAGTACAGCATATATGAGAAGGAATGTCTTAGCTGTATCTTCGGTATCGACAAGTTCGCTGACTATCTAGAGCTTCGCCAGTTTGAGTTGTACACTGACAACATGGCCCTCAGCTGGATGTGGAATCACCCGAAACAGCTAGGGAAAATTGGACGGTGGGTTTGGAAGCTATCCAGGTTTAAGTTTACTACCCATCACGTTGCTGGGAAGCTTAATGTTGTCGCTGACGCTTTGTCCAGGATGTGTGAGGATAAGGAACCTGTAGGAGAATGTAAGGAAGAAGGCTCGTTATTTGTTATCCATACGATTCCCGAATCCTTTATCTCAATCAAAGACCATCAGTTGACGGATCCGTATTGCAGACAGATCGTTGACAGGATCAAGCGTGGAGAGAGTATTGGGAACTACGAGATTTATAAAGACCTCCTAGTAGTTCGTGTCAAGGGTAGGATAAGATATTTTGTGCCAGAGAAACTTAGGCCTATGTTACTTAAATATTTCCACGACTCCCTTTTTGGCGGCCATTGCGGCGTCCTTAAGACCGAACGCAAGATTTCTAAGGAATTTTTTTGGCCCTTAATGCCTAGAGACGTTAGGGATTGGGTGCGCAAATGTGAGCCGTGTCAACTGGCCAAACCGGCACGTAATTCTAAAATAGGGTTTCACTCCGCGGATGTTGCTAAGCAACCGTGGGAGAAAGTTTTTGTTGATTTCGTCGGCCCCCTGACCCGCTCTACCCAAGGGAACACCTCTATACTCGTTGCCATGGACGCCTTCTCTAAATTCGTCATACTCATCCCCCTAAGGAACATGAAGGCAAGGACAACTGTTAATGCTCTGTGCAGACGTGTTTGGGCGATTTTAGGGACCCCAAGGGTCATAGTAAGTGATAATGGACCGTGTTTCCGTTCTAAAGCTTTCGGAGATATGTGTTTCTCGTGGGGGATAAGACACGTTACCACTAGCCCGTACAACCCATCGCCGAACCATGTAGAGAGGTTTTAATCGTAATCTGAACGTTGCTTTGACGATCTTTCACCACCAGGATCACACCCACTGGGACCAGGACTTAGACGTTTTGAACATTGCTTTTAACGCCGCTTTTCATGAGTCAGTCAAGGCCACTCCTTCCTCTATCCTCCTCAATAGGGACCTGAACCACCCATTATTGTTTAACTGGGATATTGACCCACTCCTTAATGACGCGGGTGATTGTTCTTATGAAAAGAAATGTGAGATAGCTTTTTCTAACCTCCTGAAGTCCCAAAGGAAGGTTGCTGCCACCTATAACCGAGGGCGTATCCCTGTCCCATTTAAACTTGGGGACATTGTTGTGTGCAAGTGTTTTCCTGTTAGCTCAGTTGCTGACAAGTCTTCGGCGAAGATGGCGTATAAGTGGAGTGGTCCCTGGTCAATTGAAAGATTTCTTACACCTGTTTCTGTATTGTTAAAAGAAGTATCCGACCCATCTTTGACACGTAGAGCACATGTCAGCCACCTAAAGGCTGCAGGGAAATGAGTCAATTGACCCAGTGCTGTGTGTCATCTGTTTGTTTAAGTGTACCTTAATGATTTAATTTTGCATTCTTAATGTACATATTTCCAGGTATCTATATTGTTATATATATATAATTTAAATTAGGAAAGGGGTACCGCCCCCTGGTATTGTTAGGATAATTTTTGTGGTACTGTAGGGTCTAGGTATGGCTCTAGGCAGAAACTTGTGTTGGACTGTTAGAAATGAAGCGTGTGCCGGGTCCAAAGTACATTGTGCAGAACGTTCACCCCCACCGACTGGACTACCTCTAAGTGCGTGTGAAGCGACAAACCCACCTTTCCTCATTCGTGGAAAGTCGTCGCTAAACAGAGTTGTGGGTATCTCTGTGACTCGTGCCGGTAGACGATGTTAGTGCTACGAAACTGCCACAGTAACTTTCAAGAATGGTTGTGCTAACTGATGAACTTTATAATTGTATGTGGTGTTCACGTGTAAACTTTTGTTCTCAGAGACTTCACCTATTCGGCCTTCCGTCCTTCCCATTTCTGCCCTGTCCTTTCCTCCCCCTCCTTTGTTCTTGTACACTCAGCGGCAGTCGATGATCGCCAAGCTGGGCGTGGCGATGAAGCTTCCGTGGTGGTTAAAGCGGGCCACCATACGAGCATATGCTGTCTCCCTGTCAACTCGGGACGACGGTGTGTTGGAGTGAGCGTGTGAAGCAGAGGTCAGCCCCGGAGTCCAGTTATTCGCCATCTCCCGAACCTGCATCTGGCCAGCTAACATGGCCTCGAAGGGTACGAGCCGCCTCCCGCCCTCTAGTCAGCGGTGAACATCGAGGAAGGCGCCTCCCCGTGTCTTCACCCAAGGCTAAGGACGTCCTTCATCTCTGTCCAAGGGGGGACATTGTGACGTTGTCACAGACATAAAACAAATAAGGACGATCTGGCTCACCAAATCTTGGTCCCCTTTGACTGGGCCGGACTGGACTGGGCTCGACTTCACGAAACACGCACACTCGACTCCATTCTACATCACGCGGCTTACTGACCGTCCGAGGCTCGAGGTCCGATTAGAGCAAGACTCAGACATCTGAACATCGAGATGCGCTAACCCAGATGCGCCGACGGTTGTGTTCGAATGAAACAAGACTCATCCACCAGCGCGTGATTTGAAATTATTACGAGAATAATCGAGACGTTTGTCGAAGCAGTGTACTCCCCTCTCCCTTCGTCCCCTGTGTGATTCCCGCCGTTTGTGAACACGTGATTGACTTTGTACCGTATATAACGGCTGAACTGTTTTGTGATGTCACTCATTTCTCTGCACTCAATTAGGTGAGACACTTGTCTTAGATTTAGGCGTAGGTTGTTGTTGTTGGACGTTTTCTAAATTATGTTTGGGTTAATTTGTTCAAAATTTAAGTTTCGACTTTAAATATAAATCTTGGTTACTAATAAATGTATTTCTCTGAGACTGCAGGATTTGCCTGTCAGCCATTATGGTTTATGCGCTAGCTTGTTTCTTTTAACTTAACGTTGTGTCCGCCTCACGGACGGGTTGGAACTTTAGTATGTCGCCATCTTGGGGCGCTAATGAAACTTTTGTATGTCGCCATCTTGGGGCGCTAGTTGTTTTAGATAAATGTGTAACTTATTTAAAATTGTTGTATTGCTTACTAAAATTTAAAGATTTATTATGATGGTATTAACTCTAGTTGTTACTCAACTCGGGGGGCGCGAGCCCGTGCACCCAGCACGTTGGTCATAATAGTAATAATGATTAGATTGAACTAAATTGATTAGGATCTATTGTAACTGGTTAGGTTTAGGTAAACCAAGCATGGCTTTTCTCTGTTGCGCCTTGCATTGGCAGTTTTTTATATAACTACATACTTATGTCGATGTAGTGTCAACATCGCCTGGTCGTGTAGACCTATACATTTTGCTTGTATTTAACTTTCTTGCTAATTTAGTCGCCTTCTGCATGGGTCAATTTAATTATGTTTTGTTTGGTATTAATCATTCTGTTGTCTCTTAAAGACTTGGGGCCTTGCCCCTTTATTTATTGTTTACTTCGGGCCTTATCGGCCAGTCACTCGACTTTCCTAGAGTGCCTCGCTCTCGTATGTCTGCTAGTTGTTTGTAAATTAAAATAAACTCTCTTGTAACTAACCTACCTTTTATTTATAGCAATAAGAACCTATCAAATCAAAGGGGGGGTTACAATTAACTTCCTTACACTCATCAAGCTAATGACGACCCATTATAATGCGAGTCTAACACATTAGATAGAAGCTGAAATATAATACAAGATTAATATTAAAACATTACTCTTTATTTGTAGACGGGCTGCAACAAGTTCGATTAGCCAGGTAAAATGATTTAATTAGTTACTACGAGTCATTAATCCCATATACTTGTAATTTTATTTAATCAATTGACTTTTCTAAAATCTAAAACTTTGACTTTACTGTAACGTGAGTAAGTTTGCTAACAATCAGTTTGGTGATCGTATATTTTTCCTTGGGAAGTCAACACTAAGTTGACTGACTGACCTTGTTAAAAAGTGTGAAACTATTGGTATTAAATGAAGAGAAGGTATTTCATGGTTTCCTATAAGTCAAATATTAAAGAAAGAAAATATTGAATTTGATTTCTGAAACAAATAAATTGCTATTTTATATATTTCTTTGGTTTTTCATTTTTGAAAATAAACTAGACTCAAATAAGTCGAAACTCGTTAAGAATAGGTAATTGGGCTATATTAGTCCTCCTCGGGTGGCTTAGTTGTGAGACACCCTATAACCGCCCGATGGGGAGAGACTTGGTGCACCCTATGCACCTGTGCACGTGGCCTGCGAACACCCACCCCTCTAACAACCCCTCGAGCAGCAGATTAGCGCAAGGGATGCTGGGTGCGTGCTGTAATGTACCAGTAATACGCCCGCACAACAGCTTTCTACTGATTGGTTATACCCTCCCTTACCCTTCATTGTGGTATTTCTCTAACTTACGGTGGGCTGAGTGGTTAAGGACTTGAACTCATGGTATAAGGGTCCTAAGTTTTATTCAAGGAGGTGCTTAAAACTCTACAAATAGTTTTTGATATAGCTATGTTACCAAAATATTTAAATCCCTGACACAAACGCTAGGTATTATTTGTGCTATCATAGGTAAAGCTAGTCCAAAGTTGCATACACCTGTTTGTGGAAATTATTTGTCCAAAAAATAATTATTATTAATATTATTTGAACAAATAATTTCTATTCAAAAAATATTTTAGAATATTTCAACTTAAAACACGATTTTATAATAGTAAAATAATATCCTTAGAATTGTTTTAGTAATAATGATAGTGAACATAATCTTACGCAAGTAAAGGGCATTTTTTTGCGTTCTCTACACAGCCACTTTAAGGTGGTATGAAAGAAAACGCGAGAAAAGTCCAGTGTTTTTGCAGTTTTTATGGCAAAACATTTTTTTAGCCAAAATAAATAAAATATTGCTCCAGTACGAACATAGCGTTTAATTTTCTTCACGTGTTGATATCAACAGTTCCTGAATATCTGTGATGAGCATGGCGGCGTTATATTACAAACTTTTTAAATTAAGAGAAAAAGTTGTCATTAAATTCCAGAACAACCTTTATAGACATTCAAGAAATTTTGAGGTCACCATGTGAAGAAAATTAAACTATATGTTTGTACTGGAGCAATATTTTAATTATTTTGGCTAAAAAATATTTTGCCATAAAAACTGCAAGAACACTGGCTTCTTCTAGCGTCCCCTTCAATCCCATCTTAATGTCTTTTAATCTATTCTCCTCTTTATGCTTTATAATGTGTCTGTTTTTACTTTGTTTAGCCAAAGTCACTTTAGTATCATCAACTTACTAACATATCTGGTTGATGAAATTTTTCACTACAGACAATCTATTTATATGCTAAGATTTCCGAAAAAAATACATTTTGAGGAAAAGTACTTTGACCCAAAAATCACAGCTTAATCGACTCCAAAATTTATGAAACGAATTAATAACTTTGCGATAAATCACTTGTGTGTGTGTGTGTGTGTGTGTGTGTGTGTGTGTGTGTGTGTGTGTGCAAACCTACCAAAAAAAGTTAAAGTAAAATAAATTATTAATGTATTTAAAATTATTGGTTGCAGCTCTTACAATATAAGAAATCAAATTATGATCTTGACTTAAATTCACTCATAGTACAATTTACTAATAAACTAGAGACCAATAAAGATAAAAATATTTAAATTATTAAAATTTGTTTTATAGTTTAATTTATTAGTCAGATGTAAACTTGAGTGACTTGTTTATAAATTGCTGATACAGTACTCTAACTTCTACCATCCCTACAATATTCATTTCAGCCTCGAGCTTCTGTGGAACATTCAACGAGAATACAGTAAAGGTTAAAAGAACTAATTAATTTGAGTTCTCTGAAAGCTCTGAGGGACGTCGTCAAATTTCTCCAGCCTTTTGTGGGCAATCCTCACCCTCCCAAACCAGTTTCCATTCCCCAACCTAACCCTCTGAGTCTGTAAATGAGGTTCATGTACACTCAAACATAAAATTCAAGTTTCAAATGACCTGTGCAAGATACAGCCCTGTTCCAATTTACCAAAATGTTATCTCGTCATATACAGCACAGTAATCGTTATTTGAAAATGTCTAGGTGAAACAACTGATTTCTAAACATAATGGGATAAAATAATTAATAATGTTTTAACACGTTATGGCAAATCATTGGTTAAAAAACATGAGTTTGGATTATAGGAAAGGCAGAAGGAATTTACTCATCTATAGTACTGGGTATTAATATAACTAGATGTAATATTGGCCTACATTCCAAATTACATTATACGTGTATATTTTAATATTTTATCTGCCATTATTTACTTATCAATGCTATTCAAGTACTAGCGTTACATCTGGCAAATAAACTATTCCACAATATTGGCTACATATAGAATTTCTTAAGAAAGTTTCTTTTGTCAGCTTGTCATTGCAGAAAAGTCTTTGATAATGCCCTCAAGTAATATCACTCTCAATGCACATAAGAGACAAAGACGATAGGTGATCTTGGCTCATAGTTCATAGTTGATCATAAACAGTCGCAAACTTAATTTACTTCTCTCTTTTTTTACACTACAGCCTACTAAGTGTTCGGGTTATACACTTGTGTACTAATTACTCTGATAGTTTTGGATTATATTTAAAGGAAGTTTACCCAAAGTTTCTTAGAGGCAGAATGGAAAATCATTTAGTAAAAAATCTCAGTACACCCAACCTAGATTCGAACCTCGTTCTCCCCATCATCAGCAGTCTAGTCTACTGCGAGAGTTTGATTTACTTAAGTTTAGAAAATTATATTTCTCCTACTTTTGATCTAATTATCGAAAGATCAAATCAATAATCCCATTTGGAATACATGTAACAAGCTTTTATTTTATTTGTTTTTTTTTTATTTCTGCTACATCATTTTGGGTCCTGTACAATGCAGAAAACATCACAACCTAATCAAAATAGGCTTCTCCTAAGTTTGAAGAACTATTTGGTTTCGTATTGAAACTTATCTTTGGATAAATTTTGTCTACAAGGAAATTGAAGGTATCATGTAGCCTACTGTATGTCTTTTTGTTATTTTTGTGACTAGTACGTTTTTAATACGATAAAAAAATTAATCTGAGAGTCATCTTTTGCACTTAATTGTGGTACCAATTATTCCTCTGATGCTTCATTAAATAGTAATCACTTCCTTTTTTACAGTCAGCCTTTTCATTTTCTCTGATCAGAATTTGAAACTAAATTCTCGTCAGTTTTTATTAATCTTCATACTTGTTTTCATCTAAAAAATCAACCAAACTCCAGAAGGGCATAGTAAAATTTTGAAATTGAGCACAACTCAATTACAGTTTCTTGGAGTGCTTTTGTTTCATGAATCTATTTTAGTTTCTGTTTTTAAATTCAATGTGCGGCGCACATTTCATTGTAATTATTTTCAACAAGGTGGTAGCCAGCCAGAAATTTCAGGGGTAGTTTGGTGGGCCCATCCTCCTATTACTGGAGGTTAGAAAAAATTATAAATGATAAACCGTTCTAGAAGCTATCTGAAGTGTTTTTTATG